>CM057835.1:35230714-35823214 GCA_030068075.1 Paguma larvata
CTCCTGAAAAGTCACAGTTGGATCCACAGATGCAAACCGTGTGTCAGAGTTCTTGGTCGCAGACCATGAATACACTCTACACAATTTAAGGCTAGAAAAACCCTTTAGCTGGTAAGGCAGCAATGGATTGATGAAGGGACATTAGCCCACAAAATCACTGGGAGAAGAACTAAAGGGAGCAGACCCCAGGTTGAGAATCATCCTCAACCAAAGGAGATGCGAAGAGGGCAGTACCTGCACTAGTGTGCTAAGGAAGCTGCGGGTTGAGAAGCGCCCTTGCTTCTGCTGCTACTCCAGCACTCAGCCCCGTGATACCAGAACACCTTTGCAGCTCTGCCTGAGGGAAGATCCGGTCTCCCATTTGCCTTCTGCCTCTCCTCCCTCCAAGCTTTAGGAGAGTGAGTTTCCATGCAGCCAGTATTGGTCTCCTGTGGGAGCCAGCAGCAGGGGAGTCTGAGAAACGCAGCCTTCAGCTGTCCAATCTCTGAAATACAGGAAAGCACACTAGGAGGGAGCAGGAGTAGGTGTTCAGTGAGCCAGTCCCTTTTTCAGTCTTTATCTACCTCCCCCTCTATCTTTAACTCCTGAGGCCCTTAGGGTCTGTATCACTTAGTTTAACATATATATCATAAAGTTTCCACTTCTGTTTCATGTTTGTAATGTTTACACAGTATTTCTTGAGACAGTGTCTTCTACTTAAATTCCTGATCTCTGGCAGTGAGTCTCCCAGGCTGAGGACATAGCAGGTCCTCATTAAATACATCAGAGATTGTTGGCTCAGAAATTGGTTTTCTGTAAGGGTGTATGTCCCAGTTATCTATTGCTGGGTAGCAAACCACCCCGAAACATGGTGGGTTGGAATAACAATTTACTGTTTTTCTCAGTTGACTGGGCTCAGCTGAGATCGTTCTCATTTTGGGTTTCTCAAGTGCTTGCAATTAGATGGCAGCTGGGACTGAAATCATTCGATAGCTCAGCTGGGCTGGAAGTCCAAGATGGCTTTTGCACTCATTTCTGGCCTCTTAATGCTTCTCAACATTCTCTCTTCAGAAGAGTAGCTTGGATTCAGTGTGTGATCACTCAGGGCACAGAGAGGAAGAGGAACACTGCCAGTCCTATCTAAGTCCAATCTGGCACAGCATCTCTGGGCTGTATTTTATTGCTCAAAGCCATCACAGGCCAAGGCCAGATTCAAGAAGGTGGACAAATAGACTCTACCTGGTATGAGCAGGCAGGGGAGGAAGGAATTGAGAACACTCAGCTTTGGAAAATAACCTACCACAGAGAGTTTTCATCTGTGGCTTGTCACATAGTTACCTGGAGTGGACTGTGGGTGTGAAGACCAGGGTTTCGTATGTATGCTGTTTATTTAATATTTCCTACTCTGCCATACAGGTTATTCTAGCCAGGCTGCTCACAAATGCCTGCCATTGATCACAAACGCTGGGGAGTAGGGATGGCTTATGCCTAGTCAGATAGTACTTACCCTGTGACATCTTAATAGACCAAGGACTGCTTGTTACTGCTATTGCTTTCTAAACATCCTCATAATGCTTTTGGTTATGTGATATGATTTATAATAGATACATTTTTGGTCTTCCTGGTTCTGGCTTTCTAAGACCTTTGGAATTTTCTAAGTGAGGAGAGTGATAAAAAGCTGTCCTTTGTTATGTTAACGTTCCTTCAGGAAAGCCCCTTGGTAACCTAAGGATGGGAGCTGGTGGCCTAAGCAACCAACTATGATGAGAGGGTTGGAACTTTTGGTTCTAGTCTCTGATTTCAAGGGAAGGGTGAGGGGCTAGAGATTGGATGAATTGCTAGTGGTCAGTGACTTCCTCAATCAGGCCTATGTAATGAGGCCTCCATAAAAATCCAAAAAGAGCAGGCTTGCAGAGCATCCAGGCTGATGAACCAGAAGGCTGCCACCTGCCATTGTGCTTGGCCCCAGACCCATGAGGACAGAAGCCGCTTTGTTTGGGACCTCGCCTTATGCCTTTCTTCATCTGACTATTGATTTCTAACATCCTTTATAATCTGTTAAGAAAGTAGGTTTCTTAAGTTCTGTGAGTCACTCTAGCAAACTAATTGAACCAAAGAAGAGGCTCAACAAGGGGAAACCTTATTTATAGTCAGAAGCACAATTAACAACTTGGCTTTGGAATTGGCATCTGAGGTGGAGGGCAGTTTTGTGGGACTGAGCCCTTACTTGTGGATGCTGTCTCTGGGTAGGTGATGTCAGAGCTGAGTCAGATTGTAGGAAGCCCGGCTGATGTCTGAGAATTGCTTGGAGGCTTGGGGAAAACTCCTCCCATCCCATGTCAGAATTAGCTACTAAGACAACATGGTAGAAAAAACGTTAGGCTTTGTGTTGCAGTTGTGGTTAGAGATTTAGTTTTATGAAATTATTTAATATGTCTCATCCTGTTACCTTATCTTTAAAAAAAAAAAAATAAATAAATAAGAGTAAGGCCACCCAGGTGGCTCAGTCAGTTAAGCATCCAACTCTTGGTTTTGGCTCAGGTCATGATCTCATGGTTCATGGTTTTGAGACCCACATTGGGCTCTGCACTGTCGGTGTGGAGCCTGCTTGGAATCTCTCCCTCTCTCTGCACCTCCCCTGCTCGCTCACCCTCTCTCAAAAAAAAATAACCATTCAATAAAAAAAATGAGAGTAATGATACCCACTTTACAAGATTGTTGAAAGATTAAAAGATAGTTTATACTAGTTCCCTGAAATAGAGCATTATACAAAATGAAGTTTATTTTGTATCCCTCTCTTCTCCATTCTCAGCACCTCCTCCCCACCAGTGCTGTTTGTATTGGATAACGAAGTCCCTACAGTGGGTACGTCTTAAACAATTTATTTAGGATGGTTTCTAAAGTCAGCGCGTTGACCAGTTGGCCTATCTCGGAGGTGTTGAAAGTATCCTGTGTCCTTGTTGGCCCTATGGATAAAACAGCCAGTTATTTTACCAGCAAAATGGTTTTTTTCTGAAACAGCAGAGAATTACAATTCTAGACATGCAAGCTGCGGCAGACAATAGGCAAGTGTAGAAATCAAAGACGAGAAACATTACTTTATAGAGAAAAAGGAGGGAGTTGGAGGGGGTGCTTTGAAGGTAGTTAATTGGAGGAAAGTGAGAGTTCAGGGTAGTGATGGTTTCTCATTGGCTGAGTTGTTGCTGGGCAAGGAGAAATTCTTCCTTCCTCCTGCTGAAGAAGTAAAGCAGCCTTCTTGGGAATGCAGGGTACTGCTCTTCCTGTTGAAGTGTGCAGGTGACAGAGTGGTAGACCGTGCAGGCTCCCCCTTCTGGCCTCCTGACTCTATTTTAAATGAAGTTTCTTTTATTCAGTTTCAGACCCTCATCTGCAATAGCATCACAGCAATTCCGTTTGAGCCTTGTAGCCCCTGCACATAAGCCTGTTATCCACTGAATCATTGTGTGCTTCTTGTCTGTCTCAGCCTATTCATAGTGATGCTATCGGCTAGGAATGCCTAAGGCACTCACCTGGGCAGGTACGATTGGTGAGAAGTCCCCACAAACATTTTCCTGACAGGAGCCAATGTTAATGTAGCAGCTGGACTGGCACCTGCGGTTCTTACTATGATTGCAAGCTGCACCTCAGCAACAACCATCAGGGAACTTTGAAGAAAGGATTTATTATGTATACATGCATAGATGCACATGCCAGGCCTGAGGGCCACACAGTCAGGTGGCGTGGAGGAGGAGCAGACTTGGGTCTCTGTTTTATTAGGGTCCAAGGGTGGGGAAGCTAGGGTTTCACAGAATCACTCTTTATTGGCGCATTTAAAGCTTAAGTGTGGGAATTTGGGCATGGAAGGGGAAAAGTAGGGTCAGTCAATCCATAAGTTAACCCGGTTACTCAGGGCTTTTTAAAGGGGAACTTAATGAGTGGGGTGCCCTGGTTCCTAGCTGTTTAGCTAGAAGCTGTGTCATAGAGCTGGCAATTTGTTTATTTAAGATGGGTGTATTTGAAATGGATGGATTGATAATCAGAAACTTAATGTCAGTCGCTTATAGTGGCTTATATGAGGTATGTGTCCTCCAGCAACCTTACACACTGGACTGCCTTGTGGGTGTAGTTAGATGACATCATTATGCAACCGGTTGGATTCTGGATAAAGAATCCTTTATTGTGCTGTTTTACTACAGTTGGAGTAATAGGCTGCTAAGACAGATTAAAGCTAGATTCTGCATTTGCATAGGTTAATTGCTAAAAGGCTTTGCCAAGGGGCACACAATGACGTTTGTACATAAACTCTTAACTAGACCCATACTTGGAGTCAGCCTAGCCACTTGGAGTGGCCTAGCCTCTCACCCTCAATGTCCTTGCTATAAAATGTCAATAATAATGTTTATTGTTCACTGTCTTGTCTTTGGTGAAACATTACCAAATGGGGCCCCCACGAAGGGACAGACAGCATCTTCCCTCCTAACCAATCAAGGGCGTAGCAAGGACTTAGCCCAGGTGTAACGGCTTAAAGCTCACAGTGTTTTTCCATCTTAGTACCATACTTCCCAAGATGTTAGAAAAAACAGAAGGCAGAAAAAAAAATTGTGTATACAGTAGTACTTTTTGGTTTTCAAAAGCACCATTATCTCTTCTTCCATTACCTAGGAAAATATAATTCTTGTCTCTCTAAATGATAAGGAAAGTGAAGACTCATCTAAGGTCACACAACTGGTGAATGTATAAAGACTAGAATATTCAGAGTCCAGAATTCTTAGCCTTCTTTATTGAGCTGTTGCTGTATCCCAAGATTTGAACTTAGTGACAACTTGGAGGAAACTATGATGCATAGAAAGGGCTCTAGCATAATTTACAGAATCAGTGAACCACATTGTGATATTCTGACTTATATGAAATAGATATTTGTTCACTCAGATGACAGCCTCAATAAAGCAGGATTAGGGCTGCTCACTGCCTCCCCCCTCAACAATGCAGTAGAACATCTGCATATAACTTTAAGTCCCCCCAAAATTTAACTAGTATACAGTTGACCAGAAATCTTACCGATAACATAAACAGCCAATTAACACATATTTTGTGTTGTATGTATTGTATTCTGTATTCTTAAAGTAAGCTAGAAAAAAAATGTTAAAATCATAAGGAAAAGAAAATACATTTACAATGCTATATTGTATTTACTGAAAAAAGTAAGTGTTCAGGTGAACCGATGTAGTTCAAACCCGTGTTGTTCAGGGGTCACCTGTACATTTTGTCTTGCTCCACAGGTCCTGACTTACAGCTCCCAAAACCCTTGGAATTTCATAAGTGTCAAGAGTGGTAAAGATTTTTCATTATGTTAACATAATATTTCATTACGTATGATTTTTGGAAGGCACTTAAGGATGAAGGCTAGTTACCAGTGGACCCAATCATGTGATTAGAGGGTTGGTCTTTTCGGCCCCATCCCCTGACTTGTAGGCAGTGAGCAGCCCTACTCCTGCTTGGTTCAAGGGTCAGCTTTCATTTGAGTGAGCAAATATCTATTTCTTATAAGTTAGAATATCACATGCGGTTCACTGATTCTGTAATTATGCTAGTGCCCTTTCTGTGTATCATAGTTTCCTCCAAGTTGTCACAAAATTCAAATCTTGGGATGCAGCAACAGCAGTGATTTAATTATGCCTCTGTAATGAAGCCTCTATAAAGACCCGAAAACGTCCAGGTTGGTGAACACCTGGAGATGTGGGGACGGTGGCCTGCCTGGAGAAGGCATGGAAACTCCATGACCCTTCCCACGTCCCTTATCCTAAGCATCTCTACCATCTGGCTGTTCCTGGGTTATGTCCTTTTATAATAAAACAGTAATCTAGAAAAGAAAATGTTTATCCGAGTTCTGTGAGCCACTCTAGCAAATTAATGCAACTTTAGGAGGAGGTCTTAGGAACCTCCTGGTTTATAGCCAATCAGTCAGAAGTACAGGTAACAACCTGGGCTTTTTTTTGACTGGTGTCTGAACTATGAGGAGAGGGGGTCATGAGAACCCCCAGTCTGTAGCAAATCAGTCAGAAGCACAATCTGGACTTGTGTCTGGTGTCTGAAGTGTGGAGGGTGGCAGTCTTACAGACTGAACCCAAAACCCATGGGATCCGATGCCATCTCCTGGTAGGACATCAGGGTATCTGAGAATTGCTTCTTGGTATGAGGAAACATCCCCACAAAAATGTTGGAGGGATTGGGTCCAGGAACCATTTTATATGTTAAACTTGATTAGAAGTCTCTGCTTTATTCTTAGAGATTTTAAAAATTCATTTTAATACATTCTCAGTTTACAGTATTTACTCCTAGTAAATAACCGAGATATGGTTCAAAATAGAATATACTTAAGTATAAACATATGTGGCCCCAACTCTGCATGTGATGGGTTAGGATATCAGGGAAAAAACCATCCAAAATGGTTTCATGGAGAAGGTGGAACTTCAGCATGGCCTTGGAGTGTGAGTAGGACTTGTGTAGATGGAGAGACACATGGTCCCATTTGGCTGTGTATAACAGGAAAGGGATACAGCATGATCAAAGATGAGTACAGAGTTAGTTTAGGGGAGGGGGACAGGGGGGTGGAGGTAATGAGGTAACTGACCCAACTGGAACAGAGGGTTTGGACTAGAGGGTGGAAGGAGATAAGACCAGACCAGTATAGTAAGGGCTTTATCCTCCAGATCACAGGGAGAATTGAATAGATCAGATAAGAAACAAGCCTAGGTATGGAGAAGGTCCTTTGGTGGTACGCTGAGGATGGATCAGAGCACAGAGAGTTCGTGGCTTTGATTGCATCTATGCTGCAGTGACCATGGCCTAGAACAGTGGTGGCATTGGGGATAATCAAAAGGGTATAGGCTTGGTTCGCTAGGGTTGTCATAGAAAGCACCACAAACCAGGTAGCTTAGAACAACAAATCCTTAACAGTTCTGGAGGCCAAAAGCCTGAAACCAAAGAGTTGGCAGTGTCACGCTCATTCTGAAACCTGAAGGGGAAGAACTCGTTTTGCCTCTTTCTAGCTTCTGGTGGTTTGCTGGCAGTCGTTAGTGTTCTTTGTATTATGGATGTGTCACTCCGATTCTCCATCTTCATGTGGCCTCTTCCCTCTGTGTGTGTGTCTCCACAAAGCATTCTTTTTATAAGGACATCAGTCATATTGGATTTGGGATCCACTGTACTCCAGTGGGACCTCATCTAACTAATCACGTAGTCAATGACCTTATTTCCAAATAAAGTCAGAGTCTGAGGTACTGGTGGTTAGGACTTCCAAATGTAATTTTTGTGAGGGACACAATTCAACCGATAAAAGATTTTGTGTCTTAGATTAAGGACTTAAAGATCCTGAGTATGGGTAAATACAGACAAGTGGAGAATATAGAGGAGGAGTTAAAGTCTGTTGTATTCCAACTAAGGTGACTTCTCTTTTACCTCGGCATGAATGCTGGAACATATCTCCACAAAGAGATTTGGAGACTTTTTCCTGCTTTAAAGATGTAGACACATGATTTATTTGGTTTTCAGTATATTTCTGGATAGAATCCATTTTCCATAATGTTAGCCTAAACTTCTCAATCCTGGATCTCATAGAGTAGAAGATGAGTTTTATTTTGAAGAAAAATTAGCAAACAAGTTTTGTATCTTATAAAAGTTTATTGTGGTGCTTTTCCTTATTCCTTTTGACCATGTCATAAGTGCACAAATCTGGCTTACTGAGAAGTTCAGTATGAAATCACTAGGAATGTAGAATCTTCTGATTTTTGTTCAACAGCTGGAGTGCTGAGCTGTGACTGAGTATAGGGGTATTTGATGAAGTCCTTTCTGCCAGGTTTACTCCGTGGTCCTAGGTTGTGGGACTGAGTGCCTTTGAAAGACTGAGCCGTTCTTCCTGTTTTGGTTTTTGTGTCTTTATTTATTTATTTTGGGAGAAAGAGCGAGAGCCTGGGAGGGACAGAGAGAGAGGGAGAGAGAATCCCAGGCTGATAGCGCGGCGTCCAGTGCGGGGCTCAAACCTGTGAACTAACTGTGTGATTATGACCTGAGCCGAAACTAAGAGTTGAATGCTTAACCGACCGAGCCACCCAGGCGCCCCTCTTTGTGTTTTTATCACATGGGTAATAAATGCTGCTCAGAGAAATCGGACACTCCTAGAGTATTCATCAGCAGTTA
This sequence comes from Paguma larvata, assembly GCA_030068075.1. NCBI lineage: Eukaryota > Metazoa > Chordata > Mammalia > Carnivora > Viverridae > Paguma > Paguma larvata. Next base: position 35,238,890 of record CM057835.1, read on the forward strand.
GTCAGCCTCTAGTATTGAAACATGTAAGAGCAGGCCCATTGCAGCTCTACAGATTCTCTTTTTCCTCTTCCAGAATCTTCCCCAGGTGTGACAGAGGTGACTATCTTAGAAAAGCCTCCTGCTGAACGTCATATGATTTCCTCATGGGAACAAGTAAGTGTTGCCCCTTTGAATCTTTACAACCCCACAAAGAGAGGTCAACTCCAGTGACCCTAAAGAAGGAAAAATTAGGGCAGGAAACCTGTTCTTATCTCAGGCCACAGCTGCCTTCAAGGTAGAGTTCACTTTTCTCTCTTTTCTGTTCAGGCCATCTAGCATTCCTTTCAGTTCCATACCATTTCCTCAGCGTCTCCTGTGATGCCTGCTCTCATTTGGAGACAGTGGAGCATTCAGAGTTGTATACAACAAAGCTAAAAATCCAGCAAGGAAAGGAAAAATTAAATATTAATAAGCATGCTGAGCAGAATGTGGATAAGTGTTACAGGGAAGCACTAACCAGATTAATAGCTACTGCTTCCCCAACCCTCCTTTGAACTTTTATTCATTAGTTCAGTAGAAGTTTTAAGCTTCTAAACTGGGCCAGGCGTTGTGCTTGGTGTTGATTCCTGGGGCTTCAGTGGTAATCAAAAACCAGTTCCTTACCTCTTAATGTCACTGTGTAAGACATAGTATAGATCGTTATGAATATAATTACCGAGCAGACTGAGCACAGTGAGAGAGAGGTAGAGGGAGCATTGTCAGGAGGCCTGACCTACTTTGAGGTTAAGAAAGATTTTTCCCAAAGAAGTTATGTGGAGTTAACCAGACAGATGGGATCTGAGAAGGGGCTTTCAACCTGTGGGAAGTCTTTGAAATGGGAAGGATTAAATTTTCCAAGAGCCTAAAGAAGGTTCCTGTGGCTGGTGCACAAGAGAGCAAGGGAGAGAGGTTGGCAGGGACCAGGACGTGCAGGCTTCTTAAATTGTCATGAGTTTGCGCTTTATTTTTTTTTAAGTTTTTATTTTAATTCAATTAGTTAACATGCAGGGTTGTATTAATTGCAGATGTCAGTGTAGTAATTTAACTGCTCGTACATCACCCTGTGCTCCTCATGACGCGTGCGCTTCTTAACCCTTGTCACCCATGTAACCCATTTTCCTACCTCCCTCTCCTCTGGTAGCCGGCAGATTGTTCTCTAAGTTAGGACTCTCTCTCTCTCCCTCCCCCTCCTTCTCTCCCTCTCTATATCCCTCTCCTCTCTCCCCCTCTCTCTCTCTCTCTCTCTCTCTCTCTCTCTCTCTTACTCACTCTCATTTTTCCCTTTGCTTCTTTGTTTTGTTTCTTGAATTCCGTGTATGAGTGAAATCATACGGTATTTGTCTTTCTCTGACTCACTTACTCTGCTCAGCATGATATTCTCGCTCCATCCTGTGTCCTTGCAAATGGTAAGATTTCATTCTTTTTAATGGCTAAATAGTATTCCATTATATTTATATACCACATCTTCTTTATCCACTCATTAGTCCGTGGAGACTTGGACTCCTTTCATATCTTGGCTATTGTAAATAAAGCTGCTACATAAACGTAAGGTTACATGTATCCCTTTGAATTAGTGTTTCTGTATTCTTTGGGTAAATACCCTGTATTTATTTATTTGCTGGATCACAGGGTAGTTCTATTTTTAACTTTTTGAGGCCCCTCCATACTGTTTTCCACCATGGCTGCACCAGTATAGATTCCCACCAGCAGTAGCTGAGTGTTCCTTTTTCTCCACATCCTCCCTCCCACCTCTGTTTCTTGTGCTGTTGATTTTAGCCATACTGACAGGAGCGAGACTGTCATTATAGTGATTTGCACTTCCGTGATGATAAGTGACGATTTGAGTATCTTTTCATGTGTTTATTGACCATGTCTGTTCATGTCTTTTACCCAGTTTTTAAATTGGATTTTTGGTTTTTTGGGTGTTGAGTTTTAGAAGTTCTCTATATATTTGGGACATTAACCCTTTATTAGATATGTCATTTGCAGATATTTTCTCCCATTCTGTCAACTGCCTCTTAGTTTTGTTGTTTCCCGTGCTGTGTGGGAAGCTTTTTATTTTGATGTAGTCCCAATGGATTATTTTTGCTTTTATTTCCCTTGCTTCAAGAGACATACCTAGAAAAAAGTTGCTATGACTAATGTCAAAGAAGTTACTTTTTGTGTTCTTTTCTGGGGTTTTTATGGTTTCACATCTCACACTTAGGTCTTTAATCCATTTTGAATTTATATTTGTATATAATATAAGAAAGCGGTCCAGTTTTTTTCTTTCACACATTGCCAATCAGTTTTTTTAGAACCATTTGTTGAAGAGACTTGTCTTTTTGGCTTGGATATTCTTTCCTGCTTCATCGAAGCCTTATTGACCGTATAGTTGTGGGTTTATTTCTGGGTTCTCTATTCTGTTCTGTTGATATGTGTGCCTATTTTTGTGCCAGTACCATACTGTTTTGATTACTACAGCTTTGTAATATAACTTGAAGACCAGAATTGTGATGCCTCCAACTTCACTCTTTTTTAAGACTGTTTTGACTATTCAGGGTCTTTTGTACTTCTCTACGAATTATAGGATTGTTTGTTCTAGTTCTGTGAAAAATGCTGTTGGTATTTCGATATGATGGCATTAAATCTGTAGATTCCTTTGGGCAGTATAGACGTTTTAACAATATTTATTCTTCCAATTCATAAGCATGGACTGTCTTTCTATTTCTTTATGTTGTCTTCACTTTCTTTTATTAGTGTTTTATAGTTTTCAGAGTACAGGTTTTTCACCTCTTTGGTTAGGTTTGTTCCTAGGTATCTTATTATTTTGGGTGCAGTTGAAATTAGGATTTTTTTTAAATTTCTCTTTCTGCTGCTTCACTTTTGGTGTATAGAAATGCACCAGAATTCTCTGCATTGATTTTGTATCCTGTGACTGTAATGAATTATCAGTTCTAGAAGTTTCTTTTGCTGTAGTCTTTTGGGTTTTCTATATGGAGTATCAGGTTATCTGCAAATAGTGAAAGTTTTATCTTCTTTCCTGATTTGGATGCCTCTTATTTCCTTTTGCTGTCCAAATACTGTGACTGGGACTTTTAGGACTATGTAAATACAAGTGATGATAACGGACATCCTTGTCTTGTTCCTGACCTTAGGGGAAAACTTTTTCCCCATTAAGGATGATGTTAGCTGTGGAGTTTTCAAATATGGCCTTTATTATGTTGAAGTATATTTCCTCTAAACCTACTTTGTCAAGGGTTTTTATCGTAAATGGATGTTTGACTTTTTCAAATACTTCTTCTGTGTCTTCCGAAATGATCATATGGTTCTTAGCCTTTCTCTTAATGATGTGATGTATCAGGTTGATTGATTTGCAAATATTGAACTATGCTTGCAATCCAGGAATAAATCCCACTTGATGTGGTGAATGACTCTTTTAACGTATTGCCAACTTTGCTAGTATTTTGTTGAGGATTTTTGCATCTATGTTAATTAGGGATATTGGCCTGTAGTTCTCTTTTTCAGTGGTGTCTTTTTCTGGTTTTGATGTCAGGGTAATGCTGGCCTCATAGAATATATTTGGAAGTTTTCCTTTCTTTTCTGTTTTTTTGTTTTTGTTTTTGTTTTGTTTTTTTTTAATAGTTTGAGAATAGGTATTGACTCTTTAAATGTTTGGTAGAATTCACTTATGAAGCCCTCTGGTCCTGGACTTTTGATTATTGGGAGTTTTTTTGATTGCTGATTGAATTTATTTGCTGGTTATCAGTCTGTTCAAATTTTCTATTCCTGTTTCGGTGTTGGCATTTTATATGTTTTTAGAAATATATCCGTTTCTTTTAGGTTATCCAATTTGTTGGCATATGGTTTTTCATTATATTCTCTTATGATTGTATTTCTGTGGGATTGTTGGGTTTTTTCCTCTCTCTCTCGTTTGTGATTTGAGTCCTCTTTTTTTTTCCTGAGAAGTCTGAGTAGAGGTTTGTCAGTTTTATTGATTTTCTTCAAAGAAATAGCTCTCGGTTTGTTTGATCTGTTTTATTGGGTTTTTTTTTTTCATTTGTTGTTTACCTTCTATATCATTTATTTCTGCTCTAGTCTTTATTATTTCCTTCCTTCTGCTGGTTTTACGTTTTGTTTGTTCTTTTTCTAGCTCCTTTAAATATAAGGTTAGAGTGTTTATTTGGGCTTTTTCTTGCTTCTTGAGGTAGGCCTGTATTGCTATAAACTTCCCTCTTAGAACCGCTTTTGCTGCAACCAGAGGTTTTTGACCATTGTGTTTTCATTTTCATTTGTTTCCATGTACTTTCTTATCTCTTCTTTCATTTCCTGGTTGACTAATTCATTGTTTAGTAGCATCTCTTTTAATCTTTATGTATTTGTGGTCTCTCCAGATTTTTTCTTGTGGTCGACTTCTAGTTTCATAGCATTGTGGTCAGAAAATATGCATGGTATGATTTTCATCTTCTTGAATTTGTTGAGGTTTGTTTTCTGGACTGATATGATCTGTTCTGGAGAATGATCTGTGTGCACTTGAGAAGAATGTGTATTCTGCTGAATGTGTATTCATTTTAGGATGAAATGTTCTGAATGTATCTGTTAAATCAATCTGTTCTAGTGTGTCGTTCAAAGTCATTGTTTCCTTGTTGATTTTATGTTTAGATGATCTGTCCATTGATGTAAGTGGGATGTTAAAGTCTTCTACTATTATTATATTATTATTGATTAGTTCATTTATGTTTGTAATTAGATGTTTTAAGTATTTGGAAGGTTTCTGTATTGGGTGCATAAGTATTTACAATTGTTATATCTTCTTGTTGGATTGTCTCCTTTATTATTATATAGTGTCCTTCTTTGTCTCTTGTTACAGTTTTTGTTTTAAAGTCTATTTTGTCCAATGTAAGTATTGCTACTCTGGCTATCTTTTGATATCCACTTGCATGATAGATGTTTCTCCATCTCCTCACTTTCAATCTGCAAGTGTATTTAGGTCTAAAATGAGTCGCTTGTAGATGGCATATAGATAGATCTTGATTTTTTACCCATTCTGTCACCCTATGTCTTTTGATTGGAGTGTTTCCATTTACAAAGTAATTACTGATAGATATGTATTTACTGTCATTTTCTTGTGTGTTTGTTTCTGAAGATTTTCTCTTTTCTTTCTTTCTTTGATTTCTTTGTCTTTATTCTTTGCGAATTTATCAGTGTTTTTTTTATAGATGATTACCATTGGATTTGTATGTAACCTCTTCTGCCTATAGCAGTCTGTTTTAAGTTGATGGTTCTTTTCTCCTCTCCTCCCTACATTTTCAATATATATTACTATTTTATATCCTTTTTTGTGAGTTCCTTGACTGTTTTTTTAATAGCAATATCCATTTTTACTGCTTTTTTGTTTCCTACTCTATACTATCACTTTCGGTCTTTCCATTCAAAGGAGTTTGCTCTTTATTAAGAGAGCAATGGAGAGCCATTGAAATGTTTTAAGTAGGGAATGAGGAAGTTCAGATTTCTGCTTTGGAAAAGTCACTGTATCTGAGAAATAGCAAATAGACTTGACAGGAGGGTGGGGTGGGAATTAACCTACCATTTAATAAGCGCCTACTAACACATGTCATATAATTTATTTTAGTTAATCCTCATAATAACCCTGCAAGGTAGATATTGATATCTTCATGTTATAGATGAAAAAGTGAGGTCCAGGGAGGTTAAAGAGTTTGTCCTGGCTCACAGAGCTACCAAGTGGCAGAGCCTGAATTTGAACTTCGAGTTACCATCAGTTTGTTCTTTGCATTTATCGGTCCGTTTTTACTTTTTCTTTGCTTATTTTACTTTTTAGATTCCCCATATAAGTGAAATGATATGGTATTTATCTTTCTCTGACTTATTTCAGTTAATATAATAGCCTTTGAGGTCCATGCATGTGGTCACAAATGGCAAGGTCTTATTCTTTTTTCATTTTTATATGGCTGAGTAATATTCCATTGTGCATATATACTACATCTTCATTTATCTTTTTTTTATGTTTATTTATTTTGAAAGAGATAGTGCACATGTGCAAGCCGGGGAGGGACAGAGCGAGAGGGGAGAGAGAGAATCCCAAGCAGGCTGTGCGCCATCCGTGCAAAATCTAAAAGGGGGCTCAGTCTCACAAATCATGAGATGATGACCTGAGCCAGAAATCAGGAATTGGACATTTAACCAACTGAGCCACCCAGGCTCACCCCTTCATCCATTTATCTTGGCTTCAATATCTTGGCTATTGTAAGTAATGCTGCAGCAAACATGGGTGCCTATATCTATTTTGAATTAGTGTTTTCATTTTCTTTGGGTAAATACCCAGTTTGGGATTTATTGGATTGTTGGGTAGTTCTATTTTTAATTTTCTAAGGATTCTCCATACTGTTCCATAGTGGCTGCCATACTATTCCTACCAACAGTACACCAAGGGAGGGTTCCTTTTTCTCTACATCCTCACCAACACGTGTTTTTTCTTGTGTTTTTGATTCTAGCCATTCTGACGGGTGTGAGGTGATTATCTGATCATGGTTTGGATTTGCATTTCTCTGATGATTATTGATGTTGAGCATCTTTTCATGTGTCTGTTGACTAACCATGTATCTTTGGAAAAGTGTCTTTTCAGGTTCTTTGCCCATTTTTTTAATTGGATTGTTTGTGTTTTTGATGTTGAGTTGCATAAGTACTTTATATATTTTGGATATTAACCTCTTATTTGATACAACATTTGTGAATAAGCTCTCCCATTCAGTAGGCTGCCTTTTCATTTTGTTGATGGTTTTCTTTGCTGTGCAAAACCTTTTTATGTTGATGTAGTCAGTAGTTTATTTTTGCTTTTGTTTCCCTTGTCTGAGGAGACATACCTAGAAATGTAATAATTTTTTCATTCAAAATACAGACAGTGTTTTATGTGTTATTTGTTGATATCTACTTTTGTCATTTTAGCAGTGGAGGGCAGAAGTCTTGAGCAGATCTGGAACTCCTTTACCCCACTTATTTACCCAAGTGGTTACTAAAGAGCATTTTTCCATAGGAGCAGGCTTGACAGGGCCCCCTGACTTGTGCTTGCTCCAGAAAGTGCCTATACCAGAGGAGCGGGAGGGTCCGCAGGGGCTGATAATTCCCACTGCTGTGGGGGACTGACTTTATAGAGACTTCCCTGCTTAGAGACACCCCAGCCAGGGTCCACTGCCACACAGTACACCCCCCGTCCATAGCTGCATGAATATACTGGGCCATAGAAGCCCTCCAAGAAGAGGCTCCCTACTGCTGCCCTGCCCCTCTAGGCAAATGCAGCTCTTGGGAGAAGCCCATTGAGATAAGAAACTGGAGTAAGGCTGTGGAGGCACTGACTAGATGAAAACAGCCTGAGTAGGAAGGAGTCTTCTTGCAGCTCTCGGCCCTTGGCTAGATAATACACCTTCTCCGGAGCTCATGTTCATCATGTATAAGTGTTTTGAAATCAGTGTTATTGAAGGACTCATCCAGTTCTAATATTTTGTGATTCTTTGGTGAAAATGCAGGAGGAAAAGGCTGAAAACTGAAACTTAAATGACCATATGCCTGCAGCAATCTCCTCAGGTTAGAGGAATAGGAAAACCGTCTTTGTCTTGTTTAATGTATTGCACCCGTTTTTGTTCCTTAAAAAGCAGTTTCAATCTGCCTGGTTTGTGTAGTTATGTGATTCATGTTCATCGTGTCTGCTGACTGCCTTCTGTAATGATGGTAGTTAGTAAGACCTAATGTCTGTACCGAGCTTTTCATCCCTCAGGCCCCATGAAAGCACCTGCCTCCTGATACTCACAGCATCCTGATGTCAGGAGACTTCTGTTATTAAGTATTTCAGTGACATTTCATAGTTGCAGAGTGCTTTACAATTCTTGATTGGTTAGACTTTCCAATCCCCAGATAAAAATTCAATTTACTGGTGGTGAAACTATGGCCCACAGAGACCAAATGATTTGGCAGAATATCTCCTCTCCTTTTAGGCTCGCTTTTTCTAGTCTACAGAGAGTGGGTTCTGAACCTTCTTGCGGATCTGTCCCTCACATGCCCTGCTATGAATCTGCTGTAAGCATCCCTAGTGGAAGGGAGCAGGCTGCGACACCTTGTCACCAGGGAGCCCCTCACCTCGTGCTCCCGCTCCGCGCCAGGAGCTCCTCTGTGTTCTCTGTGGGTTAGTCTGTCCCTCTCCAGTGCTTCGCTTCTGCCCACTGCACCGGCGTCTCTCCTAGAGGGTCTTCCCATCTCTTTAAAATTAAAAACAAAGCCCGTAACCATGTGTCTCCCTCTAGTTACTTGGCCATTTGTTCCTTTGTTTGCACAGCCGAGCATGTAGAAAAATTGTCTAAATCAGGGGTCAGCACATGTGTTTTGTTTTGTTTCATTTTGTTTTAAGGATCAAATACTAACTATTTTAGATTCTGGGGCTGTATTCTGCCTCAGCTATTCATCTCTGCCATGGTGGCATAAATAGCAGCCATGGGCAGAGCTGAAATGCACAGGTGTGACTGGGTCCCAATAAAACATTTACAAAAATGGGTAGCAGGGTGGAGAGATTCAGGGGGCCACAATTTGCTAACTCCTGCTCTAAATTACTATTCCCATCCTTCACTTTCCCGTCAGTCTTCACACTTCTGAAAGCCTGTCTTTCTCCACCACCATTCCGTGGACACCACTCTCACAAATCACCAGGGTCGCCTGTGCTCCTAAACCCTGTCTTCCTTTCATGTGACACCTCCTGCGTTTCTGTCACTCTGTCCACCACTCCATTCTCTACCCAGATGTCTCGGTAGAGTCCGTGGCACCTCCCTCTACCGCTCTATCTCTACAACACTTACCTGTTACATATTGGTCTCTGTAGAGACTAGGAATGTGTTTGGCTCACGGAAATACAATACTAAACTAGGAACAGCTTAAACATGTAGGAATTAACATTTCTTGCATAACAAGACCTGAGATGGACAGTTGCAGTAGGTCCATCAGCCCTAACATGTTAAGCCTTTATCACTAATTCTTACAGCCTGTTCCTTTATGCGGCCAAATGACTGCTGCAGCCACACCTGTCACCTGCAGCTCTGGGCAGGAAGAAGAGGTAAGGGAGGTTCCCAGCCATATCTGTCGCCTTTAGCAGGGGAGTGAAAGTTTTCTTAGAACCTCCCTCATTGGACTTGGGTTTGCAGTTTAATGTCACGCACTCGTTGGGGAGGAAGGCCCTAAGACAAGTACTGAACCAGGCACGGGCCATCTCAACCAAAGTTAGGGTTCTGTCAAGGAGGAAGATGGATTGGATTTGAATAAACAACCTGTGTATCTGCCACAGCCTCCTCTGTACCTTGCCTCATTCCTTTCTGCTTTTAGTGCCCAGCACAGTATTTATTACATAAGACTTAATGAAAGTGTGGAATGAGTGGATTAGATAAAAAACAAAGGTTACAAAGAGCATAGCGCCTCCCGAAGGTGACCCACCACCTTTTCCATACGCAGTCTTTAATGTTGGCCCTGAGAGTCAGGCTACCGCAGCCAACATCTCAGAAGCATGGAGGCCTCAGGTGCAAGGGCTTCCCCCACAAGTTCCCCCATTTGTAGAAACCTGCTGACTTGTTAAGCTGGGGGCATTGCTGTTCGAAGGTTTTCTTGGCTGATGTCTACCATATACAGAGCTTCACCAAGACATGTGGTGCCCCAGACAGGCCGCTGTTTATGTATCTTTTTCATCATGCATCTTTAGAGGAACACTTGATGGTTGTGTGCGGAAAGGATTTGGGGAGGAATTTTGCCTCTCCTCTCAGTTTTGAGCAACTCAGACCCAACTTTTCATACGCCACCCACCGAAACAAAAGATTCTGGTTCCCTAGGCCCTCCCCCTCTCCTTAGGCAGGATGTTGAGAATATATTTGAGAATTCTCCTGAAGGCCTCACCCTGTCCCTCCACAGCCCCGACAGATTTTCCTTTCACCACATGGGACCTCCTCCCTGAGAAGAATTTCCATTAGATGCAGCTGTCCTCCTTGCCTCAGGTTTCCAGTTCAGTTTTATCACGATGGACCTCCTGGGCTATTCTTCCTCTGCTGTGGCTGTAAACGGGTACGTGGAGAGCCTGCACAGCACGGACAGACACCTACAGAAACATTAATTTCTGGCCCTCGCTCTTTTGCCTGCCTCATCCCGCGTCTGCCGCCCAGGCTGCTTCCCTGGTGAAGTGGCCTCTGAAAGGGAGGGAGCAGAAGGACACAGGATTCCCACAGGAGAGAGGTGAGCAGGAGAAAGTAGACAGCTCTTATTAGCCCTTCTCGCAAGGCTCAGGCCGTGCTCAGGAATGAGAACGAAGGTCTGGGAATGAAGCTGATAGTTCCACAAATAGCAGAGCGGCTCAAGTCCTTCAACTGATGAAGCCATGATACCACTTGTGGGAGACTCTTTCTAGTGGAGCTTACAGAAGCTACTGTAGATAGCCTCCTCTGGGGAAGAAAAGAAAAATGGAAACTGGGAACCACGCGGCAGAATCAGCATTGGGCTACACAGAGGCTGCAGTACCACGCTGATGCCACCTTACAGTTTCAGACACTCGTCAGCACTGTGATCCTCCTTTCTTGACTTTGTCCCCGAATCCTTCCAATCCTCGTACCTCCCCTCTTACAGTCACTTTCTGCCAATCTTCTTCCTCCCTGCTGCCCTGCAAAATAAAGGCACACGAACCTGGTGTGGAGAAGCCCTCTGAAGTTGGCAGGTTGTTACTTACAAAAGAGTGGTCTCTTTCCAGACTGGGCAGGAGAGAAATTGAAATGTCAGTAGCTCTGAGTTGCTGGCCAGGGTAGAGGATACATGTAAAAGTGGCACCCTGACGGCCCCACTCGGAAGGGACTGAAGCGCTGCAGGACCAGCCACAGTGCGGGCTTGCCGGTGGTGACATCTGCAGCAAGGAAGCAGCAGAGCCAGGGCCCACAGCGATTCGTGGGAGAGTGTCAGTGCAGGCTTAAGATTCTCATGAACTCTGCTTGCCATTTCGTAGGTTTATGTTAATATCTGAATGATTAAATATTTGATTTCACGGATTTTTGTGTTTATGAATCCTGAATAATTTTTAAATGATGGTATAAAATAATACCAAAATTTCTTCCTTGAAGTGAAATAAATACTATAATAAATGTTATAGTTATTATTACTGGAATTCTCCAGCCTAACATAAAGACGGGCTTGGATTTCTTGGGATCCCTGTTAGAAGGGCTGATAGACAGTAGTTTCCATGTATCACCACTAGATGGCACTAGTGACCGAAATCTCAGAGTAGATGCTGGACTTTGGGGGTGACGGAAGGAACAAGGATTTTGTCAGAACACTGGCAACTGTAGGCTTCCTGTGCTAGGGTTCTGGAGATGGAAGAAAGGCATTCTGTGTGCATACTTTTCCTGAGAGCACATAGGATCTGCCATTTAGGAGGCACTAGGAGGAAGTCCTAATTCCAGACAGCTTACTAAGTATGAAAATAAGTAAATTAGCCAAGGAGAGAATCCCTTAGGTTACACATCTGTGAGATTGGGAACTAGATGGTGAAGAGATCAGACAAAAACTGATCACAATGCACATTTTAGTTCTTAGATCAGGAAAATGAAAAACTCATTTCATTAAAATGACAGCTGTTGTGCATTTAATAATTTTAAAACACTGCTTAAAATTACCTGCAAGGTTGAAATTTGCTTCTCACTTATGGTTCTTGAGGATATTATGTCCTAAGATTTTAATTGTCTAGTCTTCTCTCTTCCTGCCAAGCTTAGACCTCCTCCTGCCTCTGGTGTTTTTTAGACTTTCTTGGAGATCAATCTTGAACCTGGATTCACAGAGTTTAAGTGACACTCAAGGTCACTCAGCTAGTGGCAGGATTGGGAAGTAAACTCAGATCGTCCTGCTAGACTAACTTGCCCGTGCATCGCCCGCCTAAACTGACCAGCAGCGCCATCTACCTCGGTGTTCGGTATCACATCTCAGGGGGGTCTAAAAAGCCAAAAGTTTTGGACGGAGTTACTAATATATTGCCCTTCTGTCTACATAACCATGACAAGATGTCAGCCTGAGGGGGCCAGGAAGGGGATTGAACCCATCTTTCTGTACACTCCAGGGGCTTGACTGGCTAGAGAAGACTGATCAGGCCTGTGCATAGATGTGAGTGACTTAGAATTCAGGGCGTGTTTCCAGTCCCTCCTGAAAAGATACTAAGCTATTCCTTTGTTCTTTCCACCACCAGATTAGATGATTTGCTATCCATATGAAGTACCGGTTCATGTCTTGTTATGCATTTTTACATTCTAAGAACTTTCAGAACCGTTGGGCTCATTACATTAAATGCTCTAGAAGTATATACTCTGCTTTGAAGATGTTCTCATTTATCCGATAATTTGTTTCAGAGAATAATTTATGAGAATGGGTCTGGAATTTATGCCAGGGATTGTTTCCTCCAACATCATCAGAACTTTGCTTAGAACCACCTCTCACACCTTGTTTCCCTAAGCGCCTCCTCAGCTGCTGCTTCTGCTTCTCCCCCTCCCTCTCCACTGAGGCATTGTCACAGCAGAGGTGACACCTCCTCAGCCTTATCTGGTGAGGCAAAAAGAGATCAAACTGGTAACTCTGCCCAGCAGACTCTGCCTCTCTAATAGAATTGGTTTTGTTTTAAACGTTATTGAGGTATAATTGACATACGACGTTGTACTGGTTTTAGGTGTAAAACATAATGGTTTGATATATGTGTATATTCTGAATGATTACCACAGTAAGTTTACTTAATATCCATCATCATACATAATTTTAAGTTTTATTTTCTTATGATGAGAACTTTTAAGATTTACTCTACTAGCAACTTTCAAATATACAGTACGGTATTATTAACTATAGTCACCTTGCTGTGTATTATATCCCCAGGACTTATTTATAACTGGGAATTTATACTTTTGGGCCCACTTTTGCCCACTCCTAACCCCTGCCTCTGACAACCACCAGTCTGTACTTTGTAGCTTTGAGCTTGGCTGTTTGTTTAGATTCCGCATGAAAGTGAAATCATACAGTATTTGTCTGGCTTATTTCACTTACCATAATACCCTTGAGGTCCATCCATGTTGTCACAAATGGCAAAATTTCATTTTTTATGACCGAATAATATTCCATTGTGTGTGTGTGTGTGTGTGTGCGTGTGCGTGTGCGTGTGCACGTGTGTGCGCACGCGCGCATGTCCACATGCACAGGAGTGTGTGTTTACCATACTTTCTTTATTCATCCATTGGGGGACACTTGGGTTTTTTCCATATCTTGGCTAGTATAAAAAGTGCTAGGGTGAAACAGGGATGCAGAGATCTTTTTGAATTAGTATTTTTGTTTTCTTTATATAAATACCCAGAAGTGGAACTGCTACATCATATGGTAGTTCTTATTTTTTTAATTTTTTGAGGAGCCTCCACAGTTTTCCATAGTGACTGCACCAGTTTATATTCCCACCAGCAGTGCACAAGCGTCCCTTTTTCTCCACATCCTCACCAACACTTGTCTTTTTTTTTTTTTTTAATGTTTGTTAATTTTTGAGAGAGAGCCAGCAAAACCAGGGGAGGGGCAGAGAGAAGGAGACAGAGGATCCGAAGTGGGCTCTATGCTGACAGCAGCAAGCCTGATGTGGGACTTGAACTCGCGAGCCGTGAGATCATGACCTGAGCTGAAGTCAGATGCTTAACCAACTGAGCCACCCAGGTGCCTCTTGTCTTTCTTGATAATGGCCATTCTAGCAGGTACGAGGTGATACTTCACTATGGTTTTGATTTGCATTTCCCTGATGATTGATGATGTTGAGCACCTTTTCATATACTTTTTGCCCATTTGTGGTTTTTGGGAAAATGTCTATATAGTCCTAAATCCATTTGTAAATTGCGTTGTTTTTTTTCTGTTGAGTTTTATGAGTTCTTTATAAATTTTAGATTTTGACCCCTTACCAGGTATGATTTGCAAATATTTTCTTCCATGTTGATGGTTTTTTTTGCTGTACATAACAAGTGATATATCATTTATTTTTGCTTTTATTGCCTTTGATTCTGATGCCAAATAGGAAAAAACATTGCCAACACTAATGTCAGGGAGTTCACCCTGTGTGATTTTTCTAGGAGTTTTATGGCTTCAGGTCTTACATTCAGCTCTTTAATCCATGTTGAGTTGATTATTGTGTATAATGTAAGATAGTGGCTGAATTTTGGGGCATCTGGGTTGCTCAGTCAGTTAAACATCTGACTCTTAATTTCAGCTCAGGTCATGATGTCACACAGTTCATGAGATTGAGCCCCGCTCTGCACTGACAGCATGGAGCCTGCTTGGGATTCTCTCTGTCTCTCTCTGTCTCTCTGTGTTCCTCCCCTGCTAGCACATGAGTGCTCTCTCTCTCTCTCTCTCTCAGTAAATAAATATTAAAAAGAAAGAACTAACCAGTTTTCCTAACACCATTTATTGAAGAAACTATCCTTTCTGTGTTGTATTTTCTTGGCTCCTTTGTGAGAAATTAATTGACCACGTATGCATGGGTTTATTTCTGGGCTCTCTATTGTGTTCAGTCAATCTCTGTGTTTGTTTTCATGCTAATACCACACAGTTCTAATTATAATAGCTTTGTAATACAGCTTGAAATCAGGAACTGTATGCTTTTAGGTTTGTTCTTTCTCAAGATTGCTTTAGCTCTTTGGGGTCGTCTGTGATTCTACAAAGACCTTCGGTTTGATTGTGTTTACTATTTCTGTGGAAAACACCATTGGAATTTTGATAGGGATTGCATTGAATCTGTAGATTTCTTTGAATAGTATAGACATTTTAATAATATTCTTTCAATCCATGAACACACTATCTTTTCATTTATTTGCATTTTCTTCTATTTCTTTAATCAGTGTCTTAAAATTTCAGTGTTTAGGTCCCTCTCCTAAATTTATCCTAGGTATTTTAGTCTTTTTGATATAGTTGTAAACGACTTTAATTTCTCTTTCTGATAGTTGGTTAATAGTGTATAGAAACATGACAGGTTTTTGTATATTGATTTTGTATCCTGCAAGTTTACTGAATTTGTTTTTTAGTTCAAATAGGTTTTCTTCGTTGAGTCTTTAGAGTTTTCTCTAAATAATAGGTCATCTGCAAATAGAGACTTTTATTTCTTCCTTTCTGATTTAGATGCCATTTATTTCTTTTTCTTGCCTGATTTTTCTGGCTATGACTTCCAGCACTATATCAAGAGTGGGCATCATTATCTTGTACCTGATCTTAAAAGAAAAACTTTTAGCTTCTTTTTGAGTATATTTGCTGTGGGTTTGTCTCATATAGGCTTTACTGTGTTAAGGTATGTTCCCTCTATATCCAGTTTGTTGAAAGATTTTGTCGTGAATATATATTAAATTTTGTCAGATGCCTTTTCTGCATCCTTTGGGATGGTCATATGATTTTTTATCCTTCATTTTGTTAATATGGTGTATCACATTGAGTTTTGAATGTTGAATCATCCTTGCATCACTGGAATAATCCCACTTCATCATAGTATATGATCATTTTCATGTATTGTTGATTTCAATATGCTAATATTTTGTTGAGGATTTTTGCATCTATGTTCATCATGGTTATTGGCCTGTAATTTTTTCTTTTTCTTTTAAGTTTATTTATTTTGAGAGAGCATGAGCAAGTGGGGGAGGGGCAGAGAGGAGAGAGAGAATCCTGAGTAGGCTCTGTGCGGTCATCTCAGATGAACTCACAAACCGTGAGATCATGACCTGAGCCAAAATCAAGAACTAGATGCTTCATCAACTGAGCCACTCAGGGGCCCCTATAATTTTCTTTTCTTGTAGTACCTATGTCTAGTTTTGGTATCAAGGTAATTCTAGCCGCATAATATGAGATTGGAAGTGTTTCTTTCTCTCTTGTTTTGGAAAAGTTTGAGAAGGATTCGTATTAATAATTAGTTAAATGTTTGGTAGAATTCAGTTATGAAGCCATCTGGTCCCAGATTTTTGTTTGGAGGTTTTTGACTGCTGATTCAGTCGCCATACTAGTAATTTGCTTGTTCAGATTTTCTTTCTTCATGATTCAATCTTGGTAGGTTGTGTGTTTCAAGCAATTTGTTCATTTCTTCTAGGTTCTCCAATTTGTTGGCATATAATTGTTTGCATTAGTTTTTCTAATTTCTGTGGTATCTCAAGTCAGATTTGAGGCCTCTCTTTTTCTCGGGGAATCTAGCAAAAGGCTTATCTATTTTGTTTACTTAAAAAAAAACACAGCTCTTAGTTTCACTGATCTTTTGTCTTCTTAGTCCTTATTTCATTTATTTCTGCTCTGCTCTCTGTTATTCCTTCTTTTAATTTTGGTTTAGTTCTTCTTTTTCCAGTCTCTTGAGATGTAAAGTTAGATTGCCTATTGGAGGACTTCGTTATTTCTTAATGTAGTCATTTATCACTATGAACTTCCCTCATAGAACCACTTGTGCTAAATTAGGGGCACCCGGGTGGTTCAGTTGGTTAAGCGCTGGACTTCAGTTCAGGCCACGATCTCACACGGTTCATGGATTTGAGCCCCATATCAGGCTCTACACTGATAGTGGGATTCTCTCTCTCTCCTCTCTCTCTTTACCCCTCCCCCATCGTACGTGCTCTCTTACTCTCTCTCAAAAATAAATAAATAAAACATTAAAAAAAACTTCTTGTGCTAAATTTGGGCATCTTGTATTTCCAGTTTCATTTGTCTTAAGAAATTTTTTATTTCTCTTTTGATTTCCTTTTCGAGCCATTGGTGGTTCTGACCAAGTTGTTTAATCTCTACATATTTGTGAATTTTCCAATTTTCTTCTTCTAATTGATTTTTAGTTTCATACCATTGTGATTAGAAAGATACTTGATATGATTTCAATCTTCTTAAATTTATTAAGTCTTGTTTTGGGGCTAACATATGATCTGTCCTGAAGAATGTTCCATGTGTGCTTGAGAAAAATGTGTATTCTGCTTTTGGATGGAATTTTATGTATCTGTTGTTCATCTGGTCTAATGTTCATTTAAATTCATTGTCTCATTATTGATTTTCTGTCTGCATAATCTGTTCATCAATGAAAGTAGAGTATCGAAGCCCTGTATTATTATTGTATTCCTGTCTCTTCCTCCCTTCAGGTCTGCTAATAATTTGATTCATATATTTAAGTGCATAAATTCATATATTTAGTGCATAAATATTTATAAATGTGATGTCCTGTTGTTGGATTGACCCCTTTATTATTAAATAATGACTTTCTTCGACTCCTATTACAATCTTTGTCTTAAAGTGTATTTTTTGTCTGATATAGGTAAAGCTACTCCTGCTTTTTTTGGTTCCATTTGCATGAAATGTCTTTTTCCATCCCTTCACTTTCAGTCTGTATGTGTCCTTAAAGCTGAAGGTAGTCTCATATAGGCAGCAGATAGTCGGGTCCTGTTTCTTAATCTACTCAGCCACTATTTTTTTTTTCTTTAATAGTCGAATTCAGCATTATGTTAGCTTTAGGTGTACAACGCAGTGGTTTAAAATTTATATACATTTATGAGATGATCACCACAATAAGTCCTTTTTACCATCTGTCACCAAAGTTACTGCAGTGTTATCGACTATATTCTCTTGGCTGTGTTTTACATCCCTGTGATTTTTTTATGTTACACCTGGAACTTATACCTCTCAATCCCTTTCACCTATTTTGTGTGTCCCTCACTCCCCTCCCCTCTGGCAACTATCAGTTTTCCTCTGTATTGTAAGTCTGTTTCTGTTTTGTTTGTTCATTTTATTTCTTAGATTCCATATATAAGTGAAATCATATGGCATTTGTCTTTCTGATTTTTCTTGAAAATGGTAAGATTTCATTCTTTGTTGTGGCTGAATAATATTCCATTGTATAGACGCACCTGGGTGGCTCAGTGGGTTAGGTGTCTGACTTCAGCTCAGGTCATGATCTCATGGTTTATGAGTTCGAGCCCTGCGTCCTCTGTCAGCGCAATGCCCACTTCAGATACTCTGTCTCCTTCTCTCCCTGCCCCTTCCTTGCTCACAGTCTCTCTGTCTCTTTCAAAAATAAACATTTAAAAAAATACTCCATTGCGTGTGTATGTGTGCGTGTATGTGTATATACATACATATATTGCATATATTGTGTGGTACGCACACACACCACATCCTCTTCATCCATTCACCTGTTGATTAGGGTGCTTCTGTATGTCGGCTGTTGTAAACAATGCTGCTATGAACGTAGGGGTTTCAAATTAGGGTTTTCATTTCCTTCAGCTAAGTACCCAGAAGAGGAATTGCTGGATCATATTGTAGTTCTGTTTTTAATTTTTTGAGAAACTTTCTTACTGTTTCCCGACTACAATAGTGCACAAGGGCTCACTTTTTTCCACAGCCTCACCAACATGTTTTGTCTTTTTTATACTGGCCATTCTGACTGGTGTGAGGTGATGTCCTTGTGGTTTCGATTTGCAGTTCCCTGATGATTAGTGATGTTGAGCATCACAGAGTATTCATGTGTCTGTCGGCCATCTGTATGTCTGTTTTGGAGAAATATCTATTTAGGTCGTCTGCCCATTTTTAATTGGATTATTTGGGGGGTTTTGGTGTTCAGTTTTATGAGTTTTTTTAATAGATTTTGGATATTAAGCCTTTATTGGATGTATCATATGCAAATATTACCTCCCAGTCAGTATGTTGCCTTTTTTTGTTGATGTTTTCCCTAGTTGTGCAAACGTTTTTCTGTTTGATGGAGTCCTTTTTGTTTATTTTTCCTTTTTCTGCTCTTGCCTAAGAGACAGATCCAAAAAATTATGGCTGAGAACAATGTCTAAGAGTTTACTACATGTGTTTTCTTTTAGGAGTTTTATGGCTTCAGGTTTAGGTCTTTAGTCTATTTTGAGGTAAATATTTTGTATGGTGTAAGAAAGTGGTTCAGTTTCATTCTTTTGTATGTAGCTGTTCAGTTTTCCCAACACCATTTTTTGAAGAGATTGTCTTTTCCCCATTGTATATTCTTGCCTCCTTTGTCGTAGATTAATTGACCATACAGGAATGGGTCTATTTCTGGGCTCTCTGTTCTGTTCTTTTGGTCTATATGTGTGTTTTTGTGACTGCACCATACTGTTTTAATTACTATAGTTTTGTAGTATAGTTTGAAACCAAGGAGTGTGATGCTTCCAGCTTTGTTATTTTTCTGGGTATTTGGGGTCTTTTATGGTTCCATATAAATTTTAGGACTGTTTGTTTTAGTTTTGTGAAAAATGCCATTGGTGTTTTTATAGGAATTGCACTGAATCTGTAGATTTCTTTGGGTAGTATTGACATTTTAGCAATATGAATTCTTCTAACCCATTAGCATGGTTTCTCTTTCCATTAATTTATATCATCTTTAATTTTTTAATCAATGTTACATAGTTTTCAAAGTATAGATCTTTCACCTCCTTTGTTAAATTTTTAGGTATTCTTTTTGACAAAATTGTAGATGGGATTGTTTTCTCAATTTCTCTTTCTGATAGATTGGTAGTAGTGGATAGAAACACAAAAACCACATTTCTTTTTGTTAATTTTGTATCTTGCAACTTTATTGAATTTATCATTTCTAATAGTTTTTTAGATGCAGTCTTTACGGTTTTGTATGGAGTATCACGTCATTTGCAAGTAGTTCAGTTAGTTCTTACAAATTTAGATGCTTTTTTTTTTATTGTCAGATTTCAAGAATTATGTTGAATAAAAGTGGCAAGAATGAGCGTTCTTGTCTCATTCCTGAGTTTATTTTGTTTTTTTTTATCATATATTTTTTTAATATAATTAATTGTCAAATTGGTTTCCATACAACACCCAGTGCTCATCCCAAGTGCCCTCCTCAATGTCCGTCACCCACTCTCCCCTCTCCTATACCCCCCATCAATCCTTAGTTTGTTCTCAGTACTTAAGAGTCTCTTATGTTTTACCTCCCTCTTTCTCTGTGACTTTTTTTCTTTTCCCCTCTTCCCTTCCCTCGTGGTTTTCTGCTAAGTCTCTTAAAATCCACCTATACATAGGAACATATGTTATCTGTCTTTCTCTGCCTGACTTATTTCACTTAGCATAATAGCATAATACCCTCCAGATCCATCCACATTGCTACAAATGGCCAGATTTCATTCTTTCTCATTGCCACGTAGTATTCCATTGTATATATATACCACATCTTCTTTATCCATTTGTCAGTTGATGGACACTTAGTCTCTTTCCATGATTTGGCTATTGTCGAAAGTGCTGCTGTAAACATCAGGGTACACGTGCCCCTATGCATCAGCACTCGTGCATCTCTTGGGTAAATTCCTAACAGTGCTATTGCTGAGTCATAGGATAGTTCTATTTCCTCAAAAAGAGGAACCTCCACACCGTTTTCCGGAGCGGCTGCACCAGTTTACATTCCCACCAACGGTGTAAGAGGGTGCCTCATTCCTGAGTTTAGAGGAAAAGCTTTCAGCTTTTTACTGCTTAGTATGATGTTTGCTGGGTGTTTGTTATGTATGGCCATTTTGTTGAGAATTTGTATCATAAATGAATATTGAATTACAATGCTGCTTCTGCATCTACTGAGATGATCATATGAGTTTTATCCTTCATTTTGTTAGTGTGGTATATAAAACACATTGGTTGATTTATGGATACCAAACTATCCTTTCATCCCTGGAGCAAATTGTACATGATCACAGTATATGATCCTTTAAAAATATATTGTTGAATTCAGTTTGCTTATATTTTGTCAAGGATTTTTGCATATGTGTTCATCAGGGATTTTGTATGATTCGGGTGTCAGAGTCTTGTAGAATGAAGTAGGAAGTGTTCTTTCTTTTTCAGGTTTTTGGGATAGTTTGAGAAGGATAGGTATTAACTCTTCTTTAAGTGTTCGCATTCACCTGTGAAGCATCTGGTCTGGAATATTTGTTTGTGGTGGGGATTTTTGTTACTGATTCAGTTTTATTGCAAGTGATTGTTCAGATTGTCTATGTCTTCCTGATTCAGTCCAGGAAGATTGTATGTTTCTAGGAATATATCCATTTCTTCTTGATCATCTAATTTGCTGGCATATACTTTTTTGTAGCAGTATTTTATAATCCTTTGTATTTCTGTGGTATCAGTTATAATTTCTTTCACTGTTGTTTTTATTTGAGCCCTCTCTGTTTTTTCTTGATGAGTCTCACTAAAAGTTTACCAATTTTGTTTATCTTTTCAAAGAATTAGGTCTTAGTTTCTTTTTAGCCTATTTCATTAATTTTTTCTTTTTTAGACTATTTCATTAATTTCAGCTCTGATCTTTATTATTTCCTTCCTTCTACTATCTTCGGCCTTCATTTGTTCTGCTTATTCTAGTTCTTTTAGGTGAAGAGTTAGCCTGTTTATTAATCATAGAGATTTTTTTTCCTGTTTCCTGAGTTAGGTCAACATCACTATAAACTGCCTTCTGTGAGCAACTTGTGCTACATCATATATTTTGGAATGTCGTATATTCACTTTTATTAGTCACAGTATATTTCGATTTCCTCTTTGAGTTCTTTATGGACCCATTGGTTGTTTAGTAACATGTTGTTTAGCCTTCCACATGTTTGTGGGAGTTTTTTCTAGTTTTTTTAAATTATTATTACTAGTTTCATACCACAGGTGTTTGAAAAGATGCTTGAAAGGATTTCAGTCTTCCTAAATTTATTGAGATTTGTTTCATGGCCTCACATGTGATCTGTCCTGAAGAATGTTCCATATGTATTGAAAAGAATGTGTATTCTCCTGTTTTAAATGGAATGTTCCGTATATGTCTTTTAAATCAGTTTGGTCTAATGTGTCATTGAAGGCCACTGTTACTGATTTTCTGTTTGGGTGACGTATCCACTGATGTTTGTGGGGTGTTACAATCCCCTAATATTATTGTACTACTGTCCATTTCTCCCTTTGGCTGTGTTAATATTTGCTCTGCATGTTTAGGTGCTCCTATTTTGCACACACAGGTATTTACAGTTGTTAGATCTTCGTGTTGTATTGACCGCTTCATCACTATGTAATCTTTGTCTCTTTTTCCAGTCTGTTTTAAAGTCTGTTTCTCTCATACAGGTATTGCTGCTTCAGCTTTTATTTTCACTTCCATTTATATGGAGTATCTTTTCCCATCCCTTCACTTTCAGCCTGTGAGTGTCCTTGGTCTGAAATGAGTCTTAGGTAGGCAGCATATACAGGAGTGTTTTTTTTGTTTTTGTTTTTGTTTTTAATCTATTCAGTTACCATGTCTTTTATTTGGAACATTTAGTTCATTTACATTTAAAGTAATTATTTTTTAAAGGTTTTATTTTAATTCCAGTTAGTTAACATATGGTGTTACATTAGTTTTAAGTGTATAATAATAATAGTGATTAGACAATTCCATATATCACCTACTGCTCATCACAGGTGAGCTCCTTAATCCCCGTCACCTGTTTAACCCATCCTCCCAGCTCCCTCCCCTCTGGTAACCATTGGTTTGTTCTATAAATTAGAATCTTTTTCTCAATTTGTCTCTTTTTTTCCCCTTTGCTCATTTGTTTTGTTTGTTAAATTCCACATATGAGTGAAATCATATGGTATTTGTCTTTCTTCAACTCACTTATCTGGCTTAGCATGATACTCTGTACTCTCTAACTCCATTCATGTCATTGCAAGTGGAAAGATTTTGTGCTTTTTTTTGTGGCTGAATAATATTCCTGTACACAATATATCTTCTTTATCCATTCATCAACTGATCGACACTTGGGGCTGCTGCCATGTCTCGGCTGTTACAAATAATGCTGCTTTAAACACAGGGGTGCATGTATCCCTTTGAATTAGTGTTTTTGTATTCTTTGGGTAGATATGCCGCAGTGTGATTGCTAAATTGTACGCTAGTTCTACTTTAACTTTTTGAGGATCCTCCACGCTGTTTTCCACAGTCCATAGGGGCGGCAGCACTTTGCCTTCCCAAGTGCACAAGGGTTCCTTTTTCTCCACATCCTTGCCAACATTTCTTGTTTCTTGTGTTGTTGATTTTAGCTATTCTGACACTTACAAGGTGATATCTCCTTGTAATTTTGCTGCTGCTGCTGTTGTTGTTGTTGTTGTTGTTTTGAAAGTAGGTTTCATGCCCAGCACACAGCACAACATGGGGCTTGAACTCATGACCCTGAGATCAAGATCTGAGCTGAAATGACTAAGCCCCTCAGGCACCAATATACTTGTAGTCTTTTTTGGGTGTTAAGTTTTATAAGTTCTTTATATATTAGGGATACTAACCTATTACTGGATACATCATTTGCAAATATTTTCTCCCATTCTGTAGGTAGCCTTTTAGTTTTGTTGATTGTTTCCTTTGCTATGCAGATGCTTTTTCATTTGATATCAGAGAGATTACTGCCTGTGTTCTCTTCTAGGATTCTTTTTTTATGGTTTTCTAAAGGTTTTCGATCTCGCTTTTAGGTCTTTAATCTGTTTT
The DNA here is from genome assembly GCA_030068075.1 of Paguma larvata. Classification (NCBI taxonomy): domain Eukaryota; kingdom Metazoa; phylum Chordata; class Mammalia; order Carnivora; family Viverridae; genus Paguma; species Paguma larvata. The sequence continues at coordinate 35,262,405 of CM057835.1, forward strand.
GAATTTGTTTTGGTTTAAGAAAGTGGTCCGGTTTTTTTTCTTTCACATGTTGCTGTCCAATTTTCCCGTCACCATTTGTTGAAGAGACTTTTTCTCATTGGATATTTTTTCCTGCTTTGTTGAAGATTTATTGACGGTATGGTTGTGGATTTATTTCTGGATTTTATGTTCTCTTGATCTATGTGTCTGTTTCCATGCCAGTACCGTGCTGGTTTGAACCCTACAGCTTTGTAATAACACTCGAGGTCTAGAATTATGATGCCTCCAGCCTTGCTTTTCTTTTTCAGGATTGCTTTGTCTATTCGGGACCTTTTGTGGCTCTATTCAATTTTAGGATTGTTCTATTTCTGTGAAAAATGCTGTTGGTATTTTGATACGGATTGCATTAAATGCGTAGATTGTTTTGTGTAATACAGCTATTAACGATACTGTTCCTCCAATCTGTGAGCATGGAATGTCTTTCTATTTCTTTGTTGTCTGTAGTTTCATCAGTGTTTTTAGTTTTCAGAGTATAGGTCTTTGACTTCATTGGTTAGGTTTATTCCTCAGTATCTTTACTATTTTTTGGTGCAATTGGAAACGGGATTGTTTTCTTATTTTCTCTTTCTGCTGCTTCATTATTGGTGTACAGTGCATTGATTTTGTATTTTGTGACTTTATTGAACTCATCTATGAGTTCTAGCAGTTTTCTGGTGGAGTTTTTCAGGTTTTCTCTATGCAGTATCATGTTATCTGCAAATAGCAAAAGTTTTACTTCTTCCTTACCAACTTGGATGACTTTTATTTATTTTTGTTGTCTAATTGCTATGGCTAGGACTTCCAGTACTATGCTGAAGTAAAGTGGTGAGAGTGGACATCCTTGTTCCTGACTTTAGGGGGAAAGCTCTCAGTTTTTCCCCATTAAGGATGATGTTAGCTGTGGAATTTTCATATGTGGCCTTTATTATATTGAGGTATGTTCCCTCTAAATCTGCTTTGTTGAGGGTTTTTATCATATGATTGGAAGTTTTATTTTGTCAGGTACCTTTTCTGTGACTTTCGAAATGATCATATGGTTCTTAATTCTTTCTCTCACTGATGTGATATATCAGGTTGACTGATGTGTGATTATTGAACCACCCTTTTAGCCCAGGTTAAATCTTATTTGATGATGGCGTATGACCTTTTTTTAATGTATTGTTGGTTTGGTTTGCTAGTATTTTGTTGAGGATTTTTGCATCTATGTTCATCAGGGATATTGACCTGTAGTTCCTTTTTAGTAATGTCTTTATTTGATTTTGATACAAGGATAATGTTGGCTTTGAGGATGAATTTGGAAGCTTATCTTTCTTTTCTATTTTTTGGAATGGTTTGAGCAGAATAGGTATTAACTGTTCTTTAAATGTTTTAAAAGTTTGGTAGAATTTACTTGTGAAGCCTCTGATCTTGGACTTTTGATTATTGGGAATTTTTTTGATCACTGATTCAGTTGCTTTGCTGGTTATTGGTATGTTCAAATTTTCTATTCCTTCCTGTTTTAGTTTTGGTAGTTTATATGTTTCTAGGAAATTATCCACTTCTAGGTTGTCCGGTTTGTTGGCATATACTTTTTTGTAATATTCTCTTATGATTGTTTATATTTCTGTGATGTTGGTTGTTATTTTTCTTCTCTCATTTGTGGTTTTATTTTTTTGCGTCTTTTTCTTTTTTGATACCTTTGTCAATTTTGTTGATTTTTTTTTCAAAGAAACCACTCCTGGTTTCTTTCTTCTATTGTTATTTTTAATTTCTATATCATTTATTTCTTCTCTAGTCTTTATTATTTCCTTCCTTTCGCTGGTTTTAGGTTTTGTTTGTTTTTCTAGTTCCCTTAGGTGTAGGATTAGGTGTTTATTTGGGATTTTTCTTGCTTCTTAAGGTAGACCTGTGTTGCTATAAACTTCCCTCTTAGAACTGCGTTTGCTGCACCCAGGGGTTTTGGACTGTTGTGTTTTCATTTTCATTTTTTTCCGTGTATTTTTTATTTCTTCTTTGATTTCCTTGTTGACTCATTCATTGTTTTTTTTTAATGTTTATTTTTGAGAGAAAGAGAGCAAGCAAGGGAAGGACAGAGAAAGAGGAAGACACAGAATCTGAAGCAGGCTCCAGGCTCTGAGCTGTCAGCACAGAGCTCGACACGGGGCTCAAACCTATGAACCATGAGATCGTGATCTGAGCCTTAACCGACTGAGCCACCCAGGCACCCCAGCATGTTTTTAACCTCCATGTATTTGTGGTCTTTCCATATTCTTTCTTGTGATTGACATCTTTTTATAGCATTGTGGTCAGAAAATACGCATGATATGATTTCAATATTCTTGAATTTTGAGGAATATTGTTGAGGTTGTTTTGTGGACTAATATGTGATCTATTATGGAGAATAATCCATGTGCACTTGAAAAGAATGTGTTTTCTGCTGTTTTGGGGTGGAATGTTCTGACTATTCTGCTAAATCCATCTGTTCTAGAGTGTCATTCAAAGCCATTGTTTCCTTGTTGATTTTTTGTTTAGATGATCCGTTCATTGATGTAAGTGGGGTGTTAAAATTTTCTGCAATTACCGTATTATTATTGATTAGTTCCTTTCTGTTTGTTACTGTGTGTTCCTGTGGTGGATACATATTTATAATTGTTTTAGCTTCTTGTTGGATTATCCCCTTTATTATTACATAGTCTTCTTCTTTGTCTCTTGTTATAGTGTCTTTTATTGTAAGTCTATTTTGTCTTACAAATATAAGTATTTGCTACTCTGGCTTGCTTTTGACATCCATTTGCCTGATAGATGTTTTTCCATTCCTTCACTTTTAATCTGCAGGGCTCTTCAGGGCTAAAATGAGTCTCTTGTAGTGAACATATAGATGGGTCTTGGTTTTTCACCATTCTGTCACCCTGTGTCTTTTTATTGGAGCATTTAGTCCATTTACATTCAGAGTAATAATTGATAGATATGTAGTTATTGTCATTTTACTACTTATATATATTTTGTGGTTGTTTCTGAAGATTTTCTCTGATCCTTGACTTTCTTTTGGGTTTTGTTCATTTCCTTTACCGATATATTTGGATTTCTTTCTCTTTGTGCTTTGCATTCTTTGTCTTTGTACTTTGATATATGGTTACCATTAGGTTTGTATATAACCTCTTATGCATATAGCAGTATATATTAAGTTGATGGTAGTTTAAGTTTGAACCCATTCTTTACTCTTCTCCCCGTATTTTAGGTATATGTCGTCATATTTTACATCCTTTTATCTTGTGAATTCCTTGAATGCTTTTTTTTATAGCAGTGTTCATTTTTAGTGCTGTGTTTTCTACCTTTATACTGTTACTTTGGTCTCTCCTTTCCACTCAAAGAGTCCCCTTTAGTATTTTTTGCAGGGCTTGTTTAGTGGTCATGAACTCCTTTAGTTTTTGTTTTTCTGAGAAACTCTGTATTTATGCTTCTATTCTGAATAATAGTCTCACTGGATAGACTATTCTTGGCTCCAGATTTTCCTTTTCAGTACTTCCAATGCCAGTCCTTTCTTTCTTGCAAAGTTTCTACTGAAAAATGCCCTCCTAGCCTTATGTGTTTTCTGTTATATGTTAACTGTCTTTTGTCTCGCTTTTGTTCTTTTTTCTTTATCACTGTATTTTGCTAAATTAATGTTTATTTTGAGAGAGAGAGAGCGTGAGCTGGGCAGGAGCAGAGAGAGAGGGAGACACAGAATCTGAACCAGGCTCCAGGCTCTGAACTGTCAGCACAGAGCCTAACGTGGGGCGCAAACTCACAAACAGTGAGATCATGACCTGAGCTGAAGTTGGAAACCTAACTGACTGAGCCACCCAGGCACCCCTATATTTTTCTAATTTAATTATGTCTTGGTGGGTAACTTTTGTTGGACTTGATGGGGGTTTTCTCTCCCTCCTGGATCTGGATGTTTGTTTCCTTCCCCAGATTAGGAAAGTTTTCAGCTTTTATTTCTTCAAATAAATTATCTTCCCCTTTTTCTCTGTCTTCCTCAAGGACTCCTGTAATACTAATGTTATTAATTATGATTGAGTCACAGAGCTCTCTGTTCTCATTTAGCATGATTTTTTTTCTCTTTTGTTCAGGTTACTTTCCATTACTCTGGGTCCTAGGTCATTAACTTGTTTCTCTACTTCTTCCAGCCTGCTGTTCATTTGTCAGGTGTGTTCCTCACTTTGTTTATTGAGCCCTTTATCTCTGCTATGTTGTTCCTTATCTCTGTGTTAAGGGTCTGACTTATGTCCTCTACTCTTTTTTCAAGTCCAGCGAAAATCCTTATGATCCTTGCTTTAAATTCACTATCAGACATAGTACTTAGATCTGTTTCGCTTAGATCTGTTTCACTTTAGATCTCTGGCCGTGGCCTTGTGTTGTTCTTTCACTTGGGTTACATTTCTCTTTCTTCTCATTTTGTCTGCTTTGCTGTGTCTGTTTTTGTGTATTAGGAAGGTCAACTATGTCTTCTGCTTTTGAAAGTAGTGACTTTATGAAGAAGAGGTCCTGGAGTGTCCTGTAGTGTTCTCCACACTGTTTGTCTGATCCTGGCACTTCAGGAGAGCATCCTATGTGTGTTGCTTATGTCCTGCTATTGTGTCTGAGTCACTTTTCCTTTCAGTACAGTCATCTACACTGACTCACTGCCCGTTGTGGGCTGCGCTTGGGTCACTGTGGTATTAGCAAAATTTGTGCTGGGCTGCTAGTTTTATGCAGATTTGTACAAGCACTGTGGCGGCTGGGACCTGCATGCCTGGTCAGCTGGGGGCCTGAAGCTGGGTGCAGTGCCTGAGGATAGCTGGGTGTGGCTGGGCCTGGTGATTGACAATAGCTGGGGGTGTGCAGAGGTGGGTGGGGTGCGTGGTGGCAGCCTGGAACCCAGCAGCTTGGTGGGGCATGCACAAGTTTTACAAAGTTTGCCCTGAGTCCAGGGCCAAGGGGAGCAGGCTTAGAGTGGGCAAGTCCTCAGGAGAACTCATTGGCATGGCGCACTGCTTGCAGGTTAGGTAGCTCGTGCATAGCTAGTGTCCGTGCAACCCTGCGTCCCACAGACAGCCCTGTGTTTATGCTGGGGAAGCAGGGAGAAAAATGGCACCTGCCAGCTCTCTCATTTTCAGAGAAGTCCCCCAGCACACTCTGAAATCCCTCTGAACAAATATGTCTCCCATTTTCCCCTGGGGTTGCATAAACTGCTGTCTTTATGTTACTTGTCTGTGCAGGCTGCTGTGTCTTTAAGGGCGGGAACCCAGCTGTCACTTGCCTTCCTGGCTCCTGGCCCCCAGTGTCGAGTCAGCTGATTTCTAAAGCTCCAGGCTCTAAGCCCTGCTGGTTATAGAAACTCACACAATTCAGCTTCTCTGGTTTTCAAAGCCAAATGTTAATAGGATTCTTCTTCCCATATGAGCTCCCTGGTACCAGGGCCCATTTCTCTGCTCTCTCCCTGCACGCAGCTCCCTCTCCCTCAAGGGCAGCCCTCCTTGCCTGTCTCACCTTCCTAACCTTTCAGATGCAGCTTCTCTTCTGTCCTGGAGTTTGTTCTGCCAGCCTTTGAATCACTCTCTGGTTTATTGACTTAGATGCAGATGATACGTAGTTGTAAATTTGGGACAGGGTGAGCTCAGGATCCTCCTCCTCCACCATCTTCCCACGTTCCTCTAACGTATAATCACTTACTGCCACAATTGTTTTCTGATTGTTTTGTAATTCGCTTATGTTCCTTTCCTGTTCTCTTGTGATCTGATGATTTTCTTCAGCATTATATTTGGATTTCTATCTCGTTATTTTTTGTATATCAAAGATTTTTAGTTTGTGGTTATCATGAGGCTCCTGTTTAATACCCTCTGTATCTAGGAGTCTGTTTTAAGTTGATGGTTGCTTAAATTCAAACACATTCTATAAGCACTGCATCTTTACAACCACCCCCCTATGTTGTTTATTTTTTATGTCATAATTTACAATATTTTGTTTATCCTTTAACTGATTATTGTAGATACAGTTGCTTTTACTACTGTTGCCTTTTAACCTTCCTACTAGCCTTATAAGTAGTTGAGGCACTACCTTTAGTATATGGTTGCCGATAACAGATTTTTTTTCTTGCATACTTTCCATGCTTCTCATTGTGGCTTTCCTTTTCCATGTAAGGATGTCTCTAACATTTCTTGTAAGGCCAGTGTAGTGGTGGCAAACTCCTGTAGCTTCTGCTTGTCTGGAAAATTCTTTATCTGAATATTCTTTATTTAAATTCTGAAGAATAGTTTTGCTGGATAGAGTATCCTTGGTAGGCAGTTTCTTTCAGCACTTAAAATATATTGTGCCATTCCATTCTGGCCCGCACAGTTTCTGCTGAGAAAAATCTCATAGTCTTTGTGGGATTCCCTTGTACGTTAAAAAGTTATTTTTCTCTTGCTGCTTTTTTTTAAACAACTTCAAACTTTTTTTAAAGTCTACTTACTTATTTTGAGAGAGAGAACCAGCAAGGGAGGGGCAGAGAAAGAAGGGGACAAAAGATCTGAGGCAGGCTCTGTGCTGATAGCAGAGAGCACAACACAGGGCTCTCACCCATGAACCATGATGAGATCATGACCTGAGCCAAAGTCAGAAGCTTAACCAACTGAGCCACCCAGCTGCCCCTTCTCTTGCTAGCTTTAAGATTCTCGTTTTCCTTAGACAATTATGTATCTTGGGATGAAGCTCTGGGTTCAACTTATTTGGAACTCTGCACTTCCTGGATTTGTGATGTCTCTTTCCTTCTCCAGGTTGGGGAAGTTTTCAGCCATTATTTCTTCAGGTTTTCTTCCACATTCTCTCTCTCTCTCTCTTTCTCTCCTCCTTCCGGGACCCTTTTGTGCTAGTGTCAGTCTACTCTGTGTTCTTTTCATAAGTCCTTTAAGGTGTCCTCATTCTTTTAAATGTTTTGTTTTGTTTTCTTTTCTTTCTGCTGCTCTGATTAAATGAGTTCCACTACTCTGTTTTTGAGCTCAATGATCCTACTTCCATTTCACTTAGTCTGCTGTGGAACCCCCCACTAGTGTATTTTTCAGTTCAGTCATTGTATTCCTCAGCTCTGTGACTTTCATGTGCACATCTCCTTGTTGAAATTTTTACTTTGTTCATGCATTCCTCTTTTGAGCTCAAAGTGAGCATATGTTATGAGTGTTATTTTAAGCTCTTAGGTAAATTGCTTACCTCTGTTTCATTGCAGTCTTTCTAAGGTGTTATGTTCTTTTGTTTGGAACATATTATTACTGTTTTTTTTTCTTCCTTGGTTTCTGTGTATTAGGTAAAACAGCCACCTCTTCCAGTCTTAAAGGCAAAGTCTAATGTAGGAGATGAACTTTGTTGTTCTACTGTGCCCTTGTCCTTTTTGTCTCCCAAACCTTTGTGATTGTGTAGGCAGCCACCTTTGTCCTTAATGACTCCGAGTGGTTGAGGGTTTGCCCAGACTTGTAGTGTTCCTAAGGGGAGGATCTCTGTTAGCACCTAGGTAAGGGTGATTGGAAGCTGGGGCCATCAGGCAGTAGCTTTTAAAGTATGTAAATACAGTTGACCAGTAAACAATGAGGGGATTAAGAGTACCAACCCCTCTGCAAAGTGGAAAATCTACATATAACTTGACTCCCCAAAACTTCTGTTGACAAGAAGCCTTACTGAAAACATAGTCAATTAACCTATATTTTTGTATATTTTATGTATTATACACTGTATTCCTATAATAAAGTTAGAGAAAAAACTTAAGAAATTAGAAAATACATTTACAGTACTTTATTTATTGGGGGAGGGAAATCTATATAAGTGGACATCCACATTTGAAACCTGTGCTGCTTAAGGGTCAACTGTATACATCTTTCAGGGAAAGACTATAAACTGACTGTTTTTCTCTGTTCCCTCTACACCACGCCCTGGGTGGATGGCCAGTCATAAACCGTTTGTTGACCATCCCATTGAACCCATAAGTACAAGCCCTGCTGTCCACCAGAGCCAGACTATTGAGTGCTGTGTCCTTTGGGCGACAGCCAAAAAAGCTGGGGTGCCATACATATACATAGGCACTTTCACGCAGACGCTGGTGACGCGGAGCATGGCAGAGGGGGAGTGCGAACATGGTGCCCACTGGCCTCCCAAGTCTGTGCAGAGGAGAGACCCTTAGACCACAGATCTACAAATTGGCATCTTTTATGGAGAGACTGGGCTTTTCAGTCTGCTCCCTCTATACTGTGCTCTGGTGAGATAGTTGATTCGGAACAGTTTTTTTGCCACAGTCCTGTGGGACCTGGAAACATAAGCCCCTTGGCCACCAGAGAGAGCCAAGTAATCAAGGGGTATGCAACAGCCAGTGCAACACTTAGGTGCATAAGCTCTTTTCTGGGAGTTACTACTGACCTGGAGCAAGGCGGAGAGCACGAAGATGGTGCTAGCCGGCCTCCCCATTCTCTGGAGAGTTTTGTCAGCCCCTAGAGTGCGCTAAATTAGTAACTGCCACTCAGGCTGATGCTGTCGATAAGCGCAGAAGCCTCTTACACAGAGAGTCTGGGCACTTCCCAGGTGGCTGCCTCTGCGCTGGCCCCTGGGATGGTAAACCCGCATGCATGAGCCCTTGGAGAACCAGTTCTCCGTTGCTGTAGCCTTGTGGACCTTGCAGAGCAAGAGATGTTTGGGGGTTCATCTCTCACATGCAGACCTTAAATGTTGGTGTGCCAGATACAGAGTTCAAACCTGTCACTCTTTAGAGGCAAGACCGGGTTTGGGGGCTCTCTCCTGAGTGTGTGTCCCCACAGCAGCGGTGGGGTTCATGGCGAATTGTGTCTCAGTCTCCTCTGCTTTTTGATGTGGCTTTTTTCTCATTGACCCAGTACACGGGAGTTGCTGAGCCAATTTCTGATTTTGTTTCAGAGGAAATTGTTTGATAAGTAGCTGTGGATTTGGTGTGTCTGTGGGAGGAGGTGAGTTCAGGGGCCTCCGGCATTGCCATCTTGGACTCAGAATCTTCCTATTTTGGGGGATCTGAAACATGGTAAATAGTGTCCCCATTTGCTCTGGGGCATAGCCTTGTGCCCCTTTCTCTGCCCTGACTTAACACTCAGCTGCTTTGTGATTCTAGAAAAACAACTGCATCCTACCTGAGGATGTGAAGAATTTTTACCTGATGACCAACGGCTTCCACATGACATGGAGTGTAAAGCTGGATGGTGAGACAACCTTCTTGCTATAGGGCAACGTTTTCCTGGCTGAGAGATTGGGTATCTGAGTAGTTTTCAGGAATTCTCCTAAAGTGTGACGTTCAGAATCTAGGATTCTCTCCCAAAGTCAACACATATCATCATTTTTTCACCCACCACCCTCCTGTGCCAGAGTCTAGTTAGACTTAACTGGAAACTCAATCTAGAGGCTTCCTTTTGGAACGAGCTGGTGAAAAATATTAATCGCTACACAAAATTCTTGTACCACTTCAAACTTAGGGTCTCTGATGACTCCACCTCAGAGCAGTCTCCTCCAGAGTGAGGGAAGGGACAGCCGCTGATGGTCATAAGAGGGGCAACTCCCTGGGGCACCCGGATGGCTCAGTTGGTTAAGTGTCCAACCCTTAATCTCGGCTCAGATCATGATCTCAACACATTGCTTAAGATTCTCTCCCTCCTCCTTCTCTCCAAAAAAAAAAATATGATGAATCATTCCCAGCTTGGCAATGACCTTAAAGCTGTGACCCTCACACTAGATCTTTAACTTCTTTCCATGTGTCCCCAGCATCATCCTCCAGGTCACCCCCAACCACCTCACTTCTCTAGTTGTCATCCTTAGTATTAAATGTATCTAGGACAGACATTTGTGTTGCCGACGTGCGAACTTCTAACTTGGTAGAAGTCCGGTATTTCAGGTACTGTGCACACCTGAAAGGCGGCGATGCACACTCAAGTGAAGACGCCTGTAAAATCGCATGAGCCGGGAAACCCTGTTGTAGCCTTTCCTGCCCCAGACTGTCCTGGCCAGAAGAGGCCTTTATTGCCTCTGGACTCTAGCCACCTCCCCATATCTACTTTGGTTCCTCAGGGAAGCGCCCTGAGCCTCCCCATGATGTCACTAAGAATGCAGTAATTTCTGTTGCACAGCAGATCTGCAGGCCCGACTTCTCCCCTTCATTTCCTCTGCCTGAGTTCCTTTTGGTGATTCTCAAAGCCTTCCTGTCTCTGTCTCTCCTTCTCTCACACACACCTGGCCAGAGGCACTTTTTGTAGCTATTACTGAGCAATTCACACGAACTTTTAGTTTGGAATTATTTCCTCCCCTGGCCTGAAACCATTCTTGTCCCCAGCATCAGAGCCCTTCTTTGTAGCATGGCCATGGCCTTTGCAGTCTGGAGTAAGAGAGAGCATGGACAGAGACTAGACCGACAGTCAGATTGTCCCTTGCCCCCATCATGAAGACAGACTAGCCCCTTCACAAGCGCCCCCAGAGAAGAAACGTTTCACGACGTTTTCATGAACAAGTCCCTGTTCATTATTCTAATATCTAATTTAATCCTCCCAATCCTAGTCGTTTTATGCTCTCCCCAGTTCCGTCCTTTCCTGGATAGCCAGAGTCAAAACCAGAGAAGACAGCAGAGGCAGCTTCTGAGGTTTACCTCTTGGTCTGTTCTGCTTGAACTTTCCATGGTCTGTATACCAGCTCTTGAGTGCCTTCAGTTTTTTCAGCAGTCAGATTTCTAAGTGTTTGTGTGCCATCCAGTGTCCACCATCCTATATGACAAGGATTCTATATAATAAGGAAGATGTGCAGCTGCTGTTTCTTATTTATAGCCTAATCACAGAAGACCAGAATCAGGCAAGAAGGCCACCAAGTTCTCTGCAATGAGTAAGGTAAAATGACAAATAGACGGAGAGCTATCTTCCATTGTGGAAAGCTTAGAAGAAGAGAAGAATGGGTCAGTTATATAATCAAAGCTATTGCTTCTTTCAGAAATATAACCCTTCATGCAAGGGAAGGAGAGAGCAAAAACATTTTTAGGTCCTTTGCTCTTCAAACAGGGTCCCTAGCCCAGATTTCCGAATTCTTTTTGAGCTTCCCCTTTTTAAATTCTTTTGATACTCTGCCCTAATGTGGAGTGGCAGTCTCTTCACCCGTGACTCGTTGCCTTTTTTTTTTTTTTCTTTTTTTCTTTTCTTTGCATGAAAGGTTGTTGCTCTGGGGCATATAGTCCACTGATCCTCTCTCTTCCTTTCCATCAGATTCCTCAGCCCTGGGATCCAACAACAGTTGGGCTTCAGTTACTCAAGCAGAAGTCCTTACGATGATCATGGTAACAAGGCTTTTTCTCTTTGCTAATGTTTCCGTAGAGCACACCATCCCGTTGGGCAGCATGGCTATTAACAGCATCTCAAAACTGACTCAACTCAACCAGTCTTCTGTGTACTCACTCCCTAATGCACCAACTCTGGCCGACCTGGAGGATGATGCACTTGAAGGTACCTCTGCTCCGAGTCAGAAATTAACCTGTTTGTTTCCTTCCATAATGTTGAAAATGTTGGGAAGACGCTGTGGCATTGTAGGACTCTCCCCAAACCAAAAACTTTCCTCTGTGTGGCTTCTTAGGATCCTGGGAGTAAAGTAAGAAAACAGCCTGTATCAACAAAGGAAATTTTCACGAAGAAATGCCAGGGTTGATATTTTTGTTTTGTTTCCAGCACCCACGTCAGTGACGGGCACAGAGTTGGCACTGAGCGTATGCTTAGTAAATGAATGAATGTTAAAGATCACCTTCAGTCAACATTTCAGTATCAGGAGTTTTCAGGGAACATGGAATCTAAAGGCAGCTCGCTTCCTCCCCAGGTCTTTGCTATTTCTGATTCAAATGGCTGCTAAAAGCTATGAGCAACTGGGCATAAATGAGAACTTTGTCAGAATCGGTTTGGCTGCATATATATCAGAGACCTCCTACAATGTCTAAACAAAACAGGAGTTTATTAAAAAGTAATGCGGAGCTAGGCTGGTGCAGCTGTTTGAGAAAGTCAGTGATAAAGTCTCCCTGTGGCTTCCTCCCACCAGCCCTTGGATATGGCTTTCATCCTCATCATTGGGGAATGTAGGCTCTACTTCCAAGCTTCCAGTCTTTGCTTCAGGCAGGAAAAAGAAGAGTTAAAAAAGCAAAACAACAACAAAAACTGTGTTTTGGCAGAATCTGTCCCATTTTATCAGGAAAGTTTTCTCAGAAGCTCCTCCCAATAGCTGTTGGCCAAAACAGGTCAAAAGGTTACCCATAGCTCCAGGGGAATCTGACAAGTGAGTCTGTTTAGCTGTTCAGTGTTGTCTCTTCAAACAGAATTGAGGTTTAAGAAAGAAAGGGAGAATGAATATTGACTGAGTAACTCGTGTCTCCAGTGCCAAGGCCCTGGGGTACATGTAAGTTTAGTGAGAGAACCAATGCAAGGCTTTCTCCATCAACTGCGTGAGCAGTTGGATACTAGCATAGGCATCCCTAGGAGAGCCCATGGGTGCGGTTCCAGACCAGCACAATAAAGCAAGTGCAAATGAATTTTTTGGTTTCCCAGTGTATATAAAAGTTATATTTGCACTGTACTGTGGTCTGCTAATGTAATGTCTAAGAAAACAACGTATGTACACCCTAATTTAAAATTACTGTACTTTATTGCTGCAGCGCCTGGGTGGTTCAGTTGGTTGAGTGTCCAACTCTTGATCTTGGCTTAAGTGATGATCCCAGAATCATGGGATTGAACCCACATTTGGCTCTGTGCTGAGCATGGAACCTGCTTAAGATTCTCTCTTTCCCTCTCTCTCTAAAATAAAAAATAAATCATTGCTAAAAAATGGTAACCATCATCACCTTTCAGCAAGTTGTAATCTTTTTGCTGGTGGAGGGTTTTGCCATGCTGCTGACAGATCAGGGTGATTGCTGATGGTTGGTTAAAATAAAGCAATTAAGTTTGCTGTATTGATTATGTACAATGTCTCTGTAACATGCTATGCTATTTGATAAGCATTTTATCCACGATAACACTTTTTTCACAATTGGTGTCAGTTCTTCTCAGACCCTGCCACTGCTTTATCAACTATGTAATATTCTAAATCTTTTGTTATCATTTCAACAATCTTCATAGCATCTTCACCAGGAGTAGATTCAATCTCAAGATACCATTTTCTTTGCTCCTACACAAGAAGCAACTCCTCATTCATTCAAGTTTTATCAGGAGATTGCCAGCAATTGAGTCACATCTTTAGGCTCTTGCTGCACATCTGCAGTTACTTCCTCCACTGAAGGCATGAGCCCCTCAAAGTCATCCATAAGGGTTCGTTGGAATCAACTTCTTTCAAATTCCTGGTAATTTCCCATGAACAGTGATTGTTCTTAATGGCATCTAGAGTGGTGAATCCTTCCCAGAAGTTTTCAGTTTACTTTCCCTAGATCCATCAGAAGAATCACTGTTTTTAAGCACTTACTGCCTAATGAAATGTGTTTCTTAAATATTAAAACTTAAAAGTTGAAATGACTCCTTGATCCATGGATTGCAGTGTGGATGTTGTGTTAGCAAGTATGAGAATATTAATCTTATTGTACATCTCCATCAGGTGAACCAAGTGCATTGTCAGCAAACAGTAATCTTTGTTTTCTGAATAGTTGGTCTCAACAATGGGGTTAAAATACTCAATAAGCCATGTTGTTAGCAGATGTACTGTCATCCAAGCTTTGTTGTTGTGTTTCTAGAGGACAGCAGAGTTGATTTAGCATAATTCTTAAAGGCCTTAGAATTTTCAGAATGGTCAGTGAGCATTGGCTTCAACAAAGTTACCAGCTACAGAAGTCCTTTCAAAGAAAGTAAGCCTGTCCTTTGAAGCTTTGAAGGTCCTAGGTGGTGTCTTCTTCCAATAATAGAAGGATGTTTTGTCTACACTGAAAACCTGCTTTTTAGCCACCACCTTCATTAATTATTTTAGCTAGATCTCTGGATAACCTGCTATTTTGCCTTGCACTTTTATGTTATAGAGAAAGCTTCTTTCCTTAAACCTCATGAACTAACCTCTGCCAGCTTCAGACTCCTGCAGCTTCCTCACCTCTGTCAGCCGTAGAATTAAAGGGAGTTAGGGCCTTGATCTGGATCAGGCTTTGGTTTAAGAGAATGTTGCGGCTGGTTTGGTCTTCTATCTAGATCACTAAAACTTTCTCCATATCAGCAATAAGGCTGTTTTACTTCCTTATTATTCATTCGTTCACCAGAGTAGCACTTTTAATTTCCTTCGCTCTTATGACTTGACTGTTTGGCACAAGAAACCTAGCATTCAGCCTATCTTGGGTTTCAACATGCCATCCTCGCAAAGCTTAATCATTTCTAGCAATTGATTTAAAGTGAGAGTCATATGACTCTTCCTTTCACTTGAACCTCAAAGGCCATTCATTGTAGGGCTATTGATTGGTCTAATTTCATTATTGTTGTGTTTCATGGAGGAGAGGAAGAGAGATGGGGGAATAGCCAATCAGTGGTGCAGTCAGAACACATACATTAATCAAGGTTGCTGCCTTCTGCAGGTGTGTTTCCTGTTTCCTAACAATTACAATAATAAAATCAAAGGTCTTTGATCAAGAAAATAGGCGCAAACCACACCAGCACCGCATCTCCCCATCCCTGCATTTTGCAGGGCCTCTGTCTCTGTGGCACCGACTGTGACGGCAGCTGCAGCAGGCCCTGCAGAAGGCTGAGGGGTCCCTTGTTAAGGTTGAGTGCCTTGCCCATGCATACTTTACAGACCCACTTGGGCTGTCCTGTCCTGGAAACAGTGACAGCAGGTCTCATTTCACAAGCCTTGTTAAAACACACCTCTATTTAAAGAAATTATAGCTGAAAACTTCCCTAATCTAGTGAAGGAACAGATTCCAGATCCAGGAACCACAGAGATCTCCCCCAGAAAACAACACAAGGAGATCCACACCAAGGCACATAGTAATGAAAATGGCAAAAAGTAGTTACAAAGAAAAAAAATTATTTTTGAGAGAGAGCATGAACAGCAAAAGGGCAGAGGAGGGAAGAGAAAGAATGTTAAGTAGGCTCCCCGCCCAGCATGGAGCCCGACGTGAGGCTCAATGAGATCATGACCGGACCAAAATCAAGAGTCGGATGCTTATCCAACCGAGCCACCTAGGCAGTCTCGATAAAGAAAATATTTTAAAAGCAGCAAGAAAAAACTAAACAGTTACATACAAGAGAAACCCCACAAAGCTATAAGCAGGTTATTCAGCAAAAACTTTGCAGGCCAGAAGGGAGTGGATGCTATGTTCAAAGTGCTTGAAAGGATAAAATCTGCAGCCAAGAATACTCTCACACCAGCAAGGCTATCACTCAGAATGGAAGGAGAGGAAAAGAGTTTCTCAGATAAACAAAAACTCAAGGAATTCATGACCGTTAAACCAGCCCTACAAGAAATATTAAAGGGGACTCTTTGGGAAGAAAAGAATAAGTAAAAATATGAAAAGTAAAAGCACAATAGCAATAAATATAAAATACCCATAAAAATCAAAGGATTCATAGAATAAAACGACGTAAAATATGACACCATATACCTAGAATGTGTGAGGAGGAAAGAGTAAAGAATGAGTTCAGACTTTAAAAGTCACTGATCAGAGATCATCATAATAGAATAATGCACAAGGTTGGGATATTGCACAAATTACCAAAATGTAACACAGACACAAAGTGAACAAATGCTGTTTGGAAAATGGTACCAATATGGTACCAACCTTGCTCAACAGGGTTGCCACAAACATTCAATGTGTTAAAAAAAAAAAAAAAAAAAAAAAAAACACTAGGCAGTATCTGTGAAGCACAACAAAACAATTTATGCTTATATTAGAGGGATCCAGGAGCAAAAACTGGAAAGCGATGGGCCCTGGGAAGAGCCTGCCACTCCGAGATGTGTGCAGTCCTCAAGGAGGGGAAAGGTCATATCTGCTTTGTATGTGTGCTGGGGCTTTTGAACCCCTGAAGGCCAAGAGCTTGTTAAATAAGTAGACTGAGTCTTCCCTGCCTTTGAAGTTGGAAGTATAGAGGTGAACTGGATACCAGAGAGGATCTCGAGAGCCCTCACAAAGGACACAGCTAGGGAGAGAGACCACATTGTCCTACACACCCATAGGGATAGAAACCAGGTGGCCTTGGGGCACCTACTGGTTCACGCTTTTTAGGACAGTCCAGCAGTTAGAGCCAAGTCTTATTTAAAAAAAAAAAATTTTTTTTTAATGTTACTACTTTTGAGAGACAGAGCTGGAAAGCATGTGGGGGGGAGGGGCAGAGAGAGGGAGACAGAGGATTCCAAACAGGCTTCATGTTGACAGCAGAGAGCCCAATGTGGGGCTTGAATTCATGAGCTGTGAGATCATGACCTGAGCCAAAGTCAGATGCTTAAAGGACTGAGCCACCCAGGCTCCCTCAGACCTCAGTCTGATTGGAGGGGCGCCTGGGTGGCTCAGTCAGTTAAGCACCCAACCCATGATTTCAGCTCAGGTCATGATCTCATGACCATGAGATCAAGCCCCACATCAGGCTCTGTGCTGAGCTGTGGAGCCTGCTTAAGATTCTTTCCCTCCCTTCTCTCCCCTGCTTGTGCTCACTCATGTGTGCGCTCTCTCGCTCACTCTCAAAAAAAAAAAAGGCCTATAATGAGATAAGATTAAAAAACCTAATTGGACTTTTCTCAGGGTACATAGTATTCAAAAAGAGGCCAATCAGAAAGATATGTCAGGAAACACAACCAGACAAATAAAACTGCTGGAGGATACAGATGAAACCCTAAGTAAAAACAAGAATCAGAGTAGTTAAAGACATTAAGACAGCACAAAAGATTCCTATTGAAGAAAAGTAAAGATTTTCAAACAATTGATGAATTGAAGAATGTAAATATTATTGAGATTTGAGTTAACATGATAAACCAAGTGCATGATGTATTTAAAAGGGGGAAATTACGAAGGAAAAGGTGGAAGGGTAAGAGAAATAGAAAATAGGTCCAGAAGACCTTCCGTTGGCATTACAGGTACTCAAGAAAGAGAAAAAGACTAGATAGAAAGCCAGCAAATACTGATAAAAGAAAATTTCTCTGCAGATTGAAAGGGCTCACTGAGAGCCAAATTGAATTCATGAGAAAAGAGACACCTAGGCGTTGTACAATATGGGAAAGAATTATAGTCTTCTAGGCAAAAATAAATTACTTACAAAGAAATAATCAGCGTGACATCAGACTTCTTGCTTGCAGCAGTGAAAAGTAGAGGTAGAAAGCATATACGGGTTACAGAGAGACATGACTAAAAATCAAAAGTCCTACATTTACAGACCAAACACGTAAGGAAGTGTAAAACCTCAAGAATATCAACACCCTAACCACAAGACAAATGCAAGTGAATGCAGGTCCCAAGATGTGGATATAAAGAGGGAAGGAAACAAGGGGTTAGCAAACCTCCTGTGAAAGAGAGAGATGTGCATTTAATCTTAATATCTAGGAATGTGTTGTATACCTCTTACATAAGAACTCTTGGAAAGGGGGACAGACACAGTAAACCTACTACAGTTGATGTTTGAGCAATGCAGAAGTTTGGGGGCAGTGACCCTCCACGTAGCCAAAAATCCCCTCAGAACTTTTGAATCCCACAAAACTTAGTTACCAATAGCCTACTGTTGACTGGAAGCCTTACCAATAACAATCGATAAACACGTGTTTGTATGTTATGTGTAAATACACTGTATTCCTACAATAAATCAAACTAGAGAAGAGTAAATGTTAAAGAAATCATAAGACATAATACATTTATAGTACTGTAAAAAAGCATGTATAAGTGGGCACATGAAGTTCAGTTTGTTTTCAAGGGTCAACTGTATACTGTCTCAGGTTCTTTCTAAACCTAAAAGAAAAGAAAGAGGGAAGGTTTAAGGTTTAAGAGTGTTACGGGTTAGATTATGCTCCCCCAAATTCATACTGAATTCCTAACCCCAGTTCAGAATGTGGAATTATTTGGAAATAGGGTTATTGCAGATCTAAGTAGGTAAGAGGAAGTTATATGGGAGAATGCCATTTGAAGATGAAGGCAGAGTTGAGGTAGTGTTTCCACACATTAAGGAAAGCCAAATTTGCCAGTAAAGTACCATAAGCTGGGGAAGAAGCATGGAACAGATTCTTCCCCCATAGCCACCAAAAGGAACCAACTCTGCCAACACTTTGATCTTGAACTTGTAGCCTCCAGAATTATGAGACTACAAATACCTGTTGTTCAAGCCACTCACTTTTGGTACTTTGTTACAGCAGCCCTAGCAATTAATAGAGAATGTTCCTGGGGTCCTTCCTAGTAGAAAATGTAGGACAAAGAGAAAAAGAAGCAGAAAGTGGAAGATCTCCTTCTACTATAAGGAAGAAATAGTACACCTTGCTGGGGGAAAACAAGAATGTCTTGATTGGATTTTCTATTTTTGTGTAATAGATCTAACAGTTTCATGAGTCAAGAATTCAGATACACATAAGTAGAGTTCTCTACTTAGGATCTTACCAGGCTAAAATCAAGGTGTCAGCTGGTTCTGTGATCTCATTTGAGACAGAGGCCTCTTCCAAGCTCACTAGTGGTTGGCCTTACTCAGTTTCTTGTAATTGTGGGACTTGGGTCCGTTTGTTGCTGGCTGTTAGCCAGGGATCATTCTCAACTCTGTTCAGCTGCCCTTAGAGTATAGCCACATGACCCTCTCAAAACATGGCAGGAAAATGTCTCTCCAGTCTGCTACAACAGTTTCCTGTCATGTAACCTAATCAAGGGAATGCTACAACGTCATAGTCACAGGTCCTGACTATGCTCAAGGGGAAGGAGGTCATGAAAGGTCTGTATATTAAGGAGCAGGAATCTTGGGAGCCATCTTGGAATTCTGCATACCACACTTGGTTAGGGGAGGTAATGGTCTATTGTTTTCAAATAAGGGTAGAGTCCTATGAATCTAATCATGCAAACAAATGAAAAAAAGGAAGGTAACTATTATAGAAGTAAAAATGTACATTAATATCTCCAACCTAATAATATCGAATCACATGAGTAAAAATAAGGGAAAAGAAGGAAAATTAGGAAACAAAACATTAAGAGAAATAAAAGAAGACGGATCAATCACTATATTAAATGTGGTGGGATTAAATTTCCCTTTTTTTAAATATTCATTTGTTTTTGAGAGAGTGAGAGCAAGCACAAGTGGGAGTAGAGAGAGGGTTAGAGAAAAAGAGGGAGACACAGAATCTGAAGCAGGCTCCAGGCTCTGAGGTGTAAGCACAGAGCCTGACACAGGGCTTGAACTCATGAACTGTGAGATCACGACCTGAGCCAAAGTTGGATACTTAACCAACTGAGCCACTCAGGCACCCCTAAATTTCCCTTTTGAAAACTAAAGACTGTCTAATGTAAAAAGCAAAGCTCATCTGTGTTATTTTTAAGAGCAGAGCTAAACTGATGAAAAGACTTCCTCTTCTGGTAATGGCAGACAGGTAATTCACAGCAGCCTTCCTGCTAAAGACAACTGAGAAGGCAGACCAAAATACAAAAACCATCTCCCTAAAATGTTTTTCAAAGAGCTAACAAGATGATGAGGTAATATCAGATCAACATCCAGAAGACTGAAATCCAGGGAAGAGATGCAGCGTTTGGAGTTGCTTTTGCCTGGGGCGCATTGCTCTTTTCAAAACAGGCTACACAGATGCTGGAAAGCTGTGGATTTGATCCGTTTTGAGGCCAGGGGAATAAAACAGAGTCCAAGACTTAGAAAAGTTGGCACCCGTAAAAACTACCCTGCTTTTTGGGTTGGCACCGTGAACAGCAGTACCCGAGGAGACCGAAAGAACCGAAAGGAACCATTTTTCGCACGGACTGAAGCTCAGGTGTATGTTATCTGTGTGTCCCAGACCATGTTAAATCCCAGAACTAGGCTAAATTGATTCCAGGTTACTAATCTCCTCAGGCCTAGCAGAAACAAATTCACTCTAGAGAAATGTCCTAAAATGT
Organism: Paguma larvata; assembly: GCA_030068075.1. Lineage (NCBI taxonomy): Eukaryota > Metazoa > Chordata > Mammalia > Carnivora > Viverridae > Paguma > Paguma larvata. The sequence continues at coordinate 35,282,434 of CM057835.1, forward strand.
ATTGTCTTAATGGTTGCATAACTGTAAATATACTCAAAACCATTGAATTGTATACTTTAAATGAGTAAGTGGTATGGTACATGAATTATATCTCAGTAAAGCTCTTATATATAAAGAAAATTCCACCCTAGAGGAAGATAACATTATCTTAGACCTCAAACTGCTTTATAAATAATTTTCCAAAAAATAATTCTTTCTGAAAACTAACGAGGCACATGAGGAAACACAATGCCATGAACAAGAACCAGCACAAATAACAGCTAACAAAAAAGATCGACTGGTACTCCCATGAAATTCTTGGGCACAACAATATGCTAATGCACACATGGAGATAAAACCAAACTAAAATTTCAGTGAGGAACTGAAAACAGTGACATTGTGTATTTGGCAAAAAAGGAAGCAAGATTCAAATGTTGGCCTTCTGGTAGTAGCAGAGTACTTTTTACCAGATCAATACTACTCTGGGAAAGCTTTTTCTTTTCTTTTTCTTTAATGTGTGTTTATTTTTGAGAGACAGAACACGAGTGGGAGAGGGGCAGAAAGAGAGGGAGACACAGAATCCGAAGCAGGCTCCGGGCTCTGACCGGTCAGCACAGAGCCCGACTTGGGGCTTGAACTCATAAATCAGGAGATCATGACCTAAGCCAAAGTCAGACACTCAACCGACTGAGCCACCCAGGTGCCCCCCTTTAAAAAAAAAAAAAGAAGTAGTATTTTTTGAGAGAGCATAAGTGGGAGAGGGGCAGAAAGAGACAGGGACGGAAGATCCAAACAAAGCAGGCTCTGCACTGACGGGTTTCGGTGTCGACAGCAGTGAGCCTGATGCAGCGCTCAAATTCACAAACCAGGAGATCATGACCTGATCAACCGCCCAGGCGGCACCCCTCCTCTGGGAAAGCTTTTTTTTTTTTCCCCACTCCCCCACCCCCTGGGAAAGCTTTAAAAACAATTACCTGAATAGATTAGCAGAAACTGGGGTAGCATCTATAAATGGCAGAAGGGAGCCACACTGAGTTTCCTATTTTCATTACTTTTCTCCTGAGGGCAGACCCCCAGTCATCATCAGTCAGGGCTGCTGAAACTTGGTCAGACCCTACAGTCAGGTCTTCAGATTTCACCCAAGATGGAGTAACAGACCTGATTTATTCTCCGACCTGGAGATATGCAGATATATAAAAATGAATTTCAAGATGCCAGCCATTGGGCAGTGGAGGACAACGAGCCTGAAAGATGGAAATAAAGCAGGGGAACCTCAGCTTATTACTTCAAGAGAGTTTTTCAATCTGCAGCATGGAGGGGGAAGCCAGGCAGAACTTGTTGCAGTCCGTGAATTGATTAAAACGAGTGTGAAAGTATAACCTCTGGGGGAGGGGAAAGCCATGTTTAGAAATTTTTTTTAGTTAGAAATGTAAATAAATGCAAATTTGTATAAAATTATATGTATGGCTATAAGTAAAAAAATAGTATTCTAATTCAGCTAGACTTAGCATTCATTAAAAAGTAATTAATATTAAACATTATAAACATGCATTTTAGACAGGGAAGGGGATTCTAATCAAAAGATCATAGTGGGGCACCTGGGTGGTTTAATTGATTAAGTGTCCAACTCTTGATTTCAGCTCAGGTCATGATCTCACAGTCCGTGGGTTTGAGCCCCACAGTGGGCTCCGTGCTGACAGTTCAGTCTGCTTGAGAATCTTTCTCTCTCCCTCTGCTCCTCCCTGCTTGCTCGCTCTCAAAATAAACTTACAAAAAATTTTAAAAATTCTCTGCCCCTTCTCCTTGCTCACATGCACTTGCTCACTCTAAAATTTAATAAAAATTTTTTTCAAAAAGTGCTATAAATGAGGAGAAAGTAGTTATGTCGGAAAAAGAACAGTTGTGTGGACTCCAGCCAAATTACTTAGCCTTTATGTATTCCCGCTCTCAGCGAGTTCAAGTTGTTTTCCTTGTGCCACCTTCCCCCAGATTGCGTGACACTGTCTTTTGGTGATAGAGGAACCCAGACAGAAGGCTTGGACCATGGGTAAGACCATGGGCATTTAGAGTATAGAATTCATTTGGCCCACATTGGAAACAGTAGTTAAGAATATGTCTGAGAGGGGTGCCTGGGTGGCCCGGTCATTAAGCATCTGACTCTTGATTTCAGCTCAGGTCATCTCACTGGTTTGTGGGATCACATTGGGCCCTGCTCTTTCAATGCAGAGCCTGCTTGGGGTTCTCTCTCTCCTTCTGTCTCTGCCCCTCCCCCCAGGTGCACACCTGCTTTCCCTCTCTCTTTCTCTCAAAATACTTTTTAAAAAAGACTGTGTCTGAGATAAGGCTTTTTCCCTTTTTTTTTTTTTTTTTCTCTCACCCTAGCAAAACTGGACAAGTAAGTATGTATTTGAGTTGAATAAGTTTGAACATGACCATTAACTTCTGGATTTGCAGCCAGTGAGAACCAGCCAGAGAAGCCTCATTTTGATTCTCGAAGTGTGATATTTGAGCTGGATCCTTGCAATGGGAATGGGAAGGTTTGCCTTGTCTACAAAAGAGGGAAGCCAGGTAAGAATCCACTCTGGACTCATGAGATGCCACTGGGTCTCTTGGAGATGCCAAGACCCAGAAAGCATCTTTGGTCCTCCCTGAACATCTCCTTCTAGGCCAATCACTAGAGTCTTTTTAAGCTCTCATCATTTGTGAGTTACTACAAAATAGTGGGAGTAGGATACTAAGCAAGAAAAAAGTAAAAACAATAGTCATTCTGTTTATAGACTCCTCCAGCAGGCTCACGCATTAGAAGAGCATCCAGGAAAAGCATTATCTTTCTAGTATACTTCTATACGTAGGCAAGTTGACAACACTAAGAACCTGAATTAGTAAACCTCAAGCTAAAGACCTCAGATGAGAAATCCAGAGTAAAAACCTCCAGCCCCTGTTGGAGCAGCTATTACCTGGCCCCCTACTACCCCAGCAGCAGTTCAGGCTTGGCTTAGGGACTGTGGACAAGGCCGAGCCCTCTTCAAGTAGCTCTCTGCCTAGTAGGAGTGAGAAGATACAGATGCCAGGATCTTGCCCCTGGAGAAAAGAGGGGCCATCTTTGGAAAGTAGCCTTTCATCCACATCTTGGGTTATGGGAAGGGGTAGCATAGGAGGGGTTGTGAGGTAAAGGGAGCATCCAAGCCAAGAGACATGGTAAAGCTATGCCATAGGAAAGTGCAGCTGATGGGAAGGAATGACAGATAATTTCAGTTCATTGAGCCACCTGGTTCATCTTGTGGATGGGGAGGAGATGAAGCCAGAAGCCCAGTTGTTACCCTTCATGCAGAGCTTGGAAGGAGCTTGGACCTACAGTGGGAAGTCAAGGTTGTTGAGCAGAAGAATGGCAGAATTAAGATGCAAGTGTATGTGACCACAAGCAGTCTTGGGAGAGGAAGAGACTGGAGGGTTGGGGCCACTTAGGGAGACATTAAGTCCTTTAGACAGGAGATGCACTGGATGAGAGGTCTGCAGTAGGAAGAATGGAGTGTCAGAAGTGAATGAGGGGAGAGCCGGTGTGATAGCACCTGCTTCCGTTCAGCCGGGACCTCGTGCAGCAGCGCAGGCGAGATCTGGTCTGGGCTCCTCCACAGTGGCTGCTCACAGCCCCGCAGGTTCCTGACGGAGACCTCTTCAGAAGACAGAGCCATTCAGAGTGTGCTTCCATCAGGAAAGCTGAGATCACAGTATGTCCCCACTGGAGCAGGGGCTGCCAAACAGGAAGCCTGAGTGCACAGACGGCCGGCACCCAGCACACAGGGCAGTCAGCTGACTGATCAGGAGTCTGTAAAAACAACAACAACCAAAAAAAAAAAAAACAGTGAAACTCTAACAGTGGCCTCTGGAGAATAGGCCTGGGAGGTTGGAAGGCAGCAAAGGAAACTTTAATTTTACATCCTTCCGGTATTGAAATTTTTTTTAACCACGAGAGTATATTGACTTTACAGATAAGGAGAACAGCGTTAACGCCATGCATTCATTTCTTTCTTTTGTCTGCTATTTCAGCATTGGCGCAAGACGCTGAGATTTGGTTCCTGGACAGGGCGTTATACTGGCATTTCCTCACAGACACCTTCACCGCTTACTACCGCCTGCTCGTCACGCACCTGGGCCTGCCACAGTGGCAGTACGCCTTCACCAGCTACGGCATCAGCCCGCAGGCCAAGGTAGGGGATCAGACTGTAGACTGTCAGAGTCTTCCGAGGAGCTGCTGAAATTGCAGATTCCCAGCTCCCTCCTTCCCGGAAGATCTGGGATGGAGCCCAGGAACCTGCATTTTCACTATGCAAGGCAGAGGATTCCAGTGTAGGTAGGCAGCCTCACTTTATACTGAACTAAGTGATTCCCAAAGTTGGCTGAGCCTCAGAATCACCTGGGAGCTTTCTTTAATTAAATTTTATTGAGGGCTTAGGTCTGGTTGTTGGTTTTGGATGGTACGTGGGTGCAAAAGAGTGGAAAGTCTGTCTCTTCCTCCCAGATTATCCAGCCTCCCAGCCTTCCCCAGAGGCAGCCACTGTTTCCCTTTTATTGTACCTTTCACCAGGCAGTCTATTGCGTAGAAAGCATGCATGCATGCATGCATACGATCTTGGTTCCTTTTTTCTAAATCACAAGTGCAATAATATACCTTTCACATCATTCTGCACTTTCTTTTCACTTAACATTCCATCTTGGAGCTCATTTCCTATCAATACATACAGAGCTGTCCTTTCTAGTGATACAGAATATTCCACTGTCTGGGTGTGCCTCGTTTATATTACACATCAGGGCAACATTTCGAACGTACAGTTGCCAGGCGATGTTCATATGCCACATGGGGTGCCTGGAAGAGCTTAGGCTGGGAGGCAATAAGTGAGGGATTCAGCTCCATGTAGGTATTCATCTGGTAGGCCCCACTTTGCTCAAATGTCGCACAATGTCATCCAGTCAACACTGTGACGTCAATAAATGTGATGCTTTTTGCCTAGAAGGGGAAGACAGCACCAACACAGGCACCTCCCTTCAGCCAAGGCCTGCCGCTGGCCTCTGTTATGCACCTTCCCTGTGAGGAAGGCACTGCCAGGTCTACCTGATGGGCAGTGGCTGGTTTGAGGACGGAACAGTTAGAAGGACACTGATGATCTGGCACCTAACGTCCCACACTCAGGTCTCACTAGATCAGAAGGAAGGATGTTTACTCACATTCTTAGTCCCCATGCTGCATTTATTGTAAAGGTTATGAGACTTCATAAAGCGATGTGTGTGCCATCACTTTCACTTAAAGGAAGTGCTAACAGATTTTCAAGGCAGTTTTTCATAAAACCCCTTGCTCTCTTTGCCCCAGTTCTCTGCCCCTGGATCCCCACTAAAGACCATAAACGGTGGCATTTCTTTGCATTGTGACTGCTCTCCCAATTCTGTCTTACAGCAATGGTTCAACATGTATAAACCCATCACCTACAACACAAACCTGCTCGCAGAAGAGACCAGCTCCTTTGTGAACAAGCTGGATCCCAGCAAAGTGTTCAAGAGCAAGAACAAGACCGTAATCCCCAAAAAGAAAGGGCCCGTCCAGCCTGCAAGTGGCCAGAAGGGGCCCTCAGGTCCTCCCTCCACCTCTAAATCCTCTTTTAGCCCTGGAAACCCTGTCCGGAAATGAGCACCTCCACATCCCTGCCGGCCCCACGGCGAGGATTTCCACGCACAGTGGCCCAGCCTCAGATTCTGTGTGTGGCACCACAGGCCTCTTCCCGTCTGAGTGAGCCAAATCCTAGGCCTTTTACTCCCGTCGGCATTAGCGAGGAGTTCAAGGGCAGACTCAGGTCTCCCCCAGAGTCCTTTCCTCACCCCCTGCCTCCAAACGCTGTGGAGAGCTTCAGAACTTGTTTAAGTAGCTAAATAGATCTGTTCAGAGATTTCCCCCCACTGTACCCCCCAGCAGTGATGAGAGCAGCCCCCCCGGAAACCACTAGTTTTGACCCATGAGACAGTCAAACTGTGTTGTTCAGTTAGTAACCACTGGCCACATGTGGCTGTTCATATGAAAAATTCAGTTCAGTTGCATTAGCCACATTGTGAGTACTCGTGTGACTGGTAGATTCTGTATTAAATGGAGCATTTCCATCATCACAGAAAGGTTTATTGGGCAGTGCTGCATCAGAATACTTTCATACTGCCCTTTCTCAGTTCATTTTTTTAAGAAAATGTAGATACCTTAATTTAATGGGCCATAATTGTCCATGAAAATTCTTAAAGATACAATTATACATGTTCTTTTTATTTTTCATAAGTAATTCTCACTCTGCTCCCTTTTCAGATTGGTATAAAGTTTGTCAAAATTATCTTAGGTTTTTGGGGGGGGGGTATTGTTTGTTTTTAGAAGAGGTGATTCTGCTCTACTTGAACCATTTAAAAACAAAAAACAAACTCCCAAGTGTTGTTTACAGGACTCTTCATAAAGAATTTTGATAAAATCACCGTTGACAAGAGCTTTCCACCTGCTCTGCCTTTCACCACTTCCAACAATTCATGGAGTGGCAGAAAGGGACCAAGAGGGACCAAGCTGTCAAGGATGAGAGCTGAAGTTTTAGTCTTCTAGAAGTTATTTTTCTTCCAAAACTGATCAAACCAAAGGGAGAACCAGTAGCACCAGAAAAGTGATTCCAGCCTGTGGCTGCCACTCCAAAACAAGTCAGAGTCACGAGGGGATTGAGAAGTCCTGTCATCCTCTCCTGTGGCAAGCATCCTTCCTCTAGCGCGTGTGAATCCCCTGAGTTACTGCGAAGTCAGGCCTGGCCCCATTCTAGTTTGCACAGGTGAGGCAGCCAGAAGACCCAGGACGGCAACGGCGCCCTTCCCCTCAGCGGGAGCCCTCTTAGACTGCAGCAGGTTGGGGTTCTGCTAAGGAAAGGAGAGCATGTGATGTGTAGGACCCAGGACAAAATGAAGATGTGGGGCCTCTTGTCCAGAAATTAAGAAAATAGTACCATTAAAGGTATCAAAATGTTCTCCCTTCTTCCATGGTCTCTCACGTCTTGTTAGGGTGGGGTTTTATTTGCTACTTAATACTATTCTCAGTAACGAAAAATTTAAATTCTAAATTATTACCATTAATTTTATTCATCTTTATATTATGCAATTCTAGTTTTAAACTACAACTAGAAGGGCAGTGAACTCAAAATTAGATCATTTGGATTTCATAGTTTATGTGCACATATTGTATGTATATGTATTTTGTCCCTACTAGAACACTGGAAACACTGCAAAAAAAAAAAAAAAAAAACTCAACTATTAGTTACTTCTTAATACATACACATTCTGTCGGTACTCTTTCAGCTTCCTAATGAATAAGGAAGGACTGAAAGAACTATGAGCTGCCCTATGTTTTCTTTCTTTCCTAAGTCATCATTTTCATAAGTGGATGGCTAATGGCTAATGACATGAGTAAAATAAAAACTTTTTAAAAAGTAACATGAGTAAAAGATATGACAGGGTTTCACGGTCATTCATACTTCTTAGAATGCTATTACCTTCTTTTTGCGTTCAAATCATGTCTGGTTCAAATAGCGTGGCCTCGTAGGGTTCTCAGTGCCGCCACTTACTCAGTTATAAGAATAACTTGCTTATATTTACTTTGACTCTCCTCTCCACTCCTGCATCATGGATCTGCTGGAATTCTGTGCACACAGGCACGACGGAGGCTCGGAGTGGGTTGGTGAGGAACAATGGACACACACTGCATGAGACTTCACTTACAAAACACAAGTTCAGAAACAACATTAAGAACTTTAGACAGTTGAGAGGAGACCATTAAACCAAGAGCAAGGCCCAATGAGTACAGGACCCTCTGTGACTACTCTGGTCACCCACCCGTGATGCCGCCTTGGTAAAGGAAGGAGGGAGCACTCCTGGGGAAAGACTTCAGATAGCATGTAAGTTCAGTGTGCTACATGGGGAAAAAAACTCACCCATGAGATTTATGTTTTGAAACAAAAGCAATTAAAATGGCAGTAGGCTCTACCATAAATCAGTTACCCAAGAAAAAGACATTATTATGCTGGAATCACAAAATGAGAATGAATGGCAGAATGCCTCATGATGCATGGATGTAGTTAAGATTGTGCTTAAAGTGCCACATCCTCATGCTGCTTGAGTCCTACAACAGGGAAGGACCCAAACCAAGGATTTTAGGAATTGCACATAATAATCCATATAATCCCTCGAAGCTGTGTTCCCCAAACTTGAACATGCATCAGTGTCACTGGAATTGTGTGTAGGAAATAAGATACTCAAATCCCATTCCAGACCCACTAAATCAAAATTGCAAGAAAATATTCCAGGCATCGGGACTTTTAGTCAACCGCGATTTTGACAATAATGCTTACCGAGTCTGAAACTTTCTACTTAATGCGTCTAGGTGGTTGTGTCTTCATTTCCTGGAAAAGAACTCAATCTGTTTTTAATCTAGTAAAGCACGTACAATGATTGGAACAGAAGGACCAAGGGATCCTGTGTGAACATATGTATTTTTTAAACTTTTATTGAGGAGAATTTTAAACATTTACAAAGATATGCAGAATAATGAATCCCATGTATGCATCACTCGGTCTCAACAATTCTTATGACCAAGCATGTTTTATCTATATATCTAGTCTTTACCCTTCCAATTTTTTTACATAATTCTAAGTTACAGTTTTTTGCATTACATTTTAACAAATCCTCTAAGGATTACGATATATATTCTGTTTTCTATTCAATACAGTAACCACTCACACATCCCATCCTTAGTAGCCATATTTGTGTAGTAGAACTCAGGCCCCCTAGCCCTGCCCCTGATCACAGGTGACTGGACAGTGGGTAGGTACCAATTTAAATTGACTATACTTTAACCCTTGGGGTCTTGTGATACATTTTCTTCTTTGGTTTGAGCTAACTCAGACTGCATTGTTTTTCTAGCTAAGCATTCCCTGGCTAATCCACAGTCTCCATTATGGAGCTATTCTGAAGATTAAATCAGCTAATAGGTGAGAACTCTGAAGAGTCTTCTTTTTCCCTTCTTCCTTTATAATGTGACTCCAACCTTTCTTTCCAGCCATTAACTTTCTACATGAGCCATCTGGCTCTGCCTCCTGATCCACTCACTTTCCTTCCAAAACACCAGCATGGTTCTCCTTCCATGACTGTATAGTTTCCTACCTGCCAGTGCTGGCCAGATGTCCCTGCTATTCTTCCCAAGGCCCTGCTCCAGTCTCCTCCACCTCCGAGCTCTCCATGGAGCCCTGGTCCACCAGGAGAGCCCTCTGGGGTGGAACGCTGCATGCCAGGACCACTCAAGTAATCTTAGGTCATCTTGCCTTGTTTCCTCTCTGTCTTCGGTGGTTGTGGAGACAGGGACTGTGTTACTGCGGGAAACCGTGCTACTTGGTATAGAAATCCATGAGCCATTAAAACGTCGAACTTCAGTTAATACATAGTTTTGTGCTAAAACATTATGAGCTGCCTCATATTTAAATCCAGAATAGACCAGTAGGAACAGATAATCAAGCAAAGCAAGTAAAAACAAACAAAAAAACCAACATTGTGCAAATGCTGTTAATTTCAATGTTTATACAAATTGTGAAAAGGCAGCTACTACTTTAGAGGCAGGACGCTCCTGTTCAGCTCATAGACTGCGTCTGTCAGAAAACCTGACCATCACAAAATCTGTTGCCGATACACTGCAAATGTTCTGGCATTCAAACAGCATCTCCCAGACTGCCACTTGCCATTCACTGGCTGTGGCCTCAAATCTTTCACCAGACAATGTGCCTTGATTTGTAGTCTCAGAAATGTAGTCTTTGTGATTACCCATTCTTAGCACCTAGCACCCAGGCCTTGCCCAGTACCCACCCCTTGGTACACGGAACACACAGAATGAAAGACCATCTAACTGGTGGTCTTCAGTATCCAGCCAGCTAGTTTGGCATGTGTAAAAGCTGTTGTGAGCAGGCTTCCCAGGTGATAAGGGTGAAATGCAGTAGTGAGGACCAGCCAGAGGGCGACAAGGTGACAGTAAGCACCACGGGAACTGAAGCGGTGCTTTATAAAGCTTAATTGCAAAGTGGGCTTAGCAGTTGTCAGAGATGGGTGTGTTGGGCCACAGCACGTATGGCAGGGTCATACGCACAGCCCTGATGCGGCCTCAGAGGAGAGTGCGCATCTAGGGAGATCCGTCGGGATCACACTGGATACCAATCACGTGGCATTCTCTGAGGACAGGAAATCCCAGGGCTCAGAACACAACATGGGCAGTGAGTAGACCTAGATCTGTAGACACTTTGTGAAGTTCTTAGAGTAAACCTAGTCCAAACCAGTTTTATACACAAATTTTACAAAAATCCTCCTTTATGTAAAATGAATAAAACAGTAATAAAGTGTATATATACAACAGTGTCTTCTCTCCTATCTGTGCTCTCCAATGCACTAGTGACTAACCACATGCAGCCATTTAAATTTAAAATTCCATTCTTCAGTCTCTAGCCACATGTCAAGTGTTGAGTAACCACGTTCGTCCAGAGGCTGCCATACAGAATGGTGCATATAGAGACATTTCCATCACCACAGGAAGTTCTACAGGGCAGCACTGTCTTAGACCATGCGTGACTTGTTTTCGCTTTACAATTCACAGAATAATTTTGCTGCAAAGCCCCTTCATACCATACTCTACTCAGCACATTACCTGAAGACACTTTAAGACACAGCATCCTTGCATAACTCCTGACTGGTGAACGCCAGGGATGCGTCAGCATGCCACTACACACCGTGGAAAGGGGGCCGTTGTCCTGGTTGCACAGTGGGCTGTGCACGTTCGGGGCTTTGCCCCATGTGCTGGTCAAAGGCCCCAGGGCAGCTCAGCCTCTCGGCCTCTATGCAGTACCCAGCCTGGGAAGTGGATGGAAGCGCAAGAGCAGGTTTCTGCGTCTTTGAGCAGCTCATCTCCCCTGCCCTTACAGGGAACGGGGTGGGCCTGATTTTGAGAACACTCTAATGAGCCCAGAAATAAACATTTCTCAAAGTACCTGCCATTCCTCTGGAGATTAGTTACCTCTTTTCACAGCATAAAGCCTGGCAAAGGATAGCTTGGAGATCAACCAGAGCAGGGACACGAACAGCCCTCAGAATTCTTCATTCAAGCCCATCCAAAGGAGAGACCTCATTCTTCAAGCAAAAGCTGCAAATGAGGGACTAACTATTCAGGCGTCTGGAAAAACCACTTACCTTTACCACGGCTCCAGTTCCCAACTGTCCACGTCTAAACTTTCTTTGTAAATAATGTTATCCCTTGGCATAGATTGCTCTTGAGGGCCTGCGCTTACTCTCTGGAGGTTCCTGAGCCACATCTCCACAGGGGGCTCTAGACCGTGGCCACACACAGTTCTAGAACAGAGGATTGGAATTCCAGAATATAGGCTTATTGAGCAACTTTAATAAAAACTATTTTCCTTTAAAATTTTGATTCTAAAACAGACTACCGTGGCTTTATTATCTCCACAAATCATGTTTTAGACTATTTTTTAAAAATGGGAAATCCCCTTCAATATTAATCCATTGAAAATTCAGTCACGCCCAAATTTAAAGATTTGTCTTAGTACATCATTTTTTCATAAATACAACTTTATAAAGTTTAATTTAACCCAATCCTTGGTTGGTTTAGGAAGTTGTAGATTTCAGGGTGCCAATTTCAGATGGCTTAGTCAGTTAAGCTTCCAACTTTGGCTCAGGTCATGATCTCGCAGTTGGTGGTTTTGAGCCAACTGTATCGGACTCTGTGCTGACAGAGCCTGGAGCCTGCTTCAGATTCTGTCTTCCTCTCTGCCCCTCCCCCACTGTTCTCCTGTTCTCTCTCTCTCTCTCTCTCAAAAATAAATAAAACATTTTAAAAATTAAAAGAAAAGTCAATTTCCACAACCTTTACAATTTCAGGACAGTTTTTCTACCAAAGAAATGCAAATTATTTTTTTCATACTGCCTGCTGAGAGGGATGCTGGATTGGAATCCATTTCCTTCCATTGAGTGTATTTCTAAGGTTGGATTGAGCTGGGAATGAACTCTTATTCCCTTTGTCGTTTCCAATCTTAGGTCATAATCTTCTAAATCGAGGGTTCTGACGTTGATTGAATTGCTCTAATCCTATCCAGGTCTACCACCAGCTGCTATGTACGGAGTTCTAGTGCAGATGACCTTATCTAAATCAGTATTATCATCCAGGACTTTTTTTAGGAGACCAGATAAAGCAGCTATAAAAGCGTTCCCAAGCACCCAGCTATTATATAGACACTATATTTTTTTTCTTCTTTATTCTTATTTGAAAGTTGAGGTTTGCAAAGTATATTCCACTAGGTACACAATTCGAGTATTGTTTGGAAAGGGTGACTGTCTCCATTTCCTCGCCCACTACCTTGCTCAGAAGCATGTGACTGTCCCTCATTGGAACCCTTTCAGAGAGCAGTGCAGGTTTAAAAGCCGTTTTAGGCAGAAGATATTAAGGAGCAGGGATTCCGAAGGAAAAAGAGCTTTCTGTTTTATTTTCCAAAAGCACGAGGGACCATGCCTCCTGCTTAGCTGGGTCAACGGAATAGTCCCGAGCATTGCTATAGCCTCTCAAAGTACAGGAAAACCCACTGCCAACATAGTACTAGAAGGTGCCCTACTTACCTTGTGGTTGGTTGAATGTTGTATATCTGTAACATGCGCACAGGTCCTCTATTTGACTAAAACCCATCTCTTCCCGTCTCTACCTAAATCGGATAACGTCTAGATTATATCAAAATAGAAAAAAATGTGTTATATAGACATCAGCTGTCTAGCCCCTCTAACGGGGGATGAGGTGAGCACCTGAGTCTCTGCAGGCGTGGTGACTGGTACATGCAAACCTCTGCCTGCCCCAGCAGCCACGTCACGCCCTGGAGCTGCAATGGGCCCAGCATGCACGGGTCCTACGTGACCCTGAGGAACTGCTGGCCCCAGCCATTCCCCAGTGATGATCAGGGTGTGCTGTTTCTCGTTCTCAGCTGCTCTGATTACCCAGCCGATTTAATTTTCCTGTACATGGAATGCTCTACTTCTAAATTACAAAACGTTTTGGAAGCAAATCATTGTTGCTAATCCAGTAGTTAGGAACAATTTCCACTAAGTCAACAATGGAGAATGGTGTTTGAACTACCAAATCATAAACTGATACTTCTTCAGGTGGATCATCTTAAACACTCTTTTTGAAGGCAATAATTAAATAGTGCTCATTAAGAGAATATAAATGGCTTGGCCTTCACTTGGTTGAGCATTAGCAATCTGAATAAACTCTCACCATATCCTTTCACCAGAGTGAGAATCATTCTATCATAAAAATCTCAAAAAGATGATGTTTTTGAGCTCCTGAACCTTTCCTACTTCTACTAGATGTACATGGATAGATGGGCAGGGGCTAGGTGAGTGGATTATCAATTCATTATTGATGTGAAATTTGTGCAGGATTATGAAGCTTTATCAAAAGGAGTTTAGATGGTGGTGCTGCCACCTGTATACAACCCGACTGCCAGAGTTTGGGCTTAGTCAAGGTGGGACTGACTGCCCCCTCCACCCCACCCCTGGTTCAGTCTGCACCACATGTTTGGGCCAGAAGCAGAGTCACTGATATCCGATTACCAGGCTTCCTTAAGGATTCTAAAAGAGCAAAACCAGAACTGGCAAAAAATGACAAGCCAGCATGCATCGCTTCCTATCTTTTGCCCCCAGGGGAAAGTCGTTCAGCATCTCTCATCCTCGCTTCCTGTGTCAAATGAAAATGCAGAATGGCTACACGGATCTATTTAAAAAATACACAATGAGCACCCACACAGCGATGCCGCCAATATCTTAGGTCTTGTAAAAATCATTCAGAAAGTCCATCCCCCATCAATTGCATAGCAACAGAAATTTTTCTAACAAACAAACTACCTTCTGTGACAGAATTGATGGGGCATTTTGATACCATGTACCCTGACTGCACTTGCGAAGATCTTTCATCCCTCCTCCGAGGCAATCGGGCGTTTTTATTTTTAGTTACCTCTCTGGCAAAATGTATAAATAGCTGCAGGTTAAACTAAATTTTAATTTTAGTTGATGACTACCTCTCCTGGCCCTAAGGGGAGGGATCAAGCCTCTCCTTTTCCCAGCTGAATCTCCAGTTCCTGGCTCAGGGTTACCTCTATAATAGGCCCTCGGTGCATATTTGTGATGGATGGTTGTATAAATTTTCTAAAGCTGCCATAACAGATTACCACACACTTGGTGTATTAAAACAAAAGGAATTTATTCTTTTACAGTTCTAAAGGCCAAAAGTTCAACATTAGTTTTACTGGGCCAAAACCAAGGTGTCAACAACACCATGCTCTCTCCAGAGGCTCAAGTGCAGAATTTGTTCCTGGCCTCTGAGTTTCTGGTGGCTGCTGGCATTCCTGAGAATGTGGCCACATCACTCCAATCTCTGCCTCTGTCTTCATAATACCTGCCCCTCTGTTGTGCATAGGACACCTCCCTCTACCTCTCTCTCTTTTTTTTAAATTGTTTTTAATGGTTTTTTTTTTTCTATTTTTAAGAGCAAGAGAGACAGCATGAACAGGGGAGGGGCAGAGCGAAAAGGGGAGACATAGAATCTGAAGCAGGCTCCAGGCTTTAAGGTATCAGCACAGACCCAGCACTATGTGGGGCTTGAACTCACGAATGGTGAGATCATGACCTGAGCCGAAGTCGGACACTTAACCGACTGAGCCACCCAGGTGCCCCTCTATCTCTTATAAGGACATTTATGATTAGATTTAGGGCACGCCTAGATAATCCAGATTTTCTTCTCATATCTAGATCCTCATTTTATTCACCTCTCTAAAGACCGTTCCTTGTAACATTTAGAGGTTCCTGTGATTAGGACCTGTTCTCTTTGGGTAGCCACCATTTAGCCTACTATGGTATTTGGTGAGACACTGTCTCAGGGACCTGATCACAGAAATGGTGGATTTGGGAGCCGTGGACAACAAGACGGCCACTCACAGGTTAGGAGTTCAGAAACCAGCTTCCCTGACTCTGATCCCCGCTATTCCTTCCTGTACTGTGGTCAGCGATGGACTTGGAAGAAAACAAAACTGGGTCTCCAGCCCTCCCGGGCCCTGTGCATTCTTCCTTCCATCCCCAAATCCCTCAGTAAGTTATTTTTAAAATAGAAAAATACCTTAAGATTCCAAAGAAATCAAACCCCAGGGATCTTTAAAAGAAAAGGACTGTCCTTTACTGGAAGTTCTATAATTTCAACCTAGATTAAGAAATGTACACAATATCTCTAGCGATGACCAGCAAGCGTAGCAAAGCATCTCCTAAGGGTAAGGTACTATTCACGTACTGCTTCGCAAAGCCTTTCAGATAACTTAACTTCCCAAATTAAAAAACACTAATAGAGGGGCGCCTGGGTGGCTCAGTAGAATGAGAGTCCAACTTCAGCTCAGGTCACGATCTCCTGGTTCATGAGATCAAGTCCCGCATTGGGCTCTGCAACGACAGCACAGAACCTGCTTTGGATTCCATGTCTCCCTCTCTCTCTCTGCCCCTCCCCTGCTCGTTCTCTGTCTCTGTCTCTCTGTCTCTCTCAAAAATAAAAATAAACACCCAAGGGGCACCTAGGTGGCTCAGTCAGTTAAGCGTTCGACTTTGGTTCGGGTCATGATCTCACCGTTCGTGAGTTCAAGCCCCGCGTAGGGCTGGCTCTGTGCTGACAGCTCAGAGCCTGGAGCCTGCTTCAGATTCTGTGTCTCCCTCTCTCTCTCTGCCCCTCCCCCACTCACACTCTCTCTCTCTCACTCAAAAATAAGTAAACATTAAAAAAAAAGGAAAAACAAACATTAAAAAATTTAAACACACGCACATACCTACAGAGGCAGCCAGAGTAAATAGCAACAAGGAGGGAAGAAATGAGCAACAGGAATAATCCTCCAACTATTAAAAAAAAATACTAAACCGAGTTCTCGATGAGACTCTCTCTACCTGGTTGTCACCAAGAAATTAGTTGACCTTGGTTGCTTCCTCTGAGAAGGTTTTAATCCCTGAAATTACCTTCCGATTTATTCAGTCACCTCCTTCTAAATGTGACCTTTTATTCCAAAGCGAGAGCTCAGCAGAAGGTCAAGGTCCCCGGGAAGGATATGAAGTATCCGTGCGCCGCGGGGTGCAACAAGTACGCAGCTTCCTGTTGTGTGCTCTTCCCAAGCCCCAGCAATACTGATATTCTTTGTATTCGGTGCTGAGGTAACAGGCAAATGCTCTGACAAACGAGGAAATCCTATCAGATTACTACACGTTATTTAGAGCCATAAGAAAATAAACATCGATACTGTATGTATCTTTTTCCATAAAGTGATTAAACTCTATGGTCTGTAATATACAGACCTACTCTTGACAGATTCCAGGCTTTCCTGGGTGCTCACATTCATCACTTATTATCTGACCAACACTTGCTTGAAGGAGCGTCCTGTCTCCCAGGAGAGTGGGGCTGCAGACCAGGGGGGACACGGTCCCAGAGGCCTGTGGGTGAATAGCTTATCTGTAGCTCTTCAGACAACACAACTTCATCTTACCTGTAAATCACATACACCCAGATACAGGAACACAGAGTCATGGAGGTTTTTAAAATGACGCGAAGATGGAATTAATGGCTTGATCTTTCGGCCCCCAAATACCTGCTGCAGCGGTTTATCATTTCCCTCTTTCCAGAGACATACGTTCTTCACAGGGAACCGCGAGACACTGGGCCAAGGGTTCCTGTGGAGGCTGGGCCACCACCCGGGCACCGGCCGCCTCAACACGCCCTGCAGTCACTCAGAGCCCCTCGTGGGCGATGCCTGTCCCACCAGACATCTTAGCTTCTAGTGACCTGTACCTGATTGCCAAGGACTACTTTGTCCCTCTGAGGTACTCTGTAGACAAAATTTTAAGTTTCTCTTTTCTTCGGGGGACTTATTTTTTGAGAAAATGAATTTTTACACAAGCAAATGAGAGAGTGGCAGAATAGTTCGGTTTGTAAATACTACCCTAATTTTCACTTCAGCATCACGATGGACCAACGCAAAGCTCATGGATAAGGTGACCTATATGAGGTCATTGCTAACACATCGCGCGACCGACACCGATGCCTAATTAATGAGTTACAAAGAACACATGGTTGGGCACTTCTCGCTCTACTAACAGAGAAACAAACAACAACAAGAAAGCCAAAGGGCCTGGAGGCCATTCCAAGCCAGGGTCCTTCTGGTGAACCTGAGAAAAAGTTTGGCTGATTGAGGAGGTGGTGAGCCCCTGGAGCTGTGCAAGGCCCCACACCCAAGAGAAGAAAAGTTTCCAGTTATGGCATTAAACTCTATTTATTTAGTATTTGAAACATGGTGTACATTTATGAATTTTTATAAACATTTAGTACATCTAAAATCCACAACTGGTAAACAATCTGTGCTTTCTTTTGGTGGACAATGTTGGAGTTTACATCTGGATATTTCAGTGTTGTGGAGAGACCCAGTCTGTGAATCTACTCAAACTGCCTCACAGGACCACAGGAACCGTGACAGGAGTGATCTGCCCCTTGCCCAGAAAAGGCGTCACGCTTTGGAACTACTAAACCAGGTGTCAAGGATACACCTTGACAAGAAAAGAGAAAAACAACTGACACAACGAAGGAAGTGTGTGCGGGAGGCTCGAGAGAGCCCCGTCTATGCCCAGCAGGCCACGCGAGGACACTAGAAATGTGGACACTCCCCTTCGGAACCTTCGGATGTTAACGTCGAATCTCTTCACCCCCCGGCTGGGGGCTTCTGTCCAGCAGGAGCTTGCACAATCTTGGACACGCTTCTTAGGGTGCCCACAGGCGTCACAGCTGCAACTCTGCGGTGCCAACCAGGCCCAGGGCTCGGGCTTCCTCTGGAGTCAGGCCACTCTTGAGGGTCCTCCGCACTTCAGCAGCATCCGCAGGTCACAAAGGGATGAGAAGACAGGGGGTGTTAGCAGCCAGCACGTGGTAGTCGGTCCGCCCCACCCTCTACCCCCCCACCCCCGGGGAGTCCCTGGGTCATCCCGGGGCTCACAGATGCTCAGCTGCATCCTGCTTCTGCTGAAGTGCTTGGCCATTTGTCGGCCAGAGCAGGACAAATTTGCGGGCTGCAAAGAGCCAAGGGGAGGGATTGACCTTGTAAAAGGGAAGAAAGGAGGCCCACTCTTACAAGGTTTCTGAGAAACGATGCAAGAGTGAAGTACAGATGGCGTGTGGACCAGCATAAAAAGTGACCAGATCTGGACCAGTCATTACAGGGCACAGGAAAACGCAAGTTCCAATGACTGCAAAAACGAGGTGAGATAACCCCACGGGTCTGCAGAATGAGCAATGATGCCCCAGCCCCACAGAGCAGCAAGGTGTTAACAGAACCGGGCACGGGCAGCAGGCGGGAGGAGTCTCTCCATGAGCACTGTGGGTGTTAGTCTCAACTCATCAAGGGGCCTCTGGAGACAATAACCAGTGACTCCTCATGGACTGGATGCTGAGGAACAAACTGCCAAACTTCTGGCTGGCTTTGTTAAATGTTCTCTGTGAAACACACAGGCTCGGCAAGGACCACTGACCGTCTTCTCTGGGGATTACAACTGGCAGGTGGAGGAAAGCTCGCATCTGACTGAGAACTGGCTTGTGTTTAGCTTGGCATGATGGGTTTTCCCATTGTTTAGCGTTGATCAATTTTGACGTCAAAATGAAGGCTGGATAAGGGTGAACGGGGAGGCAGCTGCCCCTTCCAAGACCAGTCCTTTCATTTGAAAGGTTGCCTAATTACATTTCCCTTCATTTATAAAGTGTATTTGGCCTGCTCTCTACAAAAGGTCATGCGGAGTTTGGGGTCTTTGCTCTATTTTCAGAAGAGATGTGTTATGGGTCTACCTCGATCCTGAATCAACCGGACGACCTGAGATGAACAGGGCGGGCCCTTGATCAGAATGTGGAGAAAGCAAAGTTCACCCTTCATGTCTTCCCATCCTCCAGTGCCAGCCCAATTCTCCCACGCCCTGTGACCAGGGGCCCGGATCCTCCCCCTCAGGGGGAAGCCTCAGAGGAGACAGACAACAGGATCACCACTCATGTTGCGGCCGGCAACACCCCATAGTCCATGGCCTTCCCATCCTCCCCTAAGCCAAAGCCCACTTAGCCTGTGCACAAAGGATCTGAAAGTATGTGGTAGAACGTACAGGGTCTAAGTATCTTTTAATAAATTGGGTTCTTCTCTCTCAGGAATTAGTCCTTGGAACAGAAGCCAACACTTAACCTATCAATCAGTCAATCAACAAATACTTCACAGAAAACCTACTGTGTGCTCAGCACTTAAAGAACTGAAATACTGAAAGAAGACTCAGAGACATCAAGCGTGAATTTGACACAAATAGAGACACAAAGATCTGTGCCAAAGGTTACCCTCAAATCATGCCACCCCACACGATTGTGTTTCCAAGCCTCGCTCTGGGCTCCTGAGCCATTCATCTACAGCCGCTCCTGCGCTGGCTCGCCCTACCCCCACCCTTGGCCCCTTGGGCTCCAGACTGTCTAACTTGTCCAGACAAAATGTTTGGCTCCAGAGCCTTGGCCGGAGGCAGACTGCATTTAACTGAGTAATGGAATTTGTTCTATGGGGCAGCAATAAAAACACAAGTTTGTAATAACCTTTTATGTTCTTTAAACACTCCTTCAAGTGTTTGTTAAAGAAAGATAATTTTAATAAGGCAGAAAATAAGATAAAATATTTCTCATTCTTGACAAGGACTGCTAAGACCTCTCTTCCAAAACACAAAATTCTGCCTTGAAAAAGTCCACGCTGCACTAGCAGGGCTCTTAAATTTCATTAGCCACAGAGGTGGCAAGGACGTGTGTCTATCAACTGTAATCTTTGAGCCTTTAGGTATACGTGCTTGGCCAAATGACGACAGAAGGCTTCACGAACTGATGGGCATTTTACAGGAGGGCGTTTAAAGAAGCTTCCTTAACATGTGTTCATGCATTTTCTTCAGTCCTGTAGCTGTGGTGTTCAGTTCAGTTCATGTAAATACTTGAATAAGGACCCTGTCACCTTACAGGGTGTGCAGAAATCTCCTAATTGATAAGGGCATTGGACCAGCCTATCTGAGACAGGCTCAGAGAATAAAACAAAGCCTACCAGAACAAATGTTACCTTAGCCTCGTTGCCTGACTGCACACAGGTGCACCCTGAGCCTGGTAGCCTACTCTCAGTTTTGATGGGTCAGACCCCTTGGGGCCCTCTCGTACCCCTTCTGCCTGGGCTCAGGTGTTCTCTGCTGTGGGGAAAAGCCAGTAGCGGCTAGGTCCCTGTGCTTGTCTGATGTGTCCCTAGGAAGGTATTCATAGAAAAACCTGCCCCATTAATGGAATCCTACTTTCTGTGGGACTTCATGACAGTTTAGATAAATTCTCTCATAATAAATATAAAATACAACCCCCTCAAACACAGTAAATATATTAACCCCAAAAGACCTTATGAATCTGAACCCTTCCTCTGCTAAAAAAGTCAAAATTAACTCACATTTGAAAAGAGGTGTGAAATGAAGATAATCAGTTGAAATCAGCTTTGTGCTCCAATTCCAATTATGCATAGAAAAGACCACTTTGGGTATCCATTCGTCTGTTTGTTCATCAGTCTTTCCTTCCTTCCTTCCCTTCTCCTCCCTCCCCACTTCCTTCCCTCCCTTCCTCCCACAAATGTTATTTGAGCCTCTACCCTGAGCCAAGTATTACAGTCAGGGAGGCAGGGGGCCGACACGGACATAGTGTGAGGAGAAATGCTCAGGGTAGCAGACCCTGTCTGGACAGGGTGTTAGCTCTCAGAAAGTTTCTGGAAGGCAAAAAAGGACTGGGACATAAGAAAATGAGGGGACCAGCAAAGGCACAGGTTATGGAACCCATACAATAGAAACACGTCTTCTATTAAATAGGGGATTTCTCAAGTACTAGGGTGGGGGCAGGCTGGCATATGTCTGATAAGATAATGTCTGGGCCCCTCTCCACCCCCCATTCCTGCTTCCCGCTTGAACGCTCTGGCTGCAGTGCAACTGCTGCCCAGCCTGTCACATGTGACTGCCTTCCCTCCCCGCAGCCGCTTAACGGAGAACAGACCGTGGAAATGTTTATCCCTGTCTGCCTTGCAGCTCTTCCATAGACGGCAGGGGTCACTTTGCTGGCACCAGAAGCCACTCTTTGCCCCAGGCACTTGTGACAGCTCTCACGATGCGGCAGTGACAGCAGTGGGATCAGACACAGGAGTACCTCTGCTGTCAGTGTGCAGCACAGGGGCGTCTGGGGACCCAGGGAAAAACCATGAGCTCTTTTTCTCTTGCCACTCCCAGGACCGAAAAAAGATTTTAATTCTACAAAGTGCTCTCAGGTGATTCTTCACAAAAATGACTTGAATCTGAGAATAACAGTGATGCAGCCTGCATCTACTGAGCGTTAACCTATATTCTTCCATTTATTCACTATGGAAACCCTATGAGCAGTGTCCTGTCATTATTGCTCCAGCAAGTGAGCAGACGGCATAGAGAGATCAAGTCCCTTGCCCAAGAGCACACAGTAGGTGTACAGAAGGATTTAAGCCAGGACGCTCGAGACATAGCCCACCCTGGAAACAGCTGTGCCCTGCTGAAGCCTAGCAAGACACATTCTGACAATTTTTCATATCTCATGGGACACGCACCGAGTTTCACTTCCATAAGACAGAAATCCATTTGTATTCTTTCACCTTTAGATCGCTGACAGATAGTTTTTTCTATCTTTGGTGTGGAATGCCAAACAATTTGGAAACAAGTTAGCTTTGTTGTAATCCCTGTTTCTAAAGATTTTCTACCAAGTATACTGAGAAAGATTTTCTACCAAGTATACTGAGAATAGAGTGTGTAGGACTATAAGGACAAATATCAGAATTTCACGAGGTCTTAAATGTATGTATCTTGTGGTTGGTAAGTAACTAGCCTACTGCTATTTATTCACTCTCTTTGTTCCTTGAGCGACCTGTCTGCTGAGTGGAGCCAAAATGGCGGGTTCAGTCATGCCTCTTTGGACTTCAATACAGGGAACTATTTTAAGCTCTATCATTATTTAATATTAAACTTTCTGTGGGTTGGTTAGTTTTATTTCATCACTGTCCATTATTTAACCATCTGAGTTCTTTTTCTTGTTTCCACCCTCCATCTTTTTTGTCCATGTAAAATCTGTCCATGAAGCAGAGGTCTCCCAAACGGACAGGAGTTCTACAGAAATACTGATGAGTGCTTTTCAAAAGTGTAAAGGTCATAAAATGTCCTTCACATATCAGAGGGGGCATGATGTCTCAGTGCAATGGGACAGCCTGTGTAAGACAGTGAAACAGAAAGAGAACATTAATGGAAATATTGGTGAAATCCAAATCAAGCCTGTAGTTGATAGAATTGTACCAACATCAATTTCCAATAAATTGTTCCAATAAATTGTCGTAGGGTGAGCAAGGTGTTAGTTAACATTAGGGGAAGCTGGGTGAAAGATAGAAGTCAACTGTACTTTTTGCAACTTTTCTATTTTCTAAAATTCTTTCAAACTAACTAAATAAAACCTAGAACAACAATAACAAAAATTAAAGGTGCCTCAACCTGGTTGATTTAAACTCAACTTTAGACTCAGCCCAGAGGCGCTGAACATGAGTCTCAGTGAGAGGTCCACATGTTGCATTTTAATCTTCCCCAGAAGATTCCAATAGCCAGCCAGGTTTGGGGTCCCAACTTAAATCACTGCCACCTAACTGAGAGGCAGGCCCTCAGGAAGTGATGGCCTTTGTGACAACAGAGTTGAAGTCTTTTGAGTTCTGCCTAAACCACGAGGAGATGGCTCTTGAAAATACTTACGGCAGCAGGCGATTTCTTTAGCACTGGTCTGGCCACAGTCTTGGCTCTACAGACCTACCTCCACCTAGTCTGTGGCTACATTTGCATCCAGTACCCCCAATAGACTTTATCGCTCCTAGGCAGGCCCTGGCCAGAAAGCATTCAGACCAGATGGAAGAGCAGACTGCCTCCTATGATGTGTGGTATGGGTGAGGGAAGGGAGTCAGGAAACAAGTCCTCTCCATTGTTTGTGGGAGAGCGTACATGCCTTTGGGGGCTTCTGCAGACAAGAAGGAGGGGGGTTCAAGATTCACAGACTCCGGGGCTCTCGGCATTATTTCCTGGGCAGGACGATGCCTCCTCCCTTTCCAGGTGAAGCCCAGCCAGCAGCTCTCCATCAGAGATGTACCAGAAAAGTACCATGGTGACAACCCAGCCTTCAGTGCACAGGTCCAAGCCCATTACACGGGCCCCCTGGGGGTAAAAAGGGAAGCGAAGGTGGGTCTGGTCTAATCCAGACTGGCCAAGTGAGGTGGGCGGTGGGTGGGGAGTGAGAGGGGTGATGGGAGCGGAGTGACAGCTGGATAGGTGTGGTTTCTGTGCACAGGCTCGAATGTGACTTCAGCACAGCAGTCCAGCACCTGCAGGCAGCTTCATATTCCCACCCAGCTGGGGTCCCTCAGCAGCAGTGTGACAGAGCTGGGAAGGGAGAGTGGTGGGAACCTGTCACAGGCACCTCACTCACCGCTCACAACATGCTGTGAGGTGGCACCGCTGGCCTCAGTGGATAGCAGCAGACTGAGGCTCAGTGAGGCCAAGTGAGTTACAAGGCACCCCCTCTCCTTCTCTGTTGTATGAATGTGTATATTCCAAACATGGAAACCGATTCCATTTGAACTGGGCAGCAAAGGCGAAGAAATACAATAACTTCCTGTGGGGAAGGTGCTTGGCATTTTCCAAAGCCCCTTTACAGGAACCCTCTGCTCTGCTCTCAGAACAGCTCTTGGAGGCAAGAAAGACACATTCCCGGATTCCTCTTTTCACGGATTCTCCCTCCTCTTGAACTGGGCTGGGAAGACACACGAGCCAGACTCTTCTCTCCCAATGTGCTAGTTTCCAGTTTGGGAGGGTGATTTGTCTGAACATGAAACAGCCGGAGAGCCAATGCAAGAAAACATTTCCAAACTCTTCCTGCATCTGCCTCTTTGACCTGAAGCTTCTATCTGAGCTTGCTGCATCAGAGTCCTGACCTCTGGCCTGGGCCACGGCCTTGGTCCTCCCTTGGACTTCCTCTCTGTATCCTCCTGTCTTGCGTCCTGGACACACGGGTGGGCGCCTTCAGCTATATTTAGAGGCAGGTCAGTCCATCTGCGATGAGCGCTAAGAATGATTAGGCACTGAGTAAATAGGAATGAGGCTGTTGTGGAAAAGACAAAAGTTGGAGAAATTTTGGTCCTTTCCACTAACATCTTATTTGACTGTATTGCGAAAGCAAAAATTAGTTCTAATGCCTCTGTTTTATTGCCCTCTAAAAGAATATAAAATTGATTCATGGTCAGTAAGGAAAAACTAAACAAAATGCAGGGAAATTTTTCTTAACGGGACTTTAATGGGAAAATCCCTGGATATTTTCAAGTGCCACTTTGAAGATGTAGAGACAACTGAACTAAGTTGCGTACTGAACAGATCCGGGGCCAGATCCGATATTTTGTGAGGCATGTCTCTTGTTTTCCCTAAAACAAATTCAATAATTTTTCAGGTTTGATAATTTTATTTCTCCACAAAATCCTATTTAACAGATAGTGTGGGTACATCCCTCAAAATTCTACAAAAGAAATGAGATTTTAGTTACCTCAAAGCAAAGTGAGATATGTCACGTGCTCTTTGAGAGGGATGTTGGAGCTTCATGACGTGAGGAGGAGGCAGTCATGGTTGGGGGACGGGGGTCAGATCAAATCGAAGTTCTGTGCTCCTTTCCCAGCAGTCCTTGGAACTGGACTTCTGACTCTTTCCACTGAGAAACTATTCTTACCAGGGTGACCAGCCTTAAGATCTTAATTAGCTAAGAAATCGGTCAGCTATTTGTGAGTCATATCAAAGTAATCACATCTTTATAGAAATAAAGCTCTGTGCCCAGACTTCATGGTCATGTCACAGGTGGAGCCCAGACCCCCACCTTAAAAGGAAACTAACTCAACACGAAAATGGTTCTCAACCTCTTTCACCCATGACAAGACCCGGGTCCCCCGGGAAGAGAGAACAGACTATGAGTCCCTAACCCCGTTCTGTTCTGTGATAACCTGGGCTAGTGGCCATATGCAGACAGCCAGCTGGGCAGAAACCGCTTTTCCAAGAGAAAAGACCATGGGGAACAGACCCCCTCCTTACCAGCCGCCAGGCCCTCCCTACAGAATCGCACCAGTAAGGAGATCGCAGATGCCATGCAGCTTCAGGATTTTCTACGGAAGGCCAAGACCGAGGAGGCCTAAGAGAACAAATAGCCCTGGGACAAAACAGATGCCCCAATATGATGAAAAGAGAAACCAAAATAAGAAAGAAAAAAAAAAAACAAGAATCTCCCAGAATGTTCTCCCTCGGTCTGATCCACCAGCCAATCAGAGAATCTTGGCCAGAATCTGAGGCGAACACATGAAGTGCATTGGATCAATCATATCACAGGTCAGAAATCAACCGGAAATTCAAAACAGTTTACTTAAAGAGACCTGGACTGTCACAGGCTGGAAACGCAGCACGGAGCCATGGGGACCTGTGAATCGATTAAGATGCCCTCACTGTGTCCCAACTGGCTGCATACTTCCAGCTTTAGCAGGACTTTTGGCGTGCACAGTCCTAGTCGCCAGCATCAAACACAAAAGCAGACATTTAATTATCTTGGAGGATTCTCAAGCGGCTTGCAGGTCATAAATTTCTAGTTATGGGATGGATTCTGTTTGGTTTCCTGCAATAGCTGAACTATTACTGCGTTTGGCCAAATGAGTGATAGCACAATATGCTGGTTATTCATTACTCACTTGCCTCATCACCACCACTAAATAATCAAATCAAATAACGGCGTCGTTTGAGAGGGAGACCCACACCAGGAAACGTCACATCGATTTTGCAAACTGGGTCTTTTCTTATTCCTTTAACCTCCTGCAAGAAAGCTGGAGTTTATCATCCCTCTTAAACAGAAATCAAAATAACTTTCCCCCATCTTAAATTTCTGTCGATGGTGCCATTACTAATAAGTTAAACCCGTTACAGACACACACTTACATACATGCAGTCTTGTATTTGTTGTAGTAACTGCATTGCAGAATAAAATGTGTTTGGCTGAATAAAAAGAGTATACGGCTGTTTTGCATAAGATTGGAATGGAAACGATACCACAGGAAATGAGTTTACGTCGGCCACAAAAACAGGCAAAATATCTCTCCGGCCAGATTGAAGAGGAAAGTTAATTATGACTGTGTTATTGTTCCCAGTGACATTATGTGTCTCTCTAAGAATCTGGTTCTCTCTAGACCAGAGGGCAGGGCCTACGCTCTTTGCCAATCCAGACATGTAACCTGGAGGGGGAACGCGTACCCTGGGGCCTCCGGGGACTGGCCGGGCCACTGGGTCCTGCAGCGTCCTTTCTTAAGGTCTCTGGCCCAACAATGCTCACCTCTGTGAGGGCGCTCTCTTGCCTGGCACCCTTTCTCCAGCCCTCTCCCTTGGACTTTGCAGCTCAAACCCCCATCACCTCCTGTATGAATCTCGAAAGTGGCACCAAACACTCTGAATTCTTACTGAACTCCTGCCTACCTGGAGTCACTCTCCTTTCACGTTTTGGAGCCAGTTCGGGCAGACATAATGAGGTTTCCTTCTTGTGATGGTCAAAAATCCCTGTCCTAGTCACCAAACCCTACTGCTGGAGGCAGAGCCCGCAGAGACTCAGTCTCCTGAGTGACCCAGCATCCGGCCCAATCTTGGGGGCTGAGCTCTCTCCTAAAACACACAAGGGTCATAGCTAATGCAAACCCATGTCAAAAGATGCAGAGGAACCGTGTTTCTCTACGGAGAGCAGCCCCTTTGAGAGCTAGTAAGGTGCCCGCAGAGGCAGCCCCACCTGCTTCATTCTGTGGGCAGGAGTGGGCAGTGGGCTCAGACAAAGGGGAAAATCAGTCCCTTTGATTTAGTATGAAAAGAAACAAAAACAAACTGGTCAACCTAGGGTAACATTAAGTACTTGAAGCACCCTACTCACCATAAAGTCATTGGTTTTCACCTTCGACATGCTTGGGAGCAGCAGCGAATCCCCAGAGGAACCATTTTCAGCTAGAAAGTGGCCCCTGATGCAGAAATATGGCCTCAGCAAAGCATCCGGGGCACAACCTGGCAATGGCCCCCCTGCACCCACCCCTGCACACCAGAGATATTTCAGGGTCTTTTGGACACTCCTGGGGACAAAGCAAGAATTGAGAGAAGCCTGCCCAAAGTGGCAAATATGCTGGACAGGTGTGGCGGCAGCCCCCTTCCTCTGCAACAGCAACGTTGATTGTCCAGCAGGGAACCTTTTGTTGATGAGTTTGGGTGGACCCTCCGGGCATCGCCCAACCACTGGCTGGAGCCAGCCTCACAGCGGCTGCCCTTCCAAGGGCACACAGGGGGACAGGTCCCCGCAGGGTATGTCCATCACTCTGGCTCCAAGGCACTTACAAGATTTCCGGTTGGCCCGGGAGCGCTTCCTCTCCCGAGGCACCACGCGCTGACTGGGCACCTGGGTGGCCGACTTGACGATGCGATCCATGATCTCATCAGCCGCGTCATCAGTGACGTTGGGGGAGTCCTCGGTTCCCATAGTCCATGAACTAGCAGATCCTGAAGAATTACACAACCGGAGACGGAGATGTGCTCAGAAAGAAGGAACGTGCTAGAGATAATGCCAACACTGCTCTTCCAGGCACGGAGCTCTGTCAGCAACGGATCGCAGCGGCAGATCCCGGGCACTCACCCGCCCCCCACTGCAGGGCACCACTGTGACCTGTGACCACTACCCCCGCCCCACCCCTTGGCACTTAACTCCCCCTCAGAGCATTTGGAGCACTTACCTAATACTACCGTGTAACAGCTACTGAAAGCCTCCACCCGGTGGGCCCTGTGATCGTGGAGGGCAGATACCAGTCCACTGAGCGCATCACAGATGCTCTGGTAACATCTGGAGGTATGTGTTAGCTCAGCTCTCTATCCATGGCTGTAGATGCCTAGTAAATGCCAACTGCCGGTAACTTCTCTTCCAGTTAAACAGAAATCAATGGATTTTGTGGCAGTCTATCTTTAGATTACTTAACCTTTGTAACTCGTAACAGGATAGGGGCGCCTGGGTGGCTCAGTCGGTTAAGCAACCAATGTCAGCTCAGGCCATGATCTCAAACCTGTTTGTGAGCTTGAGCCCCACATCGGGCTCTGTGCTGACAGCTCAGAGCCTGGAGCCTGCTTCAGATTCTGTGTCTCCCTCTCTCTCTCTGCCCCTCCCCTGCTCACTCTCTCAAAAATAAACATCAAAAAAAAAATCATAACAGGATTACCTTCTTCAACTAACAAAGGGTGGGCTACATAATTTTTTTCCCTGCTCCTTGACCAGAGCAGGGTCCAGAAAAACACCTTTATAAATGACTATATATTAAAACAGAGCAGGTCTAAGTCCAGCATACAAGCATCTGCCTAGAGACAACCAAGAGGAAAGCATCAGGAAAACATACACTCCCAAGTGATGTTCAACAGTTAGAAATGAAGGCTATTGTAACACATCAAGAACTACGCCTCTGTGATAGATCAGCTTCCTTGTGAAATCTCTTCTCTAAGATGGGAAATCTGCTTCTGTAAGAAAGATGCGCGATGTGCTCAAAATTGTGAGTGTCCTCCACCTACACTGCCCTTTGTAATAAACGTACAACCTCAAAAGCCTGTAGGTGGGTGTCCTCAGACTCTGCCTATAGAACACTATTCAGAGTCTAAGCTCCAGCTGAAGCTGAAGAAGAATCAGCTTTTCTTAAACCAGAGGCAAAAAGTGTTAGTAAATACATATCTTAAATACCTGAGTTCTAGTCCCATATTAATTTTTAAGAACTTTGGGCATTTAGATACTGATGGCAATCGCTGCGAATAGCTGATCACGGTTGAGTAGATTGTGATTTTTGGGGATACGTGTTTGTGGTTGAAATTTTACAGTAAATACGTAATATGCTATCATTTAGGTATAATTTCTGCCTATAAAATGTATATTGTTGAGGTGCGTACATAAATAATTCACACTTTGTAAATGGAGTCGGATCCCTGGGTCCCCACCACCTGCACATATCTGAGACCTGTGGCCAGATAGGTCCACATGTTTTCCAGTGACAAGGTTTGTGTTGTTGCTGATGCTATTTTAAACATTTGTTTTACGAATGGGAGCAGAGTTACAGCACTGGCACGTACAAAAACACTCAACTGTACTTTTTCTGCTTACTTCTGCCCAAGGGCGCTTGATCTACTTGCTCCCATCAGACTAGATTTTTCAACATCATAAAACCCTTTAAAAATAGGTTCCTCACAGAAACAAACTTTTGAAATTGCTGAATTTCACTTCAGGATGGCCCAGGTGGTCTAATTGGAGGCAGGAGGCCTCCTATGGGCACAGTTGTCGCACTGGGACCCTTCAGAGCTTCTGAACAATGGTCCTCCTCAGCGCAGACAGAGCGATCAATCGCGCAATTGTGTTTCGCCCAGCAATTTCCTGTTTTCCCTTCTACCTGCTGATTTCTAATTCTGTGTCTCATATTAAAATGCCAAACTACCCTTCCCCAAATGCACAAATTTCAATCAACTGCATTTGCTCATAATACATTCCCAGAGCGCCGGGCCAAAAAATGAAGGCATCATCTGATCTTCCTACAAGAATGACCTATCCTTCCCATCGTCTATAGCCCCAGAGACCTGCTCTCCCTGTAACGTGCCAGGGGATGCTTCAAAGGAACAGGTTGCCATATGTTCGGGATCGCCAGATTCGGTTTTGCGATGATGTCATTCTTTCATGACTTCAGTCCTGCTTTTTTATCCCCCCTCTCCTGGGTTCCCTTCCTGCCTGATAGCTGTTTATATGCATTTTTCCTAGTCGTGTACAGGTTGGTTGGTGTGTGTTTGATTTTTCCTGGAACCCTTGCGCCCACACATAACATCAGGAAACACTGCTCCACCTTTTACAGACCCAGCGGGCCACTGGCTCCCCACAGTCTCCCAAGTGTTAGCAAGACATTTATATACTGAGATGAAGTAGAAGGAATGAACCATTATAGACTAGGTTAGCACCAAATCACTTTGACTTCATTTTTTAAAATATGTGAATTGATAATTTAGACTTGTTGAATCACAATGTTGTACACCTGAAACTAATGAAACATTGAGTATCAACTATACTTGTCTTAAAAAAAGCAATGTAGAATGTAGTTTGAAAGAAAACACTATTTATTTTTCCCTTAAAAATCTAACCAAAATACATAGTCTAAAAGGGAAATAATTACAGCAAAATAGAGATTATATTTTAGTGTAATACAAGTTTTGTTTTGTTTCTGAAAGAACTTTTCTGGATGTAGACTTCTAAGTTTAAAGCTTTTCTTTTTTGGCAGTTTGAAGATGTCATTCCACTTTCTTCTAACTTCCTTAGCTTCTGTTAACAGTGAGCCGTCATTCTGACTGTTGTGCTTTAGAAGGTAATCTATCTTTTCCCTCTGGCTTTTAAAAAGACTTTATCCTTACCTTTGGTTTTTTCACAGTCTGCCTATATTATACGAGGTATGGTTTCCTTTTTATTTATTCTCCATGGATTTTCTAAGTTTCTTAAATATGAGGGGGCTGATATCTATCATCAGCACTGGGAAATTCTCAGCCATTACCCCTTCAATTATTGCTTCTTATTCATCTCCTTCTGCTACTCCAATTACACAGAGGTTACACCATTTGACTGTGTGCCTCATTCCTCTTACATTTTGTTCTGTTCTTTCCATTTTTTTCCTATGCGTCACTTTGTACATTTTCTAATAACTCTAATAACATTGGGTCTAATAAACCCACCCAATGAGTTCCTATTTCAGACATTTCTTTTGCAGTTCTTGAATGTCCACTTGAGTATTTTTTAAAATAAATTTCAATTTTCTGTTGAAATTATCTACATTTTTAATCAATTTGTCTATATTTTCCTCTGTGTCCTTTAACATTTGTAATGGTTCAACCTCGGCTGCAGATTTCAACATCTGGATCACCTGTGGATTTGCTGCTGTTGTTTCCTTGTCGGGCACATTTTCTTATTCTCTTGGCTTGTAATTTGGACTATGCACTGGACCTTGTGTACAAAATGATGCAGAGCCTGGAGTCCATGTCATTTCCCCCAGCCTTCACTCTCTTCAGTTAAGCAGACACAGTTAAGAAGTACTGAGTGGGGTTGGGACCAGCCTGTAGTTTTAGTGACGAATCAGTCCACCTCTGTGTTTAAATATCTGTATGTATTTGCTGAAGGTGCCTCCTCAAGCTTGTCTTTGTTTCCTCAGACCTTCGGGGCTACAGCAGATTTCCTCCAGCCTTTCTGACCCAGCCTCCCCCTCCTCATGCTGCCCCAGCACTTAGCAAATGTCTCATGGAGAAAACGGTCTTGGAGTTTGGAGAACCTCTACTTCCAATCCCTGTGCCAGTTCATGTGGCCATTAGCCATTCTGCTGACTTCTCTCTACGTTTGAGTCTCTCTGCCAATGGTAGGCCCAATTCTAGGGTCTGTGCTCAGATTTGGCAAATGGTCTGGAGAGGCACTCTCAGCTCATTTACAGTTCTAATTTGTCTAGTCCTCCTTCCCTTTGCGGTTTGATGATATTTTTTAAAAGAAATCTTTTGCCATTATGTTGAAAAAAATTCTAGTTGTTTCAGCAGGTGTGGTATCCTGCCACTCCTTACTATGTGCCATCTGGAAGGAGAAGTCCCAGAATGTGCAGAGAAACTGAACAGCCTTCTTTTCTCACCTCTTTCTCTTTTAAAATTAGCACTGTCTGCTATGTTCCATTAGACACACTAGGCTCTGTCGCCGCGGATGGCTTGCATCGAGCTACCCTTGCATCCACCAAGGTATAGGGCTCAAGACCCCTGATGGCTGTGGTCAACTCCATGTGGGCATTAATGCTCCCCTTCATCTTCCTGGCGGCCATGTTTAGGCTGGGACACAAAGCCTGCAAGAGTTGCTGGGCTCAGAGTCTAGACTCATCCAAGGGATGTCTTAGGCCTTTTTGAGTACCACAGTCCCTTCCACATACCCCACCACACTGCAAAGTTTTTTTTTTTCTTATTCTTATCCTTGTTTTATGCTTCATACAAGAAGCATTGAGAATGATAGTCCCTACTGCTATGCGTTTCATGACACTACTTTCTTCACCATCTCACATTCAACACTTTTTTTCTCTCAGATTCCTTCTTGTTTACACATTCTTTCTCTGTCACTACTTGGCTTTTCTGAGAAATGGTGGGGCCTTTATAGATGGCACTGGCCAAGAAGAAGACACCTCTCCTTCCTCATAGAAAATCAGACAATCAGAACATACCCCATAGAGTCCTCAGGGCTGTGGTTCTTCACAGCTGTGTCTCTCTGTTGTTGGTCACCGAAAGGCGGCTCTTTCATTGCTACTGCAGAATATTCATCTATTCATTTATTTTCCCTTAATTCCATATCCAAGACTACCTAGAAGTCAAGGGGGTTGGAAAAACCAAATCCCAGGGGACCCAATCTTTGACTCTTTGATGTAATAATAATATACAAATATTTGAAGTATAGTTTGGGAATCAAAGTTGTTGTATGATACGATATGATATGACTTTCCTACTTTGCTTCTGTGCCTCAGGATAACACTGGGGCAAGAGTGGAGGGAGACAGCCCTTTTTCTGGCACATTCTTAGCTGTATATCAAAGTAAAAACCCCATGAAAAGGGTAAAGAGCAAAGTCCAACATTAAGAAACAAAGGAGCTTGAATGATACTGAACTCACATGAAGTAAGAAAAATATGCGGTAATTTCGTAAAAAGCCTGAAGTGTAGCTCCACTAGGGAATCCCGCATACGCCTTAGGGACCTGGAACCCTGCCTGGAAGCCCTGTCAAGACTCCTCCTTGGATGGCAGCTTGTGGGGCTTGGGTTGACAAGCTCTAAAAAGCCATATGCAATGTGTGACTCACTTTCTCCTAAAGAAAACTTGAAACTGCATTTATTTTGTCTTTTATGTCAAAGTTCTTTTTGCTATCGTTATTTTTTTTTATATTTAATGGAGATGACAACAGCAAAATTCCATAAATACTGGTCAACAGAGTCCATTAGAAGTCAATGAAGGGCCTTCACAGGGGTTTCTCCAGCTCACAACTCCAGGTTCTAGCTGCCATCTGTCATCTTGTGAGTCTCAAGGTTCTCCAGAGCCTGGGACGCCTGACGGGCAATGCATGTACTCATTTCTTTATCGAGTTTCTGTGATGGGTAAGCCAACCCATAACCCAGTTTTCCTGGCTTGTTCTATTTTTTGCCCCAGTATAGTTACTACCAGAACTGCTCTCACGTGCCAGAGCACCCCAGTTTGGACAATAAACGGTATGTTTTCTGCTAGTTGTTCGCAGTGTATGTGCTAAGCAAACACCGAGAGGAGAAAGCCCGTCCTTCAGGAGCTCATTCTCTTGAGTGATAAAGTGTGGAACCTTTAGGCAGCCCGAGCTGGGGGCTCTGGAGCGCATGGGAGGAAGGAGCGGCCCAATGAGTTGAGAAGGATGGAGGAGGAGGTGGATTCTGGAGGTGAAGTGGGGCTGGACAGGCAGAGGAAAGGGGGACAGCATGAACAGGGGGCTTAGGCAGACATGGGTGCAGGAAAGAGCGTTGCCCACAGCGTGAGGGCGAGTGCGTGCCAAGTGTGGAGACAGGCCGATACCGGACCACGAGGAGCCTGAAGCGACAGCGTGAATAGTGTGGGCCACGTCTTGTGGGCAGGAAGGAAAGTAAGGGAGGGGACCATGTGGTATCAGACTAGATCGGGGAACACCAGTAAACATTCTCAGATGAAAAATGCACCTTAATTCTTAATTAAAATAAAATCTCCCAAGTTATGAAACAAATCTGGAATCTCTTATCTGTCTTTACCATCTTCAGTTTTCATTTCTTCATTGCCTCTAAAGGTTCAAAAAGGCAAAAAGGGATAGCGCTTTAATCCAGGGGCCAGCACACTGTTTCTACAAGGGCCACCTTGTGCAAACTTTAGGCTCTGTGGTCCTCACAGTCTCTCCTGCCACTACTCACCTGGGCCACTGCTGGTTCAAGCACCGTACACGACACCAATGGCTATGCTTGGCTGTGTTCTAATGAAAACCTCATTTACAAAATAGCCACTGGCTGAATCTGGCCTGGGGCCCTAGTTTGCTGCCCCCTGCTTTAACCCTTAAGGATTCATTCATAGTAACTCCTCTTGTGTGAGTTCAGTTATACTTCTGGGAGGTTTGTTTAGTTTTTGAGATGAAGTACGGCCTTCACAAGGGCGGGCGTGAAGGAAAGTGTGTACTTCAGCACTGGAGGTCCTGGGGAGTTGGAGGCCCTGAGCAGATACTTCCCGGGGTAGCAATCTATACCCTCATGCTGGGGACCGGATCCCCGCGGGTGGTCATCTGCGGAAGCTCGCCCTCGGCTGCCCCCTGCCCGGGCGTTACCTCGGCTTGCCCGGCTGCGCGTGCGCATGCCCAGCACCGGGGTGGCGTCTTCCATGGCGGGCGACGCGGTCTTCAGCACGGCCTTCATGTTCTCATGCTCGGTGGCGTCCTCCGCGTAGCTCAGGCCCTGCGGCTGGCTCACAGGCGCCGGAGAACTGCTGGAGAACTTGCCGGACTACAAGGCCAAAGTAGGGGTTAGGGCGTGCCGTGATTGCCCGAAAAAACAACTCAAGCTTTCAAAACTTTCAGTTGAGGAAAACCTCTCTCTTTGTTGTTTATGTGCATTCTGCAGATCCATTCGCTAGGGCAGCCACTGAGGCAGTCAAGGAGCCAGGACTACAGGAAGTTCTCTGATCAGAAACAAAAGCCCGGGTCCTAGAAGCATCACACCCATCCCTCCGCTCTAGAGGCTATCCTGGCTCACTGCAGCTTCCCTCGGGGGCTGCCTGCGAGGGGCGACTGACATCCACCCTGGGAAGAACTCAGAAACCAAATCTGTTTCCAACCCCGCAGCCCTGACATAAGAAATAAAAAATGCCCAGTTAATCACATTATTGAGATGTCTTAAGTTTAGCACCAGAAGGCAGTTGAAATTTTCTTATGTATCACTTGTGATGGTTTAAACAGTGAGATTCAGCCACAGAATCATACCACGCTAAGCGCTAGGCAGAATCTTTCCAGATCTAGTCTCATCTCCCTTTACAGAGAAGGAAACTGAAGCCCTCCACGATCCAGTGACTTGCCAAAGGCCCGAAGGGAATCAGTTCCAGGGCCCAGACCAGAACATGACAGAGAAATTCATGCTGAAACTGAGTTTGGCAGCATTCGCTACTTCTGGCTCCCTCAGAAATGTACTTGTTTGAACACGCAGTGTACGTACGTGGTGAAATTCTCTAATGGTAGCTGAGCAAAGAGTCAGGCCTTATATGCTTTAAACGAGGTATGCTAGAATACTCGGCCATATGTACACAAGGCCAAACATCTGGATGAGAAAGAGAAAGTCAGATTAATGTCTGCAGAGCAGCTCTACAGATTTCTGGCTTCCTCTTTTCATCGAGTGTCTCAGCCATGGCCACAGAGCCCAGGGCACGTCTGCTTGTGCCATCTGCTCCCTCCTCATCTCTTGGGGCCCAGCAGCCCTGACTTGGTCTCTGGTTCTCCCATCTGCCCCAGACCCAGGAGGAGGAGCCCCTGTCACCGCCCCCCCCTCCCTCCACCCTGCACACATGAATCCCAGCGAACCCAATGGATTCCTGTTGAGAAAATGGGCACAAGACAAAGGCTGCCCGTGAGAGGGGACCGCTCTCATGACCACTATCCCACTTCCTCTTTGGTTTTAGGGCTCTTTCTTTGGTTACTCTAGAATCCAGTCCTTTACCAAAAGGCTCAGACAGGGGGCTGGAGGGAAAATGCCCTGTCCACTTCTCCAATATTGGAGAGTATCTCCAATATTAGAACTTGCTATTCCTGATGGGGCCTGGGACTCAGGCACAGCTTGGAAAATGCAGTTAGCCCTTGATTCCTGGTACACACAGCATGATGAGAATCCATGTCAGGAGGTTAGTGATCACCCGGAAAGCAACCAGAAAACACCCATGCATGGTTTAGAGCATTGAATGGTGTGGATGCCTCATGCCGCTTATGAGAAGTTAGACTCGACAGCACGCCTGGGAAGATCAGTGTGGCATTCTTCATGTTTATAAACAGTCCTACCTCCACTTCATCCTCTTCATCAGTCTGCCCGAGAGGACAGGACAGGACGGAAAAGACAGAAGGGATTCTTAGACGGTAAAGAAGTCAGCAAAGATGAGAGCATCTCAATGTCACACCGAATTCCAAATAAAGAAACTGGGGTGCACCCCCCTGATCTGGGAGCTGCCGGGCCCTGACTGCACAGCCCTCCTGCCCTCGTCCAGACGTTCCCTCTGGGAGCCCCAAGGCCAGTGCTGACCAAAGATAGGAGGAATCTGTGGGGCTCCAGACCAAGCTCCTGAGGCCGCCCAAGCGCTGATAGGCAGCATACCTGGTTTTCTGACAGTTACAGAGCTGACTCCCAGCTCTGTGGCCTGCTCTGCAGCTGGCCTGCTCTGCAGCTGGCCGTGTCCTGCGGGACCCACCACAACCCCCCGGTCAGCAGGGCCTCCGCTAGTGGACCAGCTTCCATCTGCCCGGTGCTCTCTGTCAGCTACCGTCCTCCCTCTATCGTCCTGAGTGCTGGAGTCCTCCCTGCCTAGGTTGCCAGGTCCTTCCGCACACAGGGAAGACAGAACAGGCGGAACAAGGGTCCTATTACTCTTTCCTCAGAAACATGAAATTCAGTTCTTCTAAAACTCTTATCTGCCCCTCATGGAGGCTTTCTGAGCCGACATGCCAAACTTTTAATTATCACCAGATAAGCTTCTTTAACTTTTAAATAAAATATCTCCTTTCTAAAGATAAACCGAGGGCAGAGGCGCTTGGGTGGCTCGGTCGATTAAGCGCCAACTCCGGCTAGGTCAGATCCTGTGGTTCCTGAGTTCGAGCCCCACATCGGGCTCTCTGCCGACAGCTCAGAGCCTGGAGCCTGCTTTGGATTCTATGTCTCCTCTCTTTGCTCCTCCCCCACTCATGTTCTCTCTCTCTCTCTCTCTCTCTCTCTCTCTCTCTCTCTCTCTCTCAAAAATAAACATTAAACAAAATTAAAATAAAAAGATAAACTGAGGGCGAAAGTCATGCCCATCTCTTGATTTTAGATTAAACACACCCTCAACCTAACCTGTGTTTCCACTGAGGTTACGAGGCCAGGCCTCCAGATCAGACACCGGGGTTTTGAGAACGGACTAAATGTTCAGGAGCGGAAATGACAAGGTGCTTCTGCTCCATCAGGTTCCACACCATCCCCAGGCAAATGGCACCACACTCAGAGATAAGAGTCCTGCTCTATTTTTATTTCTACCTTAGAGCTTCTTTATTTAACCGAGATGATTGGCATTGTCTCACCATGAGCACAGGTATAAGGGGTTACCTATACAAAATCTGGAGCCTTCTCAACACCCCCCAAAGTAACTAGCATTCCCTATTTATAGAAGAGGAAGCTGGGGTTAACAGAGTTAAATGCCTGTAAAACTGAAGGAAACGTTTAAAATAGGAAACCAGAAGGGGGAGCTCTCATGCCTTAATGTTGTCATCAGTTGCAGTCACCAAGAGGAAGAAGCCTACCTTAGTAACCCAGCAAGAGAGATGAAGATTTTCTCCTTGCCTGGCAACAGCTCAGCCAATGAGAGACTGCCACAACTCACCCAATGAAAAACCACTACCTCCTTGAACTCTTTTTTCTCATGGACTTTTCATTGGAAGTAGCCTCTCCCATTTCCTCTCTTGTCTACAAAGTAACGTTCCTTACCTTTGTTCTCTGGACTTGTCCTATGGTTTTGTTATAGTTTACATGTCCCAAATTGCAATTCCTCTACCATTTCCAAGTAAACCCATTTTGTTGCTAAAACAACTGGTTGGTTCATTTTCAAGGTCAAGAGACCTCCCCACTGGTCATGGGACTGATAGCCTGAGTTCTTGCAGCCCATCTTGAGTATGATGACAGTAGACAGGGCCACTACTGTCTTGTGCTGCCTTGTCTATGTCACTATTTTGTCTAGAAATACTTCAGGGCACGAGGATGAGGAATTGCTTAATTTAATACTGACCCTTACCTGGGAGGACTCCTGATTTTTAGAAAGCAAGCCTTTTGGACTTTAGAAACAGAGAAAGAAGAGGAGGGACAGACACACAGGGCAGATACAGGGCTTACTCTAAACACAGGATCTTCAGATTTTACCCGGATTTCACTCTGTCTTAGAAAAGAATTGCTTTTCGGGGCAGCCAGTTGGCTCAGTTGGTTAAGTGTCTGACTCTTGATTTTGGCTCAGGTCATGATCTCACAGTTTGTGGGATCGAGCCCTGTGTTGAGCTCTGTGCTGCCAGTGTGGAGCCTGCTTGGGATTCTCTCGCTTCTTCTCTCTCTGCCCCTCCCACGTGCTCTCACGCTCTCTCAAAACACACATTAAAAAAAAGTTTTTTCCCCAAATAATCTGTGTGTAACGGCTACCCCTTCTATCTTCATTTTACCCAGAATCTTTATTAAAAATGATTCACTACACAGTTTTCTCTAAAAATCATTTGCAGCCCTAATGTTCAGGGACTCGATCTGTTGCCTGGCTGTGCTGTCAGCGGTGTGAGTTGTGTATATGTTGTTTTCGAACCAGATCATGAGGATACATGATCACATCTTCCTTAGCGCCCAGTGCAGTGCTGGGCACGTAACTGAGAGTTGGGAAAAGAAGCTGTACCCTTTGCCGTAAGTGACAATATCATAATCTTCCAGCAGATGGCAGTCTTTACATGTGAAGGATGCCACTTTGCCCACTGAAAACAGGGACTATGTTGAGGATGAACCCTGAAGCCTGTACAACCCACATTTTAACGGGAATTTAAATATTTTTGAATCAACCTCCAGGAACATTTA
This sequence comes from Paguma larvata, assembly GCA_030068075.1. NCBI lineage: Eukaryota > Metazoa > Chordata > Mammalia > Carnivora > Viverridae > Paguma > Paguma larvata. The sequence goes on from CM057835.1 coordinate 35,321,611, forward strand.
CCCCTGTTTATAAATAGGCAAGCTAAATGTTTTCAGAGAAGGACAGAATTTAAAAATTAGTGGGATCTCTAAAAAAAAAATCTCAAAAATTTGGCAAGACATTATCATGCGTTTTCGTAACTATAAACATATTGGGCTTGTATTTTTCACCCTCCGATGTGTCTCATTTCCACAAAAGCAAGTAAGCCCCTTTTAAACTTTTAAAAATAACACCTTGGAATGCAAAGCGGGCCACAGTTTGCTTCCTGTTGCTGTCCTCTGGGAGGCTAAACATCCTATTGAACCCAGATTTCAGGAGAGGAGAAGGAAAGTTCCCAGTTGATGGCACAGACATTCAGAACTACCAGAGGGCTATACAAAGGACTCCCTCCACAGACAAGTTATCTGAGCACTCTCTAAGGGTCAAGAAAATTCCAAGGGAACAAGGAGTCTGGGTGAGGGGATTTGTCCCTGGTGGTCCACAGAACTGCCATAAAATGACAATAAAATTTCTAAGAAGATGGACTGATTTGGTCTCCACGTGAATGTCAGATCATGTGGGCAGGAATCGTGTGCACTCCTTTTTCCCCACAACATGCACACCCGTCTGGGCGCAGAAGGCAGCCTGCGGTCTTCTTAACTGCTTTTATTCCTCCCTAAAGAAGGATGCCTGACTGGAGTTAAGAATTGCACCCCCCAGGACGATGACACTCCCTGTCACTTGGTCCTTTACCCATTCCATCCTCTGTATCACAGAGCCAGTGTGCTTCTCGAGTCCATACATGGATGGGATCGATTTCCTAAAGACACATCAGAAAGAGGTACCTGTGTGGTATGTCTTTGTCTCTGGCTTCTTCACTCATCCCTTTCCCATGTTTACAAAGCATCTCCCATCTGAATGCCCACGGCACCCGGGACCTGTGGGGCTCAGGGCTGAGGTGGGACAAGAAGCCCAGGAGCGGGGAAAGCATGAAAGTGTGCAGAGGCCCCCCAGTGGGACTAAAGAGGGCCCCCAAGGGGCTGCTGGATTCACTGTTGTCCAGATTTCTTCCCACCTGAATATCCTCTGACTCAAGGGACTGCCAAGAAGCCCTCCCTCAGATTATGCCTTTGAGTAACCTCACCAATGATTTCTCTATTCAGAGGCCTAGAATGGGTCCATGCATCAACAGGTTGGTTGTATAGCATCATTATAATGATTAAAATCTTGAATCAACTCCCAAATCAGTTCACCTGTCTTCCTACTATAAGTGGCGTTCCATTTACCTGTTTTATTTTCTTCCACTTTTACCCACATCCCAGAGTTTGAAAATAGAATCAAGCCTTTAATGACACCAACACCCCAATATGGGTTAAAGTCCCCCCACCAGCCACGCATCCTTAATTTACATGTATTAGCCCCACATACGTTATATAGGAGATTTTCGCAGAAACAGTAGAGGAACTGTTCAGAAGCACTTTTTAAAAGATGGAAATTGTTTTCAGAGTCAAAAGAAAAAAAAACAACAACAACAACGCTCCCAAACTGCAGGGAGATTTTACGGTTGATCTACTTTCACAGTAAGCGACATGGAACTTACATCGGTGATCATTTTCCCTCTGGTCTTATTTCTCTCTCTGTGGTTGGCCCGTTTCTGTTTCTGCTGCAAAACCCTTTCCCTGGTGGTGCGGTACTCCAGCGCAAACTCACTAAGGATCCTGCAGAACTTGTTTATGTTCACTTCCCGAATCGCGTAAGGCGGGTGACCCATGAAGAGCAAAAAGGAATGGAACCTGCGATAAAACACACGATAATGGTGATGACTTCGGATCGAAGGAACAAAAACCAAAGATCTCGAAACTGTTAGCAGGAAACCAATCAGGCAGGCATCGTTCTTTGTTCCTCGGGCTTTGAGGTGGAAGAGACTTCTTGAGTGAAAAATGCAACCGGAAGTCAAGCTCAACTCACTCTCTCGCTGAAAGAGGGTGTCTACTAGGTGGCAGGATTTTAGGAGACTAGTTACTGGTTTCTCTTTGCTTATCAGTGTTTTAATACTTTTCTAAAATGTATATGCAAATCTTTTGTAAGAGAAAGGAGAAAGCACTGTTTTAAAGAAAAGACCACAGAGTTTCTAGATTATGTAAGAACTGAATAAGGAATAAGGAAATACTGCTTAGCGATTCCTAGAGAACCTGCTTTTATGACTCCTGGAACACACGTGATCACATGAGTTGTCGACTGATGGTTTGTAAACACGCTGATCAAGTTTTCTGTGAATAAATATTCTGAAATATTTTCTCACGATATTATATACAATCTTGATTTTATTAGGAAGCACCAAACACGCAGCGCAAAATAAATTTCAGCTATTTAACTTCTAAATTAAAAATTAGTAGGAGTGCCTGGGTATCTCAGTCGGTTAAACGTCCGACCTCAGCTCAGGTCATGATCTCATGGTTTGTGGGTTCAAGCCTTGAGTCAGGCTCTGTGGTGACAGCTCAGAGCCTGGAGCCTGCTTTGCATTCTCCCTCTCTCTCTGCCCCTACCCCACTCATGCTCACTTGCTCTCTCTCTCTCTCTCTCAAAAATAAATAAAACATTAAAAATATTTTTTAACAATAAATTAAAAATTAGTGGATTTAATCGACTTAAAAAGTTTGTAAAGGAAATTAAATAAGCAAACATGTACACGATTTTTAGTTATCAGGAAATGAGAAAGAAGATACGAGATGACAGAGGGACATTTTTATGGAGACTGAACAGTATTATATAAAGGATACCACTATTTGTGAACAACTTCTTTTGGTTTTGGTCATTCTAAATTTTACTGTCTGAATAGGGGTTTAGGTTGGTTTTCAAATGAGGGAAATTGGCTTAATCCTTACGTGAAGAATAATAAAGTAAAACATACAACTTGGAATTAAATGGGCTGAACAAAATGTTTAAAACCAGAAACTTTAGCTGCAACTGTAAAGTTCTTAGAGAAAAATAGACTCTAAGTTTTCATGACTTTGGATTAGGCAGTGATTTCTTTCTTATACGTGACACTGAAACCATCAGCAACCAAAGAAAAACATAGATACACTGGACGTCATCAAAACTAAACACTTAAAAAAAATTTTTTTTATCTTTACTTATCTTTGAGAGAGGGAGATATAGAGCGTGAGCAGAGAAGAGGCAGACAGACTTCAGAGACTTTGGAGACTCAGAATCTGCAGCAGGCTTCAGGCTCTGAGCTGTCAGCATGGAGCCCGATGTGGGGCTCGAACTCACAAGTCGCAAGATCATGACCTGAGCTGAAGTTGGACATTTAACTGACTGAGCCACCCAGGTGCCCCAAAACTAAACACTTCTTTAAAAATGTTTATTTATTTTAAGAGAGAGAGCATGAGCAGGAGAGGGGCAGAGAGAGGGGGAGAAAGGAAATCCCAAGCAGGCTCTGTGCTCACAGCACACAGACACGGGGCTTGACTCCCACAAACTGCGGGATCATGACCTGAGCCAGAATCAAGAGTCAGACCTCCAAGTGACTGAGCCACTCAGGGTCCCCCAAATTAAACACTTTTGTGTTTCAAAGGACACCATCAAGAGTGAAAAGAGCACCCAAATGTGGAGAAAATATTTGCGAATCATGTCTGATAAGAGATTTGTATCCAGAATATGTAAAGAAATCTTACAACCCCACACTGAAAAGACAGATGAAATATGGAGACAGGATTTGAATAGACATTTCTCGAAAAAAAAGATATACAAATAGCTAATAAGTGCATTAAACGTTGCTTAACATCATTAAGCATTAGGAGAATGCCAATCAAAACCACAAGGAGATGCCACTTCACACTCGCTGGGATGGCTGTAACGAAAAACACAGACAACAACGAGTGGGAAGAGGATGTAGAGAAAGCAGAGCCCTCGATCAGCAGCAGACAGGGACATGAGATGACTCGGTTGCTGTGGAAAAGTCTGGCAGTCCCTAAAAAGTTAAACATAGGGTTACCATATGACCTAGCAATTTTGCCCCTATGTATATCCCCAGAAGAAATGAAAACACATGCCCACCTCAAACCTTTACAGAAACGTTCATAGCAACATTAATCAGAATAGCCAAAAAGTAAAAATGACCCAAACGTCCATCAACGAATGAACAAAATGTGGCATATCCACACAAGGTACCACGTAACCGGCCCCACTTCCTGTCTCATCTCCAATGACCCCAGCCACACTGGACTCCCCGAGACTCCTTGGGCAAGCCTCGGGCTCCAGGTGTGGTGTGGGGGGGGGACCCTGAGATGGCCGAGCTAAGAGCCTGCGGGGCCGGTGAGAGGGGCAGAGAGGCATTCCACTGGCAGGACCACAGGCTCTGAAAGCTGTTCCCTCTCTCCCACCCTAAAGGATTCTGCCCAAATATCACCCCGGGGAGGGGTGGATTTGGGGGTACCGGGAAGCCAGTGAGGGTGTCACTTGTCTCTGTGCCAGCCAGCAAGGCCTTCCTCCGCACTTGCATCTGGGCCCCCGCACACCCGTGCCCGTCACAGCTCAGCCTAACGGGTCTGTGGGGGCTGGGCGAGGGGTCTGCACCTCCGCAGAGTGGGACGAGGCTGCTGGAGGGGCGGCACGAAGGGCAAGGGTAATACTCAGATTCAGCCAGGCAGAACAAGATTTTCTCAGCCAGGCAATGGTTTTGAAAGCTAAGGTTTACCTGAAGAGGTCTAAGTTCTTTCATCTGCCCCTTTATCAAGAGGAGACCTGCTGAACTAGGGGAGGGCCAGACAGGACACGGAGGTGGCAGCGCCTGCTTCTTTAGCTCCCTGAATGGAGGGAGCGGGGAAGACGGGAGGCCTGATGTGTGTTCTCATCTCTCCCCAAGAAGCCCTGGAGTGGGAAGGGGTCTGCTGAGAGGCTAAGGGGTGCTGAGGGCAAGAGGAACTTCTCTGCCACCAGGAGGCCCCGGTGCCAGACAGAGGGCTCCAGGCCAAAACAGAGCCCTCCTGGCAGAGAGGAGAGGGCAGCCTCATGAGGTGAGGAAGCAGGAGGGTGTGGCCAGACTCACTGGCCCTCATGGATCCTGTGTGGCGGACAGTGGACCCCAGGGGCACAGGGGTGCGAGCCGAGAGCCCGCAGGCTCTGAGGGGACAAGTGGAGCTGAGGGGAGACCCGATGACTTGTCCCTGCAGCCCATCAGTCACAGCAGGAGGTGATGGGCAGAGCTGGCCTGTCCACGTGGGAGGCGAGTGAGCTTAGAGGGCGCCGTTGGAGAACCCATCCCCATCTTCACCATCGAGCTCTAGAAATCACTGTGCTTCCCCAAGGTCAACGTCGAGAGGGGTAGCAGGGAGGAGTCGAAATCTTGAAGACCGACCATTCAAGAGTCTAAGAATTTAGCTGCTTATCCTTTGACCAGGTCGGCAGGCTGCTCCCCGGCCAGGCAGCAGGTCATTGAGGAGGCGGGCTGAACAGTGAAAGAAGCACAAGTCATCTTCTCTGTACATCTGAGCGTCACGAGAACAGATCCGCAGCTCCGCTCCCTGCGCAGGCTTGAGTCAATGCCCCGCACGCGGATAACCTTCATGCCCGGGGAGCCTCAGGGCACTGTCTGTGTCACAACTACGTCTTTTGAAAAGGGCCCTGTTAAATGAATTCCTAATTACACCAATAAAAACATAACTCTTTTATACTTGCAGGTGAGGAAAAAAGATGAAGGCCTAGCCACTTACAACTTTCTGACCTGAAGTCTTCTAGTTAGGCTGACCTACATCCCCATCAGGCATCTGTACCCACCTCACCTAGGGTTCTAGTCCTTTCTGGGTCTCAGTTCCCTAAAGTGTAAAGGGAATATATTAGATCGCAGCAGTTGTAGGCTATGCTCCCGGAATGCTGGGAGTGAGGGAGGGAAAGAGGAAGCACAGCCACTGGGGGCTCTGTCCCCCATCGGCATTTCAACAAGATATTCCTGCTTTAATCAGCACTACATACAGCATTCCTGCTAACAACTTCATTCGAACCCAGGGTTCTATGGCTTAGATGCTTTGGCTTGGCCATTACCTGGACCTGCCCTTTAGCCATGGCTCTTTTTATTTTTATTGTTTATTTATTATTTTTGAGAGAGAGAGAGAGAAAGAAAGAGAGTGACCAAGTAGGGGAGGGGCAGAGAGAGAGGGAGACACAGAATCCAAAGCAGGCTCCAGGCTCTGAGCTGTCGGCACAGAGCCCCATCTGGGGCTCGAACTCACGAACTGTGAGATCATGACCTGAGCCGAAGTCGGACATTTAACTGAATGAGTCACCCAGGCGCACTCCCCCCACACCTTTTTTTTAATGTTTATTTATTTTTGAGAAAGAGACAGATACAGAATGCAAGTGGGGGAGGCGCAGAGAAAGGGAGACCCAGAATCCGAAGCCGACTCCAGGCTCCAAGCTGTCGGCAAAGAGCCACGGCCCTTTTACTACCCACAATAACCAGGTGGAGTCCTAGCTCACGCTGCTCATCCCTCACGGGATGCCCAACAGTGCGCAGACAGGGATCTAGGTCATGCAAGCGCAACCATCATCTGGGTGACCGGCTAACCAGGGAGAAGAGGACAATCAGGGCAAACGTTATATACATTTTACACACACACACACACACACACACACACACACTAGCTTAAGGAATCATAAAATGAGTTTTTACCTATCCAGGATAAAAAGGCTAATGCGATCAGGCATAATAGCTTTCCAAGACTTTCAGAAAATTACTCTGGTTTCATGACATTCCAAGTGGAAACTATGTGTTTATTTGAGTGGTTTTACGTTGGAAATGGCTTCTATCACACAAAGGCACAGAGGGTCAGAGCAGCTCATGTTCCCTGCCTCCGCTTGTTCACTGTGTTAAAAGCATGGTGTACTCTGATTTCACTAAGAAATCTGACCAAATCTCTGATAAGACTCTCCTCCCCAGAGGGCACTAGGAGATCAAGGTGGAGTGCTGGGAGAGGGATTTACAACTCAATTCCAGAAGTGCTGAGTAACGGGCGGTCGTCACGCTGGAGAGAAGATTCTGTTTCCTGTTCTTGTCCTGTCTAACATTTATTTTTATTTTTTTTAAGTTTATTTATTTTTGAGAGACAGAGAGAGAGAGCGAGCGCGTAGGCGCGAGGGTGCACACAAGTGATGGAGGGGCGGGGTGGGGGGGAAGAGAATCCCAAGCAGGCTCTGCACCGTCAGCAGAGAGCCTGACTCAGGGCTCAAACCCGTGTACCCTGTGACCATGACCTGAGCCGAAATCAAGAGTCGGATGTTTTACCGACTAAGCCACCCCGGCGCCCCCTGTCTAACATTTGAAGACTACCACCACCTTGTTTGCCCTACACCAGCCTGGACCAAGACCCAGGAGGTACATACCATTCCCGAAGCAGTAAGTAGCACAAGCTGGCTGAGGGCTCACAAGCAGACAAGACAATTAGGCTACTGACGTTCCGGGTGGGTTCGAAGGAAAGAAAAAAAGACGATGCAAGAGGGGAAGAGAGAGAAAAAATAATAAAAAATAGGAAGTGTACAGGGATAAGTGAAAACACCTCCCATTTGTTTACAGAAATGATGAAGTGCTCAGGCAGAGGCCCGGGAGTGTGCCCGAGCGGCAGGTCTCTGGGAGAGGCCTGCAGCTGAGCTGTTCCTGGGGGTGGGCCCTCTTAACAGAATCGCAACCAGACCTGTTTCAGAGGGTCTGTCACCAGAGCACCTGCTCCAGGGAGACCACGGCCTGCAGGTCTTTAGGCTCAGTAGGCCCAGGACAGAGCACTGAGACCCGAAGGCCCGGATGAGAAGCCCACGACCCTGCTCTATGATATCGAAAAGAGAAGAGAGTGGTGGTGTGGGGTCAGAAATGCCCTGTCCTGGGAAGTCAGAAGACCCAGGCTCTGATCCTGGTGCTGCCTCTGCTCACCGCTGAGAAAGCTCTGGACCACCACTGAGCAGTCCTAGACCCCGGCTAGCCTCCTCGTCGGCGAGAGAAGCCTGACCCACCTCTGCACGTCTCCTAGGCTCCTCTGGGCTCCTGTGACTCTAAGGAAGGCTGGTCCAGAGGGTGGCATCCGTGGTGGGGCCCCGCCCTCATCAAGGCAGGTGGCAGCAGAGCAGCCATCGGAGAATCAACAAGTGGAAGGGCTTAGGGGGCACATTGTATAGAGAGCTTTCTAACAAGTCAGGCTGCCTTGCGAGGACACGTGCTGTAGGTACGCAGAACAGTTCAATCAAATGAAGGGACACAGGGTTTAACTTGTCAGAGATCTTATGGAAGCAATTCCTGCTTGAATGGGATTTGTGGATCACCTGATCTCTGAGATTCCTTCCAACCTCAAAATTCAATGACATTATATTATTGGGGTGTGTGTGTGTGTGTGTGTGTGTAATTAATATCTGTGAAACAAACATGTACAAAGGTGTATTTTCTATGTAGTAAGGATTTACAGTACAATTTTTGTGACCTTAACCTTCAGATCTTGGTTTGTTAGAGTATTTTCAACGTGGCATTTTCTAGGTGTTTCCATTAGTTCCTTGATCTACTTACCTGTTAATTATTCTTCTATGGACAATCTTTAAAATTATAATTCGCTCTGCACAGTCTTTTAGGAACTCTGACATGCGTTGTTTTAAAACGGGTTTCATTTCATGTTTTGCAATTGCCTTGAGGTGATCCCATGAAGCTTTGCATCTTCTCTCCATCTGACATAAATTATCCTGAAGTTGATCAAAGTCGACCTGAAAATCAGAGAGGGAACATTGCAAACGCGCTGAAACAACCAGACACCGACCTGAACCAGGAAAGTGAACCGCCTCCGGGAAGAAACAAACATCAAAACCAAATTTACATCTCGAAATACAAACATATTTATGGCCTAAAAAGTATCCACATGTGTATTTGTCATTATCTTGACATCAAATTATTTAGTGATAAAACTGTTCTCCAAATGAACCCAATGCAAATATCATTCTTTTTACCCCCGTATTTGGAAAGAAATCTTAGGAAAGTCTTTGGGAATTGTAAATTAAAACATGATATGAAGGAACCCTAGTACAAGATGAACTGAGCTGATGTCTCATAAAGTTTTTCAGAGCACTCTTGTTCTTCAGAGATGATTTTTCACTTAAGGTTATAGGGACACACCAGTCATACATGGATGGTTCTGGTATGTTGGGGCTGGCTAAGGGGCAGGCAGCTTCTCTTCACAGTTGGTCTCTTGCTCACTGTGTGACAAATTTTATTTATCCACCCATTCATTCATTCATTCAACCCAAACCCATGGAGAAAGCGGTGTCAGTTCCTACACCAGACACTGAGAACACAAAGACAAATGTTGACTGAGACCAAGATGCTGCTCTGAAGGAAGCTCATTGTATAAACAGGTATACAGACCAAGCATGAGGATGTGCAGAACCCACCAGGTGTGTGTGTGTGTGTGTGTGTGTGTGTGTGTGTGTGTGTGAGAGAGAGAGAGACAGACAGACAGACAGACAGACAGGGAGGTCTTGTTGGCAGGTGGAAGCCATGTGTGCAAAGAGCAGATACGACACAGCATCCACTATGTTCTTCAGGGAAGCGGGAACAGCTTGGCTTAACTGAGGTTGCCCGAGCTCAGGCTTTCTAAAGTGGTGCTTTTACTGAATCTCTAGACTAGAAATTATGTGAATTAGAAAGTCAAGAAAAAAATTCACTTGAAGGCATTTAATGGAGAGAGATACAGGACAGGGGAAAGAAACAGAGAAGGCTAGGAGGCGAGGCAGAAACAGATAAACTTAGGGAGGAGACTGAGGGCACAGAAGGATGCAGGGTGGGAGTTGGTGGGAAAAGGTGAACACAGGGCACAGCAAGGTCAGAAGAAGAAAGCAGATGCCTAGAGGTGAACCACCGCGGCTTAGATGATGGAGGTCAAGAGACGCGAGTGCCCAGGGCCCTTGCTGGAGTGGCCCGCCCTCCACCCCTCCATGAGACAATGGAGGAGATCAAGTCCAGGAAGGTCAATTCAGAGGGGATCTTTCACCAGACAGGATGAAGCCATGCTGAGCACAAGGGATGCCCTGGGGGCCAGGCAAGACATCGCAAGTCTTGGGTTTCCTGGGTGCTGAAGGGCCAAAAACAGAAGGCAAGTTTAGGCAGAGTCCTGGGATTCAGGTAAGCAAGGGGTTCATGGGACTTTGAGAAAAAGGATTTGCCTGAAACCAAAGGAATTCTGGGTCCAGATTAGATGATACGGTGGGGCTGAGAAAAACAAATATCAGGTGTTCAGCTGAGAGGAAAAAAAAAAAGATTTAGAAAAAAACTAAATAGTTCAAAGAATAAGTCTGGAATGGGATGACTTGGGACTGACAAGTAATATCTAGGAGATTTTAAGCCAATTGTAATAGGTCTAACCATAATTCTCTGTCTTTCCTCATTTGCATCTGGGTGGTTCTGGATACACAATAAAATGACTCCAGTACAGCTCAGACCTGCGCTGAGCAGCCTTGCGCAGTCTAACCAGGTGACGCTTGCTCAGCACTGCAGCGGGCACAGAGTGGCCAGGGAGACGCCACCAAAGAGAATGGCTTTTTGGAGAAGAGAGACCATGTGATCCCTTAAGGTTGGGGGGGGAGTTAAAAGAAAGGAGCCTGTTGCCAACAGAAGCCAGGTGGGGAGGCTTGTGATGAAGGGCCATTTCAGGGTTGAGCTTAATGCAGCTTCTTTTGAGGGGACTGGAAGACTGCCTCATCCGGCCGGCTGCCTGCCTGGCCGAAGGCTGCTGGCACACATGACCTGAGTCTTTATAATTACCTCATGACCTCAGATTCTGCTACTAGCTCCACTTTGCAGGGGAGAGATTGACTCACAGAGAGGTTAAATAACTTGTGAGAGACCATGTAACTCTAAGTAGTGGAACTGGGGTCTGAACCTGAATCTCTCTGGCTTTCTCTCAGAGTTACTTGAGGCTAAATTCTCAAATAGCATGCCTTACACCCAGATTTGCCCCTTTACGGTTCTACCTCAGAGGGGCGTCTGGGTGGCTCAGTCGGTTAAGAGTCTGACTTTGGTTCAGGTCATGATCTTATGGTTCGTGAGTTTGAGCCCCACATCGGGCTCTGTGCTGATAGCTCAGAGCCTGGAGCCTGCTTTGGATTCTCTCTCTCTCTCTCTCTCTCTGCCCCTCTTCCACTCACACTCTGTCTCTAAATAAATAAATATTAAAAGACTTAAAAAAAATTCCACCTCAGATAGAGAACTGGACTTGTTGCCTTCTGGGAGAAGGAAGTCCTTGCCAGGAAGACCTCTCCTGAGGACTGCTCCACGTGGGCCACTTGTGTGTGTAGGAAGACCCATGAGCTGTGCTCTGAAGCAAAGTCAAACCTTATCAAGTCAGACTGGGATGCTGGGGGACAGCTCAGGGACACAGTCCTCCTGCAGATGCCAGGGCAGCCTGCCCCTTGGAGGTTGTGATGCTGAGCCCCAACGTGTGACACCAGGGGACAGAGTGAATGCAACTAGGGCTGAGGTTTCTTGAGGCTTATTTTGCACCCGTTTACACAGAAGGACCCCCCAATACCCAAAATGGCTTTGGGAGTAAAGGCAGAGTAGCGGTAGATGACCTCTTGCAAGCCACAGGGACCTGGGGCAGTAGTCACCTTTAGTAATTGCCAAAGTTAATAGGTAAAATTTACCCGCACTTTGGGCTTGTGTAGCCAATCTTCAGACAAGAATAATTTATTTGCTTTTTATTTAACTAATAACTAAACATCCTTTGGGGAAGGCCTGATACTGGGGCGGGGGGTGGGGAGGGGTGGGCAGTCACTGGGATCAGTCTGGTATCAGGACTCCTAGGCCAGAGCTACTTTAGTTAGAAACAGACTCCACCTAGGAGAAGGCTCTGGGAAAGAACAAAGGACCACTTATAAAAAGGGAACCGATTTGCTCCGTGCGCGTCTGGGAAGAAGACCACGATGACCCTGGTATGCAGCAGACTCTGTCTCAGACGGAGATATTCCTAACAAACTGGCTTCTGAGAAGGTGCTCATGGTGGGGGTCAGAGCAGCAGCTGGAGGACCCCCTGTTGGGACACTCGGAGGGGCTTTTGTCTGGGTTAGAATACCGAAGTAATATTTGTAAACACTTCAGAACGGTGCCTGGCACAGGGTGAACGCAGTAAGGCGGCCTGTGAAGAGTAGGAGTCTGTGTTCTCAGAAGCCCGTGGTCAGCTGTTGAGGCTAGGGGATCACCGGCCATCGGCCATGCCTCCTTCTGCCTCAAGGCAGGTCCGCCGTCAGGCCGGCCCAGGAGCCCCTGCTCGCTGTCTCTGGAAGCTGCCGGCCTGTTGCTCCCGAGGCAGGTGAAGGAGGGTCCTAGCCCCTGGGGCCCCACAACCCAGTTCCGTAGGAGAAGGCAGAGAGCGGGAGTTCCGTGAAGGAGACTTCAGCAAGGCCCCTTCCCCGCAGTGTCCCTCTGCCCACCACTCTCTCTCTCCTCTTCTTATACCAGAGTCCAGTGTATTCCAGAGCTAACAGCCGTCTGCTTTCAGCTCCTAGGCCTGTCCAGGTTGGCCTGACTCCTGTTGCCCTATTCAGTTCCTCCCTGTTAGTTTCCTATTGCTCGCGAGGCCCTCGCATCTCCCAGTTCTGCTGTGTTGGGGATCCCTCTTGGGCTGGTCAGCCTCAGTGATGTTCCTGCAAGTGGGGGGAGCTGGCTGTCCAGCTACTATGACTGTCTTTTTTCTAATAAACCCAAGTTCATGAAGACTTTTAGCTCTGCACTCAATTTAAGAGTCTGCAGCCAAGGGGCCAATGCTCTATACTGTTTACAGCCCTATAAAATGGTTCCCTCCATGAAAGATCGCAAGAAGAGCCAATCTGTGGGGGGAGCGGGAGGCCAGGTGTGCCCTGTTTCCTGGCTCCATGCCTCCCGGCAGGGTCCCATAGAAGTCTTAGCAGGAGCCAAACTGCATCTTTTTGACATTGTTGCCCGAGCCGGGAAGGTTCGAGCAAGCTGGGAAGGTTTAATGGTTGGGAAAATCCAGGCCTGGTGAGAACAGTGCTCAGCCGTGGATGCAGGAGTCAGGACTGGGATGGCAGGCTCGCCTCGCATACCTCAGTAGGAAAGAATCTGATGCAGAACCAGAGATGGGAAAAGGATCTTAAATGTCCATTACCAACACCACGAGACATGTCATATCCACAAACTCTAGAGCAAAGGCTGCAAGCAGCACTTGGACGCTTTTACTGCACAGAGCCCCTGCTCCTCAGAGGACTGACAAAGATCCGGCACCTGAGGGAGAGACACGGCCCACTCCTCTGTGCCCACAGACATACCTTGGCTGACCTGGTGACGGCCCCGATCTCCGAGTACAGATCAGAGCTGTCTGGGAAGTTTTCCACCACCATGGTGCACACGTGGTGGAGAAGCGACTGCTTGTGCACGGTGTCCTTGACTTCTGGAACCTTCTCGAGGTAGCTTAACTCAAACGCTTTGGCCTGTTTGACGAACGTTAAATAAAAGACAAGGAGCACAAGTTTTACACAGGCTGTTAGAAAGGCACAAATGGTGAGAATCAATGTCCTGTTGGGATAGCCTAATATTTAGTTCCTCTGACCGGAGCTTCTCAGGCCATAGGCTCCATTATCCTTAGCTGAGCACACGTGGACCAGCCACACTGAGCAGAAATGAGCCTCCAGCCCTTTCCCAGATGTGAACTATCCCAGGCCTCTACCCCTAAATCAGGGTGCTGAGAGGCTGGGTCTCTGGCATCTGGGTGTCTCAACTTCTTTCTCTCTTCACTCTCTACTTTTCTACTTCCTGACCAAAGATAGGCCTTTTTTTTTTTTTAAGTTGGTTTATAATGTGTACAAGTACAAATATTCTAGCAATAAGTTCGGGATAAAAATGGGAGAGGGGGGCAGAAGAGACTCTTTCCAGTGTCAGTTTTGAGAGTAGCCAAGCTTCATAAGGAACAGTGTGCTTATTCTTCTAAGTTTCCCTATTTGTATAGCAAGATACAGGCTCATATAAACAGGCCCTGATAAGTTAAGGACAAAATTCCTTAGATTTTCCAGCAAGAAAATACAAAAGTTAACTTGTTCGTCTGTGCTTTGGAGGACCAGAGGTACAACCTCCCTCAGCAAACGAAGGGCAAGAACTTTGTGACAGGGGAGGTAGGAGAATAAGGAATATAAAAGACTTACATTAGTTCCATTTAGAAAGTTCCCAATGGCTAAGAGAGTAGACAGGATAAAGCCCAAGGTTTTATTGTTCTCCAGTTGGTCTATTCCTTCCTTCAGATCCAAAAGTGGTTCTGCCACTTCCTTTCAATTAAAAGAAGTTGAAAGGTGATGATAAGGAATGTACATTTTGGCTTTACTTTTTGTTTTTTGAACTTTTGTACAAAGTAACCACAGTGGAGTTCTCTGGGTGTGAGGCAATCTCATGTGAACGGCACATGCTTTTAAGTAAGGAAGTGCCGAAAGGCAGCGGGGAGGTCGAGTCCCCAAAGTCTCCCCAGTGGAGACCAAATGGGTACCTGTGGCTACTTGTGCTGGGGTGACAAATGCTCCATCTTCCGCTGTTCCTGCCCATCTGCCAAGTTCAGGCAGGACCCTTAGGCCCCCTCCCCTCTCGTTCTGACCATGGCTAACTTCTAGGATTGTCTTCCTTTGCATGTTCCTTCAGCATCTGGACCACAGTCTTCCTCTCACCTTTCTCCGTCTAGGCAGATGATACCAGAACCTGTCCCTCACTGTCCCCGGATCCCTCAGGTCTTTTAATCTCCCATCTAGGACTCTATGGCTGGCCACTTCTTAGCCTGAGTTACTTTCTAGAAGGCCACCATCCTCATGACCGCCACTGCCTTCCGAACTCCCACTCTCTCAGACTTCCACACTGGTTTTGAGACCAAGTCATCTCAGCAGTCCTATGTCTCTTCACCCCTCCTTGATTACTGAAGGAATTCAAACACCATAGTTCCCTCCTGAAGCCCCTACACTCACTGCCACCTATTTGGTCCTCAGCCTAAGACCTTGCTGCCTCCTTTGCCAGAGGATGGAGACCACACAGCCTCCCCTCCTGTGCTTTCAATCTATCTCCTCTGGGCACGTCCTCTCAATTAAGCTCATTACAGCTCACCTTCCACCTCTTTCCTCTCTACTGGTTCCTTCTGCTCAGTCTGTAAACTTCCCCAGTCCAGAGGATACCTGCTCCTTCTACTTCCTGCTCAGAGGAGTCCACCCATCCTTCACTGTTAATAAGGTCTCTTTCCTTCTATTTTCCTCCCAAGTTCTTGCAGTGTTTCATCCTCAAATTCCTACAGAGATACTCTCTCAAAGTGACCCAATGCTGGGCTAATTGCCACCGTCAATGACAGCTGAGTTCATTATTATCAGGTGGAAGAATTATAGGTCACTTTCTATATGTGCATTTCTATGTTTTCTCAATATTCTACACTGGGTATATAGAGCCAAACATTTTTTTAACAAGTCATCTGATGCCCTCAAGCAAATGTCTGAGGCTGGTGCCAAGCAGACATTGGAGAATAATGTCTCACTGGCCAGTTGCCCATCACTTAGTGTAGACACAGCCTCATCATAATTAACTTGCCTTTCAAACCCTCACTGGAGAATGATAGTTCACCGCCTTCACAAATAAAAAACTGACTTTCTTGACACTGGGGATGAGGACTGGCTGCCTCCCTTCCTAAATGCCTACCTTTTCTGTTGTTTCATAATCCATTTTGAATGCCCAGAGGTGAAGCCGAGCCGAGAGCTCGCTGATGGAGGAAAGAGTGAGGAGGAACTGTTCAGCGCTGCCCAGTGGCACGTCAGGGTTGGCCAGCTGTGCTTCCTGGATTTTCTGCTTCTCTTCTTCAGTGGGAATCATGGTTAGAATTTTCTGGAAAGATCGAATGATATAGTATATTCTTAGTGAGGGACCCTATCCCAGCCCTTTGACATTTCCAAAATCATATTGTAATTTTTCAATCAGGTAGTAAAGAGGTTCTGTCATCAACACTCCTATCATTTATAAGCAGTACATCATTATAAACCAAATACTGTAAAGAAGAGTCCCAGGTAGGGTCGAAATTCACATCATTTGTTCTGAAATGATATCTCTCCCTCTCCTTTAATCTCTTGTTCCATAAGGAGTTTAAACAAGTTGTCCTAAATTTTCTGGGCCTTGTACATGAAAAACATTCTAGGCAAGAAAGGGGGATGGGGGGGTGAGAGAAAGGTGAAAGAATACGATAGGTTAGAGAAGGGCTCCCTGCTCCCCAGGAAACAGAACAAAATTTGTCAAGACAGTATGAGAACTCAGACTGGCTTTTGTACTTGGGGCATACTAACATGTAAACTATATTTCATGTTTTATGTAGAAATAAAAACACTTTAAATAATATCAAACTCAAATCTGGTTGAAGAAAAATGATGATGGTATTTGTAAACAGCAATACCGACTTAGTAATGAAAAAGTATCTTCTGCTTCTATTTGTTTCTGGTTAAAATTAACCATGGAAGGCAGAAGAGGTAAAAAGCCATCAGAAGGATTATGATTCTTATACGTTGGAACTCCTTAGTGATTATAAAAAGTAAAGAAAGTAAAAATTCTCATTATGTAACATTTCACAAGCAACATTATTAGAGGTAAGGGGTCATTATTTTTCTCTCATTTCTCCTCTAGCATTGTGCTCACACCTTTTTGGTAACTTATGTTAATTCTAAATGGCTTTGGTTGTGCTCTACAGTAGCAAGTATCTGGATAGAAGTGGATGGAGCCCTGGTTCTGGGTAAGATCAAGCAGACATACTCCGCCCCATCTCACTGAATGCAAGTATCCGCCCTGGTCAGCATGAATGGAGCAGATATTTGAAGACTCTAAAAAGTATACAGTGAAGGAGATCAGAATTGCAAGTTAAACTCAACTGTAATGAGTTGACCACTTGTCCTCTGTTATTCCCCAGCCTGAGCTTACATAGCCCCCGACCTGGAAGAGGGTATCAGGTGCAGACAGAAAGAGCTCCAGGAGAATCCTCTAGTGCTGAACTGTGGAGTGGGAAAGGGTTTCCTAGTAGTGACAGTAGTGGCAGCTGGGACTGGCAGACACCTAAAGCTGAGGGAGGAAAACTCCCTCTCCAGTCAATGGGGCTGCGTCCCCAAGGGCGGGACAAAGGGAGTAGACGGGTTAAAGCCCGAGGCTTTCTTGTCTTTCAGTTGGTCTGTTCCTTCCTTTAGGTCCCAAAGTGGCTCTGCCACTTCCTTTCAACTAAAAAAAAAAATTGAAATAAGATAATAATGTACATTTTGGGAGCACCTGTGTACCTTAGTCGGTTAAGGGTCCAACTCTTGATTTTGGCTGAGGTTATGATCTCATGGTCCATGGCATTGAGCCCTGTGCTGATGGTGTGGAGACTGCTTGGGATTCTCTCTCTCCCTCTTTCTCTACCCCTTCCTCGCTCATGTGCACATATGCGTGCTCTCTCTCAACATAAATAAACTTAAAAAAAAGAATGTACATTTTGGCTTTATGTTGTTCTTTGTAATTACTGTACAAGGTAAATAACAAAAGGAGTTCTCCTCAGGATAAGGCAGTCCCACGTGGTGGGCACATATCCTTAGGCACATGATGTCTTCCCTTTGCTTGACCCCACACACAGGCACAGAAAGTGTATGGCAAAGCGAGGTAACTGAGCCCCAGCTTTCAGCTGGAGAACCAGAAGGAAAACCCCTGGGAAACTAGAAAGCACTAGGAAGTTCAGGGAAAATGAAGAGCTTGGCAAAGCAAGTACAAAATATTGTTTAAGAACTGGGTTATCACTGAGCTGTTTATGTGTGAACCTGACCTTAAACAATGTATCAAAGACTTTGAAAACTGATACTGGAACCACAGTCCAAAAAAGGCAGGTCAGAACCTGTAGCCTGAACCCAAGCAAGTGGGGGAATAATGTTCATTTTTTTTTTGCCCAAACCAGAATTACCCCAATACAAAAACTAGACAAAGATACTACGGCAAAACCACAGACCAACATCCCTAAAGAACTTAGATGCACAAATACTTAACAAAACTATTTTTAAATATATTAATGTCAATATACTAAGATTATATAAACGTTGCTTTATTTTATAAAGTAATATATTAAAAATAATAACCACAAGGTTGGTTCAGTACAGGAAAACAATTAATGAAACAAATCTACCAGATTGATGGTCTGAACAAGAAAATTCACATAATAACATCAATTGATGCAGAAACAGTTTTGATAAAATTCAGTATCTATCCCTAACAAAAACCTCTCAGGAGCCCAGCAATAGAAGGAATCGCCTCCATCTGATAAGTGATATTTGTAAAAAAACATGCAGCTCATATCATACTTAATGGTGACAGACTGAATACTTTCCCTCTGAGATTTGGAACAAGATAAGGTTTTTAAAATTAAAAACTAAAAAGACATACAGATAAGAAAGGAAAAAGCAAAACTAATCCTATCACAGAAAGTATAATTGCCTATATAGAAAATTGTGAGGAACCTACAAAAAATTTATTAAACAGTGAGTTTAACAATGTTGTATGATTTAAGGTTAATACATAAAAATTCCATTTTTTTTATCTATTGATGGTTAACAATTACAAACTGAATTTTAAAAAATACCATTTATAATGAAATACTTAGGTATAAATCTAACAAATCATGTAAAGGATGTGTATGCTGAAAAGTAAAACTGCTGATGAAAGTAATCAAAGACAATCTAATATAAATAGGGAATACCATGTTCATGGACTATAAGACTCAATATAGTCAAGATGTTAACTTTCCCCAAACTGACCTATAACTAACTCAATTCCAATAAAAATACCATTATGAATTTTTTCTGGATATAGACAAGCTGGTTCTAAAAGTTACATGGCAAAACAGATGAGCCAAAACAACCAAAATAATTTTGAAAACAGATAGGGTCTCCCATACAGCTATAGTAATAAGGCAGTGTGGCATAGGCAATAGGACAAACACATGGGTCAGTGGGACAATACAGGGAGTCCAGAAAGAGAGGACACAAATACAGTCCAGTGATTTTGACCCAAGGTACAAAGGCAGCTCAATAGAGAAAAGATAGTATTTTCAACAAATGGTGTTGGAACTGGAAACCATATGCAAAAAATGTTACACATAAATTAACTCAAAAGGGTTCACAGATCCAAAAGTCAAAGGTAACACTGTAAAACTTTTTAGAGGAAACACAGAAGAGGGGTGCCTGGGTGGCTCAGTCGGTTAAGCATCCGACTTCAGCTCAGGTCATGATCTCATGGTTCGTGAGTTTGAGCCCTGTGTCGGGCTCTGTACTGACAGCTCAGAGCCTGGAGCCTGCTTTGGATTCTGTGTCTCCCTCTCGATCTGTCCCTCCCTGCTTGCACTGTCTCTCTTTCTCTCAAAAGTAAATAAACATTTAAAAAAATTTTTTTAAAAAGAGGAAACATAGAAGAAAATTTTTGTGACCCATGTTAGGCAACAAACTCATAGACACAATACCAAAAGAGAATAGGTTAAGAATTTGAACTTCATCCAAATTGAAACTTTTTTCTCTATGAAAGACACTGAAGACAAAGACAAACTATAGTTCCTCAAAAGGTTACGATTTATCATATTACCAACAATTCCATTTGGAGGTATTTACCCTAGAAAAATTAAAACTTAAGATCACATAAAATCCTGTATGTGGCTATCTGTAGCAGCCTTATTCTCACTCGTGGAAAACCAGACCAGGCTACATAATCCTTCAACAGATACGTAGACAAACCGTGGCACATCCCCGCAATGCGATGGTCCTCAGCAATAAAAAGGGACCAACTACAGACACAAACCACAACTTGGATGAATCTCAAAAGTGTCAATCATGCTGAATGAAAGAAGCCAGTCTTACATGGTTATACTGCGTGGTTCCAAAAAGAATTTTTCGTCTTTCTCAAAAAGACAAAACCATAGTCATGGGAAGAGATCAGTGGTTTCCAAGGGCTACAGGTGGATGCAGGACGTGCCTAGAAAGAGCTAGCTTAAGACCTTTTTCTGGGACATAGGACTGTTTTAAATCCTGACTGCCATGGTCACTGCATGAATTTATAGATTTTAAAACTCGCAGAACTAACTGGACACCAAAACAGGTCAGCCTTCCTCTACAGTAATGCAAAAAAATAAAATAAAATAATAAAATAAAAAACTGGGCAAGACAGCATAATCCACGAACACACACACATGCACACGATGTATCGGGGTGGGC
The DNA here is from genome assembly GCA_030068075.1 of Paguma larvata. Lineage (NCBI taxonomy): Eukaryota > Metazoa > Chordata > Mammalia > Carnivora > Viverridae > Paguma > Paguma larvata. The sequence goes on from CM057835.1 coordinate 35,341,820, forward strand.
GGCTGGCATCCTGCGTCTGATGAGAAAGTTCTCAGAATGGTCATCTCTGGAGTTTCTTAGAAGCTAGTGATGCTAAACTACACTGAAGCTGTGTGTTCTGTGCTTTAGTCGCAGTCAGGTTGCAGAAGAGGAACCCACATACCTCCTCTTCCAATATTCCCTTCATCGTGGTCCCAACACCGAGACTGCGTGGGTGGAACGTGAGCATCGGGGCACTTAATCAGCAACAAGGCTCTCTGCTCCCCCAGAGGCTCATGCTATTGCTCCCACCTGTCCCCACAGATGCTATTTAAAAAATAGCCCAAACAACGCGAGCAGATGCCACTGCTTTAAAAGCATTCAGAATCTGAATTTAACTAGCCTTCGAAACAACAACTAAAATTTGTGTTCTAATTTTCTTACTGCTTAAATTGTTCAAAGCATGCACGAGAATTCCAGAACAAAAAATTGTCAACACTTTTCCTCCTTCCTCAGAAGGCATTTTCCAGCCATGATTTTAGTTGCTTCTTTCCTTTGGGAAAGTAATCAAACACTCTTACTTTTGTTTTGCACTTCTCTGACTAATTTAAACCATTTGTTCACCGCTGAAGATTTATGAGGTTGCCGGCTGCCAGTTTATTTCACTTTAGTTTTTACACATCCCTGGCAATAAAAATAGCCATAAGACAGGGAAAGGGCAGGTCAAAGCCACCTTCTACGAGCTGGTGGCTTTTTTCCATGAAGGGACGATAAGGGGATGAGCACGAATAGGTACTTTTAATTTGCTCTTCTTCCATGTGGGTGAATTTATTGATTTTTATGGTTACTATTTGGTTTCACAGGGAAAAAGACATCAAACAAAACTACTACGTAATAATCCCAGTGTTTGTTTTCTTTTCTTGCTTCTTCCCAGACGGTGTCCTGCCAGCACTACTTGAAGTGGACTTGCTCTGTGATCTGAAAACCGGATTTCAGAGAAAAATGGAGAAGTCTCATTTTTAATGAACCCAAATGCTTTGGGGTTTGGCCATCTCATTCACCTGCAGATAAGACTATAACAAGGAATTCTTTGGCCCTGTGAGTTTTGAACGGAACCCTGGCCAGAGCCCTGGATGAGAAGCTAGCCCAGGGATTTTGGTGACAACAGTAGAAAGGCGGAGCACTTCGAGCTGAGGCTGGCTTACGCACAACTTAATCTGCTGAGACCATGGCTCTCTATTAACATACTTATTCTTATGCAGGGATTTTTTTTCCCTTTACTTCTCAAGGTATCTGATCATATTTTCTTTCATTCTTTTGACTACTTAGTCAAAAGGGCTTATTGCATCAGCCCTGCAGAGGAAGTGGTGTGCCTGAGGCTAGGCTGGATGAATCTAGGCAGAGCTGGAGGACCACGGAGGGGCTGCTACTCCTACTTTTCCAACACTGTCTCCACATTCAGGGTCTTTCAACCAAAAATGCAAAACCACCAGGGTGGCTCAGGCACCCCGCTGCAGGGAGAGTCTGGTTCCCTGGCACTGCCAATCGACCTTGGCTCCTGGGCTCAGGCTCATCTGTGTGTCCAGCACGCACTTGGACAGGGGCTGGACAGCACCAACTGTCTGAAAAGATGCTATCATTTTGTATATGCAGCCAAAGGGATGGTTTCTTTCTTTCTTTCTTTTAATGTTTGTTTATTTTTGAGAGACAGAGAGAGAGCATGAGTGGGGAAGGGGCAGAGAGAGAGAGGGAGAGAAAGAATCCCAGGAAGGTTCTGTGCTATCAGTGCAGAGCCCAGAGTGGGGCTTGATCTCATGAACTGCAAGATCATAACCTGAGCAGAAATCAAGACTCGGATGCTCAACCGGAGCCACCACCCCGGTGCCCCAGGGACTTTCCGTTTCTAGGATGCTGGTAGGCCTGGCAGCCAAAATGAGCCAAGTTAAGTATCATTTGGGACCATTCCGTCATGCTAGCCTCTGTAGACACAGACCATATAAAAATTAGAAAAGCACAAGAAAAAAGGAAAACCCTTCATACTTCCATTGGTGATAACCCAATGAAAAATATCATTAATATTACTTAGGGATAGCCCCCAAAATGTGTTCTAAAGTTTAATACTCTTATGAAAAATTACTTCCTTAATGAAGTTAGTTAACTGCTCCCTCAGGTTTCCATGGCAAAGCCGGATACATATCACTGGGTTGCTAAGCAAAGCCACAGGATGTAATTTAATACATCCTAATCACGTTTGGTGATTTCAAATGGTCCTGTTAAGCCGTGGTGCCAGGCTACCGTGCCTGTGTCCAAGAAGCAGACAGTTTGTTTGGCAAAAGGCCCTTTGGGCACAAGCTGGGAATCTTATTAGTAAAGATCTGGAAGTACACAATACCCATCTCTTCTCAGTCCTGACTTAGCTCTTAAACAACGAGCCCAGAAAATAAGCTCTGGGTAATGGCCCCGGACATGGATCTAGACTATCTATGCCTCGTAGGTCCTGGAGATCAGTGGCCAGCGATGGCAGGTGACAGATGAGTATGTCTGGTTTCCACTGGAAGCTTGTCCGCATGGCCGATAAGAACTGAAAAATGCACACGGTCCCTGGCTTCACACAGGAAGCCTTCAGATGAGGCATTCTTGATTAGGGTGAGTCTTGCCTCCAGGGGATGTCTGACAATGTCTGGAGACATTTTTGGTTGTCACCGCTGGGGTGGTATCACTGGCACCTTGTGGGTGGAGGCCAGGGATACTGCTAAACGTCCTACATGGAGGAGACGCCCCCACAATTAAAAACTACCCCATCCAGAATGTCAGTAGTGACACCTTTAGATAAAAGCTGGTAAAAAATGTGCAAGTCCATGTGCTGTTGTGACTCAGGATGCACTTAATGAGCTCGCACAACACAGCGCATTCACAGGCAAGTCCGCAGTGACTGGTCTCTACGGCTGTGCCCTCCCACCATCGGCCCTTCCACACATCAGCTACTTCTGGGGCCACACCACAGGTGGCACTGTGAGGTGGACTGTGCTGCTCCCCGGAACTCCTCATCGCCTTTTGGATTCCTTCTTGTTCTTTCTGTCATGAGTCCCAGCACACAGTACCCTCCACCCCCCAAGCCTCAGGGGCTGCACTTCAGAGTCAGACTTCGTACTGACTTGCAGAGCCCAGGCACAGACGGACACTGGGACTCTTTCCTCATCTTGAAGGTGGGGAACATATAGCCGTACCTCCCCTCCTGCCCCCAGTAAAAACTGTGCTCCTAGAGGCTTATACGGGGTTAGGAGTATCCCTTCAAAATACATATCCACCCACAAACTCAGAATGTGACCTTATTTGGAAATAGGGTCTGCGTAGAGCGCCCGGCTTGCGCCTGGCCCCCAGGAAGAAAGCTACGAAGTCAAGTTTAGTGCTGCGGTGTTGTTCCTGTACCCATCATCAGCACTACTGTTGCCATCATTATTCCTTCCTGGATCAAAAAGATTCTCAACGGAGTGCCTGAGTGTCTCATTGGTTAAGCATCTGACTTTGGCCTGGGTCATGATCCTGCGGTTGGTGAGTTCGAACCCTACATCAGGCTCCACACTGACAGCCCAGAGCCCATTTTGGATCCTTTGTCTCACTCTGCACCCCCCCCTTTCTCTCTCTCTTAAAAATAAACATTAAAAAAAAGTACTCATCTGGAAAACACTCAGGGAAAAAAAAGTGATTTCAGTTATTCTAAAATCTAAGTAACTTATTGATTCTGAAACTTTCCCTACCTAAGGAGAGCTACATTTCAGGAAAGAACAAAGGCAAAACCCATAGGAATCAATCTCTCCTGATGGACTTTCAAGTTCTCATAACAAGAAGAAATATTTTTAAAAGGGGAAGTTGTCAGTTTTTCCTTCAATCAGGCTGGCTCTGGCTGCATTTGAAGCCTCTCTTTGTACGAATCTGAAGCTTTTGCAATCTCCGAAAGACACTATTAAGTAAATAGGACGGCTGGAATGTGTGCTAGGGCCCACCGCGTAGTTTGTTCTAGATGAAAGACACGTTGTACTTGGTTCATCCAGATTGGCAGCCCCCATCTGCTTGGTGGCCAGCCAATGCCCTTCTCCTCCCTCGCTTCTCCAGGGGCCCCAGAGAGGGGCTGCCTCACACTGAGGCCTAGCCTGCTTCCTTCTCACTGTCCAGTAGCTGCCTCAGTGTCCCTCTCTGTGTTTGCCTGCTGTCACCTGCTCTCTCCTTTATATCCCTGTCTCAGTCGGCCACATGCCCTTACTCGCTGGCTGCCCACCTAGATACATCCACCTGCTCTGTTGCCTGGCCTGACTGGGGTTTTGGGCTCCACTTTCACCCCAGCCAGGAGGCAAATGCATGCCCCGCTTTGTACCTGGCTCCCGGAACACAGCATGTCTGTTTCTCAGAGGAGAGCTGCTTAGGCCTGTACTGGTTTCCTAGAGTTGCCATACAAAATACTGTGAATGGGTGGTTTAAAACAATAGAATTCTCTCGGTTTGAGAGACTACAAATCTGACATCAGGGGGTCAGCAGGGCGATGTTCTCTCTGAAGGTCCTAGGGGGGATTCTTCCTCACCCCCTCCTAGTTTCTGGTAGTTGCAGGTGGCCCTTTGGTGTCCCTTGGCTTGTAAACACATCACTCGAGTCTCCACCTCAGTCATCACACAGCAGTCTGTTCTGTGTGCGTCCTTGTGTGTTTTCTGTCTTCACAGAATGGCATTCCCCTCTCTGTGTCTCTGTCTAAGCTTCCCTCTTCTTATAAGGACATCAGTCACTGGAGTAGGGCCCACCCTAATTGAATATGACCTTATCTCAATTACGTCTGCCAAGACCCTATTTCCAAATAAGGTCACATTCTGAGTTTGTGGGTGGATATGGATTTTGAAGGGATACTCCTAACCCAGTATAAGCATCTAGGAGCACAGTTTTTCCTGGGGGCAAGAGCGGGGGGGGGCATCTTTCCAAAGCATAGGCATGCCTGGCCCTCTGGATTCAAACCCACTTGGCCTCAGGGACTCCATTGCTCCTTCCCACACTTGGGGCCATGGGTGAGCCTGGCACCATGGCCTGGGCCCTTCCTCACTGTCAGGGGCTCACTCTCCCTCTTCAGCCAGTCTTCACTGGTCCCGTCCACTCTCCAGTTCTCAGATAAGGCTGTGCATCAGCGAACCCCAAGTATGGGAAGGCTTTAAAGGGATTCAGGGCTCCTTGCCAATAGGAATATGGAGCAGGTGTCACCCGACACCACGATGCAACATCCTCACATCCCCACGGTGACCCAGGGAGCCCCAGGCTCTGTTGCCCATCTGGTGGAATCTGTGTGCTGGGTCCCTCACTCCCCTCACTTGTTCTCCATTATTAGAATATGAGCTTGAACTTGCTGCAGAGCAGCAGTAGCCCATGGTAGAGGCAGGACAGGGCCTAGCTGAAGAGCATGGAGTCCAGAAGACCACATAGTCACATGTCTCCCGTGCTGCCATTCAGATCAACAACTGCTAAAGGTAAGCGGCATGGGTTCTCCAGCATATCACACAAAACCTCTCTCTACACATCCCAATGAGCACCAAAAGACACAGAGAGCCATTCACATGGCTGTGAGCACAAACTGAAGTCCCTACTTGTGAAACTGTTCATTAAGCTAGTTTGGTTGAAAATGACACGAAAGAAGACGCTCCTGGCCTCCTCAGGTTCTCCTAGTCTTCTTCCGTGCTGAGGTAGGTGAGCGTGGTCAGAAAGCAGGCAGTAAATGAACCAGACAGTGAGGATCACTGAACTTCGTAGGCCAAGCGGGGTTTCCCCCCACAACCCAGAAGTTAAAAAAAAAATGTGCGAATTATTAACATTATTCAGAGTTTGGCTGAAACAGAAAAATGGCAAGGCACCCTGTGGAGAAAGTCATATTGGACACGGTAATGCTTTACATATGGGACATGTTAACAGAGCACAAATAATGCTTGATAGAGCTTCTCTTACCTCAATTCCTTCTTTGTTTAAGGCGTATTCATCAAAATTCAAAATGGCTATCTTAATCGTCCTCGGAGGGGGCAGCACTGTCAGACCGATATTAATAGCATTGCTCCTCTTGGGGTCCAGAACGATGACCTCTTGCCGTTTTCCATCTGCAGCAGTTTTCTTAGTGATAAAATAAGGAGAATCCAAGATTAATGCATCATCCTTGGTCCTTTCTGTGTTTCATTATTAAAAGCAAACTCACTACTTATTTAGATATGAAAACAAATGGCCCTGATTCAGCTCAGGGAAGGACTGGCTACTGCTCAGCACAGAAGAAAGAGATCAGGGATTAGTTCTGAGAAGCCGCCAAGCATGGGTCAGCAATGGAACTTCACGAGTCAGACACATTACAAAATAAAATTGATTTTCCTTCAATTGGGAAAAATGTGATATTTGGCAAGAAAAAAAAACAAACCTGTTTTTTTCCATAGAGGCAGTGGAAACAGAACTAAAACCTCTCAAAGCTCCCTTCCTGCAGGCTGCAAGGTGTTGGAATGTGCCTTGGTTGGCCTTAGTGCACATGGTATGTGCTGAGAAGACAGGAGTGGCGAGGAGAATCCGGTGTCGCTGGCCGGGAAGCCCCCCTGCATCCCTGGCCACATTGTCTCAGGGAATTTTTCACCATTTAAACATCCTGTGCCCCTCATAACAGAGCCCCTGCCACACTTGGTCATCTGGGTGGTTGCTCACTGGGCAGCTGAGGAGGGGCCTTATGAGGAAGGGAAGCAAAGAAGAATGAGGGATGAATGGGCACAGAGGCCAAAGAGGGGGACAGGGAACAGGAGGTATCTAGAGCTCCTGTGGGTATGGCTTCCCAACTGACCTGGGTGCTCCTTGGGGGCAGGCTCTGGTCTGGCACATGACCAGAGCTTACCAAGTATGAGAGGCGGTAAGCCGACATGAGTCTGGAGTCGAGATGACAAGGCCCCCAGCCTTCAGGGGGGCAAGTGGCAATGAAGCAACGTGGAGGAGATCTGGCCCAGCCAGCACCCTGTGTGTGCTCACACTTCCCCTGAGACAAACAGAGCTGGAAGGATGACTATTGTCACCTACGTAACAAGCCCAAGCCCAGGATGATAGTGATGAACAAGGCACAAGGGATGCCCTGAAGGCAAGACACATTGAGCACAGTGGTGGGTGTGCTCCCCGTGGGAAAGGGCTCAGTGGCAGGGTAACTGATTTACCTGGTGGTAGAGGAGGTCAGAGTCTCAGGAGCTGACACTTGACCTGGGCCCTAAAGAAGGTCTAGGGGAGAGCCTGAAGTTGGGGAGTGAAGATGAGATAAGCAGCTTCATCTAGCTTGGTGGGAACTGCCAGGGATGAAGCAGGACGTTTGGGGGCCATATCAGGGGGCCTCAGGAACCAGCTGCTCCAATGCTGCCGCACGCAGGCCCCAGCTGAGTGGCTGATGCTGCTGTCAGTCTCCTGCACTGAGGCCCTCCTTACTGGCCAGGCCTTCGAGCAGCTGAGCTTTCTGGAAAAGCTGGCCTGCTTTAACACTGAAGGCTGCAAGCTGGCAAGGAGAAATGGACTGTGGTTCCTTAAGCCCTACTAAGCCCTTCCAAACTCAATTGCTAAAATTCTATTTTAAGTCCTTAAATATGCATTTGGGAATAAATTAAAATTTCCTCACGAAGACAATAACTGAAAGCATCCCCAGCTGTTTAGGAGTCTGGTGGCCAGGAGGAACAATTCTGGTGGGTGTGATCAGGTTTGAATGCCCAGGGACATGTGGTGTAGAAGCATTCCACTCTGCAGAGCAAGTTTATCTGCTAGTATTTAATCAAATAAGCTTATTGGGAGTCCCTGAAATTCAGCTTTCAAATCTAACATATTATTCTGTGTGTGGAAAGCTAATAAGGAATGAGAAAAGGTTTGGCAAAATGCTGAGTACAAGCAACAAAGAGGGATGCCAGGACATGAGGCCTGAAGATGCCACAGTAGACATCCTGTGAGCATAAGGAGGGAAGCATGGATGGCAGAAGGAGCCTGGGACCTGGCATTGGAGAGGCAACTACCCACAGCCAGGCTCCAGTACAGGAGATACTTCCTGGAAGGCAGGGATTCCCTGGGAATCATTAGCCCTTAGCCCCTCATCTATATAACCTATGTTTACTCCAAAAGCCTGGAAAAATGCCTGAGCAGACTCACCCCAACCTAGGCTTTGTGCAAATGAGAAAAAGAAAAGTATCTCTGGGGAGATACAGGTCCATGGCAGCCTGCACAGCATGCAACCTGCACACATCTACGTGATGGCTCTGAGCCAGACGTGTCCTTGTTTCCATTCCCAACAGAATTCAATTTATACCAGTAAACACACCCACACACTCCCCTACAAGTCAGGCAGAAGCAAGCCGCCGAGCATCCTGAAGTAACAGGGAGAGCTGTCCCCAAAGATGACTCCATGTGTTTTCAGAGCATTTTGATCTACTTGGTAAGGGGAAGAATAAGAAATAAGGTAATATCTGAAATTGAATTGTTCAATCTCTGGATATCATCCAAAAGGTGTTTTAAATGCAGTTCCTCATCATTAAAACAGACTACATTGGAGGCTGCTGAGAATGCAAGTGCCCTGGGGTCTGTTCTGTCCGAGATGGAGGGGGTCATATGGGGATTTCCAACTCTCTCTTTCCCTTCTACAATAACCTAGAGCAGTACCTGCAAGGGTGAAACAAAGTTCTCTGTGCCCAGGAGCACATGACTGCTAATCCCTGTCTCAGGATTAGCAGTCATCAAATTTGATCCATTTTAATTGTCTTCCTATGATCAATGTCTCAGATCAGCATGTCTGACCTTCACTATGTCCTTCACATGATCCTGCGACACACTGTTTGCAGGGCCCTATGTCTTAGAGCAGATTGGTTCTAGAAAGTAGACCACATCCCAGGAGGCTGTCACTAGGTGAACCTGGGTCTGCAGGGAACGGTCACAGCCTTCCCCCCAAGCCTTAGTAGTTAGTAATAACCACTTAAATTGACTATCTCCTCTATGCTTCTCAAAAATCCTATAACTCTTATGATATTGGATGCTGCCTATTTGAAGCCTCTTCCTGAAAGAGCTCACTTGTCTTCTTGGAAGTTAGACCTTCAGTTTTCTTGCACAGCTTTTGAGAAAGGAGTTGAATTGCCTTAGTGACCTCCTTCCTGACCCTTATACAAGGTCTCTGCTCACCTTTACAGCATCTTTTTTCAAGGAGGGTAACCTCTTCTCTCACCAGTTTGGACCTTATACTGCCTCCCCTCTCCTTACAATCTTCTTGGCTGAATCAGAAACAAAAACAAACCAAAGCCCTACATGGCATCCAAGACTGAAGCATTTCCCCAGAGACGGTATTTCTGGAAAGGCAACAGTTGGCACACTAGAGGATCCCTGATAGTTGGGGCTTCAAAGGTGGTGCTATTCTATATGCTAGGCATTACTGCCTGGTTCACCTCAAGAGTTCAGCTTACCCAGGTTTTCTGGAAGCAAAACAGAGCCTGGTTTCTTCCCAGGGTACCCCATACCCCTTAAAGAAACAAGTTCCTTTTCCCCTAATACTTCTGGACATATTTGGAAAAGTGGCATGTACAGAGACAGCTCCACAGTGGTTTCCCTCACACTGCCTCACTACCCCCTTTTGCTGGGGCAACTATCTCATGCCAGAGTCCACTGTTCCCATTTCACTTTCAGCCAAGTCCTAATCTAACATGCTGTGCTCAGAGCCTGGGTAATCCTTTCTTCCCTGACGGTTCTTGAGACTCGCTGAGGTGGAGGACAGAACTTTGGCTGATTGTGACCTTTTATCAAACAGTAAACAGAAACAAAATGGAATCCAAGGATCACATGGATGGACTCGGGAGCCCTGAAAGGTAACTTCAGCAGGGATGTGACCATTCATGGCTGTGTGAGTTTGTCAAGTCACTGCACCTCTCTGTGCTTGTTTCCTCTCTGGCATGTGTCTTGCAACGTTTGCTGTGAGAATGCAATGAGACAATGGATGCAAAGGAGCAAGAACAATGCCTGGCTCATGGTAGGCACTACAGAGGTATTTGGTAGAGCTATCAGAAGAGTACTACTGGAACTAATACATGTAAAGTTCTTATGACAATGCTTGGAACATATTGCTTTCTAAAAGTTAGCTCTTAGCTATTTCACCATCAATGACTCTTTTTTATCGTTTCTATTCAACTGACATTTTAAAAATATATGGTCTACCAGTATATATTTTTCATGACTAATGTATCTACCACATTTACTGATCAAAGACACCTACATACATAAGAAGGTCAGATCAGATTAGTGTCCTCACCCTGGAGAGTGATAATTCCATAGGAAAGTATCAAGACTTGATATTCAATTTAGCCCATAAAGCTGCTTGCCAGGGATATGGACAGGACAACTCACATGAGGCTTTCTGAATGACTGAAACTAGCTCATGGGTTCTTATTAGAATCTAGACAAACCTCTAGGCACATGGAATCCCAGACAATGAGCATGCCTTGAATGGTACTAAAGATCTTGCAAAAAAGAGTGTAGAGAACACCTCAGTTTCCATTTTTAACGAAGAGAATATTGTGGTGATTTCCACATGCCGAATTCCCTTCTGAGGCTGGTTTCTAGGACTAATTGGAAGGGGCATTCTGGAGAAAGAACAGGAGATTCTCCTTTTCCAGGAGACATGGCTGCCTCCCTGACTATAATGGAAGACTGGGTCAACATTAAGTCACTCATTACCACCAGCTGGGAGAAACTCAGCATTACATATCTGAGAAGGAAACAGGCCTGATCAATCTCCTGACACTTACTGAAGGAAAACCAGAAAATGTAGTTTATTTAGATCAGTGCACAACGGTTGAGTCCACAAGAGAATCTCCAGTGGTACTCTTAAACATCAGCGATGCCTGGCCATCATCCTTAGAGATTCTGATCCCCTTGGTCTGGAGCAGGGCACAGGGATCACAGACGTTAAATGGTCTCTCACGCACCTAGAGAGACTGATACAGACTTTTTGAAAGTCTAAAGGCTTTTGAGACAGAACTGTTGAGTAGTAGGTTGTTCTTTAAAGAGGAATGCAACTTAAAAACAGGAAACAAAAGGGAGGGATCAGAGAACATTTCTTAAAATAGAAAAACACTAACAGGGTCCCCCTGTCCATTCTAAGACACAACAAGGAAATGGCCAGTTCTGCCATTTTTATGAATGATGTAGGATCAAATCCCCACAGCTACAGACAACACAGGGAGCTTTTAATTGATGTTAAAACAAGCCTGACACACCCAACAAATGCCAAGCTCATCCCAGTACCCAGAGTTAAGCTGTCAGTTACAGAGAGACAGTCTTTCCAGATTCAGGGGCAAAGCAGCTTGGGAGGCTCTGGGGTTGGATGCAGCAGACTGCTGAAGACAGGGCCACACATCCTGCCACAACGCCATGCAACCACATCATAGATGTGGTTCTTGGGAAGAAAACAGAAAGCCTGGCTCCACCTCTCCACACAGTCCCGGGGCTTCTGCCCATGACACACCATGGAGGAGGTTCAAGATCCAGAGAGGGGCCACAGTGAAGGCAGAAACGTCCTCATGAGGGGACAGTATGAAATGAGAAGCACATGTGGAGGCATGCGGTCTGGGCAGGTAAACAGGGCTTATTGTCCGGTGTGCTGATGCTGCCAGGAAGAATCACCCCTTTGAATTTTTAAAGACCGATTGTACTAGAAATAAAGGATGCAACCTTTAAAGAGTGGATATTCAGTATATAGAACTTGCCACCCCAGAGGGTGCTGTGACTGGACATAGAAATTGAGCTAAGGATGCGATTTATTAAATCGAGCACCCTTAAGTTGGAGAGCACTCCCATGAAATGTGCCACCTCTCAAAGTGCTTCTCAGCATCGTGGTCACAGACCCTGGGTCTGGCTCAGCAAGGCACTGGCTTTGCGACGATAAATTATTCCTCCTCACTCCCCACTAACTGCCAAAAGGGTGACGCCACTGGATATTTTCAAAACTGCCTGTTGAGAAAGTGACAATGACGATGAGGCCACAATACAGATGTCATAAAGATGTGACAACTCTGGAATATTCCTAAGTCTTTGTAACAAGGGAGAGCGATACAGATGCGCAAGCGTTACGGCAACAACGACATCACCCAACTATGTCTGCATAAAGGCTGACAAGCCTAAGAATCTACCCAAGAGACACAGGAGTGCTGGTGCATAGGGGCACGTGTACCCCGATGTTTATAGCAGCACTTTCGACAATAGCCAAATCATGGAAAGAGACCAAGTGCCCATCAACTGACGAATGGATAAAGAATATGTGGTACATATATACAATGGCATACTATGCAGCAACGAGGAAGAATGAAATCTGGCCATGTGTAGCAATATGCATGAAACTGGAGGGTATTATGCTAAGTGAAATAAGTCAGGCAGAGAAAGTCAGATACCATATGTTTCCACGCATAGGTGGACTTTGAGAGACTTAGCAGAAAGCCATGCGGGAGGGGAAGAGAGGAAAGAAAAAAGCCAGAGAGGGAGGGAGACAAAACGTAAGAGACTCTCAAAGCCTAAGAACAAACTGAGGGTGAGGGGGATGTGGGAGGGGGGAGAGTGGGTGACAGGCACTGAGGAGGACACTGGTTGGGATGAGCACAGGATGTTGTATGGAAACCAATTTGACAATAGAAAGTTAAAAAAAAAAAAAAACCTGTAGCTAGGAATAGAGTTTCTGAGGAACTTTCCAGAATAGGCTTGCCTCATCATGAAGCTTAGGGGAAAAAAAGCATGAATTTCCTAGTTCTTCTGCAGCAGTCTCCCATAGCTGAGGCTTGCTGCAACACAGTTGCACTTCTGATGGTAATGGAGTGTATCTAGTACCCTAACCTGAAGACCTCTGAGAGAGAAAGAGAGTGCTCTCGATAGATGCCGGGACCAACCTGGATACACTAGAAGTATGGCCACCCCGCTGAAGTCCCAAAGTTGGGCTTTGAACTTTCATATGATAGAATCCAGGTTTTCTGAGGGTGATGTTAAATAAAATAACATTTCAGTATGTCCTGAACTGGAGTCTGGGTTGGAAAGCCTGACTCCCTTCTTGGGGGAATAAAATGGATTGGGGGATGGGGGGGGTCAACGCGGACTGTGGTGGTGAAGGGATCAATGCCGCCCTCCTTGGTGCCTCAGTTTTCACTTTAAATCAATGGTGCACAACTTTGGTTGAGTCCCTGGGGAGCTTCTAAAAATAACCCAGGCTGGGGCTCACCCCAGACTCAATAATTCATCATTCTCTGAATTTTCTTAAAAACTCACTGCAAATAGTTTCTGATATGTTTTGAAAGGTCAGAATAAATAAAGTTGAAAAAATGTCTCCAAACCCGTTTTGGAATCCTCTCCCCATGATAAACCTAATGAGCCCAGGGTAGGAAGACAGCACTGAGCCCTCAAAGGGGAGACCAAGTCCCTTTCCTCCTCATGGTTTTCTCTTCCACTCCACACCTGTCTGGGTCTGTCTGTAACTTAGGATATAAAAACTGCCTTTTGGGAGCAGGAGGGACTTTGCTGCTTTTGGTTAGGCACACGGGATGGAGGCCACTTCCTGGGGCTCCGCGGGATGATGTGAAGTCCATGAGGGTCCATCCCCATACCTCCAGAGGCCTTCTGCCTGACACCATTCCCTGGGGCCACTCCTATGATCTTCTCTGTGATCCACCACAGCTCAGACCAGCAGTAGAAACACACATGAAGAAATTTAGCACAAGATTTCTGTCTTTCTCCACAAAACATAATTAAAGTCATCTTACTAAAAAGCTATATATATTTTCTGCTGAGAGAGAAAAATAGATCCAATTCCAAAAGCTATTTGGAAAGGAAATACGAAAGCATATTTTCCTGCTCTTATTTCCATTAAGTGGTCACCCAGCCTTGGATCTGGAACATGAATCTTTATTTTGGGGGGTGATCTGGATGGTCAGAAGCATGTCCGGTCTGGTGTAAGTTTTCTGACAAAAACCAAAACCGATTCCCTTTGCTCTGTGCTGGCGTGTGAAGTCTATTTCATTTTTATTTGTGTTGCTATTGTGTTTAATGAATAATGAATGAATTCACAAGCCAGAATTTGAAAGTGGCTGTTTACAGCTGCATTTTATGAAAACCATAGTCGAGGATTAGAAACAGAAGTAAAATTGGTTATATCTGCATTGATAACATACACATAAGCGATTCAACTCTCCAGTGTGATGTATTTTAATCTTGATGTGCATTTTTACCTTTTGTAACATTTGTAACTTAGTTCCTGCTCACGTTTTCTATCTCCTTCCACTCTGCCCCCAAGAACAAAGGTATAGGTTCCTAGGTCCCACTATAGAACATTCTGGAATCTATTTGATAAAATTTTCAATACACTACTTTTCTCTTATGCTCTTCCTTTACTAAAACCAGGCAAACATTTGTTCTTTACCCAATCAAGTATTTTAAGAGGTCCCTACTTGAAACAAGAATGGAACTTTAGGCTACTGAGAGGGCAGTGACCAGACTCTGGTCACCAACCAGAGTAGGGTCAAAAGAAGGAGGGAGGAGGCAGGGGAACTGCCCATTTTGGGTCTTCTCAATGAAGTTTTTAATCTTGCTATTTCCTTTGTAAAAATGAAGTCAGAAGGAACTTCACTGCCAAACTGTTATTCCCTTTTCTTCCTCCAACCCAAGTTAAGGGCCAGCAACCTACGGGTATTGAGCAACCAGTAGAAACCCAGAAGGGCGCACCAGGCAGATGAGCCCATGTGGGGAGGTGGTGGCTGAAGGAGACCAGCCAACTAGATCAGTGGGTTGGAGGGTGGTGTGAGCGAGGGCAGGCCCTGGATAGCTCCAGGCAACCAGAGACTGCTGTTTTAACAGCCAGGAATACCTTCTCCCAAATGCCATGCTACACTGCAAGAACTCAAGGGGACACATGGGTGGCTCAGCACAACATGTCACCAGTACTGGGAAAGTCAGGACACAGAGACACGAGGGTGGAGGCCCAATCTTACTTTCCTAGGTGTCATTTTCTAGAGAGGACAAAAGGGAGTCTACTTTCAGCTGAAGCAGAGGACTGGCTGGACATGATTTGCTGTGTTGGATCCTAGCAGTCTGGATTTATAAACAGGAGGAAGCTTTCATTCCGCACTGGGGCAGTTGCTGGACGGTTTGGATTCACATCCTTGCGGACACTGGGCAGAAATCGACACCAGGGCAAAGGTCAATTCGGGAAGAGCAGCGCCTCTAGTTCCAAGCCCCGCTAGCTCCACCCCTAGTTACTAACTCTGTTACTTGGCTCCTTGTCTGAAGGGCCCTCTTGTCCTGAAAATGTTGCACATGCTTTTTGATTCGGAATTGGTACTTGACTGGCAGGTCAGGGAGTCCAGCTCAGGCAGCTTTATACTTACCCGAAATGATGATAAATGGAACACACGGAGCTGCTCTAACTAATTAATGGCAAGTTCTTACAAGTTTACTCTAAATTACCGAGTGGTTACATCTGAGGTTCAAGCTACCACTACCATCAAGTATCATCAATCAATGTAAGAGCAGACAGACACATCTCCTGGATCAAGTCCACATGATTGATAAGTTAGGGAGACTACCTTCCTCTAGTTAACATCAGCACCTACTGGTGTGCTCTGCTAATATTCCCTGGTTTTTGTTTTGTTTTTTGTCTTTTCAAAAAGACAAAATAAGACAAAAGACAAATAACCTCTGGGTTATTTGGTTCTTTGAAAGCTACTTTGCCTAACGGTGTCAGCAAGCTACTGTCCACATTAGTCATGAAGGGTCCCATAATCATTTCGCTTACATCTAGCATACGGCACAAAGACTAATCTCTTAAAGGTGTTGATACCAACCGCCTTTTTCTTTTAACCATATAGCCAAAGCAGCACAAAGGGAATTTTATATACAACATCTCTCTCAGTCCTACTCAACAGTGCAAAGGAACTCTGCAAATCAAGAAGCATTTCGGGCGCTAGCGGTACCTTCGAGACGGACAGTTCCTTAGATTTAGACTCAAACAGGTGCTCCAGCCTGGAAGTGTCCACCTTAATAGGTTCCAGTTTTGACCACAGGAATTCTCTGCAGCGGCGGTTGTTCTTACATGGCCACTCGAACGGCCGCACTTCATTCCAGAATAGACGGATAGTCTTCTTTTTCTTCGTGAATGCCGGCTGACCCCGGGGTACCTGGGGCCACCCTAAGCCCTGAGGAGCGTTGAACACTGGAGGAGGAGGAGCCAATAAATTACCGGGGACAGGAGGGGGAGGCACGCTGTCCAGCAGGGGTGGTGGGGGTGGGGGAGGCAAACCCAGAAAAGTGGGTGGGGGCGGGGGTGGGGGCCCCGGAGCCTCCCTGGGACCCAGGTCCACATCCAGGACATCGACGTCGTCCTCCTCCCCCAGGTCGGTGAAATCCATGTCTTGGATTCTCAGCTCCCTCGGATTGGCCATGAGCTGGTCCCAAATGTAGTCGGATTCCGTCTTCTGCTGTGCAGATGCTTTCTCTGGGGCCTTGTCATTAGGCTCGGCATCAGCGGAGATGGACCCTCTCCCCAGGTCCCCACTGTTGAATTTCTCAGCGAAGGCTTTCACGCTGCCCCGATTGTCCAGACAGCCAACGTCCACCCTCCTGACGCTCTCATCCTGGGCCAGAGAGTTGGCCTGCAGGGTGGATATCCTGCTGGCCAGGCTGGCTACCGCCTCCGCCCCTGGCTCGGTCCTCCCGGTCTCGCCCTCCCCTTTCTCCTCGTCATCCGTGGGCTTTCTGTTATGGGCATACAGCATGTCCAGCATGAACCGTTTGTTGGTGAGGATGTCTCCACACTGTTCATTTACACCGGCATCCTGAACACCTGGGGACCACAAACCTGAAAGCATACAGGAGAAAAAAAAATTAAGCAAGTGGCAGGTGCCTCAATACTGTGAGAAACCAGTTAGGTAACATGGAGGCCTTATACATAGAGAAAACACTGAAATGAAGTGGCTGAAGAGGAAGGTGGTCCCGCCTGACAAGATGCCCTTGACCAGGAAGAGACAGTGCATTAAAGTCACAACGACCTACTCCAGGACCCGACTCTTGTGGGTAAGACACTGCTTTTGGCCCCCACTTTGACTCATAGGAGTATTTTCCCCAATTTTCCTGCCCACCCATGACAGCTGGTCAGGATCCACCCAGCTGCAGGTCACTAAGGGGCTTCTGTCCTAACTAGACACAGGGAGGTAAGGGAGATGCTCCCTCGTCCACCACAGCACAGGTGTTGGAAAGGCTCTAGAGTTATGTCCGGCTCCCCCCCATTCCACATGTGCACCAGCGCAGCTCAAAGTGCCTGGGGAAAGGCACAAACCCCGTCACTGGTGGCACTTTATGCCCATGGTCACCAGTCTTTGGGAAACCCTTACTGCTGCCTGGCAGCCTCATCCGTGACCTCTCCTGGGTGACTTTTCCCACCTCTCCTCTCTCTTCCAACCTCCCCGCCATCACGCATCTTCACACAAGCATGGCCTCGCTTCCTGGTTCAACAGCTTAACAGAAGTTGGAGGAGATGTTCTAGAGCCTCATCCAGACTTCCCCCACCTGCAGCTGAACCCCAGCCATGGCCTCTCTCCTGTGACTAGCGATAAACCATCCCTTCTGGCAGGGTCAACGCTCCATGTGTGCATTTGGAAGCCATTCCAGTTGTTCCCTGCCCTGCATTTCCCATGATCCCCCCCACTAGACCTTCCTGCTGGCATATACACACAGCATAATTTCACCCATCTTAAGACAAAAACACCTCACTTGACTCTACTTAGCCCTCTAGCTATAATCCAACTTTTCTCCTTTCCTTCAAGGTAAAGCTGCTTATCAGAGTTGTTTTGTTCACTGCTTCAATTTTTGTCTTTATTCTCTCTCAAACCCAGTCTAATGAAGTTTTTGCTCTCACCACCTTTGGAAGCTACTCTTTCCAAGGTGGTTGAAGATTTTCCTGCTGCACTAGACTCACCAGATGGCTCCCTCCTTGACTTAGGTCCTTCACTTGGCTTCCAGGACATTGCTTCCTTTTTCCGGCTGCCCCTTCTCAGTCTCCTGTGCTGGTTCCTCCTTCTCTTTAACCTTTAAATATCCTTGGACCTCTTGTGTTCTTGGGCACTCACTCTCTTAGACACCATCTCATCTAGCCCCTGGGCTTTAGGACCACCTCTGTCCTCACCCTCACTCCCTCTCGGAACCTGCTTCTCCTGCATTTCGCTGTTCCCCATCTCAGACATGGCAACTTTCATCCATTTTGCTGCCAATTCCAAAAATCTCAGAGTCATCTGACTCCCCCTGTTCTTTTATCCCACGCATCCAACAAAACAGGGTGCTCTATTAGTTAAATCTTCCTGTCATATCCAGAATCCAACCACTTTGCTCATCACCTGCCCTGCCATGGCCCTGGGCTGAGCCAGCATGGTTTCTTGCCTGCGGCACTGGAGGGGTACCCCCCAGCTGGTCCCAGCTTCCACTCTTGTCCCCCTAGAGTCAGTTCTTAACACAAGAGCCATGTGATGTATTGAAATGGTTGATCATACCTTTCTGCTCAAAGTCTTCTAATGGTGCCACACTTCACCAAGACAAAAAGCCAGTGGGACCTTTCAATGTTCACAAACATTGCATGAGCCCACCTTAATTTTCTTGACAAACATGACTAAACCTCTTTAGTTACAGTAGCTGCTTGACATTCCTAGACCTCACCAGGCATGATCTGGCCTCAGGGCCTTTGCCCATCCTGGGACAAACGGCCCATTTAACCGCACAATTTGCTTCTCAACCTCCTTTTAGGTCTTTACTCAAACAGTATCTTCTCAGTGAAGTCCTCGTCAACCACCTTGTTTAGAATTGTGCAACACTCCCTCCCTCTCCCCGACCCTATTTATCACCCTTTCTGGCTTTAGTGACCAGAGCACTTATTACTGCCTAATCTTCCACACATTTTTATTGTTGCCTTTGTCCTACCACTAGAATGATTATAATTACTTGTTAAACTATCCTCTTCATTGGAATGTAAACTCTACAAGAGCAGGGATTGGGTTTTGTTGTTGCTGTTGCTCACTGTTAGATTCCCAGCATCTAGGATGAATCAATGAATAAATGAATGGTCAGGAATGTTATTCCTCTGAGTTTGCTTCCTAAGGGCCAGCAAGGTTGTTTGGTCAGCATTCAGGATATGATTTCCATCAGATACCCAGGGCCTCTGTGGATACTTGTGTCGGGGAAGGCAGAGACCTAGGCCATGGACATGAGCATTAGGAGCTCTTGTTCCACCAAAGGAGAATGGCTCAGTCAAACACACCAGGGGACGCACTGGTCTATCCCACATGGCTCTGCCTTCATCTTAGAGGAGGCATTGACTGAGGAGGCACAAAGGCCTCCTGGTGCTCTGTTTCTTCCAATGTAGCTTTATCCTCTGTCCCTTCCTCAGCAACGGCCTGACCTCACCAAAGGACCAACACAAGAACAAGGAGCTCTTGAACCCTCTTGCAGGCTTCTCAGAATACACTTAGGAGACAACCACCATCGAAGAGGGAGGAGATGGCATTTGAGGACATAATGGGAACATCTGGGTATTTGGAGTCCCTGTGACAGGCCAAACAGTCCTGTAAATAGCAAGACTGTTTTGAGGTCAGGGGGCTCCTTCAGAGAGAGTGTCTGACTTTCCCCATTACTGGGAACTGTGGCAGTTTCTTATTTTGCCAATAAATATCTTCATTCACTTAGGTCTTATATCACTATGTAGTATGCTCCTTTGTCTCTGGTAATTTCTTTTGCTCTAAAGTCTACTTTTTCTGGTCCTAACACAGCCTCTCCTGCTTTTCTTTGATCAATGTTAGCATGATGTATCTTTTCCCAGCTTTTAACTTTCCATCTGCCTATGCCATTATGTTGAAAATGAGTTTTGTATACACGGCATATAGCTGGGTTGTATTTTTGTCCACTCTGCAAATCTCCATATTTTCATTTAAATTATTGATGTTACGGCTTCAGTCTGCCACTTTATTTTTTGGTCATTCCCTTTGTTTCAGTTCCTTTTCTCCTTTTTTTTTGGTCTCCTTTTTTGAATACTTTTTTAGAATTTCAATTTGATTTATAGTGTTTTTGAGTACACTGCTTCATATAATTTTCTTAGCAGTTGCTCTAGGTATTACAATATGCACACTAACTTATCTGTCAGTGTTAATGTTTTACTACTTTGAAGCATAGAACCCTTCCTTCCATTTAGAGTCCTTTATGCTTCCTACTTAAAAAATGTAATTGTCTTAAATATTTCCTCTACATACATGGAGCACTACATCCCCTGTGTTGTAGTTTTTGCTTCCATGATCACATACTAGATTTAAGAAACTTATGGGCAAAAGACAGTCTTTTCTATTTACTACTTTTATCCATTTTGTTCTTTTTCTTTCTGTAACTCCAAGCCTTCTGTCATCATTTCCTTTCTGTTCAGAGAACATTCTCTAGCCATTCCTTAAGAGTAGTCTTAATTTATCTCTTAGTTTTTCTTTAACTGAATTCTCTTAGTTTTTCTTTAATTGAGATTGTTTTTATTTTCTCTTCATTATTAAAGGCTCCTCTTGCTGGATACAGGGTTCAGGAATGATAATTCTAGTCTTTAAGCACTTGACAGATGCTGGGCCACTTCCTGCTTGCCTCTGTGTTTCAGATGAGGAACTGGGCTTGCCGTGGGAACTGGTGTTCCTCTATAGGTAACACATTGTTTCTTTCTACTCCCTTTCAACACTTTTTATTTTTGGTCTTTAGTTTTCAGAAGTTTGCTTATCATTTGTCCTGGTGTGAATTTCTTTGGATTTATCCTCATTAGTATTTGCTTAGCTTCTTAAATCTGTGGGTTTATGCCTTTTCCCAAATTTGGGAAATTTTTAGTCATTATTTCTTCAAATATTTTTCCAGCATTGCACACTTTTTCCTCTCCTCAGACTCTGATGAAATGAATCTTAGTTCTCTTGATATAGTCCCACAAGTACCTGAGGCTCTGTTCATTTTTTCAGTCTGTTTTTTTCCCTCTATTATTCACGTTTGGTAATTTTGACTCATCTGTTTTCACCTGCATGTATTATTTCCTTTGCTGTCTCCCATCTACTATACAGCCCAAGTATTTTATTTTGGCCATTGTATTTTTTCCGTTCTATAATTTCCTGTTGGTTCTTTTTTATGTCTTCTATTTCTTTGCTAAGAGATTTCACTTCTTTCATGTATTTCCTGAATGTTTGTAACTGTTCACTGAAACATGAGCATGATGGCTGTTTTAAAATCCTTGTCAGATAATCCCAACATCTGGCTCATCTCAGTGTTGGCATTTGTTGCTTGTCTTTTACCATTCAAGTTGTGAATGCCCTAGTTCTTGATATGATGAGCGATTTTAGAGTGTATCCTCGATATTTTGGGTATTATTTGCTAGGTTTTGGATCGTGTTTAATCTTCGCTTTCAGCAGGCGGTCACCCTTTTTAGGTGTGCTGTACGGGTCTTGGTGTACTGGGGCCAACTGTCACCACCCTAGCAAGAACGCTGATATGCACTGCCTCCCTGCAGATGGGCAGGGTGGGGGTTCAGCAGCCTCTTGACCCCATGGGCATCCTTCCAGTGAAAGTGGAACACTTGCTCACATTGCCTCCAACTGGAGGTGAAGGCTCAGCTTCCCACTGGCCCCTACTGATTCTGGGTGGGGATAGATTGCAGACTAGTTTCACCTCCAACCATATCATTCTACCTTGTTTATGTTGAGTGGAGATGGAGGCTGAGCTCCTGCTGGGTCCAGCTGGTGTCAGAGAAGAAGGGCAGGGGAACTAGAATTCTGATTAGTCTTCTTCCACTGCTTCCTTAAGTCTGTCTCCTGCTTGGGTGAAGGTGAAGGCTCAGATCTCCACAAGACCCCACTGACACTTCTGCAATAGGGAAACTGGGATGCTACTTGTTTTTGCCCTATAGGGGATAGAGTATAAGCACTCCATTAAAAGAACTACTCCAGCAAGGAAATGAGAGAGCACTATCGGGCAGGGGATAGAGGACTGGCTCCATAGTAAGTACCATTGATACCACAGAGCTGGGAGGAGAGAAGAATGGGAGCAGTGTCACCCCTGTTCCCACAGGGTGGAGGTTATAGAAGATCACCTCCTCTTTGGTCCCACTAAAGCTACTGGGTGGGGGAGGGGCAGGACAGCAGCATATTTTCAATTAGTGCTTGTCTAGGGTAGGGAATATATTAATAGCCAAAAAATTTTCTGTTCTGTTAGGCTATCCTTTCTCCAATGCTCTGGCTATGGGTATAGGATTTAATTACAGCTTCACTGCCATGTCATTCAAGTCCAAATGTCCTTAAACTGACTGCCTTCTCTCCACTTTTCAGAGTCCTCTTATGATAGATTGTTCTCTTATGGCCAGGGTGTTGATATTTTAGTTGTGAGAAGGAGGAACTGGGAACAATAGAGCTGCTGTATCTTAGCCAGAAGCCTCTTCATTCAATTATTTATCAATGGCTTTGTGAGCCTCTACTATATTCTTAGGCCCACAGCTAGGAAGTGAGGACTCACGATGAAGCAGACAGACATCCCATCTTCACAAAGCTTACATTCAAGTGGAGGTAAAGGACAGTTATACAAGTCATTATTGCAAACTGTAATGAATGCCACCATAAAGCCTCTCACACTGAGGCCATGGAGAAAAACATGGAAAACAGAAGGCCACACAACCGGCATAAGTTGAGACTCTTTCAAGCCCTCCAAACTCATTTTTGAGTAATGGATACTATCGTCAGAAAGAAGATGGAGTCTGGGCACTGAGGAGGGCACTTGTTGGGATGAGCACTGGGTGTTGTAAGTAAGTGATGAGCCACAGGAATCTACCCCAAAAACTAAGAGCACACTTTACATGCTGTATGTTAGCCAATTTGACAATAAATTATATTTAAAAAAAAGAAATAAGATTGAGTCTCTTACGGTTTGCCTCTCTGTTTTGATCTTATTAAATACAGAGAAGTGAGGTTTGCTGGAGGTTGGGTGGGAGGGGGGATGGGCTAATTGGGTGACAGGCATTAAAGAGGGCACTTTTTAGGACGAGAACTGGGTGTCATATGTAAGAGATGAATCACTGGCTTCTACTCCCAAAGCCAAGACTACACTGTATGTTAACTAACTTTAATTTAAATGAATAAAAAGGAAATAAGATTGAGAATAGTTATGATTGCCTCTGTGATTTGAGAACACTCTGAAAGGCAAGAGCTATGATGACAGAGCTGCCCTGACTCCACATTTGCTGATTATGCCTGTGAGCAGTGGGATTTTCTAGGAGCTAAAGTTACAACAAATAAACATGATCACGTCTCTTAATAGCACCAGACTGAAGCAGAAAAAAAAAAAATCACTGCAAAGCCCTCATTCCTGAGTCGATACACTTGGATACTGACTTTGGTAGAAAGTCAGTGGTTCTTTACTGGGGGGTAAAGTCTCCATTTTTGGAAAGTTGCCCTTATTTGGAAAAAATACTAGACAATCTGATCCAAGAAAGTTCTGTTCCTTGGCTTCTTTTCACTAATCCAACTTGTTAATATGTTTTAGGCCTGCTAAACCTAGTGACAATGAATAATTCCTAGAGCTATTTATAATGATTTAAACATGATTTAAGGCCAAACTGATCAAGATGACTTACCTGACTGTACTGTGACCCTAATCACGTTAAATGAGAACACTAACAAGTAGAATTTGGGAGACTAACTGCAATCAGACTTGGAAAGAAATTAAGTAAATATCAATATAGGTAATGCTTTCTAGCCATACGTCTACCACCAGACACAGGATTTTCAATGCAATAGTTACTGAGATATAAACTAATAAAGTCTTCAAGTCCCATTTTCAGTGCATCATAGGGACTAGCAATATAAAGAATAAAACTGAATAAATAGCTGGTGAAAACTCAAATACTAACTAAGACTAAGCCATTGATTGATAGTTCTTGTGGCAGACATTATTCATTCATTCATTCATTCATTCAATTTTCATTCACATATCCATGCTTCAGAGACCATGTATTCTTCATCTGGAAACTAACAAGTCATGCATGGGTCATGTCACTGGTTGGCAGGCGCCTGCAGAGCCTTCATGCTGCACTTTGGGCCCCAGGCATAGGCTCCTTGAGTGTGTATCACCATGTAGCTTACTGGAGGCTGGCTAGTAAGACATGCCTCCACTGATAAGGATGTTAGGTGAGAGAGGGGGCTCTCTGTCATCTCAATAGCACACAAGTCATGCGTGTGAAAACCAACCCGATGGTGCTGCACATGAACCAGAATTCAAATGATTATAAGAATCTTTTACAATTCCGATAACCCTCTGTGGCACCTCCCTGAGTGACCAGTGAGTGACCAGTGACCATTTGGCCCTTAACCATGAAGTTACCATCACACAGATGAACTGAATGAATATCAAATATAATACCAAAAAGAACAAATTCCATAAAGAAAAGCATATACTTTATACCAAAGAAAGGAGTGGCCCTGAGTAGATTGTAGAAAGTTACTTAAATTATATATATTCCATTAAAGCACATCAAATTGACCTCAGCATGTTGTGAACTGCCCCTTTTTGGAAGTACCCATTCAGTTCATCTTAACAAATTCACTCCAGTCTGAAGTGCCCATCATAATGGTTTAGCGCACTTCACCGAAGGAGCTTTCAAGGGAGCAGATGGCAACTCGTCATATTGCTAAATATACATCAAAAAAGACCTACATTTACTATTAACAAGCAATTAGAAGGAAATGAGGAATTTCTCGTTTTGGGCTTATTCCTCAGGAAAAGTCCTTTGCTCCCCTCATCATCGGGCCCTTTTCCCACCTGTAGACATGATGGTGTAGAAGTGACAGCATGGGCACTGGTATAGGGGCCGCCTCCCCAAGGGGCAGGAAGCTCTGGGTTTCCGATGGTGTGGCCACATCCTTCACCTCCAGACACCAGGTGCCCCACCCAGGGTTCCCTGGCACCTATTTGCTGAGAAAAGGGGCTGCATTACCAGGTCCCCTGTCCCCGGAGAGCTTGTCTTCCTTTTCCTCCCTCTCTAACGTGCTGCTGGAGGATGAGATGCTGGAGGCGGAGCAGTTGTCCTTCTCGTTCACCTCCTCGCTCTGCCTCTCTTTCTCACTGAGGGAGGCCGGCTCCTCTGGCTCTTGCTCCAGGGCTCGCTCCACTTCACTCTCTGCTCCCACGCGGGCAGGCGCTACTTCAGGGCTGGCCTCATCCGCACCCTGCCCCACCTCCGTCTCCGGTCCAGGCTCCGGATCCCCAGCACTCGCTGGTGGAGACAACAATGGAGATTATAATCACAACAGGAATTCCTCGGGAATGTCAAGTGAGGTGTGAAAGTAGACCTGAGGTTGCTTTCTCTTGGCTGTCTGTTGTGCGCAATATTTTAAAGATGACCCCCAAGATTCCCATCCCCTGGTCATTCAGTCAAACACTAAACACTAACACTGCTCGGGAGGGACTGTGTAGCTGATGGTGCAGTCTCAAGTCACGTGACTTTAAGATATAGAGATTATCTAAGGGGGCCTGATTCAATCCGGTGAGACTTTTAAAAGCAGGGTGCTTTCTGATCGGCAACAAAAAAGAAAGAGAGATTAGAATTCTGTGGCTTCAGGGGCACCTGGGTGGCTCTGCTGGTTCAGCATCTGACTTCGCCTCAGACATGATCTCGCGGTTCATGAGTTCGAGCCCCGTGTCGGGCTCTTTGCTGACAGCTCAGAGCCTGGAGCTGGCTTCAGATTCTGTGTCTCCCTCTCTTTGCCCTTCCCCTGCTCATGTTCTCTCTCTCTCTTAAAAATAAATAAACCTTAAAAAAAAAAAAAAAAGCATGTGTCTTTAAAGATGGAAAGGCCATCTGATGGACAAGGAATGCAAGTGGTCCCTAAAACCTGAGAGCAACTCCCGGTCAACATGAAATAAAGAACAGGGACTTTGGGGCTGTGAGCATAAGAAATTAATGTCTGCCAACAACAGAAGTGAACCTGGAGGTGGATTCTTCCCGGGCCTCCCAGTAAAAGGCCAGCCACGGCCTTGACTGTGGTCTTGTGATACCCAGGGCTGAGAACACAGTTGAGCCATGCTGGCCTTCTGACCTGTGGAAACTGTGAGATAATAAATGGCTCTATTTTGAATCACTGTTGTTTGTGGTAATTTCTTACACAGTGGTAGCAGCCTGATGTTTTATTGGTAGCCAAACCAATGAGGACTGCCCCCCTTTGCTTGAATTAGGTTTGCTCGTCATTTGAAGTTAGTCCCTAATTCTGAAAGTGGTTCAGGAGAATCACTCCTGGGCACAGAAGTATTTGCAAACCTATCAAGACTGGAGATTGGATGCCTGTAGCAAAGGAAGATGCTCACGTTCCCCCATGTGACAGACATCCTCTAAGGTACAGGAAAATGCCACGGTATGGCTTTGCATGGTTTTACACACAAAGCTCTCCACTGCGCACAGTGTGTGGGCAGCAAGTGATGGAGCAAAGAAAAACTTCTGAGCCAGCTGTCACGTGTGAAGGCCTGGGGAGGCCAGGTCAGTCCTGAGAGTGCGATCCTCAGGGCTGGAGTCCTGGCAGAGCGCCCCCAGAATGTGTGCTGAGGCCCTGGGCGTATGCTACTCAAAGCAACACAGAAATTCAGCGGGATCTGCCTGGGGCAGCACCCGTGAGAGACCCCTCTGTGGAGGCATCCTGCTGGCTCGGGTGAGTGGGGGCTGACTGGCAAGCAGATATGCAGAACAGACCCTCCAGGAGGCCCAGGAGGGCAATTACTATGGAGAGGAAAGCTCAGGCCTCAGTGGAGGGGTGCGGGGAGCTGCCCTCAGCTCCCCAACCTGAAGGCATCCTGCCAGTTCTAGCTGGGTCCAGTACCCTCTCCCTCCTCTGCTCTCGGGCTGCCTTCCTCTGAGGACGGGGGAAGTGAAGTTGCAATGCCAGCTTTCCCTCACGTCCTTGGGTAACTTCCAACTCCAAAGGGAAGCGGTGCTCCTCCATGGGAACCTCTCCAGGGCCCTTCGGGTAGGAATTGGGTGTAGAGGTCACAGAGCCTCTCCCGTGGCCTCATGACCGGCTGTCTACCTTCTGGCCTCGGACAGGAACCTGCTTCCCTGGGAGACTGGAGTAAGGCAGGCAGGGGTGGCAAAGGCCTTCTGCTGTCTACTGGCTGTCCCTGCTTGTCCCCAAGAAGGATGGCTGTGAGACCTGCTGATATGAGGACACAGTTTCCAGGCAGAGATGTGTCGCCTGGCAACAGCAGGAGAGAGCCAAAGGACACATAGCCCTGAGCACACATGCCTAAGAATGGGCATGTCGGACACTTTTCCTTAAAAGCAAAGACTAAGCTGAGTACGGGGAAAGAGTGAACATGTCCCTGAGAAAAGAACTCCCTTTGGTACTGAAGGCATTTTTATGGTGATCTCTTTTTCATCTGATAATAAAGTTTTTAGCAAGGAGACACGCCCCTTCGTTGACAAGCACGGCAGAAGCACAGTGTTACCAATAGCACTGTCATCCTCTGGTGGACAGAAGGCATATGTCCTTGCACACATTTACTCCAGAATAGCCACATCAAAACGAAAATGTGTTTTCAACCGTCTAGCATGTGGCACGCATTTGGGTTTCAATTGGTGAGCATGTGGCGAAGACTGGCGACGGTGCCTCCACGTGGCTTTATCACTGACAGGCACATGGGCTGCCGTAAGCCCGCGTCTACTCTCCATCCCCAGGAGACTGTGCAGAGTAGGAAAGATGCACAATTTGCTGGTTTGACTTCAGCCTACACGCATTCCACCACATTTCCTTCCATAGAAGCAGCGACGCTGGTCCCTGATGAGCAGTGGCTGTCTGGACAGGTGTGGTAATGGTAACGCAAATGCTAGAGAGCCACACATTCTTGTGCCTTAAACACTACACAATTTTATCCCCATCCACTAGGGCCTCACTTCATGGCGTCAGACATTTATTTGTGCGACTGGGCCACTGGGTGGTTTCTCTTGGTCGTTACATCTCCAAAACCACCTCCCGACCAGAATGCAGACTCAGCATCACAGCCCTGCCTGCAGATCTGCAGCACGTGAGGTTATCCTAATGCTGAACAAATAATATTCACACATATTCAAGCCAAGCAGAATCACCAAAGACAGAGAGTGACAGTGGGAGTACAGACACACGTAGCTGTTCCTTCCTGCAAATACCCGCATTGTACACACCGGGCAGCATGCCTGTCTCTGACAGAACACACATCCTTGCTTTGGGAGGGCTCACTCCTTGGCTGGGGAAACAGCCATCAACTGGGGTCACCATGGTGTGTGGCCAGGTACCCAAGAGAGGGCACTGGATAACAAGTGACAGGGGGTTTCTGGAAGGAACAGTCGGGACCCACGGCAGAGCCCTTCTGCAGCTGCGTTTAATCAAACACAGGAACGACAAGGGCAAAAGATCCACGAGGGCTGAGATCTCACCTTCCTCTCATGTCCATGAGCCCTCAGCATGGTACTGGAGCAGAGCCAACGTCTGCTCACAAAGTCCTTGCTGACTCCCAGGAAGCACCCTGAGACTGCACCCGGAGTTCCAGAACATTTCTGCTCCCCTTTCCCATTCTCTTGCGTCAGGACCTCCCTTGTCAGCATCCTCCCCACCCCACCCCCACACGGCACACATCCCCTATCTTTAAGTCACGGCTCCATGCCAGGCTGGCCGCCCCCTGGGAAGATGGGGGAAAAGTATCTACCCTCCCTGAGTGCCCAGGAAGCAGGAGGAAACATATCCTATTAGTCTTCAGAACAGCCCTAAAGAGAACTGAGGCATTTGCCAACACTGAGGGGTGGAAACCGCTCACGACTCCTCATCATTGCCAGTCCTTGTATCTAATGAGCCTTTCCCTACCCCAACAACGGTGTTGGTGGTGAAAGACCCAGTGATACATGAGTGACACAAGTGACAGACCCAGTGCTTGTCATCATAGGGACTCGGGAGAAGCAAGGAGAACCTGCCTGCATGGCCACAGCCCCTGCACAGCAAAGGTGGGGGAATCCTGCTACCAGTGAGCACAGAAACCCCAGCCCCTCACCTCACCCAGACACAGGTAAAAATACCTACATGTGACAGAGTTCTAAGAGTAAAACCCCAGCCCCTCGCCTCACCCAGACACAGGTGAAAACATCTACACGTAACAGCGTTCTAAGAGCAAAAGCGCAGTGCCCCAGGTGGGGGGTCATGGCATGGGACTTTGATAAGACCTGGGAAGGAACATAAGTTGCTGTACCAAAATGACATTAAAGCAGGGTCTCCAAGGAGGAAAAGGAGTTAAAAGGGGGAAAAGTAGGGGCACCTAGGTGGCTCAGCCAGTTAAGCTGTCCAACTTCAGCTAGGTCACGATCTCATGGTTCGTGAGTTAGAGCCCCAGATCAGGCTCTGTGCTGACAGCTCAGAGCCTGGAGCCCGCTTTGGATTCTGTGTCTCCCTCTCTCTCTGCCCCTCCTCTGCTCACTCTCTGTCTTGTTTATTGTCCAAAATAAACAAACGTTAAAAAAAAATTTAGGGAAAAGTGGGTATAAGAATGTTCTGGGCAGAGGGAAGAGTATGAGCAAAGACCAGGAGCGCAGCGCGCAGTGGAAGAATGAGAGCGGTCTGGCCCTGGAGCTGTGGCAATGGGCCTTGCGAGTGGGGGGGATGAGGACCTGCGATGTTACTCTAAGGGCAGTGACGGCTGCTGCAGGTAGAGACAGACAAGCCACATCTCCCAGCAGGACAGCTGAGCCATGTCTGGGGCTATCAGTGAAGCTCCTTGTTAGTGTGGAGCAAACAGTCCAGGAAGCAAAACCCGCTGACCGAGAGACTGAGGAGGAAGAGATGAATGCCAGACACTGGTGCTCAAGAGAAGATGGTGTCAGTGGGAAGCTGTTTCCTATCCAAGAGCCACTGGGGCAGGTAGCATGTCAGCCCCTGAGGGGAGCATGGGGTGCGGTCTCCTCACGACCCCTCTGTGGGGAGGCCTCTCTTATTACCCTCAGAAAGTGAGGCTGGGAAGGGACAGTGAAGGCCCAGGCCACCGTGCTGGGCAGGAAGGGGCAGGGCACCCACTCCCAAACACAGGCCGGCAGCCCCATCTTTGACGCAGGGTCAGAAGTGACTGCAATACACCAAACCTGCAAGTCAGGAGCTGCCAGGGACCCGCCCCCCCCCCGCCCCCATCCCTCACCAGCCATACCTGCCCATCACCTTGGACGGAGGAAGGACACAAAGATCTGCCGCATCTCTGGAGCTGGGCCAAGAGGAGAGGAGTTTCGAGAAGTTCCTGGGCCAGGTGCCAGGTCGCCTTTCTTCTCGCAGCGGGCATGAGTGTGTAAGTGAAAGAGAGGACATGGCCAGAAACTCCCAGCAACACAAAACGCATCCCAAACCGGGACCCGTCTTCCTGGACCACATCCTAAGTGAGCAGACTGATGGGATCCTGGCATTGCCGGAGGCACTTAGCAAAGGCCAGAAAAATGTATTTGGCCAGAATCTGCACTGACCTGATTCGGAGAGCTTGAAACTAAATGTTAAGGTCAGAGCAGGGAGAGGAGAAAAATAATCAAAATGAAACTGTATAAAGAGAAATAGGAATGGATAATTTATGTATTGTGGAAGAAATCGTTGGAAGGAAGGGGCCCCCACTATATTCAGAAGGAAGTAAGGAGGAACCTGGTTGTCGCCGATGCTGTGGGAAAGAACCCATAACCCGAACACAGACACTGAAGGGAATTCTCTATCCAAGAATACAGACATTGTAGGAGAGAGGCTGGGCTTAGGAGCAGGATTGGAACCCATCAATGCGAGAACTACAGGGAAAGAGGGAAGACCTCAGTTCTTCTGTTGAAAGAATATAAAAGGGTGCCCAGTCAGATGCTGGTACTTCCCTTGTGCAGATCACAAAAGCGGGAGAGAGAGGAGGAAGGGCAGGCCCTGAGGAGCTGAGCCAGGGCAGACATGGACTCCTCACAGCTACTTCTCTCTGCCCCTCCAAAAGCCCAGCGCCAACTCCTCACCTGGCCCCCCAAATCTCACTAGACGTCAGGCCCTGCGTACTAGGTACTGAGTACCTTCTACACACTGCTGCCTCCCCGGAACCACACACACATCTCCCTGTGTAGTCCTCACACCAGCAGGATGATTAGGGTTCCCGTGTGACAAATAAGGACACATCCCCAGAGAGGTTAAGGAACTTGTCCAGGGCTACACAGTGGGCTGGAAGTTCACGGCTGCTCCTCCAGACCCATTCTCTGTTCTGCTCTGTGTCCCGGGAGGTTGGCTCCCTCTCAGTTCCACCCAAGTCAGCTCCTGGGAGGCAGCAGCACAGGAAGGAGGAAGGAGAGGCTGGACTATGCCTCAGCTCTCTTCACGTGGGGCCTCTATTTGGTGGAGGTTGTCAGGCCACTTTTTCTGCCCCCTGGGCTCCTTCCCAAAGCGACAACTCTCATGGAGTCCCAGGCACTGGCCAATTCCCCCCAGGCCTAGAGGTGGGAGCAATGTTGACAGTCTCCCAGTGCTCTAAGGGGGTGCTCCCCCACCTGACAGACCTGTTGTCCTCTCCACACCTCTGCGAACTGTCCCTACACTGCTGCCTCCAGGCATCTTCTGAGCATGTCCTCCTCCTTCCAACCTTGCCAATAAGCAGATCTGGGATTTGAACCCCGACAGGCCTTGAACCTCTATTAATCATGATGTTACACTGTAAGGTAGGTGACTTACACTGCAAGGGAAAAGGACATCATCATTCCTCAAAGGACAAACACACACACACACACACACACAAACACACAACATACGGTGTGCACGAACATTCCAGGTCTGCTTTCAGCGATGTCCCTGACAGCTGAATCCAGAATGTCCGATTGGAATCTCCTGTCATGCAATTTTTCTTTGAAGAGATAAATTGTGGTAGAAAGATCTGAACTTAATAAGTCTTTGGGTGGCTTCAATTGATTTCAGTCTGTGATGGTGTCTCGATGACTCTGCCAGGACTTGGCTTTCTGGCAGGTCTTACGAAACCAAGGGCTGGGCCAGCCAATTCTATAATAGTTGCTCCAAATCATGTACATTCCAGGGACCTCCCCAGTTCAGAGCTAATAACTAACACCATCAACTTTAAACTTGTGGTTTAATCACATAAATGTGAAAAAGGTCCCATGAGAAAAAGCTCACAACTTTGAAAATTCCTTAGACTTTGCCTCTGGTGTTGGGCCAGTTCTTGCTAAGTCGTTCACTCGGATTCACTCTAGAGCAGGGTTTCTTGGCCTTAATACCATGGATATTTGGGGTTGGATAAATCTTGGTTGGTGGGGCGGGAAAGGCTGTCCTGTGTGCTCTAGGATGTTCGACAGCATTCTTGGCCTCTACCCGCTAGAGGCCAATAGCACCTCCTCCTCAGTTGTGACAACTAAAAATATCTCCAGACGCTGTCAAATGTCTCCTGGGGGGAGGGGGAGAGGTAGCAGGGATCGTCCTGTGTTGAGAATCATTACCCTAAAGGAATAGTTTCATTGGGGTGGGCTCAAACTCAGCCTACTCAAACTTTACAAAAACAAACAAAAAACCCACTTTGTCATTGGCAAAATACTGATCCATTGGTCTAGTGAATTTATATGCCTTCAAAATTTAGCCCCATCTTGTTCTCAAAATTCAGCCTAAGCTACCTCTTATGATGAAAACCATACATGGCCCAAATTACCTTTGGAAGACCTTTTGGAAGATGCCACTTTATAGATACCATACCAACCCTCCTAGTTCCAACCATTAAGGTTTTCCTTTAGCTTCAATGGAATGCCATAAGAAGTACTGGGCTTGTAGTGGTGGGCCGTGTCACCACCAAATACAAACCCTTATACTCTAAAATCACATTTGATTCAGCAAGTTGTTTGTACTACAAAAGGCACATGAAAGTCAGGAATGACTCTAGAAAAAAGCAGAGCCATGGCCCTCACGTCGTACTCACATGGAAACCTCCACCTGAGTTCGATGTTGGGCAGGGCTACAAGCACTATTCAAAATGCAATTTTCACTATCCCCCACCTTTGCCCCTCAGATTATGCTTCTGATTGAGTCCACTTGGTTAAGCATGTACAGTATAAAATTCCACTGTATTATCATATAGGGCAAAAAAGAAGCTTCTAGTTTCAGTTCCAATTATTGTAATATTGATTAATGAAGAGATTCTATTTCACAGTACAGACAGAAAATTTAAAAAACAAAAAGCAATTTAAGATTATTGTACCATACATCATTACTCTATCTGTATTGTATCATTGCTTTATCATTATCTTAAACTCAAACCATATAACCCCAAACATCAACCCCTGGATATGAACTTTCTTTGAGCTTAAATTCTTCCAAAAATCAGATAGATCTTGTCTTGGTTCAACCAGTGTCAAACAGATCAACTCCAAAATCCATTGGTCTTTCCATGCCCAGAATGGCTAGTAGAGATCCTTGGGTTAACTACATGCTCATTTTCTTACAAGAGCATATAGGAAGACAAGCCTTTCTTCAAGGACAAAGACAACTAATTCCAAACTGGCAATGCATTTCAAGAGCACCTCTAGCGCTTGCCGAGTCCCAGGGAAGAATATCAATGATCAAAACAAAACAGCAATTTTGGAAGGTATACACTAGCATTAAAATGGATAGTCCCGAGTAAGAATAGTTAGCAAATAAATGGAGTTTTTTTGTTAATACACTTTTTCAGGCTTAGCAGGATGTAGTTACTTTTAATTACATGTTAATTAGATTGTTCTAATGTAATTAGATGCTCTAATGTAATTAGTAGTAATGTGATGTAATTCCTTCATTCCAGCAATATTTACTGAAGTGCCAGGCACAGTGCTAGGCATAAGGAAGTCAGATGTGAAAAAATATCTTCCCTAAATATTTTTCAAGATAAAGTGGCCTAGCCAAAAGACATTATGAGATCAAAACAACTAATATCTAAAGAAAATATTAGATCTTCCTGTCAGTAGAGTCGGACCAAGCCTAAGCAGAACCAGGTGGCCTACAACTGGAATACACTAGAAATCTCACTTTTATATTCTCACACCAAACAGTTGACTCTCCTTCACTTATATCTAGTCACTAACGCACTTAGTTAATATCTCAGTTGATCTGAACTTGTTAGCAAATTAATTCACAAAAAAAATGGAGAAAGATCCACTTAAGGGCTATTTTAATAGGTGGTTGAATAAATACCTTAACTATCGATTTATCAAGAATCATCCTCTGAATTTTCTTCTTCTTTTAGAGTTAGATTCTCAGAACGAAATGGCCTACATAATGTCAACTCTCTGCGAAAGTTCCCTTTCTACATTAAACCACCATCTATTCTTTGGTCTTTATAGAGCGGCCTATATTGTCAAATATGTGTCTTCCATCATGATCCATGTAATAAATTTCTGGGTTATAGGGAAAACAGCTGTCTCTATAGAGTAATGTGTCTACCTTACTTTTTCATGCTGTTTGCTCATTCATTAGCTCGTAAAACATTTACTGAATGTCTATCCTGCCCCAAGCATTGGGAGATAACAAAAGTGAGTGCAGGCATGGGCTCTCCTCGGGGGAATACACAGAGGAGTGGGTGGGTGGGTGTGGGAGCATTTATTACATATACAGTGAGGTAAGTCCTGAATCCCTGGTATGCACAAGATGTAAGGGAAATACAAAAGGGGAATCAAACGAGGCTTTAGAGAAGATGCTTCAACTAGGTGGCTACGATGGATAAGAGTCCAGTGGGCACCCAGGGGAAAAGGGCTCTCAAGCACAGAAGCACACGTGAAAAAGCACCTTTCAGGTACTGACAGTGGTGTGGTGCTGAGGGAACCTAACATGTAGGGGTGGTTGTGGAGGTAAAAGACTGGTTGTAGGCACTGGATAACCAAAGTCTTGAGTGTTATATAAGATCTTAACTTTATGCTATAAATAATGGAGAGCCACTAGAGCTGTTTAAAAACAAGGTATAGATATGATTTGGGAGTGGGGAGTGGGGTTGCTAATAAGAACCTGGAAGATGTGGGATCTGTTAGAAGTTATTGAAACGGTCCAGATGAGAGATGGTTCAGATGTGGATTAAGGCACTGGCAATGAGGAGGGCTGAATTGAGAGGAAGGAAGACATAAACACTAGGTGATTGACTGCATATAGGTGTGGTCATTGAGGAAGGAGTCAAAAATTACATGTATGCTTCCAGCTTAAATGACTAGGCCAAGAGAAATGGTCTAAAACAGAGGAGGACTGGAAGGTATGAACAGGTTTAGGGGGTAGGGATTTTACGGGTGAGAGATGGGTGGCTCTCCCATCTGAATGCCCCAACAGGCACCTACTGAGTGTGACATGTCTGAGAAGTATCCAGATGCTGATGTCTAAGGAGGTTGGATACATGTGTCCTGAGCTCAAGAAGGCCAAGGCTGGAGATACAGATCTGGCAATTTTTATCACATGGCAGGCAGGTGGGGGTGTGAGAAAACAGCCGGAAATTAGGCATAAAAACAGAAGGTTGCTGGGAAAGGAACCTTGGAAAAAATCCAACATTTAGGGAGCAGGCAGAAGAGTCAGGGGAAAGACTGAAACAAAATGATGGGAAAGATGAGATAAAAAGATGAGAAAATCATGATGAGGCGTGCAGAAAATATGAAAGCCAAATAACGCACTGAGTCTGGAGATTATCTAGAGGATACATAAGCACCAAGACCTGCTCGATCTGGACACTCGACAAACATCTACTGGAACTTCCAAATATATCTGGTGGAGGTGGCTTTCTCAGAGGATGTTCCAGCTTCAGAGGACTCTAAATATTCATGCCTTGTTCAGACGCAGAAAAGATGTATTGCAGGGTGACTGATCCCAGGAGTTCTCTTGAAAAAGCATACTTTTAGGAACTAGAAAGCTAATTTGCGATTATCCGGCTACACTCCAAGCAATGTATCACTTTGCACAAATGCTTTATGAGGTAGGGGTGGTAGAGTTGGGGGTAGGGGTGCTGGAGGGAAAAGTGGAGATGGCAGAGTGGTGATCAAGGTCTTGACCACAAGTAAGAATGCTAGAAGGAACCAGGTAGTATTCTTCATTATTTGCCAGTTCATAGTCAATGACTCTGGAAATTCTAAGTACCACATTGCTCAATATCCCTACCTGTACAAGTCTCCTGAATGTCCCTGAGAGCATTTGCCCAAGGCTCTCACTTCGGATGAAAGGCACTGATGTCTTTCCAGATTCCCTGTTAGCATCTCCAGAGGCAGACAAGTTCATTAATCCCCATTGCCTGCTCCAGAATGGGTCTTGCAACACCCGAGGCTCTTTCTTTGTGTCAAGTAAAAACAAGCTAATTCCTATTCTAAAGTTGAATATTTTGTTTCCATTAAACAGATTTTAAGATGCAAATTTGTAAATGTTGCTTACAAACCATTATAATCCAATGCTTGGAAACAATTCTCCATGGGTCTCTTGTGTTTGTGCAGTCTTATAAGCAGACGCAGTGACAGTCTTTATTCGGGGATATCTAAGGATGTGTGCATAGCGAATATCCATGGAAGACAGAGATGGTGTCTTCCCCTGGAGCAATGGACTGGTTGGTTTGTAGCTCACTGTGATAAAGATAATGTCTTCCTCTGGGACAAAGGCAAGACAGGATTACTGCCCACTGTAAAAGATCTGGAGTCCCTAAGCTCAAAGTTCCTCTCTGTGTGTGCAGCTATCACTTGGGCCTACTCACATCAACTTGCAGGAACTGGGGCTTGGAGCAATGGCACAAATGCTGATACTCTGGCTATTACTATTGCTAGGAGTATAGTCTGTTGTCTATAGTATAGGAGTCTGTTGTCCCTGATACTGAGTTTCTTGTCTTGCGCCCACATCCACGAAATTGTGGCATGCCTGCTAACTTAAAAGTAAAGTCTTAGACCCCTTGGAGTTTTTGATACCTAATTGCCACCTATGAAATGATCACACTGATCACCTAATACTGCTTTTTAACAATTATTCCAATGCCATTGTGTGCCTTGTCTTTACTTAAGCACACTTAAGATTTATACTTGGTCTACTTCACAAGGATTCAAGACTGTTTTAAAATATGGTGCCTGGGTGGCTCAGTCGGTTAAGCATCTGACTCTTAGCTTCAGCTCAGGTCATGATCTCATAGTTCGTGTGTTCAAACCCCACGTCGGGTTCTGCGCTGACAGTGCAGAGCCCGCTTAGGATTCTTTCTTTCTCTCCCTTTCTCTCTACCCCTACCCCATTCGCTTGCATGCTCTCTCTCTCAAAAATGAACTTAAAAAATTAAAAAAAATAAAATATGATGCGTGAAAACATACTGCAGGCAACTGTCGTTTTCTACAGGAGGAAAAAAGGGAAACTTTTGCCCTTTTCCATTTTTAGAGACAGAGAAAATGCAAGGCAGGAAAATCCAATGATTTGCAATTGCTCTTAAAGCAGCTCCACGGCAGGTGGAGCAGGCGGTGCCTTGGCCTTGGGTAGAGTTCCTGAGAGATTCTGTCTAGCTGACCAAATGGCATCAAGTAGCAGCAGTCAGGTGAGGTGTGGGGAGGTGGGAAGGTGGGGCCGTCCTGAGTCACAGAACCACAAGAATCTAGTTTCCTGCCAATTCGTGAAATACTGGACTGGAGGTGTCCAAAAGCTTTATGCAAGGCACTCAGCAGGCAAAAGGCTGATGACTGATGATGTTCCATTGCTACCGTGCCAACTGGAAACAGGATCCCAGATGTTTCTGATTTCTGCCATGTGGATTGGGTAACTCAGGAGAGCGTCCACACCTGAAGGAGACTCAAAACATGTCACACCAGGAAGGTGACAAAGGTGCTCAGTCAATGGCTGGGAACGATGACAACAGCTGTGACGAATGACACCCACGTGAAAAATGATTAGTCATTTAAACCAAGAGAACATTTCGTGATGTTACTATACATCTACATTTGATTCCTAGGTGAGAGGGTAAGGCGGCTAGAGGCACAGTCCTATTTACTAGCACTTGACACGATTGGAACTATGGGAGAAAATAATCACTTCGGCTCATTGGTAATTTCTGTAATGCCTCCAGCTGCATGCTGGTGAGTAGGCCGAGGCCACGTCGGTCA
Organism: Paguma larvata; assembly: GCA_030068075.1. Classification (NCBI taxonomy): domain Eukaryota; kingdom Metazoa; phylum Chordata; class Mammalia; order Carnivora; family Viverridae; genus Paguma; species Paguma larvata. The sequence goes on from CM057835.1 coordinate 35,379,945, forward strand.
TAGTTTATATCTCCAAGGCCCAACGGTAAGGTATTTGGAAATAATCTAGGAATCCAGGTACGGATAGAAACAAAAATCACCCATGACTTTATTATTCTCCTGACAGAAAGTGAATATAGCGTGGTAAAAATGTTAAATGCATCTCTAAAGTATTGTTTCTGTGCACCAGAAAGACAGAACAGAGCTACAAGTAAGAAAAATAAGCCCGCCATTATGGATCCTTCCTGGCTGCACGAGTGGGGAAAAGCTGCTTGTTAACGCTGGACAGCAGCTGCTTTCTACTGGGAAAGGTAATTTGTCTCCACTTAGCCTGAGGTCGGGCCCAGGTGTGCCAGCCAGGGGGCAGGAAAGCCACACAGTTCTGGCCTCCAACGAAGGCTGTTCCAAACAGGGACACCCTGCAGGGACTGTCGTCAACACCTGGTTTGCAGACGAATGGTTTCTCCATTCTGTTTCCATGAAACAGGCTACCTGGATCTGACGCCCACTGGGATAATAGGTCACTTTGCTAAAATGACTTCGCTGGTGGGTACACAGATTATTATTTTTACTTCTCAGGGTAACTTCCTCAACAGTCAAACCAGAGAATTCAATCCCAATAAGAATACTGCACATTTTTCTCTAATCAGTGAGACTACCTTATTTCCTGAGACATCTGTGAGTTTCTTAAAATAATAGGAAATAAACTTGTGAGATATTCTGATGTATATCACCAGGGCTCAGTGAAAAGAAGGAAAGGCTGATAAATTAAAGCGATGGATGAAGAGAGAGGCCCTTCATGTTTACCTAAATCGGGGCCCCACTGTCTCCATTAATTGCCGCACAGTGCAAATGAGAACACATGTATGTGTTTGTTCCTCACTTGGGCCTGGTAGTTTCACACACAGGAAAAATATCCCGGCCATCACCAGTAAGTCTGGCGGTATTGGGACAAACATCTGCTATGAGCCACAAGAGGGCCAGATGGAAAATAATTCAAGCACACATTGACTTGATGGTGGGGGTAGTGGCATAATTTATACCAAAGTTGCAGCAGATTTAGCTGGGAAGGTTTTTGGCTGAAAGATCTCAGTAGATGGCACACAACGCTATTGGTACTTTAACATTTACCTTTCTATTTAAACATATCTCATAAGGGCAAAGGTAAAGAAGTTTTTGATGTTTTCATATCTTCTGCTATTAAAAGTTCTTTAGAATCCATGTAAGGATTTTCAATAAAAGAACTTAATAAGTGACCTTTCATCCTGAGATATATATAATTCAGTAACGAATATCTGTTTTTCCTTTTCTTTGAAAATATAACTCTGAAATGTAGGGTGCAACTTATGCAGATATTGGGGAAAGGGTAGAAGCAAAGGGATCGCATGCATTAATGCGAACACCACCACAAATCCTGGGGTACCATGATGCCCTGATAAATGGCTAAGTTGAGCATTAAAAGAAGGCTCTACCCCCAATATGGCGCCCCTTCCCATTTATTCGAGTCTCAGGAAAACATGGATTATAGCATCTCTCCTACTTATTCAGTTGCTCGAGCAGGTATTCAACGGTAGCATTCGGGAGGAAGGGGCGGAGCCTGACGGAACAGTGCAGGTTATCCTCGCATGAGTCCATGAGGGGAGAGAATGAAACAGCAAGTCAACCCCTGGCACATTTGGAATGCACAGTGCCAGGTGTTTGGAGCAGGACAAACATCTGGATGTGTGATTATATTTTTTTTTATTCTTCCCCCAGATGCTGGGATATTGTAAATGTTAGGGATAAGCAAAAAAAAAAAAAAAAAAAAATGACTTGGAGCATTTAAAAATGGTACCTGGTAGAAAAGAAGAGATTATTAATTGGATGCTGGCAGAATGTTTCAAAGAAGAGTAACAAGCTAGGCTGAGAAAAAATGTCATTCCATCATTGTACTTCTGTCACAAGAGCGAAGGTCTCCAAGTCAGAAGAGCGTCTCAGCACCTAGACAACCCTCCTACAGAGCTTCTTCTTCCGCACTTACGCTTTCTAATTGTATAATTCGGTCACATATTAGGACACAGACATTTGCTGATTCCATCCGATGTGGGTAATTACCTAGCCTATGATGGACAGCTCTTACAGATTCCACGCGAACCCCTGCTTTTTTTTTTTTTAACAAAGCAAACATCACATAGTGCTATTTCATTAATTTGTAATCATGTCTCAGTTCAAGCCCAGTATTCCTATTTCAGATGCCCGTGTGGTGATTTCAGCCAAACACTCTCTCAGTCTCCACTTATCTCTTCTCCATAGAGGAAAATGACATTCACTATTTTATCTTTCTGAAAGCATTCTGAAATAACTTTATTTTCCCCCAATGCATATTGCCTATACTCCAAATAAGTATTTTCTGTGTTCCCACTGGAGTTTTAAATATTCTTCCCATTTAATTGGAGAGAACAGCCTCAGATTTGGCCAGAGCTGGACAAAATAGTTGAGGAACTTTCTTTTTGTCACAAACATCAAGAAGACTAAAAATTTTGAGGACAAACAATATTTAGAGATACTGACAATTCTCTCTCAGCTTGGGACCCTTCTGTATTTCACAGTTTGGACAACCATGCTGTAAACTAGAGTAGGTACGACGCTTAGAGTTAAAAGTCCCAAGATTAAGTGTTGAACCACAGCTTTGCAGGGGAATGTTTTTCATATCGCCTCTGGAAATACCACAATTTAGATAGAGCAGGGATACCAGGCAGGGTCTGGAAAGCACAGAGCTGTCAAAGCACAGTCTGTTTTCCTGATTCTCAGAGTCTCAGTATTTTAAGACCGACATTACTCATCTATGACCGAGCCATCTGCCTGGGACAATCTTCCAGGGCTCAGGGACCAGCAGGAACTGGACATGATGGAAAGCCGTGGCGAAGCCAGCCTGCTCCTGCAGACAGAGCCCTGAGGCTGGGAGAGCCAGCGAAGAATTGGACAGACAAGATTGTTCCGTTACATCCAGTTCTGCTGAGGTCATGCAGTCCTGCCTTGTTGAACTTAAACTTTACGCCATATTTAGTCAGCCCTCTGAGAGTTAAAAGTTTAGCGTCTCTGTTGTCTTCAGTTGGCTAAGTCTTGGGCAGGCTGCAAGCCATAACACTCGGTCAAACTGAACGGTGCTAGCCACAGGCTCGTCCACACGCGCCAGAGACGCCAGTGGCCAAGACCATCGTCTCTGTTAATGTGAAAGAAAACGGCCCACCATTCTCAGGGCAATCAGGAGAACAGCTGATGCTTCACGGCTGCAACGTATGATATTGTTTCTCTCCAAATAAAGCTAAGATGACAGACAATTTCCCCAGCGAGAGCCTGTCTGTCTGCACACAAACATCTATCCCCACACCACGTGCCAGTAGTCATTACTATATTCCTTTTTTTCTTCTTCAATATTTCTATTTCCACTAGATTCACTTTTTTTTTTCCGCTCGCTTTGATTACTTTTATTCTCCATCAGTTTAATTTAAAACAGACCGACATTCCTAGGGTAAGAACATTTTAAAGTGGTCACTTTATTGGGCAGATCCAATAAATAAATAATGTCCAAATTACAGGGTACTAAGTGAATACCCTGTGATTTAGAAAGAAATGGCAAAGTAAGCCTTATTTTCAATATTCTCCTTTCTCAATGGTCATGCATTGACAACCATTATACACAATTTTGCTTTAACAGAAGTGGCTCTCAAGGCAGCTAGTTTGTCAGTGCAGTCAAGTGGCCCTGAGTTTACCCTTAGTTGCCACTCGGTACCGGTCTGCACTTAGTAATGGTTCCTACTGCCCAGAACCCTCACATCAATTACCCTGTCAGTGTTCCCTCTGCTCTCCCGGCACTCACCTTGGGGATGCTGAGGTGTTCCCAGAGAGGAGGATGATCCCGCGAAAGCCTCCTGCGAGTCTAGAGAAGGAGGGCTATGGCTCAGAGGGATGGGGGAGGCAGGGGCCGCCGGGGAGGTCAGGTCCAAGGAGAGGTCACCTCTGCCCCGGCTCGCACTCCGGCTTCTCACTTCTCTCTCGTGCGCCTCGGCTGCCAACTGCTCCAAGTATTTGTATCTGAAAGTTAAATTCCAAAGGGTTTCCGTAAAAAGAAAGAGGAGCCCGTGGCCGATGCTTGTTTATGGATGAAACACCTGCAGAGTGAGCTGGTTTCCTGATGCACAGAGCGCAGCACAGGGCTGGCTGGAGGGCCGGTCTGCCAAAAACAGCCAGCGAAGCCAAGATGCTAATGATTAAAATCCCCGCATCATTCATACCCAAACAAATTGGGAGAAATGGCAACATCACACAGTCTCCAGATACTGGATCACTGCTGCAGAGTCCTATTTTGCTCTTTTAGGAAACATGTGTACAAATAAGCAAAACAGCAATAATGCCCATCACCAAGCCCCAGCAGTGACAGCTGAAAACCACACGCACTCCGAGCTCGCAGCTGTGAAACGGGAGGGCGCCTTGGTGCGGCGGAGAGAAACAATGCCCCCAAAATACCGAAAGGGGTTGTTGGACGAAGGCCTCTCTGAATTTCTGAACCTGCTTCAATGCTAACAGCAATGCGACTGGAATTTACTTTGTTCTCCCAGTGTCGACCATGGAAACTTTTTTATATTCTAAAATATTTCTGAGTAGGACTCAGACATCCAATAGCTTGGACCTGACGTCACATATAGTTTATTCATCAAAGTCAGTTTAAAAGAACAAAGATACATCTGTTTTGCATTTCAGGCAGGCAGAACCCACTAACTGTTTATTAAGACCAGCTACCAATCATATTCCTCACAGTGTGCTTTATAGATCGGACCAAAATAACTTTGAAATATGTGCCTCTTCCAGATGTCTGCTAATTTTACCCACCATTATTTGTTCCGAAGTAAATTTATGAATTCGGCTGTAGCAGGTTTCTATCTCACCAACCACTAAACTTTGAGACAGGTTATTTCACGACCCTCACTCAGATCCCTTGGGATTCACTGCGTCAGTCCCTCCCGGGGGACAGCACCCCCCCCCCACCCTCGCCCACCAAAGCCCCCACCACGCAGCGCACACGGCATTCTTAATTCACTCGCATGAGAAGGGCAGAGCACATATATGAAACCTTTAAAAATGATGCACTTAAAAAGCATGCGTTTCTTCCTGCGTCCTTAATGTGGGCGTGGCTCCCTCATGTCTGCAGCCAGCACCCCTTCTCCCGGCCAATCCCCAGGCAATCTGCCCCGCAGGCCGGGCTCGCACGCGGGTCTCCCTAGGCGAAGCCCGCCGCCTTGACCAGCGCAGCTGGAAGTGATCTTAGCCTTGCCTCTGAACTCATGTCGGATATGTAGTCCATTCAACTCAGATGGCATTTTACATTCACCGCCTGGCATATTGAGTCATCTTTTCACATGTGTGTGTCTGCTCTCAACAAGCAGATAATAGGATTTCTGAGAACAGAAGATTACCATCCTTTGTTCTTTCCCTTGGCGCCTTGCATTTGCTGGGGCCAGGGGAAGCAGGCAAGGCTCGCGGTGAGGAACCCGCAAGGTGGCACCCTGCTGCACCGCTGTCCCCACGGCCCTGGGTGCCCATGGTGGCTGACGCGCCTATTTCACGGTCTTGGGGAGGGAGCTTACTTTCATGGTGAATCTGAGAAGAGACACACACATGTCTGGGCGAGGTGTAGAGCCTCACGGTTATGGGACAAAGGAACTCTAGACTTTCCTTGCCAGCAATGTCACCTCTTGAAAGGTAGGACAGGTGTCAAAAGGTATTTCTCAACTTAATCTGGACCAGCAAGGAAAACCACCTGGCTATGGAACCTTGGAAGACAAGGTTGAGGGCAAGAGTCAGAATCCCAACAGGAGGCATGTTTAAATGAGGTGGTGGCACACTTGAGGCCAGGAGGGGTGTGTGAGGCCTCCCCACACTGAGTCAGCCTTCTGCGACAGGAGAAAGGGGCAGGCAAGGAATGCGGTGCAATCAAGGGGACCTACATAGGTCCAAGGCTTCAGGCCAAGAGGACAACCCATTTATGACCTTCATTTCAGGTGGCCCAGCCCAGGCCCTGGCCTCTCCGTACCCCCACCTGTGGGCAGTCAGACTGACAGGTATGTGTGGGCAGCCGGAGGGTTCACCCCACTTTCTGGGGGACTCCAGGGGTTACTCCTCCAGAGTCTGGATATGACTCAAAGGCTTCCTGCACACCCTCCGTCTCCTAGATGTCATCCTCGAGGACCCGGGGGACATGGGAAGAGTCAAGGATTTCATGTGAATTCTGAGGATGTTTATCTGGTAGACAAAAATGGCGGGGGGGGGGCCTGATGACTTGTCTGATGGGTGTAAAGTTTCTGTTACAAGATGAAATGAATTCTAGAGACGGACCACACGACAATGTGAATGTACCTAACGCTACTGAATTAAGCGCTTACAATGGTAAACTTGATCTTCAGTGTATTTTGCCACAGTTGTAAAGACTTAAATATGGCAGGGATGGGGGGGCACCAAGGTCAAGAGTCACCAAATCTTTGTGAAAAAGCAATGCCAGTGTCCATCTGCAATGGGCCGGAGTGGTGAGGGGAGACTGGCATGTCTGGGAAGAGCCAGGCCACCTGGCATTTAGAGCGTCACAGCTTACCAACCTCTCCTGACCCATGTCAACCTCCGGCAGTTCGTGAGGAGGACGCTTGCCTTATGTCACAAACTTCCTTTAAGACAGACTCTAAGTACACTTAGGGGCCCAACAGTACCTGCTCCCGGGAGCCCAGCAGTCCATGAAACGAGGGTCCTAGGTCCCTGTGGCTTTGGGACACAACCGCTAACCGAGAGACTCTCCTGAAACCTCCTGTGTACGAAGCACTGGGTTTTCTATCCACAGACCACAGCCTTACGACTTTTCACCTTTCTTACTTTCATTTTATCTGACCTCTGCCCATATCTTTTGTTTATTCATTCATCTCTTCATTATTTATTGAACATTTGTTAAGTGCCTGTCATGTGCTAAGTGCTACAGTAAGTACTAGAGATTTAATAATAAACAAGAACCCTCCGCCCCTCGTGGAGCTCACAGTTCAGTGGGAGAGATAGGAAAACAAACCTCTGGAATGAATTCACACATCCACCAAGGTGGTGGGTGGGTGCAGGGCCAGTATTACAGCCGAGGGAACATTGGCTGTCGTTCCACAGGGCCTTACAGAAACCCTGCTTGACTTTAGATTAACCTACACCTACTTACTGATAACTCTTCCGGCCACTCTTCTACTTGGGAACTCTCCCTTACATTAAACCGAAATCTGACTCCTTCGAAGTTCTATTCTGTCCTCAGACCTGTTAAGCGATGCTCAGAATCCTCCTACTCCTTCATTGATCACTTTCAAGCCTAATTTCCCAAATCCTAGCCCAGTCCTGACCTTCCCCTTGCCGCCTTTCCCATAACCTCTGCCTGCCACAGGCATTTCCTATGCCATCCCCCTCAGACTAATCCCTGCCCTGACCCCACCCCAAGAGATCCTCAGCCTGGATCTCATTCCTTATTATTCCCTTAAAAAATTATTTGTGAATGTCACTTAATCATGATCAGATAAAGCCTTCTAATATTAAAAAAAAAGTAGCATCTCGGCATAATCTTACTCCAGGCCTGCACCACTGTCAATAGAATAGTTTGCCTCAAATGGTGGAATGAGATACTATGAAATAAATCAAACTAAAATCAAATGTGTCTGGATAGCCATCACACTTCAAAATAGCAAAACCACACTCATCTTGTTACACTGGATGCTACGAAACTCAAAAACCTATCCGCTGTGATTCTTCCATTTTTAGCTGAGTCATTGCATTTAGAGTAAGAGATATGGGCCCCAACACCCACACCTGGGTCTCCCTTGAAGAGTTTCTAGATGGAGTCCTCTTCCTTATGTCTGCACCTTTTTCCACCTCTGATCTCCAGTTACTCATCCATTTCTAAATCCCGTTACACTTGGAAATCTCATCCAACAATCTTCCTATACTTGGAATCCCCAACAGCTTTCTAAACAGGGATCGAAGTGTATACACCCCTCTCCCATCTTCACCAGGTAATTCAAGAAGCAAACTAACCAAGAAAAGTGGCTGGTCCAAACGAAAGGGAAACTGTGGTTGGTTCCACAATCCTCCATGTAAACAGAGATGAGGCCACAGAGAGCCCACTCCTGCACCAGCGAAGGAGGCCCAGGCAGATGGGTGACATAGGGCAAGGACCGAGGTCAGAACAAGAGGCGACAGGAGACGAGTGGCAAACACCTCTCTCTCCGCACAGGTTTTCCAGGCCTACGTGACGCTGTGCTTCGGTAAAAAGAGCAGTGAGTCCTATCCAGAAAGAGGGAGACTTCAGTGGTCTGGGAAAATTTTGCGGTCAGTCTGGACCTTGAAATCTTCTCAGAAGCTTTAAAGCCTTGCTCGTGGAGACGTAACACGACAGCCAAATTGTCAAAAGTTCAAAAAAAGAAATGCCGAATCTGGAGGGAAAGCTAAAAACTAAAGTTTGGTTTCTTAAGCCTGGGAGTGATGTCGACAGCATTTTCAGTCAAGTCTATGTCCCCCAATGTCAAAAACAGTATTAATTACAGAAATAGAAGTTTCTTGTTTCTTTCACTCTAAATTTGCTGGCCACAACTGTTATTATGGTGGCAATAATCTAATAAAGCAATGGAATTAAAGCAATGCCATAGTTTTATTTATAAGGCTGACCTAAGCATCTAACTTTTTAATTGAACACAGACAGACTTTACTTTTCCCTGTCCTCAGACTGTCTTGAACTATTTAGCTGAAGGTGTCTAAGAAAACTCAGCAAAGTTCCACTCACTGGCATAGTGCAGATTGTGAGGTTCCCAACTGGCTCTAGTAGGAAATCAACCTTTCCATTGCTCCGTGTAGTATCGCCATCTGGTGGTAGAGGGAATAACTGCAGGCTACCGTGCTATGGGGTAAAAACTTGCCTTTTGCTGGTTACTTCCAAAAGCAGTTTCTTTTGCTGATCTAAGTTTATCAGACACCGAATACATTCACTTTGTATATTTTCGTGGGATTCAAATCATGTTGCCATGATTTGAAAAAAAATAGTTTACAGCTTAAGTAGTTTAAATAAAGCTGTGGGTTCATTTGCTCATTTATTACATACCTGCTCCCTAAGTGCCTACTATGTGCCAAGCACTGCGGAGGGCACTGGGACAACAAGGCAAATGAGACATGGTTCCTGCCATCTAGGAGCTGAGTATAGTTCAGTAGGGAGACAAAGTAAGTGATCAGAAATATCCTGTAAGAGTCTTGGGAATGTTCGGCACCTCAGCCAGCACCTGGCATAGTTTGTGTGTTCAAATATTTGCTAAAGGAATGCGTGACCTGGAAGCACACAGTAGGGACAGTAACCCAGACTCAGTAGTGGTTGTGCAGGGTATTTAAAATATATACCAGGGGCGCCTGGGTGGCTCAGTCGGTTGAGTGTCCGACTTCAGCTCAGGTCATGATCTCACGGATTATGAGTTTGAGTCGCCTGTTGGGCTCTGCGCTGACAGCTCGGAGCCTGCAACCTGCTTTGGATTCTGTGTCTTCCTCTCTCTCTGCCCCTCCCCAGCTTGCACTCTCTCTCTCTCCCCCTCAAAAAATAAAAATAAAACATTAAAAGAATAAGAAGAAAGAAAGAAAGAAAGAAAGAAAGAAAGAAAGAAAGAAAGAAAGAAAGAAAGAAAGAAAGAAAAGAAAAGAAAATATATACCATATGTCAGTATGCTAAACTAAAGTGTTCGTTTGGTGAAGAGTGTGGAGGAACAGACACACATTTCACACCGCAATGGCACTAATTAATAAATCTGTACTTTTGTGGAAAATTTAGCTAACTCAGACACTCTATTCCACAAAATGCCAGTTACCCAAAGTCTTAGGTGACTTAAGTGAAGCTATATGTTTTAACTGGCAGTTTCCTTAGCGTGCTTGGTTAAGAGTGCAAAGTCAGGTGCTGTTTGGTTACGACGGGAAAGAAAAAATATACAAACCTTTCTTCTCTTGCTTGTCTTTGCTCCTCTCTCTTGTCTAAATATTCTCGGCTAATAGAAATACGCAGAAGAAACAAAATAGGGAAGGAAAAGAACAGAATTAAATTGCCATGAAATTATTAGCAGTGTTTCAAGAAAGATTAGAGCCTCAGAAATGGAAAGTGGTTGTGCTGGATTAAACATATAGATATTTAAATATATATATTTACAGACTATATGTATATAAAGGCTACACTTTCAAAGGACTAAATATAATGGATTTCCTATAGAATCACAGGAATGAAAACATGGGAAATCCTACAAGTTGAAGAAAGAAGAATTTAGGTATATGGGTGAGAGGAGAGAAGAAACACTTTTTTTAAAAGGTGAAATAATACATAAATAAAATACAGCAACTACAAGCAAGCAATAGCTTTCAGAGATGATTAGCATCCAATCAAGTTCTGGTAGCTCCACAACTTTTGTCTCAAGAACTAAATCTAGGCGGGTCCAGGTCTCTTGGCCGTTTCGTGTCGCACTCTGCAGTTTGGACACTCATGCCACAGTGTGGGATTCTTTCTCTCCATCCCTGTGCAGGGATCATGGGAAGCTCTTGCTTTGTACATTCTCTCGTCTGCACTCATGAGATGCCCGACTTTGTCCACCTTCCATATTTGTTGTTCTGCTCCTGCTGATGAGATTCCAGCTTGAATCTAAGCTGAAGACTTAAGATCAGTCACTTCTCATTGGGTCACTTATTTTCCTGAAAAATTATGACTTCATGGTTTGCTAAACTGGACCTCACAGTGTAGCTTTAGTATTTTAGACCCCTCCATGCACTGGTAACAGGACATGAAGGGACAATAGGTCAGAGCAGCTAAAGCAGATTAGGAAAGGGAGAAAAAGAAACAAAGACCCAGATTTGTTATCATCTACAAGCACCCATCCTCATCACCTTCCACGTTAGAAATAATATGTTCCATAACCCAGGAATCTTAAGATCATATTCAACAAAATAAAGAACAGATAAAGACGCTTTGCAAGGGGTAAAACACAAGAAATACGAATAACTTAAATCAATAAATGGCTTAAGAAAGGTCAGCCATTTGGCAAATCTCAAGCCATTTGGGCAATCCCAAGGACTACTTTATAAAGCTTTTCCTATTTCCTTTTTTGAATTTCTTTTCATTCACATCCTCAGACTTTCAGGATGGAACTACAGTCATCATAATTAATAGTTGCATGTGGTCTGTCCTGATGATCAAGCACTCCTTCTTGGACAGGGTTATTTTTGCCGGAATGTCTCTGTCTTACAGGGTAAGTGAGACCCACTCAGGATGAAAAGCAAATAGTGGATAGTTACAAGCATGGTCTCTGCCTGGACACACACACATACCAATATGCAGCTTAATATTTGTTACAATGCACTCTTGTCCTGTTCTTCTGGGACGTCGAGGCTATGAAAGCAAGGTATTTTGTTGGTTTTCTATGGGTCTCTGATACACTACACTTTCCCAATGTTTTGCTTCGTTTTTCAGATTGGATCATTTCTATTGCTCTATCTTCAAGTTTACTGGCTCTTCTCTCATCTCCCTTCTGCCACTGATTCCCTCCAGTGAATTTTTTATTTTGATGACTGTATTTTTCAGTTCTATATGTATTTCCACTTGGTTCTTCTTTGTAGCTTCTATTTCTTTACAGAGACTTATTTTTTCATTTGTTTCAAAAGTATTTGCCCTTACTTCTTAGACCTGTTTATAGTAGCTTCTTTACAGTCTTTTGTCTCATAACAATATCTGTGTCCTTTTGTAGTGAGCATATTTTGATTTTCTTTTCCCTTTAAGATCCTCGTGGTTTTTTGTGTGACATGTTGTATTAGATTGCATCCGGAACATTTTAAATATTTTGAAATGAGACTCTGGGTCTTCCTTGAATTCTGAGAAGAACCTTGTTTTCTTTTAGCAGGAAATCAACCAGGTTAGATCCAGCCTACAAGTCCTGACACTGGCTCCGATACTAGCTCAGGTTTCAAATATTTTTAATGCTATCCCAATTGAGCCCTTGTGTGCACCACCTAGTGGCCAGTCCGGGACCTTAGCTGTGGTCCACTCTGTATTCAGTTCTCAAAGTCTGTGGTAAGCTATGCGGGTTCTGAGCCACGTGTGCACAAACGGGAGATGAGCCCCTAAGTGCTCTCTGATTTCTCTACCTTTTGTGACTTTCCTATCATTTCCCAGCCTCCTTGGGTCTCCACTCCTGGTCCTGCGGCCAGAAAGCTCGGGTTTTGTTTTCCGAGCTCTTTTGCATACTTTGAGTAACTCCATCCGCACGCAAGGCAGCACGGCAGGACGCAGACAGAGTGGGGGTGACCTGCCTAGTGTGCTCCTGGAGCCGCAGCCCCCCTGGTCAGAAGAAGGGTCCCCTCCCTCAGAGTCTTAGGCACCTGCCTGGACACTGCTGCCACCATTGTGCTTCTGTAACAATACAGCCTGGGGACTGGGGTAGGAAAGAGGAGAAAAAATACGAAAACACAGGACATTTCTCCAGTCTCGACCCTTAGGAATTCCATTTTCTGCTCCTCAATCCAGAAAGAGAAGCCTTCTCTTAGAGCTCTTCCGGTTCACACTTGGTGTATGCTTCTGGGTTTGGGGGTACCTCGGAGGACAGGTGATGTAGAGGAAGAAAAGGGTAAACTCTCACTGGTTTGGAACGCTGAATGTCAGCCTTTGTCCCCAGTTCACCGGCGCCCTTTTACAGCTCAGAGTCTTCAGAGCTCCGTGTGCGTGTCCACGGTTTCTGGCTGCACTCAGTGGCAGGAGAAGAGATGGGAGGGAGCGTGCTGATTCCACCTTCCCCTGAACCGACACCCTGTTTTAGTAGGTTTTCAGCCAAAACCTCTATATGTGCAAACTAACCTCTGAATCTTCCACGTGTTTCAGCCAGATTTGCTGCTGCTATTTGACGGCAAACTATGCAAACTCTCAGAAAGCCCCGGTCCTGAAGCATTTCTCCTGCCCCAGTGCTTTTACACACTGGACTTCCCAGAAGTGACAACTTGCAGAGTTACCTCATGAGAAATGGTGCATACAGGTCTGGCATTCCACATATAATGTGGTAAAAGTCTGACAGTTCAGGATATGCTATGCAATCACAGTGGAGAAATGATGTTAAGTTTCCTTCGTGCCAGCCACTAACGCAGCCTTACAGAAGCCAACATTAGCATTTCACGCACAGACTTGGGATATTTGTTACCAGGTAAAAGTGAGTTATAGTTAAGGCAACTTACAACTCTGCTTATATTTTGACCATTTCTACAATTACACAAACTTTCCTGGGTTCTGGAAAAACATCACAGAACCTGTAAATCCTTAGGAACGAGGCTTTGTATTCTTTGTGGGTTTAAATGGGAGTCACTGAAAGGAGATACGGTATGCCAAAGAAACTGAACTGAGGAAACAGGAAGTGAAGATGGGGTGAGAAATGAAAACAAGAAAGAACACAGAAGGTCTAGGAGCCATGACTGGGGAGACGACAAAGGCAGAGATGAGGAAGAGGAGAGGATGCAAGAAGGAACAAAACGTGTAAGGAAAGACTCGGGAAGTGTTTTGTGTTCCATAGGGCACTGCACGGCATGAAGCTTGCATGGAGGAGGAGAACTGCAAGGAGATTGACCAGGAGGTTGGGGAGAACAGGTGCACAGGCTGGAGGAGAAACGGAGTGACATTGAACTCGGCTGGGGCAGACAGGCTGAGACGGGCACACAGCCTGGGAGCCGGATGGAGACCACAGAGATCAGTGGGATAACGAGCTGGGAGTAATCGGCAGATTGGCTTTCTCCTCCAGAGGAGGAGAGATTATTGTTAAAAAACATATATATTGAAGATTGCAACAGGGAGCAAGGAGCAAAGCAGAAAGTGCGAAATGCATTTTCTTTTGGCATCCGACAGAATATGAATAACACATGAGTAGCTTGAGGGGGAAATGACAAATTAAGTTAAGACAATTAGGCTGTCTGTCTTCAGGAAGGCCTGGATAAGACCATTTTAGATAATGGAGGACCCAAAAATACAGGAGCTCCTAATTGTATTTGGCTGGCTTTCTGTGCTTCCTGCCATATGGTTACAGGGAAAGGGCCATGACAAGCCAGAGCAAGTCCATTTCAGGAATGTCTTACAGTTCCTTAAACACGGAGACAGAATCTAAAGCAAACATACCACTATCGAACCTTCACACCAGTATTCATCACACCGAGCATGAAGGCATGCACTTCAATTCTCCATTCAGTGTTTACGGAATCTTGAAATTCCTTACTTGAATTTGTTCCTTTCTTCCCGTTCTATTCTCTGCAACCTTTCTTCTCTCTCCTGCCGCCGTCTCTCTCTCTCTGCTGCCAATGACTCTTGATGCTGCCTGAAGGATGATGTGAGAAGACCGCTCGGTGAAGACCTAAAGATACAGAGTTTATGTTTTAGTGGCTCGGCCTGTGATTAAAAGTACCCAAGTAGGAACCAGCCAGACTTCGGTTTCAAGAGAGGGTCCAGTCTGCTGGTACCTAGGTATTGCGGGGGAAAAATCACTTGATGTCTCAGGATTTTCATCTGTAGGTGGAGGTAAGTAGCCTGCTTCATGTGTCAGGAGGACAAGGAGGTACGAATGTGCACACGATACTAAGCACCACGCCTGGCACGTAAGCAGCCATCAATAATGGGTGCTGTTATTACCAGAACGAATCCCCATAATGTGCATAACCTGTAAATACAGATTTATCCTCTCTCCCCCTCCTCGTCTCTCTATAGAAAGATACACGATTTTTTTTAAAGGTTAATTTTGTTTTGTTTTTTGTTAAATCCAAGTTAGTTACCATATAGTGTTATAATGACTTCAGAAGTAGAATTTAGTGACTCATCACTTACATACAACACGCAGTGCTCATCCCAACAAGGGTCGTCCTTAATGCCCATCACCCATTTAGCCCACCCCCCACCCACCTCCCCTCCAGCAATGCTCAGTTTGTTCTCTGTATTTAAGTGTCTCTAATGGTTTGCCTCCTTCTCTGTTTTTATCTTATTTTTGCTCCCCTTCCCCTACGTTCATGTTTTCTTAACTTCCATATATGCGTGAAATCATATATTTGTCCTTCTCTGACTTATTTCACTTAGCATAATACACTCTAGTTCCATCCACATAATTGCAAATGACAGGATTTCATTATTTTTCATCATTGAATAATATTCTCTATATATATATATATACACATACCCCTATACACATACATACACAAATAAACACATGTATATACATATATATGTGTGTGTATATATACATATATATAGATAGATAGATATGTATACACACACACACACACATACAGACACACACATCTTCTTTATCCATTCATCAGTCAATGGACATTTGGGCTCTTTCTGTCATTTGGCTATTGTCGATAGTGCTGCTATAAACATTGGGGTGCATGTCTGCCTTCGATTCAGCATTTTGGTATCCTATGGTTAAATACCTAGTAGTGCAATTGCTGGGTTGTAGGGAAGTTCTATTTTTAATTTTTTGAGGAAGCTCCATATTGTTTTCCAGAGTGGCTGCACCAGTTTGGAAATCCATGCACATTTTAAACTTAATCTATGGAAAGACTTTATAGAATCAACATTCAATCTAAAACTGTTTTCTATTTTACATATGCTAAAAATATTCTACCATACACCAGCTTCTTGATACACCTCCTCAAAATAATTGTATCATCTTAAAACAGGTGTTAAGATAACAGATGAAGAAAAAACAGACACAATACTGGTCTGAAATCTGACTGGTAATAAGGAAATCTAATTCTATGTCAAGAAGCATCCACAAACATACAGCACATTTAAAGGACTTGACTCTTGGTGATACCACACCATCTGGACTGTTCGAAGATGGCATCATGGGGACAACTGGCTGTGAGAGGCCTCGGCGAGGGATCGCGATGGTGGGAATCACAGGAAATGTTAAGTCAGGAGAATGGGTGGGAAAAGGAAAAATTAGGTCAACACGTGAAAAATACAAAAGGGAGTTCATCACGAAGAGGGGTCTGTTGGACCTCTGGGGAGTAACAAACCAAATCCATATGGACGATGAGGCCTTAATTTATTGAAAAAATTCTAAAACTAAGATACAAATCCTGCTGAAATGTAGGCTGGATGAAATCCTACTTGGATCCAGTGAAAATATGCCTGCCTGGTGGGGAACACAAGGTTCCTCAGAGCAGGAGAAAGATGGGACTCTGGTCTCACTCATGCGCTGCCCTAAGTCCTACAGTCATTCTCCCTGGAAAAGTGGAACTGTCTCTGGCTGTCATTCAGAGGTGGCAGAAGCAGAGGGAAGAAGCCACCATTGCTGAGAGTGACAGGAAGGTAGTAACCAAATCCTATATTCCGGGCTCTCAAGGGAGCTACTCCAGCAGCCCTGGACACTTGGGCATGGATAGAATTTGATTTCTCCTTCACATACATGAAGTCCAGACTATCCTTCTTAAGCCGGTATTTACTTTTCTGTTAAATGCAGCTAAATCTAATCCACAGAGTTGAATGTACCTTTTACACAGTGGTTGACAGAAATTGTTACGGACATAACAGATATTTTAAACCTGACTAATAAGTTTAACAATATACCTACTGCCCTGAATGAGAGAAAACACATTCTCCTCAAACACAGAGGGACTGTTCAAACACTGACCACCAAAGCTGCCACGAAGCTCAAAAAATTGGTTTCATATGAGCTACCTTCCTATCCACAATGTAGATGAGTTGGAAATAAGATAAATTTTAAAAACTGATATAATTGGAAAATTGTAAACACTTCTAAATAATTCAGGTCAAAGAAAAATACAGAAAATTAGAAAAGATTCAAAGGGCACTATAATGAATAAAATATATATATCAAGATTTATAGAATGTTTCTACAGTAGTATTTAGAAGAAAGTTATCACCTGAAGTGCTTACATTAGAAAAGAAGAAAGTAAAAATTAATGAGTGGTCAACTCAACAGTTTGAAAAGCAACGACAGAATAAATTCAAAGAAAGCAAAAGAAATGAAATAAAGATAAGGACGAAGATTAATGAAATAGAAAAATATAGAGAAAATTTAAAAACCAAAGCTGATTTATAATTTTTTTAAATAATAATACATTCTGTCAAAACTATTTAAGGAAACAGCTACTAGTAGGAATATTCAAGAATGGCACATAGATACAAGTACGAACATAACAAGAGATAAAAATAATTATGACAAAATGAGGAGAAATTTCTATGACACTACATTTGGAAACTTTGAGGAAATGGATGTTTTTCTAAAAATAATTTACTAAATTTTACTCAGGAAGAAACAGAACTTTTAGAGCTCTATTAGCCTTCAAGAAATTGAATCAACTAATTACAGATACATCCATACACACCAAAACAAAAACCAAAACCCCATAAGGCTCATATTTTTAAAGGTGATTTCTACCAAATAATCAAAGAAAAATTCATCTTAATCATATATAAGGTTTCAGAGACTATAAAGAAGAAAAAGCTAACTCATTTTATGTGATTAGTATCACTCTGACATGAAAACTAAACAAGCACAATATGAGGATAGAAACTTATATACTGATTGCAAATATGGACATCACTGCAAAATCTGAAATAAAATCATGTTGTTTGTCCAATGAATGCAAGGATGTTTAAGACAAATACATCAGTGAACGTAATTTGCCACATTAATAGGTTATAGGAGAAAAACCATGACTACCCCTGTAGATGCAGAAAAAGCTTTAAATACAATACTCATTTGTTTTTTTTTTTAAATAAAACTTTAGCAAGCATAGGACTGGAGAGAACTTTCTTAACCTGACAATGGGTATTTAGCCAACGATTTTTTTAAAACTATGGTAAACATTACTCAGTGCTGGAACATTAAGTGCATCTTAATGTTAGAATTGATCAATCAGTCGAGAAGTGATGGACTACTTAACAACTGGTACTGAGAGGACTATTAGCCACACACCACAAAATACAGCGAGGCCTTCCACATACCAAACACAAAGAAAAATTCTGGGAGTGGAAAATGTAAAAAGCAAAACTTTGCAATTTTTATCTCAGGAAAGAATTTTTATACTAGAAACAAAAAAGGGCCATCAAAAAGGAAAAACGACGCATTTACATATATTAAAATTTAAAATTTGTATGCTCTTAAAGAGTACATAAGAATAAAGAAAATTCACTACCTAGGAGGAGCTACTTATAACACAGATAAACGACAAGGATTAGTATACATACAACAAAAAGAACCACTCCATATCAGGAAAAAAGAAATCACTCTGGAAAAATGAGCAAAAGATCATGGGCATTTTGCTGAAGAAGAGAATTAAATTTTTTTAAACGTTTTTTATTTTATTTTTGAGACATAGAGACAGAGCGTGAGCAGGAGAAGGGCAGAGAGAGAGGGAGACACAGAATCCAAAGCAGGCTCCAGGCTCTGAGCCATCAGCACAGAGCCCGACGCGGGGCTCGAACTCACAGACCGCGAGATCATGACCTGAGCCAAAGTCGGCCGCTTAACCGACTAAGCCACCCAGGCGCCCCAAGAAGAGAATTAAATGGCCAGCAAATATATAAGTGATGCTCATCTTCACCAGAAATCAGAGAAAAAGAACACAAGCTAAACTCATAGTGATATATTGTTTCACACATCTCAGATTGCAAATTGACAAAAACTAATGCCTGATGACCTGGAGCATTGCACAGAACAAGACAACAAGAACTCCCTTCCATCCCTTCTGGGAGTCTAGGTTGATATAATCATTTTGGAGAAGCCGCTTAATACATTTGAAGATGTGTCTATCCTACAACCCAGCAACTCCACTTCTAGGTTTATAGTAGAGAGTAACTTCTGCATGCTGAAGATGGCAGGTGTGTACAAGAATTCTATGTGTCACACCGTTTGCACTGTTAATGGTTAATGACTAGAAACTATCTAGGAAAGCAAAAATATAGCATATTTTTACAAAGGAATACTTTTATACCTGCGAAAAATAGAGTGAAATTGACTAACATGGGTGACTCTCAAAAGCACAATACATTGATAGTGAAAAGTAGTTTGAAGAATATGAGCGATATGCTGTCATTTCTATGAAGTTTAAATACATACCAGCAAAACCACACACTATTTAGGGGTATGTGTATATTTAGCAAAAATATATGTGGAAACATATAATAACATATATGATAAAGCCAATTTCAGGTGGTCATCACTAGGGAAGAAAATAAATTAAAGGGACAAGGGCTTCGATTTTATACACAATAGCTCCATAATTTTCTGTCATTACCTTTCTGTCATTACCTAAGATTTTCAGTAAGCCTGGAATATATTTGTTGAAGCCATTCTATTGCTCTTTAAGAATCAAAAGTACTTTTCTTTCAACCTCAAGTATCTTTGAAGCCCCATGCTAGCTGAACATCAAAAGTAAAGTCTAGCTCCAGAATCTGAAAACAAAACATAAGGTACTCTACACAGGACAGTTATGATTTTAGGACTATGTGCGGAATTTGAATCCAGCCCAGCTTCCCAGCCTGCCTTGGGTGGTTGCCTCCTCAAGCGCTAGCACCTTTACCTTCTGAGTTCTCTTTTGAGAGCAAGAGACAGGAGCAAGCTTGGTGGTCTGTGCTCTTGCTTGGGTGAAGAGACCTTGGCATTCCCCCTTACACTTCTGACTTTAGATTGTTCTTCTAAATGTTTGCGCTTATCTCAGGAAAGACTTAACACATAATAAGCGGCCATTAGTGGCTATGCTAATGAAGTCACAGGGAAGCCTCTCTATATCATACATTCACATCATTTCCTTATGGAAATTGTGAATATTGGAGCCTGAATAAAATTAAAGTGCTATTAGAACTCGAGAACGTTAAGTAGTGTCCAGTTTAGTCAGGTTTAGTCGGCATCCTTCCTGCAGATTTTGACCCTGCCCACTTGGCCCTCGTAAGAACAGATCTCATATTGACTCGCTGGCCAGAACACAACAGCAAACACACTGGCAGGCAGCATTAACAATACGGAAAGTCTCCTTCCTTATTTCCTCAGTTTTGAATGAACCGAAATGTGAGCTAACTCAAAGCAATGCAGAGTGGTTCCTCTTTTCTGGAAATGAAGCAAAACGCCTTGAGCGATTCAAGATTCATTCTCTTGAGCACACCAACACAGATCCCTGTAGCAGGAAGGGAGAATTAGAACTCCCATGAGCTCTTCCGTCCTAAATGCATATATGCCACTTTGATCATACAAGAAACAGAAGGCTATAAACATCATATTAATAAATTTTTCTGGGGTGCCTGGGTGGCTCAGTCGGTTAAGCGTTTGACTTCGGCTCAGGTAATGATCTCATGGTTCGTGGGTTCGAGCCCCACATCGGGCTCTGTGCTAATGGCTCAGAGCCTGCAGCCTGCTTCAGATTCTGTGTCTCCCTCTCTCTCTGCCCTTCCCCTGCTAACGCTCTGCTTTGTCTCTCTCTCTCAAAAATGAATAAACATTAAAAAAAAAATTAAAAAAATAAATAAATTTTTCTAGGTCTTCTGGAGAAGCCCAACATGTGAAAATATAAACTGTGGTCCTGTTTCTGGAAATGGGCTCAACCCATAATATCAATGCCAGAATGCACTCAAACCATACAAAAGGAAATCCCAAATCATCCTTTAAAAAAAAAAACAAACCACCAAAATTCAAGCTGGTATGGTAAATTCTCCTTATAAGGGCATCTTTAACAGATTTTTATCTTTCATAGTAGGTTTTTCAGGAACAATCCTTACAGTGATTGGAAGCTGCTGTGATGTTTCATCTTGGCTGGTCTGAGGACCAGCTATGGCCAAACGGAATGAGCACAATAAGGTTTAGAGAAAACCAGAGCATGGCCAATCACTGAACCTCGGTGAGCCTAGTTTACTTGTTTGTAATTAGTAATAATAATACTTGCAACTCCTGAAGCACCATGAGGTCAATATGAGAGTTTATGTATGAGCTTGCTTAGAACAGCATCTGGGCCGGAGCACCTGGGTGCTTCAGTCAGTTAGGTGTCTGACTCTTGAATTCCACTCCGGTCATGACCTCACAGTTTAGAAGATCGAGCCCCGTGTTGGGCTCTGTGCTGACCACAGAGCGTGTTTGGGATTCTCTCTCTGCCCCTCCCCAGCTCATGCGCATACACTCTCTCAAAATAAACAAACAAACTAAAAAAAGAACAGCATCTGGGCCATCCTGGGTACATGACACATCTCCTTTTATGTTGGGAGCCTAAAATCTCCGGAGGCAAGGGAAGGCTAAGCTGCAGTCTCCAGGGCCAGATCTGGAGTGCGACACTAGCAGCTCCAGTCTGAGAGGCTAGAATGGCCTGGGGGTTTGACGTGAACGTTCCCACCATGGCTACCAGCTGGGTGAGTCACCAGGACCACGAACCACCCCGGAACGCACCTGGAAAGCTGAAGTCATCTACGTTACACCCAAGGCAGCTGCAACCGAGTGAAGCCACAGAAGAATTCAGGTGGAGAGGAGCCAGAGAGAGATTTTGCAATGGAGCGGATGATCTACTCTGAGTGAGGGGAATTGCAATATTTAATCTTGGCCACACCAGGCTCCAGGGGCTTCCCCAGAAACCCATCTGGTTAAAGCCTCCCTCGCCAAGATGTCTGAAATAGGAATTCCATTTCGCTGAAATGTGCTTGGTAATAATAGTTACCATTGATGGAGACAATATCATGTGGCAATTATTTTATGTGAAATGATTCTTTTAATCCCTACAACCTCTTGTACTAAGTGCTACTATTCCCTTCTTTATAGATGAAGAAACTGAGGCCAGAAGAGTTACATTTAGGACATAGAAGTGGGCATTTCAACTAGTCTGTTGTCCAGAGCCCCAGTGTTAACCAATGTCTTAAAGAAAATTAAAGAGAAAGAATACATTTCATCTCATTTGATGAGGCCAGTATTACCCTGGTGTAAGACCATTTCGGAAGTCAGCTTGGCCATTTCTTAAAAAGCTAAACGTGTGCCTACCAGAGAACTCAGCCATTTCATTTCTAGGGATTTATCTAAGAGAAAAGAAAGCACATTTCCATACTAAGACGTGTACACAAATATTCAGAGCCAAATAATGGAAACAACTCAAATGTCCATCAACAAACTGTGGTGTATTTATACGCTGGAGTACCAGTCAGCAATAAAAAGGAATGAAGTATTAAAACATACAACTAAATGAATGGATTTCAAAACAATTATGTTATTTGAAAGAAGTCAACCCCTCCCTAAGAGTACATATAGTATGATTACATTTAAATAAAACTCTAAAAAGTGTAAACTAATCTATAAAGACAGAAAGCAGACCGGTGATTACCTAGGATGGGGAAGGGCAGCCATAACCCCAAAAGGCCATGAGAAAATGTTTGGGGTGATGGATGATAATGGCTTCACTTGCATATACATATGTCAAAACTTCTGCTCAACTTTTTTTAATGTCAATTATACTGCAAAAGCTGTGTAAACACACACGCTCCTTTGGTAAGTTCGAGTTAAGTACAAGTCTTATTTGTGAAAGAAGCAAATCTTTAACATTTTTTATTTAAAAAAATGATCTCTGGGGAAACAGTAACAAAAGTCACACTAAGTTCACAAATTATCCAATATTTGAAATTATCACTTCATTCACAAGTAGATAATTTAACTTAAAGATACAGAGGTCAAAGAACAGTAATAAAATGGCCAACTCATCGATACAAAACCATGAGGTTGTCCTCACAACCTGGCTATAAAAGTCAGGGGTCACTCGATCTAATGGTCACAAGACAAGAGGTGACTCTGGGTTATGCCTAGCTGTAAAAGGCATTTGCTTTCCCTGGAATGAGGAAATGTCGGCATCTTCTTTCACCCTTCGGGGCTACACATCCCAGCTCTCAAGATGAAATGAGCAAGCCCCAAGGGCAGCCTCAAGAAACAGACAACTTTTCTCTATCATCACAGCTACAATCCTGGAGACATCTGCTCTCAAAGAGGAGGACATGGGTTACGGGAGACAAGAAGAGGGGTCACACTGCGTGCTGTGGACACTGGTCCCACGTGCAGTCTGATGTCACTGCACTCACTCACATGCAGGTCATGATGCCATTCCCCTAGGCCTAGCTGGCATCATGCTTTGGCCTGGCCCCTGGCCGCTTCTGCAGGCCTTGATCCCAGGCTCACAAGCAGTTCTTGCCAGTTTGTTCTTACTTTGCACCCTCCTGTCCAAGACCAAGTGAGCCAGGAGGTCAGTCCTTCCGTCACAAGCTCCTGGGCCACCCCAATGTGGCTTCATGATTAAACTATTTTTCAGGCGGCTTCCAAAACAGGATTGCCTCCAGTGCCTCCTGTGTCATGGCTTCCCGGCCTTGCAGGCCCAGACCGAGGTCCATCCTTCTGGTCTTCTCTCTTCCTTTCCTGTCCAGGCCAACTCATACCTCCTGTGCTTGCCCACCCCTTCTCTAAACACCAAATCTCTTCCAAACATAGTCTTCCAGCTTGGGATCATGTTTTAAAGAAGGATATGGACTCACTCTATTTTTTTAGTCTCCCTCATTTAAATGGGCTTGCTCATCTCATCATGAGAGCTGGCAAACCTAGGGATAAGTTGCAATATGTCGTCCATGGGTGACTCAGTTTCCCAGACCTCTTATCAGAGGTGTCCCTCACAAGGACAGAGCATCGATGCTAGGCTCTCGACTTTCATGGCCTCTTTAATTCTTGTATGAAATTTCATTTTCTTCCCAAAATTTACTGCAATGGAAATTCTCCATTTGCTGACGATTTGCTTATCTTCTGTTTCTGCCAGTACAGTGTAAGCCAGGTGAAGCCGGCAGCTGGGTCTGATTAAATCAATGTTAGATTCTCACACCAGCAAAGGTGGTACATGGTGAGCACCCATTATTTATCAAATGAAATATAGGTGTCATTATATGTGTGTGTGTGTGTACAGCCCCCAGAGGCTAGGTTTCCAGCGCTCACTGGATATTTTGGTTTTACACTGGCACCGTAGGAAGATGAGAGAGTGAGAAAGGGTGGGGATTCCATTGAAATATCTATCTGTCTACACACACAAACTCTTTCTCAAATCAACCCAGAAAGAAACTCAGCCTCTCCCATCGTAATAGTAAGACTTACTCATTCGTGGCTGGGCTGTGTGGAAAGGAGTGGGAGAAATGGGGTAAGGGACCCAGGAGTACATTTTTCTGAATGAGAAATCTCTCCCTTGTTCCTGCCTTTTTTCACTGTGTAGTCTTTGAACAATCCTAGTGTGAAACCAGAAACCTGGCCATCAGGGGCTGCCCCACTAGGAAAGGTGCACACGAGGGTGACAGCCCAGGGGCTCTGCTTGCAGCATGGAATAACTGTGAGCATCTACAGCTCTGTGGGTGGGGGTGTGCCATCTGCATAGTTTGATGAGTGACTTTTCCACTTTCTTGTTCTAGATCTCACCTAACTCTGTGACACACACTCTTCTCACTTCCCAATGGAATTACAAAGATATGCTTAAGGTTGCTATGTTTACCTTTTATATAAACAAGGATGAGGGAATTGTTTAATTAAAAAAAAAATCTATTCTAATCCCTCTTCCAAAGGAAGAAAATTGGATTCTGGGAGGTTCAAACTGGCCATGCATGTATTTGCCTGTTTATGTGACAAAGAGGTATGAGGCAGGGCAGTGAACAGGAGGCTGGGGGATCTCACACAGGAGACACAGAAATGGCAGCTGCCCAACAGCAGTGAAAAAGCAGTAAAGACGCCCCCTACAGGAGAAAGAACAAGCAAACAGCGCAGAGTGCCTACTTGCAAGAAGAAAGAATTCTGTCTTACGAGTCAGGTGAACACGGACCCTACGGGGCACAGTCCTGCTTGTCTTAAAGACTTTCCCCAAGTCTTTGAATAAAGTATCCAATCCAGGAAAGTTAACCATCTTGATCCCATGGCTTTAGGGGACTCAAACCTACTACCACAGACCACTGCAGATGGTCTTATTGTTTTAGAAACAAAAAGATAAAACACACCAAAGGACTGAGCGCTGAAATACAGGTAGCATATGAAACCACAAAGATGTTATGATTCACTCTGTCTGAGGAAGTCAGAGGAGTTTTATAGGACAGATGTCATCTATGTGGCTCTCAGAGGATGAGAAGGAATCAAGTGGATGAACTGAGGCCAAAGGAGAGGAGAGGTTGGCCAAAGAACAGAGCAAATTTGAAGGAAGGGGCCCCAGGAGTGTCTGGTATATTCATGGTGGCATCTCCATAGGGTAAAGTAGAGTGAGGCTGATGAAGCTGGAAGGTGCCTGTAGGACCCAAATGTGAGAGATATTCTTGTGACATTACTCAGGTTGGGCTCCATGGGTTGGCAGAGGGAGTCATTCAAGGTTTCTAAGCGGGAAAGTCACCTGCTCAGAGCTATATTTCAGAAAGACCTGTATCACTCAACAGATAGTCCAGGCATGACATAGATCTTGAACTAAATCTATGGTAGTAGGAATGGGAAGGAGTCACCTCCAAAACACATGTGGGAGAAAGAGTCCCTAGTGTCTGTTGAGAATTCAGAGTCCTCCTGCAGGACAGAGGGCTAATGTAGAACCCAGGTCCCCAAACACCCAGAGTCACAGCATGTAGCTGCCATCAGGGAGCCAGACCTACTGTATACTCACTCTGTCAATGGACCGATATGTCTCCTCTCCTGCACTTTGGATGTAATACAATCAATTAATCAGGACCATGTTGTGCCTTACAGGAACTCACTGTATGTAACAAGATTGGTATCAGGAACTAGCAACAGGCAAGTGGGAAGTCTACAGGTAAAAGGGGAATGCAGCTTCTCTGAATGGTATGGACTTAGGCCACATTGGTACCTTTATTTCCTGTCCGCAGTTGTAGACTGGGTGCTATTAATTTTGATCGCATAAAAAGAAAATGCCTTTTATCATATTTTATATGCTATTCAGGATTTTCTCCGTGATGTCTGAGGTGTCTTTTGTAATCGACTTTGACCAATTTAAATATAAAATTAAGAAAAAATTAACTAGAGCTCTATTGCACAATGGGGCTCTTGACTCCACTAACAATTTTAAAAGCAGAATTGTGTAGATCAAGTGATGGAACACAGCCAGGAAGTATTTGAGATTCAGAAAAACACATGACTCATCTATTTGGAAAAATCAATGGTTTTAAGTCCAAACAAGTAAAACCCCAAGGCAGACATAGATATGAGCAAAGGCAAGAAATAATAAAAGCCAAAGCTGGCGAGGATGAGAGGACACAAGTGCACAGATCATCCACAACAGACAGCCCACGCAGAGGATCAGGATGAGGAAGACACAGGTACCAGCAACTTACACTCAGGGCAATAGTCAAAAGGCCTGCCAGGCAGGTGATAAATACGAAAGCTAAAGTAACTGAAAATAGGCAGAGAATGCATGGAAACATCTTCATTCTGAGGGAGGAGTTACCACGCCAATGGTGGAGACAGGTGTTGAAGGGAGTCGTAAGAAGGGAGAGCCCACAAGGGGGAGCCTGACTTGGTAGAAGTCACCATTCAGCACAGCAGGCACCCCTTCTCCCCATCCTAGCTGCTCAGTCCCACCTTCCCCAAGTATCCCCCGTCCTCTATTCTAGCACTGTCCTTCACCAGAAACAACTAAACAACAGAAGAAAAAAACAACTGGACTGTTTCAAGATAGCCCACGACACAGTCCTGCTCCAAAGAGTACTGACTGAATGGTAAAGACAAGAATTGGGAGGAAGGAGAGCTCCTGACAGCCTCACAGAAGCCAGGGAGGTGGGAGACACTCCTAAGGGAATAGTGTGAACACGACACATACGTGAATCTGGATTCCTGGTGGTGCATGACAAATCGCAAGGAAAATGATGGATCACGCGATAATGGTATGCAAACAAGTGAAAACATTTAAGGTGGATCTCTGCCTCATGCTATTTGCCAAAACAACTTCCAGCTAGATAAAACATTTCAGTGTGAAAACTGCAGCTTGAAATTCTATTTTTATTTTTATTTAAAATAAAATAATAAATGATTTTTCTTTTAACATTATTAAAATAAATTAATAACATTAAATTTATTTTAAATTTACTTTAAATTTAACATTATTAAAATAAATAATGTTTATTTATTTTTGAGAGAGAGAGACAGAGTGTGAGCAGGGGAGAGGCAGAGAGAGAGAAGGAGACACAGAATCCAAAGCAGCTCCAGGCTCTGAGCCATCAACACAGAGCCTGACGCGGGGCTCGAACCCACAAGGGTGAGATCATGACCTGAGCCGAAGTCGGATGCCTAACGGACTGAGCCACCCAGGCGCCCCTGCAGCTTGAAATTCTAGAAGCATGCATGGGAGAAAAGGCTTCCTCCTCATGAGGAACACAAAACCAGAAGACAAAAAGATGAATAGATTGAACTCATAAAATTTAAATCTGTCTGCCTGGCAAAAACACCAGAAATGAAATAAAAGACTAATGACTGAAGAATATAATTGCTACTCTTCTCACAGTTTATAAATAGTCTCTACACTTCAGTAAGAAAAAGAACTCAATGACCAGGAACCAAATATTCACAGAAAAGGAAATATTAGATGCTCGTGGACATAGGAAAACATGCTCCACCACATTCATAATAAGAGAAGTGAACATTTAAATTTGAATGACATAGAACTCTTCACCGCCAGGTGGGCAATGGTTGAGGCGTTGAATGGTCCTTCTGCAGAGGGTGGGGGCAACAAGCTCTCTCCCTCGGCATGGCTGACAATCAAAACGGGTACAATCTTTATGAAAAGCTATTTGATAAAAATCAATCAAAATTAAAAATGCATAAACAATTGATGACTGAATCTATTTCTAGGAACTTATCCTACGGATAACTACACATGTGCGAAACGACACGTGGTCAAAGAATTCCGTTGCAGTGTCGTTGGTCCCAGCAAAACAATCGATATGGAATTGGGTATATGAAGTAGCATCCAGAGAAAAAAGTGTGATGCAGACATTAAAAAGAAGGCAACAACTCTAAGTACTGCAGTGAGAAGAACCTGGATGCAGGTTTTAAGTGAAAAAGCAGAATGCACAATAGTTTGTACAGTGTATTACCATTTGTGTAAAGATATAATAAACATGTCTATGCTTACATGATCATAAATATCTCTGGCCAAACAAATAAGAAATCGCTAGGAGCCGTTGCTTCTGGGGGAGGGAGCTTCACTTTCACTGTACACCCTTCACCTTTTAAATGCTCTACTGTGTACATGCAAAGCCCATACAAAATTCAAATGTAAAGTTGCATCCTTTACTCATCCTTATTATCCATTATTACTCCCAACAGAGATGTCACAAGGGGTGTACTGTCTTCCAGGAAGTAGGAAGACTGCTATGGCAATGAAACACGGCAATTCCCAAGTGTTTTTTTCTTTTTTTTCAATTTTTATTTCAATGTTTAAAAATTAAAAAAAAATTTTTTTAATGTTTATTTTGAGGGAGAGTACGCGCATGTGCTCACAAGTGGAGGAGGGGCAGAGACAAAGGGGAGCAGAGGGTCTGAAGTGGGGGGCTTGAACTCATGAACTGTGAGATCATGATCTGAGCCGAAGTTGGGTGCTTAACCAACTGAGCCACCCAGGCACGCTCTCAAACTTTTCTAAAGCCTGGATATTAATCTGTAGAATAAGCAGGGGATTGTCATTTACAGTAGCGTCATTAACAACCAGCAGCACTGTTGTAAGTGGAAGAGAACAGAATCGATGTTTCAGGCACATAATGATCCTTTGGGTTTCAGCTCAATGAGTGCAGAAGTCCTTCCCGGCCCCCTAAAATCTGGATCTGGGGTTCTTTGAGTGTGCTCTAACAGAGCACTCAGTGTGTTCACCTGCTAACGCCCTCTTTCGTGGTACAAGCTGGGCCTCGTTATCAGGGCACTTCCCAGACTCAGCGCCAAGAATGATGGCCTCAAAGCACCTTCAGCCCCAGGCACTTGACTTGGGATCCCCTAAGATTGTTGCTCAGTAATTGTGGTCACCACACCGAGCAAGCATCTGGCGCCGTTTCTGAGAAGGCCCACAAGATGGAGATGTCACCGCAGGGATGGAAAGAGAACGCTCTCTGCCCTTCCCAGCTTCCAGACACGTTTGCTGTGGTGTAATTATTGTTTGGTTGTTGGTTTCATTTGAATATTCAACATGAATGGTTCGAATAGTCCCATTAATTTTTCTTTTAAAAGTATTTAGAATGTTTCCACTCAAAAAGCACAGTTTCAAAACTGAAACATTTAGAAAGTCTGCTTTCATTCAACAGTTGCATCTTGTATCCCTGAGGGCCTTTGCAAATAGTTCTGGATTTCTTATTTTCTTTTGTTTTGGCAGAGCTCAACTTCCAATTTCATGAAAATTAATGTTACACTCTTTCTGAAAGAGGGCCCTATAAACCAAATCATAATAGATGTGGAGATGGAGTCATTCTAATACCCTTGACTTGACTTCATTTTGTATATTGTTTCTTCAGTTCTTCCTTTCTAGGTCAATTTATCATTCTAAATTTGATTAACATACAACATACTAGTATGCTTGGGAAAATATGGCAAACTCTAAGCTCACAATGTTGCCCAGTTGTATTTCCAAAGTGGGCTGACTGCTTGAAGGGGTGTTTTAGTTGGCCTGATTTTCCTAGGACTTAAGGGAAGTGAATCTTATTTCCAAACTAAAGGAGTTCTAGATCTTTCCAGTAATGCACCGCACCCTGACATGCAATTTATTTGTCAGGAGTGTGTTAACAGAAAAAGTAGATTCTTGGGGCGCCTGGGAGGCTTAGTCGGCTAAGTCTCCGACTCCTGGTTTTGGCTCAGGTATCGGTCTCATGGTTCTGTAGGTTCGAGCCCCACATCAGGCTCTGCACTGATGTTTCAGAGCTTGCTTGGGATTCTCTCTCTCTACCTCTCTCAAAATAAATAAATAAACTTAAGAAAAAAAAGGAATAGCATTGAGCTTTAAAAACAGAAAAAGAAAATGTGGGTTCTAGCTGCAAAAATGCAAGTATTGTTCAAAATACTTTAATGCCTTTCCTGAGTTTTTCTTTTTGGTTTCAGTAATTATGGGTATATAAGACATCTCAATAATTTTACAAATTCTACTTAAGTATATACTTCAGTAAAAATAATCACATACCTTAGTAGGGCAGAAAACAGTTGTAAATGTGAAAATAGATGAGTGACATCCAAATAATCCAGGTGTCAAAAATGAAAAAAACTGTATAAAACTACATACTATGATAAATACAACTTACATTGTACATTTGGGTTATATATACAAATATGAGTTGGAACCCTTCCTTATTTTTCTTTTTTTTACAGTCACATATATAAGCCAGCAAGGCGAGAGTAAAACACGGCGTGGCCAGGCTTGGGGGCTTGCTGGTCTTAATAATGGAACTGCATATCTGATGTTTTGAATGATTGGTCACATGGTTTTGTGAAGCCATAAATAGTGATAATTGGGGAAAACATCCAAATGTAAAGCAAGTAACTCTTTGAAGCTTTCTTGTTAGTGGATACAGCAGTCGGTTCAGGTAAAGAACTTTCTGTAGCAGAGTATGCTGCACGAAGGAAGTGGAAAGGAAAGGCTCCCATTTGGGTGCCTGGGTGGCTCAGGCAGTTAAGCATCTGACTTCATCTCAGGGCATGATCTTGTGCTTCGTGAGTTCGAGCCCCACACCAGGCTTTGTGCTGACAGCTCAGAGCCTGGAGCCTGCTTCAGATTCTGTGTCTCCCTCTCTCTCTCTCTGCCCTTTCCCTGCTTATGCTTGAATGCTCTCTCTCTAAAAGTAAATAAATATTAAAATAAAAAGGAAGGAAGGAGGGAGGGAGGGAAGGAGGGAGGGAAGGAGGAAGGGAGGGAGGGAGGGAGGGAGGGAGGGAGGGAGGGAGGAAGGGAGGGAGGGAGGAAGGAAGGAAGGAAGGAAGGAAGGAAGGAAGGCAGGCAGGCAGGCAGGCTTCCATTACTGGCTTCTCCGGTGCCCAGATCTCAGCATGCAGTCTGGCTGGAAGGATTTCATGTAAATACCTCCTTCAAGCCAAGGACCACTGAGTCCACATGTCCCCAAGGCCCCTCAGTGCCTCCCTGGTGTCATACAGATTCCTTATGACTTGTATGCCCCAGGCTGACCATCTCTACCTGTGATTTGCTTTTCTTGCAATAACTTCTGTCTCCATTCCTAGTTTCTAACATCCTCATGCTTGAGCAGGCCTGAACCCTCACTCATTCTGCTTCCACTGTTTCTACCTTCCTCCAGGTTTGCCCAAAGCCAGTGCTCCTCTCAAGCCCCATGACTACTGCCCTTCTTAGGCATGGTCAGCCCTCTCGGATTCAGAGATTGCTTCTGGCTGCCCTGTCCCTGTGGTCTTGACCCACTGGCTCTGCTCATGGATATATTAGAGCACCCCACCCGCTGCTTCAAAACTCTAACGGCCCCTGATGTCTCAGGATGAAGCCTCACCTCCTCCCCAGGGCACTCAAGGCTCTCTGGGATCTAGTCCCATCCTTCTTCTTTTAATGCTCCCTCCCAATACCTCCCCCTACCTAGGCCCCAGGAGACACTCAGCCAGACCAAGCAGGGAAGGAGACACAGGCAAGAGTCTTTCCAGAACCTACACCCCTGGCCCTCCCAGCTCAGACCTGGACCTGGGTTTCCAGGGGATGGGAAGGAGGTAGAGGCTGGGGCTTCTTCCCCTTTAGGACCTGTGGGGGAATCTCCCCTAAAGCCCAGGGTTTTGGACACCTCCAAACTTCCCATCCTTATAACCTGTCAATTTCAGGGACCTCCGCACTGTTCCCCAACCAGTGAGTGGGAAATTCACCTGATCCTTCACCTAGCGGTGACTGCGGCTCTGCCATAGCCAGGCCCCAGGTACCAAGGGGTACAGAGCAAGGAAGGGGACCTGGTTCTTGTTCCCAAGGAGCTGGCAGCCTAGCAGGAACACGATGTGAGATGTAACTTCAGTAAAACTTTAATATTCCTGACTTTGGCCTCTAAGGTCACATCCCATTAGGTAAGGATCCTCTTCATTGATGACCTCTCTGGGACCACAAGTGATTTCAGCTGATCCCAAATAGGGGTGCCTTAGGATGAAGGGTAGAGTGACTTCAGGGAAATCAACCTGTTATCTTACTGCCAAGTACTAAGCCCAGATAGGCCCAGCCCAGGGCCATGTTGGGCTGTGGAATCTGAGACTGTGACAATGTCAAGCCTGTGTGCCATCTTAGAAATTAACGGCATGTGTGGTGAGGCTCCTTGGACAGCCCCTCGTTCTCAGGCTGTAAGGTCTTGCCTGACCTACATCCCAACCTCTCATCACCAGCCACGCTCAGCAAAACACACTTTGAAATACACAGAAGACGATCAGAGAACAGAATACAGGTAGAATTTGTTTTAAATTCAGGATTTGAAGCAAATGATCTTTGTGAATTGCTCATGTCTAGATTTCCAATCAATCACATGCTGCTGGATACTGTATCTTGTCATCACACATTGTCACCTCCCACTGGACCCGCACGGTGGGATTCACACAGTGCTTTCATGGGTACCTTTTCAGTTGCTCGTCAAAACCACCCTCTAAGGTAAGAGTAGTCATAACTGGTGTTTCACCCTCAGGGATTAAATAACTTCCCAGTGAGTAACTGGAAGCCTAGCCAGTCTTCCCTCACTCAGCACTCTTGCCATATAAGGGTAACTGTTTTTAATTGTTCTAAAATTACGGGTCTTACCTTTTCCTTGTAAACACATCCTTGTGCAATCACTCGCTTCCAGGAGTAATAATTAGTTAATTTCTAGTGGTCTAGTACTCTTGCCAAGTTAAATTCCTTCCATGGACCCATGTAATTCTTTTCCCTTCTGGTAGGTCTTGGATTAATTACATTAATGTATTGACCTTAATAGGCCTATGGCCTCCTGACTTACAATTAATCATTCAGAGGTAAAATCTGATGATTATAGGACAAAATGCAGACCTTACACAAATTCTAGAACAGTTTTTCATAGGTCAATCAAAACCTTCACATTTAAGTAACTGGGAACAAATTTCTTTATACTTTCTATGGAGAGAATATAGGGAGAGGAGATGACAGTAAAAAAAAAAACTTTCCAATAAAATATTTACTTAGTAAATAATGTGAAAGAGAAAATATTCTTGCGTTTGGACTATATTATGTAAAGGCAAATACTTTGGATGTTTTTTTTTCTTTTCCTTTAGTTATTCTTCACCAAATTGACTTCTTTCACCTGATGGTGAAGCCATTGGCATACTTCTTATTAAACTTACCTTTCCAGCCTGGCCTCCTGCGGAGGTGAAATAGATGACGTGGGGGTGGCGGGCACAGCAGATCCAGAGGGTCTTGAGTGATAAGAGGTGTTGCCAAAGCTGTTGTATCTAAACAGCGCAGACATTGAAGGAAGGGAGAGCAGGGTAGAAGGACAGAGAAATGAGTACAAGTTAGTAAATGAGTAACACTTAGCAAACTATCTTCATTTTTGCCAAAAAAAAAAAAAAAAAACACAAAAAACAGGCTTGGAAATGCTAACACCGTTAGTGATTTTTCTATCCTCAAGAGATTTACTAACTGCTTCATTTTATTTCTCATGAGAGAGGTTTCCCAAAGGCCAAAACCGTTGGGCAGAGAGATTTACGACAAGGGGTTTAAATAAAACCCTCGTATTTCCTTATTTGTTCAATGTACATTAACATTCTTTGCTAACATAAAGAATCCCAATTATTTTCATTTGAATCCATGATTCTTCTTGCCTCTCACGGTGGTACAATCAGTGTTAAATCCATCACAGATCTGTAGAAAATACCAAATGATTAGCTAAACAAACATCTTACTAAAAAGTCTCTTTTAGGTATCTCTAAATCAATGTCATTCATTAAATGTAATCTCATCACATGTCCAGTGACCAAGGAGAAAATGTCCTCAGACCTGCTGGCCTGGCCTGCTGGCTAGAGGTACATGTGTTCACATTTTCAACCAATGCTTCTTTTGAAACAAAAGTACAGCCACTAGGTTTAAATGAGCCTTTATCATTTCCCAGTCATCTCTGACAAGTTTCAGGATTGGTTCTAGAGTTTTCTTTCTGGTTTTCAGAATAGCTTTTCTTTACCTATCATCACTGGGTTCCCAGAAAACAAATTGTTACCTGAAGCCCTTGTGGTGGGGGTAGGGGGTGGGTTGGGGAGCAGACACTCGTGATTAGGTACAAATGATGAGACCCAATGAGCTCTGCCTCTCAACCTATTCAGCCACAAGGCAGGGCCTACTCCTTCTCCTAAACTGGTTGGGGACACTTGGGTGCGTGAGACCCCATAGGTCACTATGCTATAAGCACACACAGACCTTCCTGCACACGATGAATCCAGTCAAACTCCCATCAACGGAAATCAGCACTAACCATTCTGGGAAGCACCTTACCTTCAAACGTGGATATCCTTCGACAGAGTAAGCCTACTTTTGGAAAGCTAGTGTAACCTTTGGCTATTCGTATACTGAAAATGTCATGCCTGGTAATACAGGAGCATTATTGAGATCATGGTGAAAAAAAACCCTGGAAATTACCCAACCAGGTAACGATGCAAGAAGTGTGACGTATTATGTATCAATGGAATTTTATGCAACGGTTAAAAATGATTGCCAATTCTATAAATGACAGTATAGAAAATGTTTATATATAGGCTGAAATAAAACACCAGAATGTAATATTTATACATAGGTTAATTTCAACTGTATGAAAATATTTGCAAAGATCAAAAGCTATGTGTAGAAAAAATAGGAAACACGCTATTTTAAAAAGTGACCTAGAGAGATTTTCCATTTTCCTTCATAAATTATATTATAATGGGAAATAAAATATTTGTATTACCCCAAATATACCCGGTGCTGCTAAGTCTGGTCTCCTTAGCTATGGCTCTTCTTATTTATTTGGCATCACAGGTCGGGCCTGCGCTCAGGACACAGGCATGCCACCAGGCAGAGGGAGACTCCAGCCACACAATTTCACGCCATCGGCCTCAGCTGACACATCACTCTTATGGGACTTAGTTTCCGGGCATCACTTTCCTTTTCTCTTTAAAAAACCCAACACGCTACATGCCTAACAGGTTAACTGCTTCTCCATGTGAGGGTTGGTTTGAGTTTCTAAGAGAGCTCCCGAACCACAGGGCATGGGGAAGGCAGAAAAGCAAAGGGCGAGAAGAACATACAAAGAAAGGAAGGAGCAGAGAAGGGAGGAAAAAACTGAGGAGCAGAGAAGAGGGAGCAAAGGGGCAGAAAGCACCGCGACATGGGCAGGAGGCTGCCGCAGGAGCTCAGAGTCCTCAGGGAGACAGAGCCCCCGTGCTCCGGTTCCAGCCCTGCGTCACCCAGCGCCTGGACACCCGGCTCGTTATTCCATGCAAGCATCTACAACAGCCCCCTTCTGACCCAAAGTGGACATCTTATAGAATGTTTTAACAGGGTTCCATTACCAAAATTGAGTTTAAATGACGTTATGGAAATAAAAATAAGGATAACGCATATTCCCCCTGCTTTGGTTTTTCTAATGGCTGAGTAATTAATTTGAATACCTCACAATCTGTTCAGTTTTGCTTCTCAATTTCAGCCAAACGAACCAGATCATACAACTCACTCAGTTCACTGTACTTTTCCCCGTTGGTTCTTTGTACTGACTAATCAGTTGGTGTCTACCATAACCGGTTCCACTGCACTCAGTCACTGAGCGCTACAGACGCCATGGAACCCACAGCGAGTGAACACCAGAAAATTAATAGGTGCAAATGGTATTTATACAGCATTCGAACTCCTGTCAAATGATTAAAAATTTTAAGAATTTCTCAGTTAACCCAAGAGACACAGGAATGCTGATGCATAGGGGTACGTGTACCCCAATGTTCATAGCAGCACTTTCGACAATAGCCAAATCGTGGAAGCAAACCAAGTGCCCATCAACTGACGAATGGATGAAGAAGTTGTGGCACATATATACAATGGACTACTACATGGCAATGAGAAAAAATGAAATCTGGCCATGTGTAGCAACATGGATGGAACTGGAGGGTATTATGTTAAGTGAAATAAGTCAGTCAGAAAAAGACAGATACCATATGTTTCCACGAATAGGTGGACTTTGTGAGACTAAGCAAAAACCAGGGGGAGGGGAAGAGGGGAAAGGAAAAAAAGACACAGAGAGGGAGGGAGATAAAACATAAGAGACTCTCAAAGACTAAGAACAATCTGAGGGTGAGGGGGGTGAGGGAGGTGAGGGAGGGGGAGAGGGGGTGACGGATATTAAAGAGGGCACGTGTTGGGATGAACACTGGGTGTTATATGTAAACCAATTTGAAAATAAACTATTATAATAAAAAAAATAAAAAATAAATTAAAAAAAAATTAAAAAAAAGAATTTCTCAGTTAAATATAAGTCAATCCTTATCCACAAGCGAGAGGTTGCTTTTCTTAAGTTACGTGTATATTCATTCATTTATAGGTTTCTCACTCCTGTCCCCCAGGACTGTAAGCAGTAGCGAAGACCAAGGGGGAGGGACCCGGGCCCAGGAGAGCCCCACCGGAGGCTCTGAGACCATCGCTAGAAAGTCCAGAATCACCGCCATGGGCTAACACCACCCTGCTGGGCAAGATGAGGTTGCCAAGCTATTTTTATCTCAGTCAAATGCACAGCTCTTAACTTGTACACAGATACTGTTCTCGGAGGACGTAAGAGCCGTGTTGGATGCGCTCCATAAAAATCATGTGAACGATCCAGGAAGCCCGGGGGTTTAGACCTCGGAGAGAACCCAGAGAACCTGGAGCTTGAAGGGGCTCCAACTGGAGTTCACACACTCCTGGAGGCATGCAGAGCCATCCGGAAACAGGAGAAAATGAGTTTCAGAGCCCTGAGTTCCGTATCTGCTCTCTTCTTAAAAATGGGTCTGCCCGTGGCCGCTCCTAGGGTCTCCAAGTTCTCTTCCCTGCCTCCCCTTCCAGGATTGCCTTCCACTTTCAGGAGAAAAAAAGCAACACCTTCACCGAGGCCGGAATCAGTGTGGGGCACTGCTCTGAGCCGAAAATCCTCCAGGGTTCCAGGCAAAGGAATAGTGTGGCAAAGCCTCCCTCCCTCGGGAGTTCCTTAAGAAACGCTGAGGAAGGGGCCCCTGTGTGGCTCAGTCAGTTAAGCATCCGACTCTTGGTTTCGGTTCAGGTCATGATCTCACAGTTCATGAGTTCAAGCCCCACATCAGGCTCTGTGCTTGGGATTCTCTCTTTCCCTCTCTCTGCCCCTCCCCCACTTGCACTGTCTCTGTCTCTTTCAAAATAAACCTAAAAAAAAATAATAATAGCAAAGGGCAGGCACACAAGCACCTGCTAAAAATTCCTCATGAAGTTCTGATTTGCACACTCCCCTCCCTCTGCTCCCCTCTCCAATTCTCATAGGAATTATCGCAGTCCTTACACTTAAATAATGTAGCTTTATTAATGCCTGTGAAGACATTCAAAGGGCAACTGCCATCTCATAGGGAGCTATGAGCAAACTGTGAAAGAAATATGCATACATTAGAATAAAAACAGCAGTGCCTGGGTGGCTCAGTTAAGCACTAGACTTCAGCTCAGGTCATGATCTCGTGGTTTGGGAGTTCAAGCCCCGTGTCGGGCTCTGGGCTGACAGCTCAGAGCCGGGAGCCGGCTTCAGATTCTATGTCTCCCTCTCTCTCCCCCCTTCCCCTGCTTGCACTCAGTCTCCCTCAAAAAATACTTTTTTTTAAAAGAAAATAGAAATAGAAACCTAGAGAAAAGGGAGAGAAAATAAAGACACCCACCTATAAGAAGAGAAAGACCGGAAGTTGTAAGGCTCAGAGGCAGAGTGTGTGCTCACATGGAGAGAATCAGAGGGACTGTTCAAGGAAGGAAAGTCCCACTCAAAACACTACCTAGCAAGGGGACAGAGCACTTCGCTGTATCCGGTAGGTCAAATGAGATGCACGCCACACAGGCAGGTGCAAGATGCCTAGATTTTGTCAGACTGTGCATGTTTTTAAAAACCTTATGTTTAAAAATCCATTTTTAGTCATGTGTTAAACAGAAGAGCTCTTTAATTCAAACACACGGCAATCTTCTTCTGCCTCCTAAGTCCTGGAAATTATTTAGTTAGTGGCCAGGGAGTCAGCGTACACCAGCACTGCCCCCTGCTCGGACCGGAAGCCACACACACACAGCAGAGGACAAGCCAGGCGGCACGAGGAACATGCCGCCTTCTTCCCTGGATTAAGCTCACACAGGCGCCCAGGTGGCCCGATCTACCTGCTCTCCTTCTGGCACTCAGCCTCCTTTTCCTTGCTGGGGAAGGGCGAATCCTCGAAGTCGTAGGAGAAGAGGTGGAAGGGGCTGTGGGGCACATAGGGCAGCTTCTCTATGGTCGGGGACGCCTTCGGGGGGCCAGGCGCGGAGGAGGAGGGCCGGGAGGCAGAGGCCGGGCTCAGGGGTGGCAGCACCAGGGCAGGCCCGCACGACCTGCTGCGCGAGCTGGCTGGACATCGTTTGCCCTGGGAGGTGGCGCTCGAGGCGGTCGGGAGAGCTGAGCTCTCGGGTACAGCATCCTTTCCCGGGGGGCTCTGCTTGGAGGCAGGGTGGGCCTCTCTGCGGACCCAGCAGAGAGGAAGGGAAGGGGGGGAAGGAAAGGGAAGCAGAGGTTAGGAAAGAGAAAAAGACACACAAACCCCCCACTACTGCTATGGCCACTTCGCTTCAGAATCCAGCTATGTGTCTCGAACCGCAGCATGGAAGCCGGCCGGCCACCAGAAGCTTTGGTTGGCTCAAAAATCCAGGGGCCCTGGGCTTGTCAACTGGGAGGCAAGACTTGCTGAGCCGGAGGACACATCCTGGCAAACCGGTTTGGCCTCTGGGCATTTCGGAAGCTTCTGTGGGAGGGATTTAACAGAGGCCCTAAGCCTCTTCTTCAGTGACTTCCCGAGCCTCCCCGGTTTCTCCCCACTGGTTGTGCTGGCACCTGAATTTCCACAATTTGAATTTCATTTCTTTCTCTTGGTCAAATCAAGGTCCTACCTTCCTCCTAAAAAAAAAAAAAAAAAAACCCAGCCTTGAGGAAGAAGTATTCCCCAAGCCCCATACTTTAGGTCACGGCTTTCAGGTGCTTTCTTGAAAGGAGGAAATGGAAAAGGAAGAAAGAAGAAGGGGAGCCAGCGAGGAGGGACTGGCATGATGAAGTCAAATTCTGCCCATTCCACACTTGTCCCACAACCTGTCTCCACGACCAAGCCATCTGGGCTCCTCCGGGCAGCCCGATTCTGCCACAGTTACAAAACTTCTCCACTTTCACAGGACTGGATTGGGACCACTTAGATATTTTGATATATACCCTTATAACCTGAGAATCTTTGTTAAACTCTGCATTTTTCGAAACCACAGTCCCTCAGAGAACTGGAGATCCCATCGTACCCATTTGGGAATCGGATGTGAGCTGTTTGCTTTCCTGCCTCAAATTCAGAGCTCCATCTATATAGAAGGGCGAGGACACACCGGTTCCCCTGGCTCAGTGGGGGGATGGGATGAGAGCTGGCTGCAGCCTCAGCCCAGGTCTGGCACACGTGGCGTGCCCACACAGTGGGGACATGGGGATGGCAGACACAAAGCAGGAGCCAGCAGGTAGGGCAAGCAGTGGAAGACACCAGCCCAACCGAAGTAAACAATCTTTCTTGCCACTTCAAGGTGTGGTCAGATTATGCCAGGAAGTAAATATATCCAGGTCAATGTTAATGAGTGCCTTAGTAACTGTCAAGATCAAGCCCCTGTATGCACAACTTTATTTCCTAAAACTGGAAAGCCTAACTGCAGTTTGTTCAAGGATGTCCTCCAGCATCAGGTCCTATAGGAAAAAGCCCTTTCAGGGGCGCCTGGGTGGCTCAGTCAGTTAAGCATCAACTTCAGCTCAGGTCACAATCTCACAGTTCATGGGTTTGAGCCCTGTGTCGGGCTCTGTGCTGACAGCTCAGAGCCTGGAGCCTGCTTCGGATTCTGTGTCTCCCTCTCTCTCTCTGCCCCCTCCCTGCTCGTGCACTGTCTCTCTCAAAAATAAACATTAAAAAAATTAAAAAAAAGAAAAAGACCTTTCAAAACAATAAATAACCATCTACCTGTGTAAATAACAATCCTATGGAGAGACAGCGCATCGTGAGGGACGCTGTGAAGGTTACCGTTTCTAGTCAGATTCTTCTCTCTGGTCCTAGGTGCTGTCCCATGAGAGTAGCCAAGGGGGGTGGGTTTGTGTAGGTGGGACAGAACACGTACATTTGAGCACATATGGAGTCATAGCAGGGTATTCGTGATTTCTACATGATTTCCTGTGGCTAATTTTCAACTCGAAGTGGGACTACCAACCAAACTTCCTCCCTTCCCAGAGCACCCCTGACTGAACACCATTACCCCTAGGCACGGCAGCTCCACATGGGTGAGGGGCTCTGACCAACGGCGACCTTTCTTCCCCCCCGATTCTGACCCGTGTGGCTCAGTCTTTGTGACCAAGCCATTCCTTTCCTCTCTCTGCATCCACACTCGGTGCCCTGCTGACTTCTTCCCAGACACTTCCAAAGCAGGCAAACAATCGCCAGTTTGTCAGATCAGAGAGGATTCCATGCCCCTGGGAATGGTGGGTGTCTCAGCGCATCGAATGGACCCCTTTTATGTGCCCTGGTGGCCTGGGCAGAGAGGCCGAGCAGCAAAGAATTGCACTGACTTTGAAGTTGCTAAGAAAGAGGTTTTACCCTAATTTACCCAAGATCCCTTTGATTTTGCTTCCTTGTGGAAAACCAGTAAAGAACTCAGTTTGCAGTGGCGATCAATTAAATTAAAAAAATTCCACTTTAGAATTACTTTTGAATATTAGAAAATGAAATTGGCCGCGATCAATTTTTATTTTTTATAAATGCATCATTTGGGGGAAACAGCTATAAAATTTTAAAAATATCTGCAAGGTGCTATATCTGTTAACATCGCCTGAAGACAGGAAGAATGAATACGGGACAGGGAGGAGCAGAGGACCGTAAACTCCCTCCAGAGGCTATAGAACCATGTTACCTATTCTGGGTATGAAAACGAGGAATGGGAAATTTTTCTGGGCTGCACGGGATGAAAAGTACTCATGTCCGTTTGGATGCAAAGCAGACCTGAATCACTAACATAGTAGTTACCCATGCATTTCAGCAAATATTACATTAGTGAAATTAGTAGGAAGAAGGCGACACAGTGCTGAAAGAGTTAATAACATCTTCTGGGCAGAGATGAGCCTCCTGCTAGTCACTGTCCCTGTGACTAGGCCACAGCATTCCTGGGGGAGGGAAGAGCAGGGGGATGTTCCCATAAAGCATCGTAAGGAAGGGAAAGTGTGCTTCCCTAACGAACACGTGCTCAGTTATTTCTACAGAACTAGTCGCTCTGTGGCTCCGTGCTCAGGGGAAAGGTTTGCCAGTGGGAGCCAGTGAGGAAGGGAGATTTCGGAAAGGTGGCTGGGCTGCAAACTAGTAGGAAGGAACCTCGGGCTATTAGTGGGAGCCTGGGAGTGGCCAGGCTCGGTACCTGTCCTTGCCCTGACAGGGGGCATCCTCCTCTCTCTCCTCCTCTGAATTGGGCTCCGTGACCGGTTGTTCTTCTTCTTCCTCCTCCTCCTCTTCCCTGAGACAAGGCAAGGCCAAGAGAAAGGCACAGAGACAAGACGGAAAAGCGAGGTGAGTGTTACAAACAGGAAGATGAAGCAAAAACCCAAACGGTCCAGCCGGCGGAGATGAAAAGGACGTGAGAGGCTGAGGGGAGAGAGGAGACAGATGTGGGATGAGGAAATGTGAACGCGGGCAGAGACGCAGTAACCCAGCACAGGCCGAATGTCTTCGTCAGGTTGGCTGGCCGCCGCTGCCCTGCTCCCCCCACACGCGGTTCAGAGCAGCGCCCGGCCTCGGGCAGGCCCCTGCTGTGGTTTTCCTCCTCCACACAGAACCACACAGGGAGTGTTCTTGGGGACATCCAGCTCCTGCGGAAGCCAGAGTCCTCGCGTCACTGTCCTGCTTAGAAACCACTGAGGGTCAGGCCCGTCTGGAACTCACCTCCATGGGGTGGGGAGGGGGCGGGGCACATGGCTCTACAAGCCACCCCCTCACTCCCAGCGAATGTGGTGCAGGATGCTGATCCACTTCCTCCTCAAGGGTGGACTCATGGTCCCGGTAGAGTCACTAGTGTCACCTCTGGGATTTCTCCCAGTACCTCAGGCAATGAGTCACTGTGAGGGTGGCCTAAGTGCAGAGCCGCCTGCAGCTCCCGGCAGAGGAAGGCTGCCTGGGCCTGCAGCCCATCCACCAAGAGCAGAGTTGGGGGTGGCACGCGGTGCAGGAAGCTATCCCTTGACAATTTTAACACCTGGATCGGGTACTTCTTTTTTTTTTTTTTAACATTTATTTTTGAGACATAGAGACAGAGCGTGAGCAGGAGAAGGGCAGAGAGAGAGGGAGACACAGAATCCAAAGCAGGCTCCAGGCTCTGAGCCGTCAGCACAGAGCCCGACGTGAGATTATGAGATTATGACCTGAGCTGAAGTGGGACGCTCAACCGACTGAGCCACCCAGGCGCCCCTGAATTGGGTACTTCTGAAGCTCTGCCCTCGCCTTTCGCTAATGGAAGATAATAAATTCTCATTTCTGCCTCAGACAGTTTAATTTGGGTGTTGTCCCTACAGCTACAGGAGTACAGATTCTGAAAACCGAATAGCTACCCTCCTTTGGGCTCTAAGCCCTGTCAACACCTGACAACACCTCCGGTCATGGCCGCCACGAAACACCTAGCCCAGGCTCCGTGGACGTATCAATCCCTTGTGATCTTGAACTCCAGAGAACTTCACCTTTTTTCACTCCAGCCCCTCACACCCTGGACCTCACCATCTGACAGAACCAGTCCACCTTGCAGATCTTACACCCAAACGTCCTACCCACCCCGCCCCTCAACGGCCACAAGCCCCCATTCACCCCGTCTCTCATTCGTCTCCCCCCACCAGAACTCCACTGCCATCTCCTTGTGGCCATCTTCCACCTTCTCCATGCTGCCAGCTCCTTCTTGCCTTCGGTCCTCATGAATTCACCATTCCCCACACCAGGCATCATTTTCCCAAGATCTTTAACCTGTTCGCCCCCACTGTCCTCCACTAGTTTTCTCTTTTTTACTGAAGTATAAAGTACATGTGGAAAAAATACACAAATCATGGGAGTTTCACAAAATAAACACATCCATAAAACCAGCGCTCCCCTAATGCTCCCTTCCAATTGCTTCCCTTCCCTACCTCGCTTCAAACAGCAGACATTAGTTAGCCTGGCCTGTTTTCCTTCCTTCTAGAAGGAATCATACCATGTCCAGCTTCTTTTGTTCAACATAACACTGGTGAGATTCATCTACATCGTTATAGGTCATTGAAGATCATTCATTCTCATTGTTATATAACAATAGAGCACAATCTGGTTTACCCATCTGCTGCTGCTGGTAACCAGATACTTTTCAGTTTGGGGTTATTTTGAACAGGGCTCTTCTGAACATAGTACAGGTCTTTAACTGAACATATGTACCTATTACTATGCAATAATGTTATCCAGGAATGACATTCATAGGTCATAGGATACACTTTGATTCATCTTTATTAGAGACTGTTAAACAGTTTTTAAAATGATTTGGTAAATTTAAATTCCCATAAGTGTGAGTATGCTGGCTATCCTACATCCTTGCCAAGATTTGGTCGGTTTTTTGGTCTATTTCATTTTAGCCACCTAATCGATGTGTAGTGACATCTCTCTGTGGTTTTAGTTTCTTTTCTCTGATGACTAGTGAACCTGGGCACTTCTGTCCTACTTCTAGGGATTCTCCATTCAGATATCCTCTTTTTATTTGTTTTAAACCCAGGTTATATTCTTCTTTTTGATTCGTAGAAGTTCTTTATATAATTTGAGTACAAGTCCTTTGTCATACTTAATGTGTTGCAAGAATCTTTTCCCTCCCTGTGGGTTGCCTTTGGATTCACCTCATGGTGTCTTTGTTTTTTTAATGTTTATTCATTTTTGAGAGGGAGAGAGAGAGGGAGAGAGAGAGGGAGAGAGAGAGGGAGGGAGAGAGAGAGGGAGGGAGAGAGAGAGGGAGGGAGAGAGAGAGAGAGGGAGAGAGAGAGAGAGGGAGGGAGAGAGAGAGGGAGGGAGAGAGAGAGGGAGGGAGAGAGAGAGGGAGGGAGAGAGAGAGGGAGGGAGAGAGAGAGAGAGAGAGGGAGGGAGAGAGGGAGGGAGGGAGAGAGGGAGGGAGGGAGAGAGGGAGGGAGAAAGCACGCATGAGAAGGGAAGGGGCAGAGATAGAGAGGGGCAGAGGATCTGAAGTAGGCTCTGAGCTGACAGGAGTGAACCCAATGCAGGGACCGAACTCAAGAACCATAAGATCATGACCTGAGCTGAAGTTGGAAGCTCAAGTGCCCCTCATGGTGTTTTATAATAAACAAAAGTTCTTAATCGTAATAAAGCCCTATTTATCTTTTTTGATAGTGCCCTTTGTGTCCTGTTTTAGAATTTTTTACCTACACCAAGGTCTCAAAGATATTCTCCTATGTATCCATCTAAAAGCTTATTACCAAACTGTCTCTTCTTTGGGCTCAACACCTTCCAATCCTGCACTGAACTATCGCA
Source organism: Paguma larvata (assembly GCA_030068075.1). Classification (NCBI taxonomy): domain Eukaryota; kingdom Metazoa; phylum Chordata; class Mammalia; order Carnivora; family Viverridae; genus Paguma; species Paguma larvata. The sequence continues at coordinate 35,424,731 of CM057835.1, forward strand.
TGACTTGTGTGTGCCGTGGCTGTACTATCATGACTGGCAGGACAGGACCAGGGCAGGCAGCACCATGACTTCTTGGAGGGCCCACTTCCAGGATGCCCATGGTCAAAGCACTGGCCTTGCCCTACAACCCAAATGGATGGAGAAAGAAATACTGCCTCATGGTATATGGGAATTTCTAGGCTTGATTTTAGTTTCAGACCATGATGAAATTAGTCAAACAGAACCTTTTATGCTGACAATATTTGAGATGAAGAATAAGTTCAGACAATTTTGCTTTTCCCACAGCTGAATTTTCTCTTAAAGTAGAACTTAGCTTTGTTTACATTTGTATAGAAAGAATCCTGGAATCCTGAATCCTGGCCTTTGGCTTTCAAATATTAGGAGTATTTTGTTTTTAACGGATACAGAGTTATTCCAGGACACAGGTGTACTCTGAACCTAATAGGTACTTTCCTTTTTACAACAGTCTCACACTGGAGGCTACCCTTTCCACATTGGAAAAGAGACAAACAGGCCCATAGTCTGACCAGTTCTGCAGGGTGCAGTTCCTTCGAAGCCAATTTTACTTCCCAAATTTGAGTCTCAGGCTGATGTCACATTTCTTAGACTTCAAAAAACGAAACAAAACAAAAAACCCCAAACAAACAGGGGCACCTGGGTAGCTCAGTCGGTTAAGCATCCGATTTTGGCTCAGGTCATGATCTCATGGTTCATTATTTCAAGACCCGAGTCAGGCTCTGTGCTGATGGCTTGGAACCTGGAGCCTGCTTTGGATTCTGTATCTCCCTCTCTCCCTGTCCCTCCCCTACTTGCACTCCCCTCCCTCAAAAATAAATAAACACTAAAAAAAAAAATTAAACAGAACAATGAATGTTGCTGATCCTTTCAAAAGTACAACAGAAAACATTTAAAGTGGTGTTAAGTATATTCTAGGACCAAAACACTATGGATGAGGAAAAGTAAAGCAACAAATTCAGAGAAGGAATTTCAGTACACCTAATAGACATAAACTCGTATCAAAAATATACAACACATATTTTAAAAATAAAAACACGACTCTAAAATTATGCTTAATACATGATCCTGGCCCATAAACTTATATGAAGAGATAGTTTAACCTATTGATCAGGTACGATAAATTAAGACCACAATGAGATACCATCTTATCTCTATTTGGAAAAATTAAGAAGCCTGGTAACACCGAGTGCTGAAGAGAATGTAGGTTACCAGCCTCACATATTGCTGATAGGAGTGTGCACTGGTACAATCACTTTGGAAAAATAATGGACGCTACCACGTAAAGTTAAATTCCCATACCATGACCTAGCAGTGCCACTGCTGATGGCACTGGTATACCCCAGGGCGGTGGTTCTGAACTAGGGTGATTCAGTCCCCAGGGGACATTTGTCAAGGGAGATATTTTTAGTTGTCACAACTGGGGAGGGGGTGCTATGGTCTCCTACAAGGTGGAGGTCAGGGATGCTGCTAAACATCTTACGATGTACAGGACCATCTCCCGCAACAAAGAAGAATTCAGTCCGAAATGTCAGTACTGCCAAGGCTGAGAAACCCTCCCTACTACTGAAACACTTGTGCACCAAGATAGGGGTCTAAAAATATTCTCAGCAGCACTGTTTGTAACTGCCAAAAAATGGAAACAACCCAAATGCTCACCGACAAGAAAAGCGATCAACAGGTTGAGGTACATTCCAAGCAGTGAAAATAGAGGACTGTTGGCTTCACGTGACAACATGGACGAACATCAGATGCATAGCGTGGAGAGAACAAGTGCGAGAAGGAACATACAATATGACACTTTCTGAAAGTTCACGGAGACAAAACTGCAGGATGGATTTAGCGATATGTTTGATAATACTACAAAACAACACCAAACCTGATCACGACAGACAATATTTGAGAGTGTTGGTTACCCAAGCTCTAAAAAAAAGGGACATTACCCAACCTCTGGGTGGTTTTCCCAGAGACAGGAAAGATGGAAGTATGCAGATGGATGTAAGTTAAGGGAAACGCTCTGGGTTTTTTAGCTAGGCCACAGTCTCACTGATGTTCTTTACAGCAGAAATGTATATAAAAACAAACTAGGAGAGGACCGCACATGGACCAACAAACAATAAAGTACCATAAACCAAACATTATGATTGATCCAACACTGTACAATTGGGATTTTTTACAACAGTTTTTTAAGTTTTAGGTCCACAGTAAAATTGAGCAGATGATATAGAAATTTCCCGTAAATAAGTAACAACAATTTTTTTCAAAAGCAGAAAAGCTTGACTACAGGGCAAGAGTGCCCTCTTCCTTTAGCCAACAAATATTTATTGAGCATTTATTACATGCAAGACTCTGGTTCCCACCTTTGGAGTTTACAGGTTCATGGTGCAGGGAGAGGGGGAGAAGACATTAAACAACTAAATGTACCAAGAAGTATTCACCTGGGGAGTGGGGAGCTGACTGGCCGGGAAAGGGAGACTTCCACACAACGCTGTTGAGGCGAAACTCAGAAGGCCAAGGAGGGATTGACCAGAGGACAAGAACGGCTTTTGTACATGACATTTCCCTACTCAAACCTTAGGATTCAGTCCAATTTGCGCAGCTAATATTCTATCTCTCTTACCATCTCTCCAACTTCATCTCCTACTCTCCCTTCCTGAACCTTCCTATCCCAGTCTTAATCAGTCTATTGATGTTTCCACCCAATGCCCATGGTGTGTCAGCTTCGGGGCCCCTGCAGGAGCCATTTCCCTGCCTGGAATTACTGCTCCAGCTATCTCTCCAGCGGACCAGACCCCCAGGGGCATCCAGTAAGTTCCTGACTGTGGCAGTTCTTTGGCACCATGGACCTAGCATGATGCTCAGCACAGAGCACTTACTAAGGGTGGTTAAAGAACAAGATTGGCAAGAACAGAGATAGAATCTTAGAAACCTCCCCATGTTGCAGATGAGAAAGATGAGGTCCAGAGAGGGCAAGTTCACACAACCTGCCAGGAAGACCTCTGGTCTCCTGATATCCAGGGTAATGTCCCTTTTTTTTAGAGTTTATTTATATATTTTTGAGAAAGAGAAGACAGTTCAAGCAGGGGAGGGGCAGAGAGAGAGAGAAAGAGAGAGAGAGAGCGCATCTCAAGCACACTCCGAACTGTCAGCACAGAGCCTGATGTGGGGCTTGAACTAACGAACCATGAGATCACGACCTGAGCCGAAATCGAGAGTCGATGGCTAACTGACTGAGCCACCCAGGTGTCCCCAGCCTATTTTCTTCCTACCAGCCAGCTTACCCCACGAAACCAAAGTGGAATCTCCGCTGGTTTCATCGCTCTGTCGTCACTGCACTGTCCTAAGCAACGGTCTCCTGTGCCGTGCTTCTCAAACCTCCTCTCGCACGGCACAGACGACATGATACACCACTCACTAGAATAATGGACGAAGCTGCTTGTGGCGCCCAGTCACCCCAGACCTGCCCCGTTGCCCTGAGGAGATCAGTGTCTTGACATAAGTATGATACTTGACATAGGTATGACATTTGAGGCAACTAAGTGGAAAACTCTGTCATAAGGCTTAGGTAAAATGTCTACATCTTATATGTACCATTTAGCTGTGTAAAATGCACATGACTTATCAAAATTAGATGAAAAAATATCTCATAGAAATGTTTTGTTAAAATTTATGACAGAGAAAGCATCCCCTCGGGCTCTGGCTGCATCACTCTGGTGTTAACAAATACTTAACCCAGTTTGAATTTAGCTTTGTGGTGACTCATGCTTTCTGTTAACTTGAAGACTGTTTCTAGGTTACCAAGGTCAAGATGAGATTTGAAAATTTCCAATTAGTGATCTTAATCAGTTAAGACACATATCTGACCAAGTGAAGCAGTGATTTCATTCAAAAATAGTTTTATTATCCACACAAAAAAAGTTCCCTTAAAAGATTTTTGCCAGCCAGGAGAACGAAAAGACATTTAACTGAGTCCAGCTGTTGCTCTGACGTTTCCATGGTGAGAACCCAAAGTTAGACAGGAAAGTATTTATTGTCTCTGTAGCATACAAAGTTTAGAAGGAGTATGACACACGGGCCATGGATACCGAATACACCTAAGAACTGGACTACTGGCCAGAATCTTAATGCATAAGCCATTATTTTGTTATTCTATTTTTTAAAGCTTATATATTTTGAGACAGCATGCATAGGAAGGGCAGAAGGAGAAAGGGAGAGAGAGAGAATTCCAAGCAGGTTCTCCAATGTCAGTGAGAGGAGCCTGATGCGGGGCTCAAACTCACAAACCTGAGATCATGAGATCATGACCTAAACCGAAATCAAGTTGGACACTTAACCAACAGAGCCATCCAGGTGCCCCTTGTTATTTTTTAGAATAAATACGAATGGATCCAACACACTCTTTCTGCTAAAAACATTCAGTTTAATATAATGGAATTCCAGCCTATAGAGTATAAACAACAATAGGAAAAAAATGCATTAGCTAGGTTGCAACTAATTCCAGGTGTAAAGAAAATCAATTAAATGATAACTAGAGATAGTGAGGAGTCTCTATTTTGTGTGTACTTTGATTTTATGTTAAAAAAAAAAAGTCTTTATTCTAAGCCAGTTACTAGTAAATTGTGTTAAACGTCCCTTAGAGATCTAGAAGAGAAGTGAAACTAGGATAAAGGAAGACTGGAATTCTCTATGAACTTTTGAAAACACAAGAGACACCAAGTCCCAGGCTGAGGTTTCAAGATGGCCGCCACCAGAGGTGAAAACAGCCCTGCCCTGGGTCTGGCTTGGCTTCCTACTTATCTCACCCATACAATAAAGTGGAAAAGCAGGAAAGCAGCCTCCAGCTCTGGCAGCCTGTGAAAGCTGAAAACACAAAACTGTGTGGCCATGAGACAAGTTCTCCCATTTCCAGAAGTTGTGCCGCTATTAGTCTAATATGCGTTTACTGGTTAAGCTTAATTTTAAATATTTCAAATAATGGCCTCTCACACACATTCTGTGTCATGTTTTTCACAAATGGGAAGAGAAATATACTAAAGAGTAAAAACCTTTTAGTTGCCAATCAGGGAAACAGGATGTCTGTGTCTTTGAGAAGTAAATCCCAAATGTAACTACCATGAGGAAGCCAACGTGTTTCAGAGCTTGAGTGCAGTAATATCTTTCTAACTCGTGACTCAGTTTGATTCTAGAATTCTAATGGCCTTTTCACATGCTTTGGACTTGAACGCATCGGAGTCAACTCTTAAAATGGCAATAAAGTACACATAATTGACACCTGGAGATAAACCTCAAATCTTATATTTCAGCCAGGGTTTTTCTCAACAACCTCATCTTCTATTTTCTACCTCCTCAAGTCATGCCTCCAAATTACCAAGAGTAACCACATGATCTTGTCAGGGTAGCATTTCCTTTCCACTTCACTGGCCGTCTGCTGGTGAAGATGCCAATGAAGAATGAATTATACAAAAAGGAGGTAATAGGAAGAGAAGAAAAGAATAGCTAAGGGCCAGAATTACCTAGAAAGATTATTGACAAAGGAACTGGGCATGTGCCACCAGTCCATGCGTTGCCCTGAACATTGACACAGTTACACAGTGTTCCAGTTGGGGGCTCGGCCTGGTCCAGGAGGGAGGTCCAGCAGTGATGACTATTGATTCGTCCTTCAACATGGGCCTCAAATTCTCCACAGCCAAAAGCAACCTCCAGTCTTGTGAGCCTCACCCTTGAGATACATTATTTTAAAATGTTAATGCTCAGGTCCTACCTTCAGAAATTGTATTCAACTAGTTTGAGGTGTAGCCTGAGCGTGGGTGATTTTCAATGTTCCACAGGGTTGAGAACCACTGCCTGAGTCCGAGGTACCAATGTTTTTCAGTAGTTCTGCATGAATAGCTACCACCCAGGGTCCCAGGGTCCACTTTTCCTCACCTCCAATCTAATCTCTACCAGGTAAACAACCATCTCTTCAGATGTGTGTGACTAAGCCTTGCATGCCAAATAACCACCAAACTCCACGCTATGGTTTCCAAGATCCTCAAGACTTAACCTGTTTGCTCGGCAACCTCATCTCATCTCTGTGTCACCTCTGTGTCCTCATCCACACTCTATAACCTTGTCTCTTGAGACTCCTATTCATTACCTGGGGCCATCAGGCTCTTTCCTCCCTTTGCCATTGAACATGGCATTCCTTCAGTCCAGCGAGTTCTTCTGACCCTTGAGGATTCAGCCTAAATGCCCAAGAAGACATCTTGGACCACCTTCATCCCACTATCCTTCTTTCTAAAGAACCTTTTAAAATTAATACGTAATTTCAGGAATATATGCTTCCTTCAAAACAGTAGAATATTACTGGGGCACCTGGGTGGCTCAGTTGGTTAAGCATCTGACTTCAGCTCAGGTCATGATCTCGCAGTTTGTGAGTTCGAGCCCTGCATTGAGCTCCATGCTGACAGCTCAGAGCCTGGAGCCTGCTTCGGATTCTGGGTCTCCCTCTCTCTCTCTGCCCCTCCCTTGCTTGTGCTCTATGTCTCTCAAAACTAAATAAACATTAAAAAAAAGAATATTACTCATAAAAATTAAGTCCCCTTTGATCAGAGATAACCCCTGCTACAAATCAGGTGGGTAAATAACCAGGGTAAAAAAATTTTAACATATATTATACTACAACCTTTTTATACAACAACTGACGTAACAACTAGGTTCGTACGTCTGATATGGTACATTTCCTTTCACTGCTGGTTGCATTGCATAATCTGTCTAGTCCATGTTTTACTTACCTAGCCATTCCCCAGTTCTTCGCTCTTACAACTGCTCTCCCTACCCATAACCTTGTGTCCTTCTGCAAGTGCCCAAGGGAACAGCCTCATAGCCCTGTGACCCTCCATCACACAGCCCTGTTTACTTCCTTCCAAAGCTGCTACGGTATTTAGGTGCACACTGTCTGAGGTTTCATTTTCACCACTGCATCTCAGAACCAAGAAGGTGGCAGATGAAAGAATATGTGAGCTGAGTGAATAATGAATAAATGAATATGATTTTTCTTTCCTTTAGCCCTTGAACTAGTATTTCTTTTTTTTTTTTTTTTTTTTGAACTAGTATTTCTGCCACAAACTCAAGGCAGTAATCGTAACACCATAAAATGTCAATACTAGGGGCGCCTGGGTGGCTCAGTTGGTTAAGCATCCGACTTCAGCTCAGGTCATGATCTCACGGTTTGTGAGATCAAGCCCCGCGTCGGGTTCTGTGCTGACAGCTCAGAGCCTGGAACCAGATTCGGATTCTGTGTCTCCCTCTCTCTCTCTGGCCCTCCTGCTCATACTCTGTCTCTCTCTCTCTCTCAAATATAAACATTAAAAAAAAATGTCAATACTAAGAAGTCTGTTGATGTACGTTTACTCTGAAATAACACGCTCAGTACTGGGGGTGTCCTTCTAGAGGTGTGGTGGCTGGCCTATTTCCTTACAGACATAAGTATGGGACCCAAGTCCCAGCCACATTTTTACAAACGCAAAGGTCCCTCATCTTTGCTTCATGTTTTTATCTCCACTTTAGGATCAAAATTATTTACCTTTCTATTCAGAAGCCCATTTTACAAAGCTTGTCACAGGTGAAAAAAAAAAGTTTTAAAATGTCCTCTCAAGTCCAGGAAGTCAGTATTTGTTTCAGTTTGGAGGCTGTGATGGACACAGTCACAATACCCTCTGTCCCACTCATACCCTGTCCCGTCCCGAGACCTCTGGGAGACAGATACCTACACACAGCAGGCCCTGAATGACCACTTCTTCACGGGGGCCCATCTCTAGCCATTTTTAATCTCAGGTTTATAAAATGAGAAGCACGCAGTTGGGGGATAAGAAAACCTCTCAGGAATGGAACTGTTTCTCTGGAACAATGGGAATAACCGCAGCGGAGTATTCCTGAAGTATGATATAATTGTCTCCGAATTCCTGAGTTGACGTGTCTTCAGGAAGCACGCTCTATCGCAATCATCAAAGGCATTTGGGCTGCAGATACCTGTCCCAGATGTGCCCAGGCTTCCTTGAATTCTCCAGCGCACTCTCAGAAGGCAAGGCTGGCTTCTCTGTTGGCTAAGCCTCTCTGGGATCCCTCCAAGGAAAGCAGGCTGGGGGTGGGGGGAGGGGAAGGAGTAAAATTCACTCATTTACTCTCTTTATTTAACACACTCTGTGTGGGGAATTCTCATGCTGAGCACTTTACCTGGCTTACTCCTTGAATTCTCACAGGAACCTCCAATGTAGGTACTATTATTGGACGAGGAGCTGAGGCACAGAGCGGTCAAGGAGTTTCCCCAGAGTCACACAGCTAGTTAGCCAGGATCTGAACGCAAGCAAGTAGTCCAATTCTAGCATCCAAGCTCCTAACCACTATGCTGCCTCTGCTGTGATCATTTCTTTGTGGCTGGGGGGTGGGAGAGGGGGAAGCCTCTTCCAGGTAAGGACAGGAAGAAGCCACTAATCCTTCCTTCTTCCAGATTCTTTCCTGAACATCAATATCTTTCCTACTGAATTCATGAGCAATGACGTGTCTACACCAGCTCTCAGTCCTTACCCACCTCACTAAGGGCGCTTCCCACCAGGAGACTCAATGATACCTTGATGCAGGGCACCACGAGGCATATTTGGACCATGGCTACAGCCCATGTTAAATTTGGTCAGTGTCTGAGCCCGTAAAAATTATCTCACTTAGAAATAAATATTTTTTCAACATGAATACAATGCTCCCGAGGTCACAGTCAGCATGCTGAGCACGTGCTGTGGGACAAGAAGGACATTAGGCCGCGTCTCTCTTGCCTCGGGCCTTTCCTCTTCAATTTCCAAAGCCTATTATTCCCAAAAGGCCCTCCTGCAAAATGAGACTGGCCTCCCCTCTGGCCGCTCTTTCTTTTCGGCCATGTCAGATTTGCCTCTTCAAGCTGCATTTTCAGGGTTTCATTTCCCTGTTCACTCAACCTTCATCAATGAAGAATTACCCCCAAGCTTCCTCCACAGACTCTTGTCAAGCAAAGGCAATCGTGTTCCTCCTTGCATGACTGGCTTCAAACGGCACCCTCAGTAATCATTAGAAAGCCCCCACTCCATTTCCAAAGAGATCCTGGGAATCGCATGAGACTGAGAGACGTTCGCTCTTTGGAAGGGCCACCCATACCCACACCACACAGAGTGCCAAGGAAAACCGAGTTCTGCTAGAAAGGGCTTTGAACATTCAGAACACGGACGGGACGGTGCACATTATAGGAAACACGGTATGTGCGCAGGTCAAGGGGAAGCAGGCTTGACTCTGAAAGAAAATTCCCAAAGCAAGTCAAAGATTTAATGAGACACGAGGACCTTTCCTTCTCTTTGAAATGCACTCACTGTGGCTCTCACAGCAAAGGCTGTCTCCTCCTGAAACATCACACCATGGTGGTCCACTCTAGCTTGAAAACTATTCACACTGGAGAACAACCGATGTCACGGTTCACTGACTTGAACTTCTTGGCTCCAGCATTTCACTCGATGACGATTCTGCGCTTTGTTTCCCGGGGCTTTATCCAGCCACTTCCATGCTCACTTGTTTTCCCCCTGGGTTATCACGTCTAAGCCTAGACTTCAACTGTCACCTACATGTACCCGAGTTCCAGAAGCGTCTACCCAACTGACTTGTAAACCCCTGGGACTCACACTTAATGCCCACAGCTTGCGAGGCGGCCCGACTGCCACCTCATGATGCGGGAACACTGGCTGCCTGGGAATCACCCACACACTTTTCTCACCACAAAATCCAGTCACCAGCCTGCAAACAACGTCCTTCCTGTGTCTTCTCACCTGCTTCTTGCCACTCTCCTGGCCGCTGCCCGAGTCAGGCCTTCTCCTGACCTGTTGGCACAGCCTTACCCATCTCTGTTTGCCACCTGCTCTCCGCTCTTCAGAGTGGTCTCACCGGAACACAACCCTGATCACATGTCACTTAAAACTCGTCAGTAGCTTCGTTCAGTTTTAAGGGTAAAATATTGCCAGTTTCTTCAGAATCTAGAAAGATTCCCCAAATTCAATGTGGCAAAGTCCCAAACATATACAGATGCTGGTTGAATCATGACGTTGTGCACATGGCATATGTCAATTATACTTCAGTTTTAAAAAAGCAGCAAAGGAGGCATCTGGGTGGCTCAGTCCGTTGCGCATCTGACTCTTGATTTCAACTCAGGTCATGATCACATGGTTTGTGGCACTGAGCCCCACATCGGGCTCTGTGCTGAGCGTAGAGCCTGCTTGGAATTCTCTCTCTTCCTCTCTGTTTGACCCTCCCCCACCTCAAAAAAAAAAAATAAACACTTTTTAAAAAAGGTTTAAAAAGTAGCAAAGCCCAGGGGCGCCTGGGTGGCTCAGTCAGTTAAGCCTGGGAATTCAGCTCAGGTCATGATCTCATAGTCCCTGAGTATGAGCCCTGCATGGGGCTCCATGCTGACAGCTCAGAGCCTGGAGCCTGCTTCCAATTCTGTGTCTCCCCATCTCTCTGCCCCTCCCCCACTTGAACTCTGTTTCTCTCTCAAAAATAAGCATACATTAAAAAAATTAAAATAAATAAAAAGCAACAAAGTCCAAGTCCCCAAGAAATCTGCAACCTAGTCCCAGTGAAATTCTGAGAAACTCGAGATCCTGCAGACCCTGCTCAGAAACCAGAGCAGCTTTGTTTGCAAAGCCACTCCTTCCTCAGGCCTCGGTGCCTCTGCGTTTTCTTGTAGGTTCCCCCAGTTCCAAGCTCACGCCCCTGTGCCCCCAGTGCTGCCCTTACTATTCAAGACTCAGGAAACCAGAGCCTCCTGGACAATAAATAGTGAATACTGAATCGCTGGCTGTATTGCAACCATACCTACCTCACGAGGTCACATCCCCTTTGTCCGTGAATCCCGTTTATAACAAATCACTTGCTTCAGACAGATCTTCCTAAGCAGCCACTAGCCGCTCATGGGACCAGTGGTTGTTAACCTGGCTGTTGTGAAATCCTCCAGCAGGTTAATGCCAGTGCTCAAAATCTTCCCTCCAGCTCCCGTCCATATTTATTTAACAATTACCTTCTTTAAAAGAACAAAATCCAGGAAAGCTCCAAGGCATGGAGTGGCTGTAATAACAACACTGCGCTGAGCACGTATTTGTGCTGCCTCTCTTAACTCACCCACCACCCTATGAAGGAGGTACCATCATCCTGAGCTTCCAGGGGAGAAGACTGAGGCCAAGCCTGAAGAGGAAGCGTAGTCTGCGGCTGTGAAGATGGAGCCGGTGCTCTCGACCACCTCCGCCGCTGCTCCTTTCAACTGCACTTGGCCAAACCCGCCCCCAGGACCCAGGACTGTGTGATTCAGAGTCGTAGATTCTGCGGGTTAACGCCAATTACACAACACCTACTTGTCTCACGTGTTTTGTCGGTAGATCATTGCTTGTTGCTAATTGTTTCCAAGAAAGAGCTAGGACTACTCTGCTATTTCTGCTACAGACCCTGCAACTAACTGGCCAATGAATTCTGTGACCTCTGGCACATGAAGTTCTGTGGACAAGGTGTGAGACAGACCACAGAGCAACACACTGCCCTAGAACTCAGCATCCAAACGCCTCTTCCCGTCGAAATATGGGAAGATGAACTCACCCACCCTGCATGTTTCCATAATTAGGCTCCCCCTTTTGCTCACTGGTTCCTGTGGCTGGTGGAGAGGCGCCCACACCCCTTCCTACTTCTGCAGGAAAACAGAAAACAACTCCCTCTCCAATTGCTTCCCTCCAGCTCCTAGCCTGAGGCTCAGCCTCAAGGCTTGGCTCCCCTCCTCCCACCAGCCACTGGGCCGCTAATTGGTACACATCAGGTATGAGCCCCTGAAAGGTGAGGACAGCCTCAACTTTCCTTCCTTCCTCTATCACCAAGATAATGGCTGCTTACTTATCTGATTCGCGAGGAAGGCTTGTTGCATTGTGGTCGTTATAGCTCCGAACATTTTCAGAACTCTGTAGAAATGCTTTCAGTGCCAATTTTTGAGAAAAACAAGCAAATCAGTATGATTATCTCAGGATCATAATCTAACAGTGACTATAAACAATACAGCTCATTAGGACTACCAAGTCACAGTAAATATTTGCTCTGAATGATTTTCTGCTTTTTCAACAAATCTGATTCATCCTTGAAGAGAAAAACTTGTGACTACTGAACACATTCTATAGGTTCAGAGATTAGTTCCAGGGATGTTTGGTTCTGAAGGCACACCCTGGACTAGGAATGAATGGGTTCAAACCCAGCTGGGCCGCTCACCACCTGTGAGAGCTGGGGCAAGCTCTTTAACCCCTCTATGCCTCTGTTTCCCAACCTATAAAATGGGGAGGATTCTTCTACTTTCTTCACGTAATTCACAATCCATGTGATATTGCTCAGCACAACAGCCAGCACCAAGTAAGTGCTCCGTGGTGCGGGCTCCGGCTGTCACTACTCGTCTCCTAGACAGTGAAGGAAGCAGAGCCCGGCCACCTCCCAGCACAACACAGAGGCTCGTTAGGAAGAGGATATACTCTCCTGAACAAACACGACACCTAAAAGGTGCACAGGAAACTACTAACACACGGGATACCCTAGCAATATATTTTACACTTATATATATCCATCAAAAGACATGGTAAGTTAAAAGATATTTAATAGACAAGGAAAAATATTTGTGACATAGTTGTTGAAAGTTAATGTCTAGAATGTATTGAGAATACTTACATTCTATCTGCTTTTGTATCTGAAAATTTCCATATTGAAACAGAGTAGCTGTTCATCAGTTAAAACGTACAAAGAGAGACAAATGAGCCAAAGATATAAACAGACAATTCTCAGAAAAGTCAATTTCGACAGCCAATGAAGCAGAGATGAACAACCTCAATAGTAATAAAAAAAATGCAAATTGAAATGCTGAGGCACATTTCAGTTCTCAGAAATATTAACTTCTGAGAAACTCCTAATATCCAGTGCAGGTGCCGGAATGAGAAAATAGTCAATTGTAGGCTGAGGATGGGACAGCAAAGTGGTGTGGCCTTTTTAAAGGCCAATGTGGTGACATCATTATTTAAAATGTAAGTGTCCTATGATCTAGAATCTCACTTCTAAGAATCTCTCCTAAAAAGATGCTAACGTATGTGTCCTAACATGTTTGTGTATGCTCATTCCGGAAAGTTTAGTACTAGAAAAAAAATGGAATCGAGCCGTAGCAAAATGAAGGATCCCGTCATATAATGGAGCACTTAGCCACAGTGTTTTAAACGGCACGAACATAAAAACCTGGAAGTAGTAATACATAAAGATGGCAATGCGCATTTGACAGCTGCTTACTAATCGCTAAGTCTCAAGGATTTTTCTTTCTACAGGATCACAGAAAAAAACCTATTTTACAAAAAATGGTGAAGGCCAGGGACTCTGGAGGCGGACCACTTGAACTTGAAAACCAGCTCCGCGATGTATTGGCTGTGGGATCTGGACAGTTCTCTCAACACCCTGTGCCTCGGTTTCTCCTCCTGCCACATGGAGATAATAACATCACCTGACTCCTGGGGTAATGGTGAAAATGGACTTGGCACACTGAAGCTCTTAGCATAATGCCTGGCAGATATCGAGGTGCCCCGTAAAGGCGAGCCACTGTTGCAGCTGCTCCCGGCATTACTGTCGCCTTTGCACCGTGTGGTCTAAATACTTCCATTTTATACTGCATGGTTGGTACCACACATTTACAGCCTAGATCATGGTTTTTTTTCTTGAGAGAGAGAAAGAAAGAGTGCATGTGCACACTCTTGGGCAGAGGAGGGGCAGAGGGAGAGGGAGAGACTCTTCAGCAGGCTCCATGCCCAGGGCAGACACGGGGCTTGATCTCACGACCCTGGGATCATGTCCTGGGCCGAAATCAAGAGTTGGACGCTTAACCAACTGAGCCCACCCAGGCGCCTCATCCTACATCATTTTTGTTTGAAAACATAGAGTTGCTCTGTGTTTGGTGCCCCCTATGTGCCTGAGGTCATATCTAAATTGACACATGGCTATGAGTGGTGGAACGAAGCAGCCCCTTCCATCCTTCAATACCTCCACATTCCAGGTCCCTACTGCAGCGATTCCAAATGTCACGCTGGGGAGGGCTGTGCAGACTGAGTGTTTCTCTGCTCTCGGGAGTCGCAGCCTATTCTCCACTGGCAGGTGCAGACTGAGCTTCTGATGCTGGAGCGTGCACCTCGTTCTGACATGATATCCTGCCTGCCTCCTCCTCCCTGCAGCACGAGTGGACGAACCATCTCCCAGTCAGTACCTGTGGCCGGTAGCCCACCTGGGCATGGGCTCTCCTGGTTTCCCCTTCTCTGGGATCTGCTGGAGCCAGGCTAGATCATGTCTCTGCCGTTTGCGGGTCAGGTATGTCTGTCTACAGAGCAGACTGCTGTGTCCAGTCCCTCCCGGCAGCAAGCTCAAGGCCTGGCCACAACCCTTATCTCCCCCGGCAGTCTGTTTACTTCCTTATCACTTTCCACTTATTAGAATGAGTACTTTTGTGCAACACACATTAAGTCTTCAAAATTTTTATCTTCTCTAATTTACATGACAAAACACCAATTCTTGAATTTAACGCTTTTACTTCTTGACCGCCAGCTGATAATACCACCAGGCAAGATGAGTGTCCACTGCTCCTCCTCAGGGCTGAGTCCTCAACTCCACTTGAACATCTGTGAGCACTGGGTAGATCGAGTGTCTCTAAGGAGCTCGTCCTAGGTTTCTATTCCTCCAGACTCCTGCGCCTGGCTGCAGAATAACATACCTTCTGCTACACAACCATTGTTCTGTCTTGCTGCTTTTTTGTATGGCTGGTGTCACGTTCCACTATGTCAATTTTGGGGAATGTGATAGAAGTGAAGCCGATTGGACTTGGGTACACTGGGCATGTGGGTTACTGAGAAAAGCATGAGATCTAGGCAAACCTTTGGTCCCCCCAAAGAGGGTTCAGCATATTCCCTAAGAAATTGAAGTGTAAAACTTTGCTAAATGAGTTAAGACAAAAACAAACAAAAAAAAGGACTCTACTTTCTAGCTGGTAGCCCGGAAATCTGAGAATTATAGTCTTCTAAAAAATATTCAACTTCAACCCGTGCACATGAACATTTGAAGGGAGACCCACAGAGTGGCATGTGCTTCTAAGAAAGACACCACCGTCCCTTCCAGCAGTCAAAGTACTTCCTACCTTGGTATGGTCCCAAGGAGGAACTGAAAATTGTAGCCAATTACTTGCTATCCTTTAAGGTGGGGTTTCTCAGATTCAGCACCACTGTTATTTCAGAACAGGGATTTCTTGGTTGCAGAGGGTTGTCCTGTGCACCGTGGGATGCTCGGCAGCAGCCCTGGACTCTGCCCGTCAGTTGCCGATAGCACTCCGTACCCCAATTATAACCACCAAACATGCGTCGAGACATTGCCAAATGTCCCAAGGGATGAAACCACCGCTGGTCAAGAACCATGACCTTACAGGAGCACTGCAACTGATTCCAGGCTGCTTCCCCCTTCCCAGAGCAGCCGGACCTTTCCTGGACTCACCGCCAGAGCCCCTTCTCACGCTGGCTCCGTGTGTCCCCAGATCTAACTCATCCCCTGCCTTTCCCAATCCCTTCGATCTTCTGCTGTGCCCTGAGAACTTATGAGCAGCTCTTGGCAAAATCCCCCTGTAGTCTCAACCTCTTCGTGGACGATTCCTTGCTCCCACCCTGAACTCAGGACTCTGTTCCCCACAGCCTTCTCATACGGCCTGATGGGCTCTTCTCTCATTCCCACATACTCCTCTTCGCCAATTCCAGATCATCTCCCTCCCCACCTCCCTCTAGAAACCCAGGCCCTTAGAACAGGGGCTGGCAAACTAGAGCCTGTGAGCCAAATCCGGCTTCCTGCTTGTTTTTATATATAGTCTATCAGCTGAGAACGGTTTTCAAATTTTTAAATGGTTGAAAAACAAACCAGAAGAATATTTTGTGACATGTAAAATTCAAACCTTGGGGTCCATACACAAGTAAACTCATTAGCTTACCTACTGTCTGTGGCCGCTTTTGTACGACACTGAGAAAGAATGCAGTTGAACGGTTGCAACAGAGACTGTCTGACCTGCAAAGCTGAACATATGTACTATCTGGCCCCTGACAGAGAAAGTTTCCAACCCCTGCCTTTGAGGCACGTGGCAGCGGTCTGTGCCATCTGCTCCCGACCGGTTGTCATCATCAACCACCCGCCAGGTCGCTCTTCCGTGTGTATTAAAATATACACAGGACCGAAGGCTGGAGGGCACAACCGCTAACGTTAGCGACTGAACCAAGTTCCAAATGACCTCTACGGGTTGGAATGTTGTGTGGAAATCAACAGGATGAAATTTTTCATATATTAAGTCCCACGCGACGTTCATTATCAGAAAGATTGCCATACAGAGCGGGGAGACGAGCTGCTATGCGCTGACAGAGGTGAGAACCACGATGACGAGGGAAACATTATGCGGAAATTTTATCCATGTGATATAACGCTAAGCAGTAATAGAGCTGTAAGATTATGGAGCTCACTTCCGTCAGAAGCACTTCCTAAAAAAGGAAAAAGTTCCGGGATAGAATGAGGTGCTCCGGAGAGTGTCTCAGCGTGGAAGCACACAGAAGCGTCTCCTGCTCTAGGCTTTAAGACTTTTTCTCCTAAGAGTATATACTGTTACAACGGAAACCAGAAACACTGATTCTTTTGCTGACTTGAAGTGAAAAATAATGTTTTCTTGGAAAAAAATGAAAGCACCACCATTTTTCTTCCTTCCAGGGCAAAGATGGAAAGACAAAGGTGAAATTTAAAATCTAAGTGCAGGGGCTCCTCGGTGGTTCAGTCTGTTGAGCGTCCGACTTCAGCTCAGGTCATGATCCCATGGTTCGTGATGGCTCAGAACCTGGAGCCTGCTTCGGATTCTGTGTGTGTGTCTCTCTCCCTTTGCCCCTCCCATGCTCATGCTGTTTTCTCTCTCTCTCAAAATAAATAAACATTAAAAAAATAAAAATAAATAAAATTTAAGTGCAAAGATAAAACTCATTATGGCACACACAGTCACAAAAGATACTTTTAGGTGACAGATGACCAATAAACTTATACTTGATTTGGTAAATGCTCAGCGTAGAAGTGTAGGTTTCTTAAGAAACCGAAACAAACCAAAATGTGTTTGGAGTCTCAGTCCTTACTGGAACTAAATAAAGCACATAGCCCAGCAGGCTTAAGTCTTAAGGAGATTGAGATTTATCTGCTTTTCAACTCTTCAAATTTTTAGATTTACATAAAAAATATATGTATGTAAATAAAATTCCCGCTCTAAGAAGTCAGAACCACTAAACTCATCAGTGACTATGTTTGGGAACGGTGGGCTGGGAAGTGGTCCTGTATGAGTTGGACATTGAAAGGCAAGGGCCAAAGACCTGTGTTTAGCCACAGCTCAGCCCCTTGTCTTGGGATCATCACAAGGCACCGACCCCCGGTTTTCTCACTTGTAGAACGAGGATGAAGACTCCTGTCCCGTAGATCCTACAGAGAAATTCAGACGATGTAAAAGGACCATCTTCGCGGAGAGGCACCATATGCATTTTAGGGCAACATGAATCGCTAACCTCTAATGAGTTCCTATCTTCTTTTCAAAAATACTGGCATTCGTTGGGTCACAATCATAAAATCCAGCCTAAAATCCCTAAGCGGCACATATGAGGCACGCTGCTACAAGTTAGAGGTAGGGCAGATGCTCACATAGATGAAGGGCAACCGAGATCAGGCACGCTTCTGTCTTCAAGGTCGATGGGGCATCTGACACCACAAACTACTTGATTCTAAGGTACTGTTTTGAGGCCCAGATGGTGAGCAGGTGACGAAGCTATGCATGCAGGGATCATTTCCCATTTGGCTTCTCGTCACCCTTTCCCCTTCTATCCCACTCCCACCTCTGCCAAAACTGTACTGTTGTTTTGGGACCCCGGGACAAAATCCCTCCAAAAGACTTCACGGATGAAGTCACTTCATAATCAATTTGTAAAATGTTATCTGTCTTCACAAGCGGGAAGTACATTCTTCTCAAATAAATGCCATAAATTTCTATCAAAGTACTAATATTCAGTAAAATGAAAAATCAGTCCTATTTGAAAAGAATGAGACGGGAAGCATGCAAGGCTGCATGCGTGACCTCCCTCCAAGCCCTGCACCTCAAAACCATGTGCCTATCGGGGCTCACTCCACCTCTGTCATCCTTGCCAACCTGTCACAAGGCATGGCCATCTGAACTCACAACATGGGGACCTCTGAAAAGTGTAATAGCCAGAAACAGACCGGGAACACACATGACACAAGTGGAACAGAAGAAGAGAATGCTAAGTGCTGCTGACGGGGACTTCGATGACTGTCCTCAGCAGCGGTGGTGGTTTTCCATAGAGATTTTTAGCCCAGTGCATACATTTTTCTCCATGTTAATTTCTGAAGCCCGTAGCTAGGAGCAGAGCTGGAGAGAAATTTTCGTGCCCTCTGAGCACTGCCTAAAGTTTCTTGAAGATCTTAGACCACAGGCGTAACACTTACGGTAGATATTCTCATTCCTCAATTTGTTTAGAAGTTTTGGTCTTTTTTTTTTCTTTTCACTTTAACAGAGCTTGTTGTACATGGACTCTTAGAAAAATCTGTAGATGGGTAATTATGTGGTAGAGAAGGGTGTCAACACAGACCGTGGCTCACACATCACACCATCTGGGACAAGAGGCACCCAAAGGCATCGCTTGTTAAGCCATTCTGTGAGTACCAGACTGCTTGGTGCATCTGTCAGGATGGGGTGGGTGTTCCCTTAGGGATGGAGAGGAACGAACAATCTTGACCACTCTTTCTTAAGGTCCTCCAACTGATTCTGAGTTACTTTCTTCTTCACCAGGCAGCCTCGTGACCCGCATTTGGCTCCCAGGTGGATCTCCATGATGGCAGAAAACGCTGCAGCCAAATGAGGGAAGCAGGGCTTGGGCACGCCAGCAGCAGGAGGTGATACACTGGCAAAGCAGCGTCCCTCTCAGTCCGGGTGGCGCTGGCTGGCACAGCCTGGTCACAGAGCTCCATCACCCTGGTGAACTGACAGCATTCACTTGGGAAGATACAAGTGGACCCAGACTCCAGAACAGCCTGGCCACCCTTTTGCCGCACGCTTGCTCTGTAGAACCCTTTCTACGTACCTATAGATTTTATCCAAACGTATTCCTTTGCATGTACGTATGTAGTTTCTTATGAGATTGTCGACCTTTGTATTTCTTCCCAGCTACCTTTCTCATTCTTACTTTCTCCCACCCAGATGTGAGGTTCGTAAGGACAGAGATCATACCTTAAATCTTCACGGCATCAGAACGTCATGGCCTACAGAACATTTTCAATAAAAATGTTTGCCAAATGACTTAAAAAGTGATGGTCATAGTAGTTACTTAAATTTACATACATGCTCATATATATTATATACTCATATAAAATACATATTTAATATAACATATTTACATACGTTTATATTTATATATTATACTTGTATTTAATTCATGCAGGTTTATTCTATTTAACTAAAACCAACCTCAACTACGTAATGCCACACATATCTCAAGTCTCTTACAATCTTAGATTCACGTGATGGCGCACCATTTACTTCCAGGGAAAGTGTTGGGGTTTGGATTCTTTTCTGTTTGATGAAGCACAGTTTTTCCGACATTATGGAAATATGGGTATAAAAACACAAATGGGTGAAGAAGAGCTCGTGGGGTTAATAAGATCAAATCCATGTCACCCTGGCCACCTTGCCCTGGGGTGTTCCAAAGGACTGCGGGGTGGTGTTTCAAGGCTAGAGGAGAGGCAGGGAGAAGTCGGGGAGGGTTAGGAGGCCAGCAGGGAGGGCGTGGTGGTGGGTACCTGCGAGCATGTGCCCCCTCCCACCTTTTCAGGACCCTTGTGCGGCTCCGCCGCTGGGTTAATGCTTACTTTTCACAGTCCTCTCGAACTTGACCGGGCTTCAAGCCAGGAGCCGACTGGGAGCTGGGACTGGTGGGGGCCGACACAGGACTCCTGATGCTCTGCACCGAGTGCCTGCGGCTCCGCCTGCGGTCCAGGCCCCGCTGCTCTCCCACGCCGCCGCCGCCGCCACCGGAACACACGCTGGCCCGCCTCCGGTCCCGGCGCCCGCTAGGGGGCGGCTCTGCGGTCTCGTCGCCATCCTCGTGCCGCAGTGCCACCTGAAAAAGCAGAGAGCGCCCAGTGCAAGGTCAGACTTGAATCCTCCCCTAGGCCTCAGGTGTGACTTGGCATTCCACGCTCGCCCTAATGAGGATTTCACATTGTCTTCCATCCCGCTAACTCAGCGTCTCTGCAAGATCTTCACAACCGCGCGTGCCAAAGCACAGTCCGTGAACTTAGAGATGCTCGCCACTGTATATTTTCCCAGTTAAACGGGCAGAAAAAGGCCAAAAGAGATGAAGAGCAGGTCTGTGAAATGTTTCGTAATTAGACAGGATCTTTACCCTGGAGCCCAGCACTGTCATTCCCGGGGCGGCATCTGTCCTGGACCCCCCTTGGCTCTGCTCCGGTCCAGGAGCCGAGGTCTGTCCTGATGCCCAGCTGCGGGGAGCCCTGAAGTTCCTGATCATTCCTGAGCTTGCTTCCCAACGAGGATACTCAGAAGAGCATAGCAAGGATCCCGCTCAGAGGCCAGAGCCACAAGGCTCGGAGAGCGATCTGGCCTCACCCACGGATCCGGTCAGCAGCACTCACTGCCTGATGTCAGCACCTCTGCTGGGCGCTGCTGCTATCGGGCGGTCCCAGGGCTGGGGGAGGAGCCCGAAGTTACACTAGACAGCCTGCATGTGCTAGTCACAAAATTATACACCCAAAATAGACTTCACCTCTAGATTAGTTTTTCTTTAATCTCCTCTTAAAAGTAATGCATGTTTGTGCAGAAGAATAATTGTCTTACACTTTGCCGCTTCGGATTTCCCGTAGAAACCTGAGCCCACTGCCGGCACACCCCCATACCACTATCCTCCAAAGGGTATTTTCCTCCTGCTCCGAGTTGGCGCCTTCACCGGAAGCCCCATTCTGCCATCTCCTAATCTCGCTCTGTCCTGGATCCTGCTCCATGGCTGCCTCGTTTTAGCTTAACACCATGTGCCTGTGTGTTTACATGGCCCCCTCCTTCCTCATGCCTGTTCTTCCCAGCCACACCCACCTGTATCTCCAGCTTCCAGAAGGGGTGTGTGCGTGTGTGTGTGTGTGTCTGCCCTCTCTAAAACTAGACAGTAGGAAACGCACGAGTTGTCATTGACTAGATCTTTGCACACTGGCTGTGTGACTCACAAACCAGCTATGACCTGGAGCTAATTACTCGTCTTCTCTCTAGCTCACCGTATGAGGATAACGGTACTGCATTTGTGGGATTGTGGTAAGAATAACTTATGTAAAGATGATTTATGTGACTGGTACTCAATAAATATTCCCAATAAATATGCCCACATATCCCTCCATCTCACAGAGGTGGCAGGTCAGAGCCAGCCCCGGCCAAGTACAGTAGTCTCTCTGACCAAGGAATTACACAGTCCTATGGCCCCGAAGGTGTCAATTCTCCAGTCACAGAGGTGCTCTTGATCACATTTTACAACTCAGACCTGACGGATAAGAGAATGGAGAAGTAACAGAAAGACCCAGATGGTTAATCATGCAATACAGTGTTAATATCACCTATCTACAGAAAACCGAGCTATTGCACAATCAGTGGTGCCCTGTGTCTGAAGTTTTCACACCTGTGCTCATCTAGGAAGGTGAGCTCGGGCTGCGTCAAGACCAGGTGGGTCGCTCTCATCCCAGGTCACAGGGATGATCGCCTAGGACATGCGGCCATAGGTCACTTTGGCACCCGCCGTCCATCTGTCTGCCCCACGTCCTCTAGCTCCAGCTTTTGGGCAAGATCGATTTAGTGAAAACTCTTCTATCTTCATGCCAGATACATTTTATATCAGACTCAGATAGTGGAGGACAATTTGATAGTATTCTGACTATTTGTTCTCCCAGACTTTACTAGTCAGACATAATTTTGGGAGGTTTGAGGTAATAATTGATAAGAGTTCCGAAAAAGCCCTGTTAAAAAATGTCATCGGAAAGTCTGTTTCCTAGGGGGTCTCCTCTCCAAGGTAACTGGAAGAACTAAGAATTAAGTTCTTAATTTGGTTAATCGCATTTACCATTTCAACATTAACACTTCAAATGGCATTCTCTGGGAAAGCTGGAGAATGCTGGTACACCTGATGAAGGATTGTATTTTTTTTTAAATTTTTTTAACATTTATTTATTTTTGAGACATAGAGACAGAGCATGAGCAGGAGAAGGGCAGTGAGAGAGGGAGACACAGAATCCGAAGCAGGCTCCAGGCTCCGAGCTGTCAGCACACAGCCCGACGCGGGGCTCGAACTCACAGACCGCGAGATCATGACCTGAGCCGAAGTCAGTGCCTAACCGACTGAGCCACCCAGGCGCCCCAAAGGATTGTATTTTTTAATCCTTCTGGCCAATTGTTTTTTCTTCGTTTTTAGATGTAAAAATTCTAGACCTGACCTGACCTGAAGTATTGATTCTCCTTTTATTAAGCACACAGTTGGGGTGATAAGACTAGGGGATAAAGTAGAGTTCAGGTATTTCTAATTCCTGGTCTCACCTCAGAGATCCAGGGATCGAAAAGCACTCCTTTCCGAGAGGCATACTCTGTGCACAGAGTGAAATCCCCGTTAGCTGCCTTTTGTCAAAGAAGATGGAGACAATCAAAACATTTAAATGAAAAGGAAAATCTGGAAAAATTATCAAAGCAACCCCATAAAATAAATTTTAATGGGGGCTTTCTAAAGTTCAGACCCTCAGCAAAACATCTCTGAAAAAAAAAAAAGAGAGGGGGGTGCACGGAAGGGTAAATGGGGCACGGAATCCCAGGAGATTCAATGGCGCCCTCACGCTTCTCAGTGAGCAACAATGGAACTTGAAGCTTGGGGCTGGTCTTCCCTCATGATTTTGTTTTTATAACAAGAATTGTTATAGAATCGCCAGCGTCTCCTGGAAACAGGAAGAGAGGCCTTACTTTCACAAACAGGCTACGGCGGCAGTGCCCAGTTCTTCAGATTCTAGGGAGCACCACAAATTAGAGTCAAGAACATGCAGAAGTAGCAAAGACCTGGAGAGAACAGCACTCACCATGCCCCTTACTCCGAATTTGTGGTGTCAGATCTGAGTAAGTGCATGTGCAAGGAGCGTCCTCCACCAAACACAAGGTGAGATCCGTAATGCCCCAAAGAATCTCTCGGCTCCCCCTAATGATGGAGTGTTTCACTTGCTGGGCCCCTCAGCAGATGCCGTCTATTTCTTCTTCTTCTTTTTTTAATGTTTATTTACTTATTTTCAGAGACAGCTGGAGCGAGCATGAGCAGGAGTGCGGGAGGGGTAGAGAGAAAGGGGGGCAGAGGATCCCAGGCAGGCTCTGCGCTGACAGCAGAGAGGCCAATGTGGGGCTCAAACTCACTAACCGTGAGATCATGACCTGAGCCTGTCTGACACTTACCTGACTGAGCCACACAGGTGCCCCGTAATTCTTTTAATTAAATGTAGAGCACTATTTACACATAAAACCCAGATGAGGAGCGAGCAGTTTCCAAATCCAGCACTGACTGCATACTCTCCCCTGCCTTACCAGGAAAGCAATTAGAAGCAACTTAGGCTGGCAACTGTGACACCTTCGGCAGGCAGTCGTTGAGGCCAATGAATGATCTGAATACTCTAAGTTTTTATTATGGAAATTTTCAAACACACACACAGTGTGAAAGAGAGTACACAGACTGTGATGTGTTTATCACCCATGACAGTTAACAAGTATCCACCCTTGTCCGACCTTGTGTTACTTACACCCCACGTCCTGCCCCAACCCCAGACTTCGAGGTAAATCCCAGATCACGTCATTTCATCTGTATATATCTCTAAAAGATAAAGATTTTTAAAAGCCATAACCACCATATTACTGTTCCACTTAAAATAATTTCTTATTATCATCAAATACCCAGTACTGGGAACATTCTTGATAGAGGTCAAAAGCTATTACATTTCTGGGGTACCTGGATGGGTCAGTTGGTTAAACGTCTATCTTTAGCTCCAGTCATGATCTCATGGTTCCTGAGTTCAAGCCCCGCATCAGGCTCTACGCTGACAGCTCAGAGCCTGAAGGCTGTTTCGGATTCTGTGTCTCCTTCTCTCTCTGCCCCTTCCCTCCTCATGCTCTGTCTCTCTCTTTCTCAAAAATAAACATTAAAAATTTTTTTAAACTATTAAATTTCTTTGAGTTTATATTATCATACTACTACTCACATTGTGACAGGCAACCGTCGTTACATAATAGACACAATCTTTTTCCATATTTCTATCTCGCACCTTCTTTTTAATCCATACCTATACATCTTTGTTCAGCTTTTAGGTGACGTGACGCCGATGCTAGCAGCATTTCAAGAAGGAACTACACCAATGACAGCTTGTAGAATATTGCCACAATGCTAGGATCCCAGAGAACCACACTTCCCTGTGTCCTCACTCTTGTGTAGCCCCCTCCTACATCGAGCCCATTTTCCATGGGACTTGCTTTGGTCAATGGGACATCAGCAAACGTGATACAAACAAGGCCTGGGAAGTGTTTGTGCAAGGGGACTTGCCCTTCTCAAATCCTGCTACCACATGAAGAAATGCGGGCTAGCCTAAAGACACACGGCCTAGCCAAAAGCCAGCACCAAATGCCAAACCAAGCGAATGAGGCCATCTTAGATCATGCAGCCCCAGTCAAGTCACCACTTAACTGCAGCTGCATGAGAATCTCTCAGGTGAACCAGGGCCAAATTTTTGACCCACAGAGTCATGAGCAATAATTGTTGTTTTAGACCACTGGTTTTGGCTTACTTGTTTTGCAGCAAGAGTAACTGACACACATTTTAAAAATCACCTATGACAAGAAAGGACTTTAAGTGATTGGACCTATTTGTTAATTATTCCTAACAGTAATAGTTACCCCTCTCTTTTAGGGTCCCTGGACCCAATTCCGACACAGGGGGATCAAGCAATTCTTGGATGCCAGCAGGGTAGCTAAGAATGGAACTCAATTCAACTCAGTTCTGACACTATCTACCCAGAGAGAGCATCAAGTATTCTAGGTTAAGGGTTCAGTCTACAGGACTGCCCCACTGCACCCCACTCCAATTCGGATGCCAGC
This sequence comes from Paguma larvata, assembly GCA_030068075.1. NCBI lineage: Eukaryota > Metazoa > Chordata > Mammalia > Carnivora > Viverridae > Paguma > Paguma larvata. The sequence continues at coordinate 35,450,064 of CM057835.1, forward strand.
TGCAAGCTCCAGGCTGTTACCTGTGTTTCTGACCCACCAGATTGGAGGTTCCAACAACCTCCTCCTTAGCTTCAATTAATTTGCTGGAGTGGCTCACAGAACTCAAGGAAATACTTACTTATGTTTACCGGTTTATTAAATGATATGATAAAAATATGAATTGGGTGCCTGGGTGGTTTAGAAAGTTAGCATCTGACTCCTTATTTTGGCTCAGGTCATGATCCCAGGGTTGTGAGATCGAGCCCTGCATCAGGCTCCACACTCAGCATGGAGCCTGCTTAAGATTCCCGCCCCCCCCCCCCCCCCGCCCTTTCCCTGGTCACTTGTGCACACACTCTCTCAAGTTAAAAAAATGTATGTATATATATGTATATATATATACACGAACCAACATATATACACACACACACACACACACACACACATATATATATATATATATATGATTCAGAGATACATAATACAAGTCCTCAAACAAAGAAGCCCTGTCTTCTGGAACTTGGTGGTATGTGGGAGCACCTACTTCCCCAAGAGTGGAAGCTCTCCAAAAGGGATCAAAAATCTGTCCTCTTGGGTTTTTATGGTGACTTGATGGAGTCATGATTGACTAAGTCACTGGCCACTGGCTGATTCAACCTGCCCCCATCCGTAGGTGCTTTCCAAAAGTCACCTCACTAAAATAAAAAAAGATACCTTTATCACCCTTAACACTTAGGAAATTTCCAGGGTTTTGGGAGCTGTGAGCCAGAAACTAGAATAATGACCAAATACATATTTCTTATAGTAAATCACAATATCACATTCTCATCCCCAAAGCCTTCAGCCTTAAGATACTTTTCCATTACTAGGACCACGTTTTCAGCATCAAAAGTTAAAACATACAATCTGACAAAAAATTTTATATCTTGATTTGTGAATTTATGTATATGAAAACTCATATGAAGCTATAAAAATTAAAATAAATTTAATTAAACAGGGATTAAATCACCTTTCTGAAATAGAATTAAATTACAGGGAACTGGGCCTGTCCCCAGAAAGTCCAGGACATGTGGTCACCAGACATCTTCCACTATCAGGAAGAATTCTAGAAGCCCAACCAAGTTCTCTGCAATTATTTGAAAACATTTATAGTCTTTTGTGAGGGAAAGACTGGCTCTGTTTATAGGTTTCTTGCTGCTCCCGAATATAATGAACTTGATTGTCCTGTAACAGTAAATATTTTTCAAAACATTAACTTTTGGAAAGGAATAAAAACCCTAGGACTCTGCCTAGTGTCTCAAGCACTGGGTTGCCACCTTGAGTTATTACTCAAGGCATCTTCCCTTTAAGGTAGCTGCATTCTGATTAAAGCATGCCCTTCCTTCGACCCAGCATCTGGAAAATACAGTCATAAAACAAGTGATATTTAAGAGAGACCTTCATTCAAGCACTGAACTGAACATCTACTCTGCACAGGTGCACTGATGGGCCCTAGGGCCAAAGAGAGAATGAGACATGACTCAGGGTGGCAGCTGAGAGGCAGAGAGATGGGCAAGTACGCTCTGAGGGCTGCTCAGTCCGAGGTATGGTCATAGTGAGTTCCCTTTCATAAGCTGTGAACAAAGAGAAAGGGACAAGCATGGGAACTCCTTTTATCTTGCCACGAAGGCCTTGTGGACAGGAGGACATCTAAGTGACTCCTATAGGAGTAGGAATTTGCTAACTGTGAAAACGGGAAGGAAAAACACTCTATGCAAAGAAAAGAGAATGAAGTCAAGTCCACCCATCCCACCCCACAGCACTGGCCCAAAGACCTGCCTTCAAGAGCCAGGAGAGGCTGAGTCTGGCTCAAACTTCAGAGGCATCATAGAAGCAGCCAGAGATAAGCCCGCAGGGGCATAAAGGCCACACTCTATGTAGTAGACCCCTGTACCAACTCAAGGCGTGTGGGCTTCATCCTGTTGGCCATAGAAAAGGTTTTTCATTTATTCATTCACTCACTTGCTGGCTCACATTTGTTCTCTTAAACAGAGCGATGGCCTAATAGTCACATCTGACTTTCAGAAGGATCCTTTTTTTTTTTTTTTTCAGGTGCTGGGAGTTAGGAAGGGAGAGAGTTTAGAGAAGCCCCCAAGAGAGGCAGCCCCTGCAAGACGCCGGCCTCTGGTGGCTCAGTTCAGGCTGCTCTCCCAGACCCTAGCCCCTCCAGCTACACCCACCTCGTTCCAACCCTTCACACCTGCCAAGCCAGAGCTCCTCCCCTGCTTTGCCCTCCATCACCATCTTTCTTTAGGGCATCCTCCCAGAAGGGTCTTCCCTGCCCCACCTCACTTTCTCACCTCCACCTCATCCTGTCTCTCTTCACAGACATGTTTGGAGCCACATATTCTCTGCTTATTTATGTATTTGGCCACTGCCTGCACCCCATTAGAGTGTGCACTCCCTGAGGGCAATGACCGTATCTGTCTAGCTCACTGCTATGTCCTGGGGCCTAGAATAGTGCCTGGAACATAGTAGGTGCTCAATAAAGTTCTGCTGAATAAACAAATTCACAGAGGAACAAATGAATGAGAAGATATTACAATAATTCAGGTCAGAAACAATAGGGCCAGAGCTGGGAGATGGAGAAGAAAGTGAGGTTTTCAGAAATCAGATTTCTAAATGGGGGGCAGAGGGAAAGAGAAAGGAGACCAAGATAGCTCCAGGTTTGTAACATGGGAGACTCCACTGCTTGTGGAGGTGGAGAAATGAAATGCTGACATGTCCTGTGCAGCTTCCAAGTAGCCATGCCCAACAGAGAGTTTCCCTGGCACCATCTATATCCATCGGCGCCACTATATTCAGCTGCTGGGGCAATCAGCTACTTGCTTGTCTTATACCATAGATTTCAAGTTCCTTGGGCAGGGACTTCTCTGTATTTTTAGCTCCACCAAAGTATGTGACATATAATAGGCTTCCATGAATGAATGTAACACAAGAAGAGAAGCAGGCAGAGGGGTGGGGAGCCATGGGCCTTGGCAAAAGCTCAAGGTCAAATATGAGCCACCAGCCTCACAAGCTGTGGAACTCATTAGGTAAATCAGAACAAGCCACAGAGACCGAGAGAGGAGGCCTGAGAAGGGAACTTCAACACTGAAAAGAAGGTCAGAGAAGAAGGATCCAGGGGAGGACACTGAGGAGGGATGATTAGAGAGAGATCCTGGAGCCATTTGTACACATATTAATCAGAAATACAGAAGCAACACGGAAGAGTAGTCTCACGAACACTAGCATCATCCTTTCAAAATGCTAGCCAAACAGTGATGCCCAAACTGATAAAGATGGCATACAAAAAAGAGACGAAGAAAAGGGGTAGAGGGAAGATGAGAGGGAAGCCAATCTTATACTTAAGAATACTAAAACATAAGAGACTCTCAAAGACTAAGAACAAACCAAGGGTAAGGGGGGCGAGAAAGGAGGGAGAGGGGGTGACAGGCATTAAAGAGGGCACGTGTTGGGATGAACACTGCGTGTTATATGTAAACCAATTTGAAAATAAACTATTAAAAAAATAAAATAAAATGAAAAAAAAAAAGAATACTTGTTTATAAATCCAAAATAAGTCAGTAACGAATAATTCCCACAGCACATTTTAAAAAAGAATACATCATGACCAAGTGGATTATAGTCCAGGAATACAAGGATGGTTTAGAAAAGTAAAGAAATGAATTAAATAACCAACTCAAAAAACTAGAAGACGACTAACAAAGTAAATTGAAAGAAAGTTCAAGAAGAATGTTATACATTAAAGAGGAAGTCACACTTCCAAACTCATATTACAAGGCCAGCATTATCTTGTTACCAAAACCAGATACAGACACCACACACACACACTACAGGCTAATATCCCTAATGAACATTGTTGTAAAAATCCTCAATAAAATATTAGCAAACCAAATTCAGTAATACATTTAAAGGATAACACGCCATCATCAAGTGGGATTTATTCCAGGAACTCAAGGATGGTTCAACATCCATAATCTATCAACATGATATACCATATTAACAAAGGATAAAAATCATGCGATCATCTCAATATGCAGCAAAACATCTGACAAAATTCAACATCCATTTATAATGAAAATTCTCAAAAAAAGTGGGTATAGAAGGAAATATTTTGAAAAGAAAAAACAGAAGGAAATACCTCACTATAATAAAGGCCATGTATGAAAACCCTGTTACACTCAATAGTGAGAAGCTAAAAGCTTTTCCTCTAAGATCAGGAACAGATAAAGATGCCCACTCTCATCACTTTTAATCAACAGCGTATTGGAAGGCCTAGTCACAGCAATTAGGCAAGTAAAAGAAATAGAAGGCATCCAAATTGGAAAGGAAGAAGTCATTCACAGATGACATGATACTATATAAAGGCCTAAAGATGCTATATTAAAAAAAAAAAAAAAGAACAGAATAAGTGAATTCAGTAAAGTTGCAGGAAACAAAATTAGCATATGGAAATTGGTTGTGTTTCTATATACTAATAATGAGCTACCAGGAAGTAAAACTAGAAAACAATGCCATTTACAATTGCATTAAATAAATACTTAGGATTAACTTTACCCCATGAGGTGAAAGACCTATGTTCTAACAACTATAAAACACTGATGAAAGAAATTGAAGATGACACAAATAAATGGAAAGATAAACCATGCTGATGGATTGGAAGAACATTGCTAAAATGCCCACACTGCCCAAAGTAAGCTACAGATTCAATGCAATCTCCAGCAAAATACCAATCGCTATCTCACAGAACTAGAACAAAGCATCCTAAAATTTGCGTAGAACCAAAGAAGACCTCAAATGTCAAAAGCAACCCTGAGAAAGAAAAACAAAGCTGGAGATACCATGCTATTTTAAACTATCCTACAAAGGTACAGTAATAAAATGGTACAGGCACAAAAATAGACACATAGATCAATAGACCAGAATAGACATAAACCCATGCTTATGTGGTCAATAAATCTCTGACAAAGCAGGTAAGAATATACAGTGAACAAAAGACAGTCTCCTTAGTAAGTAATGATGGGATAACTGGACAGCTACATGCAAAAGAATGAAACTGTATGACTTTCTTAGACCATATGCAGAAATAAACTCAAAATGAAGTAAAGACTTGAATATAAGACCTGAAACCACAAAATCCCTAGAAGAGAACAAAGAGAAGTAAGCTCTTTGACATCAACCCCAGCATTTTTTTTTTGGACCAGTCTCCTCGGGCAAGGTTAACAAAAGCAAAAATAGATGAGTGGGACTATATCAAACTAAAAAAGGGTTTGGAGAGTCAAGGAAACCATCAACAAAACAAAAAGGGCAACCTACTGAATGGGAGAAAATCCTTGCAAATCACCCATCCAATAAGGGGTTAATAACCAAAATATATAAAGACCACCACAATTTCCCAAACAACCCAATTAAAAAGTGAGCAGAGGACTTAAACAGAGATTCTTCCAAAGAAAACATCCAGATGGCCAACAGACACATGAAAAATCCTTGACATCACAAATCATCAGGGAAACACAAATCCAAACCACAGTGAGATATCACCTTACACTGATCAGGATTGGTTGTTATCAATAACACGTGTTAATGAGCATGTGGGAAAAAGGGAAATTTTGTGCACTGTTGGAGGGAACATAAACTGGCACAGTCAGTCTGGAAAACGGTACAGAGATGCCACAAAAATTTTAAACTAGAACTACCATATGATCAGAAATCCCACTTCTGGATATTTCTCCAAAGAAAATTAAAACACCAATGCAAAGAGATATATGCATTGTCTATGTTTATTGTCAGGTTTCTTTAGAATCAAGATATGGAAGCAACCTGAGTATCCACTGATAGATGAATGGATAAAGAAGATGCGGTACACATACGCAATGGAATATTACTCAGCCACAAAACAGAATATGATCTTGTCATTTGCAACAACATGGATGGACAAAGGGGGTATAGTACTAAGTGAAATGAGGCAGATAAAGACAAATACCATACTATTTCACTTATATGTGGAATGTGAAAAACAAAACAAGCCAACAAAACAAATAGACTCATAGACATAAGAAACCAGCTGTTGGTTATCAGATTAGGGAGGCGTTTCAAAGGCAGGTGAAATAGAAGGGGATTAAGGGGCACAAACTTCCAGTTATAAAATAAGTAACGGGGATGTATTGCATCCTAGGGAATATGGTTAATAATACTGTAATAAGTTTGCGCAGTACAGATGATAACTAGACTTAGTGTGGTCATTTCCTAATGTACAAAACTATCAAGTCACTATGATATACACCTGAAACAGGCTATCGTATGCCAACTACACCTCAATTTTAAAAACAAATATTGAGTTACAAACAGAAAAGCAGTGCTAATCATACAGAAGTCAAAATTATTATTTGAAAAAAACCAGTAAAATAGACAAACTACTAGCTAATCTAGAATTACAAACACAAGTATGAAATAACAAAGGGAAAATATCTATTAGAACAGAGGAAGTTAAAATCACTCATAAGAGATTATTTATATATCTCTTTGCTAATCCATTTAAAATCCCAGAAGAAACTAATAATTTCCTCATAAAATATACTTTAGCAAAACTGATCCCAGTAAAAATAAGGCGTTTAAGTAGACCAATCACCATAGAAAAAAATAGTTACCAAAGATTTTCTTCTGCCCTCCCCCTCCTCCCCACGCATGCACGCACACCCTCCTCCTCTTCCTCACACAGGCGTTTGATAGTGTGTCCCAAATTTCCCAAGGGAATTCTATCAAATCACACGTTTGATAGAGTGTCCCAAATTTCCCAAGGGAATTCTATCAAATCATCCAAGACCAGAGACAAGGGTAGAGAGAAAGAAGACAAACTTCTAAATATTTTTATAAGTCAAGAATAAAAGTGATGCTTACACATAAAAAGGATCACATGCCCACACAAAAAGAAAAGTACAAGAAGACTCAGGGTCACGTTGTTTGCTGTGGCGACAAAACTTCACACCAACCCACACCCATTAAGAGAACAGCACATAAGTAAAGTGCCCTACAGTCACCAGCAGTGAAAATGAATAAACAAGAAATCCACCCGACAGCGTAGGCAGGTTTCAAAAACAATAAGCAAATGAAAAAATTGTACAAGGATACAAATGACAGATTTCCCTTTATAAAAAGTTTGAGAAGAGACATAATTAGACAGTATGCTGTTGAGGGATACGGACTGGGAGGAAGGAATTAAAACAGCTGGACTGAGGCCTCTTCACTCCTTCTATAGCACAATGAGTCTGGGGAAAGACGGCAAGTGAATCTTTCGTAAGTATATTAATAACCAAACTACCCAATAAACAGCCTAATCATATTTGATAAAATGAGAGCTCTTGTTTCCGGAATTGCTCTCCAGAAGGGGACTGGTGAAGGAGCACTGACTAAGGATTACCTATGGTAAATAAATGCAGAGTGTATGGACTCATGAGCCATGATTCTCTAGGCTACATAGTAGAGAGGTCTCATAACCAAATACCACTCTGTAGGCTGGGGGAGACCTGTGATCCTCACTTGGAGCCCTCGCCTATTTTCTGGATCAGAGAGCCCATGTCTGATGCACGAGGAGAAGACCTGGGAGTGCAGGGAAGACCCAGACCCCACCCTGCTTCCTCTGCACCTCTGTAATCTGTGTTCTTGAAATTATTAGCTCAGCTAGATTAGTACAGCTAGATAGCTGTCAGCTCTGATTTAATAATTTGATCCTTGTGTTAGCTCAATCATTTATCACAGGATAAAAGCTTTTCAGGTGTAAGTATAAAGAAAACAAAAGAATAGGGCTGAGGGTTAGTGGGATGACACCAGGAAGGGCTACAAAGGACACTTTCAAGTTATTGGTAATGTTCTAGTTCTTAAATACACGAGTGTATCAGTCAAGATTCTCCAGAGAAACAGAATAAATAGAATATGCAAGGAGATTCACTGTAAAAAATTGGCTCGCATGATTGTGGAGACTGAGAAGACCCGAGATCTGCAGTCCGAAGGCCTGAGAACCAATGGTGTTAGTTCCAGATGGAGTTCAAAGGTAGTGGCCACCTATGTCCTAGCTCATGACCATAAGGCAGAGACAATTTGTTCAACAGATAGGATGAGGCCTGCCCACACGGGCGAGGGCAATCTTTACTTTCGTCTACCAACTCCCGGGTTCATCTCATCCAGAGACCCCCCTCACAGACACACATAGAATAATATTGGAGCAAATATCTGAACATCCTGTGGCCTAGTCAAGTTGACACAGAAAATTAACCATCACAAGGGGTGCTTGTTTCATTGTTCTTTGAATAACAGGTACATGCTATGTTCGTGAAGGATATGAACTTGATGTTAAAAGTATTAAGCCAATGCAATTTGACAAAAGGAAGATGGTGAATACAGAACAATTTATGAAAAGGTTGGCATGAAAGAGAAGAAGGAAATGGGGAGGTAGCTTGACAGTCATGTCAGAAGTGGGACGACATTATATGGAGTGTAACCCATACAATGGGGAAAATACATGAAAATTTATATTTGATCAAGATCTAGTATCCAGAATATATAAAGAATTCCTACAACCCATGAGTAACAAAATGACCCAATTTAAAAACAGCCAAAGGATGGGGGCAGCAGGGTGGCTCAGTTGGTTAAGTGTCTGACTCCTGATTTTGGCTCAGCTCATGAGCTCAAGGTCATGAGACTGAGCCCCACGTTGGGCTCCAAGCTGGGCAGAGAGCCTTGCTTAAGATTCTCTCTCTCTCCCTGTGCCCCTCCCCTGCCCTCATGAGTTCTCTTTCTCTAAAAAACCAACCAAGCAAAAAGCAAACAAAACTTTAAAAATGGGCAAAGGATCTGAACAGACATTTCTCCACAGAAAATATAAAAATGGCCAGTGTGCACATGGAAAGATGCTCAATACCATTAATCATTGGAGGAATGTAAATCATGACCAAAATGTGTACCACTGTGCACTACACTGAGATGGCTATAAATTTTTTTTTTAAAGGACAGTAATTAGCATTGAGGAGAATGAAGAGAAATTGGAACCCTCATTACACTGCCGGTAGGGAAGTAAAATGGTGCAGCCTCTGTGAAAAACAGTCTAGCAGTTCCTCAAACAGCTAAACATCAAGTTACCATATGACTGGCGATTTTACCTAGATATATACCTAAGAGAATTGAAAGTATATGTCCACACAGAAAGTTGTACACAAATGTTCACAGCAGCATTATTCGTATTAGTCAAACAGATGGAAATAACCCCAATGGCCATCAAGTGATGAACAGAGAAACAAAATGTGGCATTATCCATGCCATGGAACATTAGCACAAAAAGGAACAAAGTACGGATACACGCTACGATATGGATAAACCCTAAAAACATGTTAAGTGAAAGTGAGTCACAAAAGTCGCATGTTGTGCCATCCCATGTGTAGGAAAGGTCTAGAAAAGCCAATCTATACAGAGAGTAGATCAGTGGTTCGGGGGCAGGAAGTTTGGGGGGCAGGGAATCATGGGAACTGTCTGCTAACAGGTATGGGGTTTCTTTTTGGGCGGTGAGTGGATTCTGGTTATGATAGTGGTGATGGTGCACAACCTTGTTCTTCTTGTGAACATGCTAAAAGCCATTGGACTTCACACTTTTAAGTGGTTCCTTTTGAAGAATGTGAATATCAAGGGAAAAGCAGGGAAATGTCACAGACGGACTGTCCTCAGGGATAACCTCGTTCACACCATTATTATGGGTAAGCACGTGTCTCAAGTAATAAGCTTTCCCATTCAGTCACACACCCAAGTAGAATCAGATTGCCCGATTCTGCCCCGTTCTGGCCATGGAAGGAACCGAGACAGGCTCAACAGTAAGGAATGCAATTCGCTACTCGAAGTGTGCTCTAACCTTCCATTAGAGTCCAGACAATAGCTACATCAGATAAGTAACTTTAATAAAGGGGCACGTGACCTAGAACTAACCCACAGCCAACAATCTGAACTCAAGTCAACGAGCCATAAAGCCATGACGTACAACCCAAATCAAGGTCACCTTCATGGAGGTGTGATGGGTGCGGTTGTACAGGGTTCCAGGCTCACACTCCGCAGGGCTCCATGCTTGGTTTAATGCTCCTTCACCAACTTGAAATTCTTGCTAATTGTCTTCAAACTCGTGTTCTGTAAATGATGTCCAATGGGACAAAGGAGCATGGGTACGAGAAGGGGAAGTAGATGCAACACACGTGCCTGCTAGTCCTCACACCCATGACCCAGGGTGTGGGAGGTGCACAGTATGTGAGAACTCAGCGAGACTCCGACTGCGTACATGGTACGCGTGTTATCCTGCCACTAAGCAGAGGTACTGAGAGCAAACCAGAAGTGGCTTTCAATACAGAGAGACGGCAACCCGAGGGTCCTACAAAATCCTTTCTTACCCCAGGTTATTCTGCTGTATTAGCCAACCACTTATGCTGAAATGACATAGAAAAAAAATGGACAGACAGGGTGGCCCATAGATCCTTTTCCGTTCAGCCCTTCCGTACTCACCAGTAACGTGAAGGTAGAGTGTTGATAGAATGAACGTACACCAAAAAGTGAAGTAAAAATAGCTGAGTTCGTCTTATATAGTGTTTCCACTGTTCCAGCAGAAACCAAATACATAGGCATGTAGGAAGGAGCTATGAACTGGAAATTGCATGATTCTGCATAGAAGTTAAACGCTCTGATAGTTGCATTTTAAACCGGCATTCACTGAACAATATAAAAAAGAACAGTAAAATCTATGCTAATACTTAAAAAATTAATTTTATGTCTTTACAGTGGCATTCAATAGCAAATAACACACCAATGAGGTGAGAGAGGCTGCAGAAGAAAGGGAAAAGCTTTGTAGTGTCTTGAACTGTAAGCAAGGGACCGTGTGTCTCCCCCATCAGGGGTTCTCACATTCGCGCGAACGCCAGAGGCGCCCGGAGGCCGGCACGACGCGGGCTGCTGGGCCTCCTCCTGGATGTTCTGATTCAGGAGGTCTGGGGTGGGGCCCCAGACCTGGATTTTGTAAAGCTCCCAGGTGTTGTGGACGCTGCCGCACCACCCTCAAAACCCCTGCTCTGGAATACATTGACCTCAGCCTCTGGCGTGTGTCCAACTCTACGATGCCACAAAAAAGGAGTGTGCCATTACCTCATAAATGTTCAACTGCTCCACCAAGTCCAGGTCGGTCCCTTTCTTGTTCAAGTGTCTCTGGGACACGGCCGCAATGCCCAGCTCCTCCAGGCAGTCCACCACGTCGTAGAAGCTGTCTTGGTCTGGCAATCCTGACAGCGTCTGGATGAAGAATAGGACACAAACATGTCTTAGGGGACTGTCTTAAGGCTCTCAAAGCATTTTTGCAGGGTAGCCAGTGGCCAGGATTATAACTCTATGGGACAAAGCAAGACAGACGGCAAGACCGTGTGAGGAAAAAAACTCTTAGGGTGGTAGGGAGACTGCATGCCAAAAGCCCACTCCCTGGTATACAGGTACTGGAGAATCCCCTTTCCTTGAGTGTCAGCAGGACACTTCCAGGATTAAACTACATTATACTGCAAAAGGGAACAGATTTTACAGATATCATTTGGGTCCCAAATCAGTTGACTTTGAGGTAAAAGGAAGATTAACCTGGGTGGGTGGGCCCAACCTAATCAGGTGGGCTTTTTAAAAGCAGTGTTAGGCATTTCCGGAGCTCAGAGACTAGGAGAGAGATTATCCCGTGGGCCCCGAAGAAGGCAGCAAGCCACCATGAGTTCTCCAGCTGCAAGGAAACGACTTCTGCCAACAACCACAAAAGCTTGGAAGAGGATCCGGAGCCTCAGACCAGACCCCAGTCCTGGTCGACACCTTGACTACAGCTTTGTGAGATTCTGAGCAGAGGACCCAGCTAGGCGGGGCCTGGAGCGCGTCCCATGGAAACTGTGAGCTGATAAGTCTGTGTTGTTTTAAGCTGCTAAATTCGTGGTAATTTGTTACCTAACATGCTCAGTGATTAGAAACTCCTGTTACGATCAATCTACCAACAGCTGGAGTTACAGCGATTTAATTCTTTCTTCTTTCAGTTTGATAGGCTTTCCCCTTGGTCTACGAAGTTTAGAAAAACATGAGAAATTTCAAAGCAGCAACCGCGAGACAAAAAGATAGCCCACGAGAGGGGGCGGGGTGGCAGGGGCGCTGACTTCTCTTTGAATTCTGTGTCTCATAAAAGAAAGATGATCTCTCAGAGCAGGCTTCTGCTCGGAACTGGAGGGACCCCTGAGGGGGTTTCCTGCAAGTCCTCTCTGTGGAACAGGAGAATGACGGCTGGGGAGGAGAGGGCTTTGCCTGAGGGAACAAGAAGTTCCTAGGACCTCCTACACAAATTATTCCGGCCTGGAATTTCAAACACAGGGCTTTATTCCCTATTTCACTGCCTTTGCCTTTCCAAGACCCTACAGATTTCAGAATTATTATGAACTCTTAGAAAAGACAAGACCAACACTGTCTTACGAACATTTCATAGCACCAACTCCTCCGACACTTCTATTTGGGGGCTATGAACATTGGAAAGAATGTCTCTATCCCTGACACAAATAATGGCTTGTTCCTTTCTATGCGAAGAGGACACAACTCGGTGCTGGCGAGATCAGAAACGAATGAAAAATAACAGGGATGGGATAGCTTACTTCATGAGGGCCCCAGCAAGGACCCAGAACAGGAGGCCGTGAACCAGTCAGACTCCGTAACAAACAGGTGCTTCCAGGCGAGCGGTCAAGTGTGAAAGCACACGCCAGCGCCTGCAGGTGCCAGGTGAGGTGGCGACTCTGCCTTCGCAGGCAACCACAAATCCCCTGAGCTGTCCCCGGCGCCTGAGCCTAACTGAAAAACTGCAGCCGTGCGAAGAATCCTATCAGAACAATCCATCTTTTGATTTTAGTGAAAACCCTTGAACTTGTTAAAAGATGAGGAAATGGAAATGGGGCCCCAAGGCCAGGGCAGGGCTGGTGATAGGAGGTGCCCTGACTGCAGACCCCCAGAATTGCAATTTGAGGAACCCAGGTGAGCTGATATTTAGTGTTCGATTGACAACTTCCTACTCAACAGTGCGCGGGGCCACGATGAAGCAGACAGAGGCCTCCTGGCCTCTCAGTTCCCTTCCCTTTTTTCCCTGAGAGTCAACTGAAGTTCTCACAGAATTTAACCCCCTGGCTTAATTCCTGTGGCCCTAGCAAGCCCACCCATGATGGGGGTGAGGGGGGGACTACTAAATAATTAAACAAGTAGGTCCACAGAACTGAACAGACTCAGGGAGGCTTACTCAAAATAGGTCTGGAAGTGAGAGTATTAAGAGGTCATTTGTCATTTCCACTGTGAAAATTTGGGCTGGAGCCAAGCCCACGTACCAGCCCCTTCCATGTGTGGCTGCAAGGGCACGTGGCCTTTTGCCACAAACATGGCTTCTTTTCTCTCCTGACAAAGGACATTCACCTATTTTCAGCTGATTCTCTAATATCTCTGCAAACTGCACCACGGCCCCGCCCCTCCGTGGCCCCTGCCCTCTCCCGATTCTACCCTGACACCCCGCTTCTGAGTTCCCTCCTTCTGGCAAGCGTGGTGGCTATTTCAGAGAAGTCTGTGAGGCAAATGTCTCTTGATGCCTTCATTTTCAGGTGGCACTCATGCCTCCCTTTCCTGTTTTCTCTCAGACCTGGTCTTGCCAGGGCTTGTGACCCATTAATCCTCACAGGCATCTCTCAGAAGGAGAAAGTTGTCCTAAAGGTTCTCTCTAGGTTCTCCCTGATTGCATCAAATCTTCCTTATAGGATAAAACCAGTGTGGCAAATGCCTGCACACAAATTTTCTTTAATTTTTTTAATGTTTATTTTTGAGAGAGGGAGATTCAGAGCGGGAGGAGTGGGGAGGAAGGCAGAGAGAGGGAGACACAGAACCCGAAGCAGGCTCCAGGCTCTCAGCTGTCAGCACGGAGCCTGACGTGGGGCTCGAACTCATGAACTTCAAGATCATGACCTGAGCCAAAGTCGACAGCTTAACCAACCAAGCCACCCAAGCTGCCCGTGCACACAAATTTACATAGCAATATGATCTATGAAACCCAAAAGCTGTAAAAACCCAAATCTCCTTCAATGGGAGAATAAGTTGTGGTGTATCTGTATCACAGAATACCACACAGCGGCAAAAAGGAGCAACCATTAATACACTTGCTAACAGATAAATCTGAGTGAGAGAAGCCAGACTCAAAGGGTTATACCCTCTATGATTCTGTTTGGCATTTTGGAAACAACATGACTATAGGGATAGGGAATGGTCGATCAGGGGTCAGAAGAGGGAATCAGAATATCACCATAAAAGGATAACAGAGGGAGATTTTGGGGGAGATGGAAATGTTCTACCTCCTGACCGTGAAGGTTACTCATCACTATATAAGTGTTAAAACTGACACAGCTAAATTTTTAGTAAGTTTATAGTATGGTAATTAACAATAAATGAAATATCAAAATAAAGGCAAATACTTAGCATGAATCCCAGCCCTTCCCTGAAACCTTCAAGCCAGCCCCTCTTGTCCCTCATTCCCCCTCATCTACTCCTTCCCATTCTATGAGGTGGTCAACATCTGAGCCCCTCAAAGCGGGGGATTCCCACCGATGGGATTTCAGCTGGATCAAGAGAGGGCAGTATAGAACCTTAGCGTGCAGGATGAGAAGGGGTTACTTTCTGATGCTGCTTCCGATCTAACAACATGGCATCAGGGTATGAACAAGAATGGGGTGGGGGGAATTAGCCTGGATCTTGGAAATCCCCCACTAATGTCTCTGTTTAACGAAGAGAGCAAGCCTCAGTTTCAGAACCATAAATGGGCTAGAACTTAGTGCCCCTGTGTTGTCATAAAAATGTTCATGTTTTGAATTCCATGTTATTAGTCCATCTTGTATTTGGTTGAAAGAAAACTTAGAAAAGCAATATAGTAATTTCCCAGATTTCAGAGCCTGAATTTTTTCCAGACCCATATTAACATTTCGATTTATTTGTTTGGGAGGTCAGAAGATTTTGCTCACTGGGGCAATAAACATGGCTACAGGTCAGCAAAAGAAAACAAACCCAGTGTGGGTGCCAGTGGTTTATTGACCTTTTTCCAGGAAAGGATGACATTTGGAGCAATTGTCCATAGGACGTTCCTCGACTTCCCCGGAGCCAGAACTAACAAAAGATGAGACAGAACTGCCAGAAGAGAAAGAGTAAGCGAGGAATTCCTGGACACTAAGTGCCATCTGATGCCAAGGAGAATGTGACGGGCGCTGGGTCCTCACCAGCGCCGGGCAGCAGAAGGGCCACGCCCGCCCCCGCTGTTAGGACTGTTGAACCAACCGGCCTCAGCCTCCACCAATAGGATGGGTAGCATTACAATGGAAACAGCAGGCAAGAATGAAAATTCCACTTTTGCTCAAGTCCACAGTTTCCAAAACAATGTCACTGACTGAAAAGGGTAGGAAATAGATGGCCCTGATCTTTAAAAAAAAAAAAAAAAAAAAAAACCAACAGAAAATTCTTTAAAATTGCCTGGTAAAGTAAACTCGCAAATGCATTTGAAAACATAAAAAGAATTCTTAGGATATCCTACAGAGAAGGATGCCATTCCCCACCAGGACTGTCCTGGAATTTCCAGGGTCCTCGTCAACAAAACGGCATTTTATTAAAAAGCAATCCCTGCCAATGTGACCCGGGGGGGGGGGGAAATGTCTGTTTTACTATATATTTCTTTTCATCTTAATAGATTTATGTCCTTCATGTTTCAACTGGGTTCTTGATATACTGGTGAATAGTATAATTTTTGGCCCTATTTTTTGCAAACCATTTCCCAATTTGCTGCTTGCCCTTAGCTTTTATTTATGGTTTTCATTTTACAAGTAACACCTTTTATAACTTAATGCAGTGAAATATTTAAAAGCGCTTCCCTTTGGAATCTTTTAGACCGATTTGATTATGAAGATAATCTTCATCTACCAGAAACAAATTAATCTTTAACTCTACTTCTTTTTCCACTGTTTAATGTGTTACATTGAACTTTTTAACCCATGTGGAATTCATTTCGGTATCGGTGTCGGTCAAAGTATGTATTTGTTTGTTTCCATTTAGCACACCCGCTCCCCAGTCCTGAGTGAAGCTGACCCATCCCCATCGATTTCCACCCCTGGGGTAAGTTGCTCTGTCAAGTGAGGTCTGATTCATCCGGCAGCCAAAGAGCCAGGACCACATTGTTTTAATCTTTCGAGTTTGTACGACATTTTAATATCTAGTAGAAATTACTTCTCATAATGCTTTCTACTAACATGTTCCCAGTTCATCAGGGGAAATGTTTCTCTATCTTTCATGAAGAGATTCTGAGTTTTCTTCTCTGAAAAACCATCCATCACTACAGTTACTACTATAGGCCTGTACCCAGCAGCTTGGGGAGTGAAGGCAGGCCCATGGGGTGGTTGGTGGGATTCCTGGGGTCTGGGGCATAGCCATCTTCAGGAGAAACCACCCCCCACCAACACACACACCAACTGCAGTTATAAGGAGGAAGGGACTCCCATCCTGAGGGTGGGCTACCCCAGGGGAGCATGGGGTCAGCACCATCTCCGGGGATGGATGCCTGCTAGCGCCCTGCCAGATGGTGACCAGGAGGGACGTGCTGGGAGGGAGGAGAGCATAAGGGTGACGTCACCTTCTGAAAAGGAGAATGAGACCCACCCCTGGCAGTCAGAACTCAGTAAGCGGTGGAACAAGACTGCCTTCATTTCTCCCGGACCGTAGACTATTTTCTTAGGGTAAAACTTGCTAATTTATATTCTTAAGGAAAAATGTTGTTAAGGGGACATCTTGGTAGGAAAAGTGGTCATAACATTCTGTCATCTTTCTGGTTTTGTTAGAAAAGACCAAAGCAGAGAGAGCACGCAGACGCTCCCAGGCCCTCACACACATGTGCACCAGCACGCACGCACGCACACACACCACACGCGGGGAGAAAGGATTTTCTCTTGCAGAGAAGAACACTGCAGCCCTGGTTCCAGCCACCATGATGGGGGTCTTTGCTCAGGGGGCGAATTTTAGATTTTCACACGGTATTAGTTCCCTGGGGCTACTGTAACAATGTACCATAAACTAGGAGCTTAAAACAGCAGAAATTTGTTCTCTCACAGTTTGAGAGACTGGAGGTCTGATATCAAAGTGTCAGCAGAGCCCTGCTCTAGAGAATGATCCGTCCTTGAGTCGTCCTTGGCATTCTGGGCTAAGAGATGTATTCTCCAGTCTCTGACTCTGTTCTCACATGGCTGTCTTCCTTGTACACATGTGCGAGCATCATCTCCCCTCTGTGCGTGTCTCTTCCTCTTCCTCTAAGGACACCAATCACACGGGATTAGCGTCCACTTTAATCACCTCATCTAACCTTGATTACATCTGCAAAGGCCCTATTTCCAAATAAGGTCACATTCATAGGTATTCACAGGGTAGGTATGAATTCACATTCATAGGTATTCTTTAAAAGATTCGACCTATCTTTTAAAGGGATGTAACTCAACCTTTAACCGTCATCAACCAACCTTGTTCACTAAAGTCATCGCGTACACCAGCAGCTCTGTGTCGACCCCATCTTTTTCCTCCAGGATTTCCATGATATTGGACCAGGGTTTGACTCCTAGGAGCAAAGCAATAATCGTTAGAAACAGCAAGTCAATGTTCCTTATCCAGCTCATACCACAGTTTATCCAAAGACTCCGCACCCAATGATGACAGCGTCTTTCAGTCACCAAATTTCAAAGTGTAATACTATCCTTAGGGTGGACTTGAACATGCTTTTCACTTGGCAATAACAGACCACATCATTCTTGTCCACTTGAAAATGCACTCTTTAATGTATGCACTCGGAATGGCTATCAATTTGCTTTGAAGCTCCCTTTAGAGTAAACATTTAATTTGAAAAAATCCATTCATGTGTGGCTTTTTAAGCCAATGAATTTCACTCTCCGAGCATGGAAGCTCTCGATAAATCCTCTCTGAATGTCCCTCAGCATGTTATGCTCTGATCTCCTGCCAGGAAAAGGGATGTGGGAGAACTTTACACTCACTCCAACCGCGGACTCCAAGAAGTTACAGTGAAATGTCCGTCGGGCAAACATTGCGAGAACACAAATATATAATTTCTATTCAATCAAGGAGCAAACATCAACAGGGTACAAAGAACAGGGTCTAGTGGGAGGCTGCCTTCAAGAGGCTTATGATCTAGTGGAACACTGAGGCATAAGCTCAAGAACACAGTCTTCACAGACTAAAAGCATTGAGAAGGCAAGAGCATTTAGCTAAGCCTGTCATTCAGCAACATGTCTCTGGCAGTGAGGATGGTTGAGAAGAGCCTGAGGCGAGAACTAGCTCTTTCCTGGGGCTTTGCAGGTGAAGGCTCGGGGGTGGTTAGTCCCTGGCTCCAGGAGAGGGCAGGAAAACCCATCATATTCAGGACTGATAAGCCAAGGCCAAGGTCACAAAGGGCCCACAAAACCACGGACACAATTTCCTACATCCGAGATAAACATGTGAAGTGAAGTATTGCCTTACCCTGGCGTGGTGGTAGGGAACATGAGGCCTTTCCTGCTTTCTCTATACGGATCTCAAAGGGAGATGCTGATTTTTGCTGATACAAATAAATTCTGATATAATGGAAAAGTAGTGGCTTCCGAATGCTGGTCTTGGATGAGTTATGTCAGAGCTGATTTCCTGGCCTTGAGAACAAAGCTCCCCAAGCGCAGTAGTGTTCTCTGCCTTATCTCTTTGCTCTCAGCACAGTGCCCAGCCCATAACAGGAGCTCAATAAAATGTCTGAATAGTAAGTGAGGACTTCTGAGAGGCCATGAACTCAGTTAAGCGGGAGCAGTTTCAAAAGAACCGGAGGGCAAATGCATACAGTAAGAGAAGGAAGGAGGCCAGGAGAATTTAAAAAACAGAACAGGCACCTACTACATGATGTTAAAAATGCAGACACAGTTTAATTTGGAGGTCTGCTGGCTCCTAGCTAGTAAAGAGAAAGCTTCCTCCTTTGGCAAAACTGCCCAGTTGGTCAGAACCAGGCAAGCTTCTGTAACCCTTCCTAATTCCGAACACGAGGCTGTGATCTTGTGCCCACTAACTCCTGAAACATCTCCTTGCTGATTTTTACTATCCAACTATTCTGAAGTCCTCACCTGTCCAGCAAAGTAACTGTCTCTGCCCTCATTAACAGTCAGTGGGTCTCGGGTCCCACTGTCCAGGTAAAGTTCGGGCATTCCAAATGCTTCAGCTGTGTTTAGGACAAGTGCAAATTATATTATTCACACTCTGCGCCAAACTTCAGCATAAGACACAGGTTCTAGTGCATTACCCACCTATGGTTAAAAGCAAGACTAGCATCGAAACTAAACATTTCCAATGGCGCTAGTAGGCCCAGAACGGGCTTCCTGGTTGCATACTTTGAAGCCAAAGAGGCCAAACAGGGCCTGGGGAAGGAAAGGCCAAGAAGCGAAGGCAGGCTTAGAGGGAAGAGGGAAGTAGGCAGAGCATACAGACGTACCCGTGTACACACCTTTTAGTCCTTTATAATGAAAACATTCAAACGCTGGCTTAATTTAATGGAAAAATGGGCTCTTCGGCGGTGACATCTGATTACCTTTTAAAGATTTCAAGTCTGGAAAGTTGCATATTTTCCTACACTGTTGAGATGAGTGTTCACTCTCCTTTGATTGTTTGGGGACCAGAAAATAGGATTTACAAGAAAGAAGGTAAAGGGAAGGAAACATTTTGGTGCAACGAAACAGCCTTGGCAGGGCTCAAGCTGGCCCGTGTGAAGCACCAGCAGCTTCTGTTTCCCCAGGAGCCGCACCTGCTGGAACTCAATGGTCCAGGTCAACCCCTCTGCCCGCCAACCTGTGCTTGCACCATCCAGAGTGTGTGTGTGCGGGTAGGGGGCGGTCCTGTATTCGAGTCATCAACTATACAACCTTACCCCTTCACATGACAGAGAAAGAAACTGAGCTCCCAAGTAGAATGAACAGAGTCTCAAGAAATGCATCTAAACAGGAGTGTTCATATCGACCTCGGAGAATCCCCAAAAGATAGAGCACTTTGTCTTTTTGCCTGAGCGCTAATGAAGTATATTAGAAGATAGTAATCTCCCTGATCATTACCTTCTGTCTCTCTCCAGCTCCACCCCCAGACACTGCCATGAGTAGAGGGTCCATGAGAGCCTGTTTTTTGTTTGATGTTTCAAGTACATCACTGGCACTTCAATATTTATCGAATAAATGGATTTTATATGCAAACTATTTAGCACAGTATCTGTTCTGTAACGTCAGTAGCTGTCACTGTCATGGTGGTGGGGGGTGGTGGTGACACCCGCGCTTGCCCACAGGCCTTCCACATGGACTTCCGGGCAGATCCCCTTTTCCCACTAAACCCCAGCGCTGCTCTCTCAACCCAGGAGAAGCCAACCCACGACGGGTGACTCAGTACTTTCTCCGCCTTACTTTCCTCCTAGTCTCTAGGGTAACTGCTCCCCGACCAAAAAAGAGATTTAGCGCAATGCCTTACTGAGTTGGTCTACCACTCAATCAGAAGGTCCTTGCAGCCTGTTCCATGTCTTTCTACATGCCTGACAAACACACGTAACATAGATGCCTCTGCTATAAGTAACCATGGAAACCGAGCCTGAGTTTTGTCTGCCATGCTTTGGGAATTCCTTACAGATCAATGTAACCTGGAGTAGAAATCAGAGACAGGATGGCTTGAAAGGATGGCTGGATTTGTTTTCCCTGTTAATCACGTGTGATACAGATATTTACGAATTATGTCATATCTCATTACACCACATTCAAATGAAGATAGAGCTTCTTTAAGAGCACTGCTGACCCAAATTAGGGGGACCCAAGACTTATAACTGAAATTTCAAACTAAGTTACCCAGTCTTGTCACTGGCCCCACCCTCTGAGAGGAGAACCCATCTACTTTCTGCCGATCTCACAGGGACAATCTCGATGAAAGGGAGCCTCTGATGATGGCAAATGACAAAGACAGGCTCCTGTACACACTCACTACCTTTCCCTCTTCCTGCCACACCCTGACCACTGGGAAGGGAAAGTGACCTGAACATGCAAGAGCTGACCCAGCAGTTTGAGCAGACAGGAGTGACACTGTGCCACTCCCCAGACACTAGCGCCAGCCCCTAGACAAATGTGCCAATTGCCTGGCTCAAATGGGACATTTTTAATGTTCCTTAATTCATAAATATTTATTAGTCCCTATGATGGGTTATGACCCCTCAGCTTTTATCCCTGCCCCATATCTGGCCTACTCCTGGCCAAAGGACAAATTGCCCACACTCACAGGATGAGCCCTATTGGTTAACCCACGTGCAGCATGCATGGTCTCCATAAAGCAGCCAGAGGAATTTGTTCTGGACTTCATCTGCTGTAGGTGGTAGTAATTGCTGAGGACTCATGGCTTATGTGCTGGTTTTCTTTGCTGATTATTTAAAACTGACAGTTTTCATCATTCGAAAGAATTCCTTTCTATTAACAAAAACAAAATGGCAGCCTATACTTTAGCACACCCATTATCCACCCTACCCCATAGAGGAATGGCTCTAAAGCCACTTTGAGGAGTAAAATTTATGGCTTATTTATAAACCCGTGCACAAACGGACATGCTCCGTTGGCCCTTGGTCACCTCTGGCACCTCCTTCTAACCCTTCACTCAGCTGAGACGGAAAGAAAGAGAGAGAGAGCCGTTTCCAATCTTGTGAGGTGGAAACACACCTGGGAGTCATGGTTCTCTCTGCAGAGGACCCTGACATATTTATATGTTTCATTCCATCACAGGGCTCAGGAACAATTTTACTAGCAGTGAAATAGGATGATGTTATATGCATGCATTGTAAAATCATGGCCAAGACCACACATGTCCACAGAGAAACATGCTATTGAACCATGTGATATGCTATGTCTGAGTTTTTCCATTAGTGTTGCTTTTTTTTTTTTCAGCTGCTAGCGCTCAGTAGCAGACAGATGGCAGTAGCTGCCAAGAAGTTAAGAAATTTTATAGGCAGACCATCAAGTTGAGAAAATCTATTAGCTGCCTTTTTTTTTTTTTTTTTTACATGAATTGGGAAAAGATGGCCATCATTTTGTCTTGGGGAAGAGACTGAAGAGAACTGGTAGATGGGGTTTAGATGTGGGTACGAAGCCCTGGGTGATCTCAAGGTCACTCCTCTATCCACCCACTCCCCCCACACAGCTTTCGTGCAATGTGAAGTCCAAGGAAGGAAACTCTGAGTTCCCCACGAAATGAAGCCAAAGGAGGACCCCCGAGGCCATGAGAAGCCTTCTCCTTTGAATACAGCCTCCATGAGAAGGGTCCATGGGTTACCTGAAATTTAGGACAGGATAACAAGGAGTCCATTAACTGCCCCAAAGTAATCCCCTGAGTTGGCAGATGGAGTACGACCCTTCCAAGGATCAATAAGAGGGTCCACCTCGCTGTCTTCCCATACACCCACCTTTGGCCCTAAGCCTCATTAACTGGAAACACAAACCCTGCTTTCTGAGCCACGGCTGTCTTCATTAAGGGTTCTCAGCTGGCCCCGTAATCTGCTCTTGGCCGTAGGAGATTTAAAATCTGGCACCAGACGGAAGCATGCTGCGGTAGAAAGAAACACACAGACTCCCCTGGTCTGGGATCCATCTTCCAGATTCACAGCTCCCGTCTGTGCACGAGGGTTTGTCTCTCCCACAACCTGTGACCCACCATGCCCAGTGCTAACATCTGCCTGGGCAAATGTTCCCCCTTTCGTGGGAAAGGCACGGGAGCTCCATTCACGGCCCTAGACGGCTTTCATCAACTGATATTCCAACTTCCAAAGAAACTAGTGAGCTACTTTCTTTCACCTTTGGATTCAGCACTGGAAGGTGAGTCTCTGAGCCATGCGGAGCCAGAGACACAAATGGTTTGAATCATGGAGTGCGATTTAGGCCCCTTGTTTCTTTCTGACAGTTGTATCTCGGCTGATTTGTGCTAAAGTGTGTGCGCAGAAACACATACACGAAACTGAAAGGAAATACACCGACATGTTAACAATTATTTCTGTCTGGTGAGATTAGAGGTGATTTGTTATCGTCTCCTTTAATATTTTCCACATTTTCTACAGAGAGTATTACTGTTTTAATCATAAGAAGGAAAAAAATAAATGATACGAAGTTTTTGAATTTGAGTCTTGGTGGGGATGATAATCTAGTAATAACGTCCTGCTGGAGAACAAACCCAAATTTTCTTTTTAAAAGGACGAAACAAAAAGCCCCTAACGTTTTAGCTTCAGGCTTCATAATATTATTGGGGCCACAGCATGTTACGCCCTAAACCAGATCCAAAGGCCTTTCATCATCAAGTATGTACGGAAGGCCTGCATGCTATGCGACAGCTGTGAGCCTGGAAACCAAGAAGTGAGGCAGAACCCTGCCCTCAAGTAGGGCACAAGTCACTGGAGACATCAATGACATTAACACGGCAGAGAAGGGGACACACAGGGCTCTGAGTGCACATGGCGGACCGGAGATAAGGAAGGGACAGTGCGGGCCAGGTGAGAGGTGGAGGGGGACAGGTGGACAGGGGCTGGGTGGTAAAGGGTCAGTGCAGGGTGTGGACCTAATCCTGTAGGCAGGGAGAAGCCACTGGCAGGGAAATAAGACCACATTTGGGTTTTAGAAGACTCTTCCAATAGCAGAGGTGAGGGTAGTATTTCAGGGAGGTGAAGGATGCCAAGTGACAGATGGTGAGGGCCCCCACTCAGGGGACATGAGATGGAGGGAAGGAGAGAAGGAGGGGAGAAGATTCAAGGAACATCTAAAGTTCAGAGTCAATAAAGCAGGCATGAGAGGAGGGGGAGAAAGGAGCCAGGGTGACCTGGACAAGATGGGAAAAGGGGAGAAGGAGCTGGTTCTAGGTGTTCAGTGGAGGGGGCCGGGGACAGGGCATAAAGATAAGCTCAGGGTGGGTGCGCTGGGGTGGCTCAGTCAGCTGAGTGTCTGACTTCAGCTCAGGTCATGATCTTGCGGTTTGTGACTTTGAATCCTGTGTCAGGCTCTGTGCCGACAGCTCAGAGCCTGGAGCCTGCTTCAGATTCTGTGTCTCCCTCTCTCTCTCTGCCCCTCTCCTACTCACTTTTTGTCCCTCAAAAATGAATAAATGTTAAAAAAAAAATTAAAAACAAAAAACAAAAAAAAAAACAAACCAAGATTAGCTCAAGGTCTGACCTGTCCTGGGAAAGCCCATGGGTGTTTTTTGTTTTTTTTTTTGCACTGTTAAAGCATGTTCCATCCCTAAGCTTTGCATACTTACTCTTCTAAAAACTTTGTTTCCTGCAGCGGAGAGTCTGCACAATTGGTCACACTGGATTCTGTCTTGAACGTGTTAAAAATGGAAGCCTGCCTACAGTAGACATTTTTGCCCTGATGCGACAGTGGGTGGGGACCACTTACCCCTTTTGGTGTCCACAGCAGAGACGGCCTGAATCAGAAGAGGTGCATTGGACTCCGAGTACTCCACAAAGACCAGCAGCAGCTTCAGGGCTGTCTTCACCACCAGGCGGAACTGCCCAGAGAAGAGAAAACCAACATGTCGCTGTGGACAGTCTGCAAACGCCTGCAGGCAGGCTGGCCCCCAGCGCTTGCTCTGGCCGGGGGGACTCTTCTCAGTGAGCACACAGATGCTTCTGCTGGATGCCTCAGAAACAGGAGTTAGCATTATGCCCACTGCACAGATCAGGAAACCGAGGCACGGATTATCCTACCCAACCCAGAATTAGAACTGGAATTCGAACCCAGGGCTTCTGGCTCCAGAGCTCATAGCCTGTGGTCTCTCAACAAACAGGGTAGCACTTGCCAAGTAAGTTGATTCTTTTTATTCAGACTAGAACAATGCGCAGTAGAAACGACCACGGTGCTCATTTTTCTGATGATGAAGGGGACCCAGGAGGTTAAAGGATTTGCTCAAAGCCACACTACCTAGCTGAGGGCAACTGGGAATCTGAACCAAGTCCTGTCCTGCTGGGCCCAGGCACAGCATTAGTGAGAAGTCACCATCAGCCCAGGGGCGGGCCTTCCCTGCATAGGTCACAGGTCACCCACCCAGAGAAATTCCCAAACCTCCCAGCTAAAGATCAGCCGGCCCTGGGGGCATACCTGCGCAGCTTGGGGAGGGGTGGTTTCCAGGTCACCTCCCTCTCAATCCCCTGGGGGCTGCTGCTG
Source organism: Paguma larvata (assembly GCA_030068075.1). NCBI lineage: Eukaryota > Metazoa > Chordata > Mammalia > Carnivora > Viverridae > Paguma > Paguma larvata. Next base: position 35,475,398 of record CM057835.1, read on the forward strand.
CAACTCATCACCTATAGTCTCTCAACCAGAGCCTCACTTCCTTCCAAGAACTTCCTCCTAAAGGAACTCACCCACCAACTCTCTCCTGGAAATGGGTTCAAACCATGCATCTAAGAAACAAGGAGTCCACCCTGGGCTACCCCTGCCCAGCCCCAACCATTTGCTTGGCAGGGCCCCACCCTCAGACAGTAATATTTTCAAGGGAAGGGAGGGGGGTTATCTGTAGTGCGTCTGGAGGCCCGGGAATTGCACTTGGCATGGGGTGGGCTCTGCATGTTTGCTCAGTGAATGAATGAACCAGTTAATGACCAGCAAATCCCTGACCCCTCAACTCTATCGCCTTGGTTGTGCAGAATCAGTTTCAGGTCCTACATTTGCGGCACAAGGAAGACCCAGGGTCCCCTGGTGCAATGGCTCACATCAACATACTAGGGACACGTGTAGATCTTAAAGGAACTTGGAAATCGCCCATTCTAGCAAAAGGTGTAAATTACCCTTGTTAGGGTTGCCCGTGGCCTCCATGTTGTCAAATCCAATGGTTACATCTCTGCTCATTTCATCCCCTAATAGCACATGACACAATGGCTCCCTCCAAGGACCATCTGCTCTCACCGTGGCCAACTTCAGTCTCTCACCTGAGTGGCCACTCCTTTGCTGGCTCCTTCCAGAGTACTCGACCTCTAGGTGGGGGGAGGCCTCAGAGTTCACTCCTGCGTTCTTTCCTTCTCTTTCCATACACTCCCTCTAGGTGAGCCCATCCAGTCTCTCGGTTTTAAATTCTGTCTCTGACTTGACGCTAATTGTCGCACTCCAGTCATGACCAAACTTCTGGGCTCTGGCATCGCTACTCATAGGCTAACGAGCACCTCGAGTCCAGGTGGCTGAAAGAGAACCCTTGATCTCACATGTGCTCCTTCCACCCCACCGTTCCAGCCTGCTCCCTCCACTCCCCCATGTCAGCGTGAGGCCCCGCCACCCACTGAAGGGCCCGTGGGGGGTCACCTGGTACTTCTCTCACTCCATCCCCACAGCAGACCCACCGACCAGTGCTTCCCTCAAGAGCTGCCCCGAATCCGTCTACCTCTCCACCTCCCTGTCCGTCCTGGCCCACCGTAAGAGCCTCTTAAGTACTTCCAGACTGCTCCCCACCTCCCCCGATGTCCAAATGGACAAAATCTAGCTGCAGTGACCACCACACTCTCAACCCTCCCCACCCTGCCCAGCGAGCTCGGAATGGAATGCACTCCCACAGCCTCGACATCTCGGCCCACCTGGGACTCTCTTTCCCGCCCAGTGTGCTCCCTCCATCCACCTTTCTGCGGTCATGTGACGATGTGCTCTTAACACACTAACGCTTGTTCATGCTTCGAGGATTCTCAGTGGTTATTTTCCGCCTGGAACCAGTCACCCGGGACTGGCCTTCCCTTCCTCTTCAGGTCTGAAAAATTTCCCCTCATGGGAAACGCCTTCCCAACCCCTTCACCCGCAGGGACGCCTTGGGCACTCTCCCATCCGGGCTTTATATTCTCCGCCTCCTTCGCCATGACCTGAAATTGCTACACACACACCTGACCTTCTTCTACTGCCCCGGCTAGGACACAAGCCACCTGGCGGCAGAGGTATTTTATGCGACACACCGGAAACAGCACCTGTTCCGGAGGAGCTGACTGGTCAGGACTGCACACGAGGCCTGTTCTCCAGATGCATCGCCCCTCAGGTCACATGGAGCACGTGCCGAGCCCCCATGCTCCACACCAGCCTAGTCCTCGGCAACGCCAGGGTCCCCACCAACAAGGGTCCGGAGCACAAGCAGGGCCTGGGGCTTCTATTCTCACCATTACATCTGTACCACACTGAACACTGAATTCTTTAGAGGCCTCTGAACTCTTTAGAGGGTTTTTACTTTCATAACTTGAGTCCTCATGCAGTCCTCTGCTCCCGGGCCAGCAATGGACTGAATCCCAGAGTATTTTTTTTTCAACCACAAGGCTGGGGGTAGAAAGGAAGGCAAGGCCTAATGAACTGTGCTATCTTTGTATGTTTAGAGCTATAGACATTTCTTCAAGTAAATAACACAACCTAGCAAGCCCAGGCGACTTCCTCAGTGGGCGGCCTATTATTAAGTAGATTAAGCCTTCTCAGTGCCTTCCTGGGCCAGAGCCTGGCTGCAGCAGCGGCCCCCCCCCCCCCCCGCCCCCCGCCCCCCGCAGGGGCCCTCTCCCATCCCTCTCATCAGGTTCCTCCTGGACATCTCTATGGTCACAAGATCTTGGCCAACACAGTCCCAGGGGCCCGGAACCCCTTGACCGCTCTCCCTCACGAAGCTTATTTTTAAAAAAACCCACTGTTTTCTAGCAAAGTCTCTTTTTTTATTGATCTCAACATGTCTATTCATGTCTGCTTCTCCTTTGCTGTAAAGGCTCTGTTTGGAGTTCTTTTGGCCTTATATTTTTATTAAAAAAAAAAAAATCCCAAACTCTCCTGATTCACGATTTTAGGCGTCTATGAATTTGGCTTCTATTGAGCCTAAGTGTATATTTATGCGTGTTTGGAAGCCTTACTATGTGAAATTAATACCAAACATGTTCAATAGTTAAAGACTTTAGAAAAAAGAGCAGAATGTGAATTTATAGAAATGCATGATACTAATTGCAAGCATGTCTTAACTAATCGCCAAATATGTCCAGCGGGACTCCTCCCCAGAAATACCTTATTAGCATTACTGTAGAGACTTGAAAGTAATAAAAGCACATTACTTTAAAAGGTTTCTACATCAACCCTTATTTATCCAGAAATCATTTAAGTTGATGCCCACAAGTATCTGGACCACAGTCAAAACCCTCCGGAGCTTTGGAACAGCCACAGTGGAGGCCACACACCCATCCCTCCAAGTCCGAACACGCTGCTCATCTCAGAGCTCTTAAAAATTCGCTCCTGGTTCCATCGCGCTGATCTCGGACACATTTTAATAGGACCGGCTACGGGAATTGCCAGCCCATATCCACTGGGAAGGGACAAACCACGGGACAGTGACAGGTAAGGAGAGGCGGGCCCAGCATGGCAGCAAAAGCAGGGACCACGAATGAGGAAGGTGGGAACAGGTGACACAAGTGTCAGTGCACACACCACAGCACCACTCAGCCGCTGAAGGCCCCTTGAAGGGACAAGGCGGTGTCCCTGAAAGCTGAACTGCTGGATTTTCAGCCCTGCCCAGTGCTCCTTCGTGTTCTAATGACACATCCCAATGCAGTGACGTAAAGCACCGGCACATCTATCTAAGACCGAAGGAAAATCGGTAAGAATTGATCCCAATTCTAAAGGTACATCAGTCACTGAGAAGATGAAGCAACCAAGTCATAAAACAGTTAAACGAGTACAGGGCAAAAAGGAGTCGGGCTCAGAAGCAGCGGTTCTGAGACAAATGGGCAAGTTCCTCACATCTGCGGGATCGGAGGGGCCATCCGCTAAGGCCGCCACGGAAGAAATTCAGAACCTGGATGGTGGTGGAATGGCTGACCCCATTTAAGGTCCCTCCTGCCCCAAGATGCTGTGCTGCTTCCTTTGACAATGCCGAGTGCTCTCCAGAGGCCCGGCTCCTGTGAGGGAGTTAGGAAGCCATGGCCCTGCCTGCAAGGAGATGGTCATCTCACTGCTGAGAGAAGACTCACGACACCTCCACACCGCACGATCGAATGTTCTCTGTACTACAGGCCCCCAGAGCCAGGCTGCTGGCGACAGAGAGCACTTGGCAGAAGACAGCCCTGTACGGTGAGGAGGGAGAGACCGTAGAACAGGCTCGGAGCTGATCCGGGCGCCTGTGGGCTTCTGTGCAACACAAGAGCTGTGTGTCAGGCTTTGAGATCGTGCTCCCACAAATAATCCCACTTCCTTAGGGCTAGAGGAAACACGCCGGGGGTCTAGGTTCAGCCTTTGAGCTACACGGTACCTGCGTTTTCTGTAATTACATGCTAGGGGATCCTAGTATTCTATTTTAACACCGTCCATTATAATAAATTATGCTTCATATTGCTTTAAAACACGTAGCTAAATCACAGTATTTAACAGGACTCTAGATGACCGCTTTGTTACGAGGGCAGGATGAGAACAGGCAGCCAGCTGTGAACTGTGCTTCTCTTAAGGATTTAGCGTGCTTCGGGGGCAACTGGGCTGAGGTTTACTTTCAGCTGCAACGATCATCTTTCACTCTGCTCTTACTCAACACAAAATAGAGGCCATGAATCTTCAGGGGAACAGAGATGTCTTTTGACCCAGGGATGTAACATTTGTCAGGTCAAGCCTCTGTCTGAAAAACTGAGACTCCGAGGTCCGTCGACAACTTGGGGATCCAATGTCACCTCCATGCCACGAAGCTGGGCCTGCGGGGAGATGGGGGGGGTCGACAGAGGACCTTTTTTTTTAATTTTCTGGACCAATCCACAGAGAGGGTGTGGAGTCAGCCAGTACAGAACCCAGGCAGCTGAGTTTTAAATAAAATATAACTACCAGATGAATGGAAAAGGCATAAAAGCCAGTTTCTTGATAATTTTGCACATTTAGGGCAAACTGAAACTCCCTTCATGTTTTATTGTACTTAGAGAAACACAAGAACTATACTTAGAAGGTCAAATATGCTGCTTATTAAGTTAGAAATAAAATCCAGAAAAAATTTCCAAATTCCTACTCCTCTTCTAAAAATTCAACAACCATAAAAAGAAAACAATTTCCAAACCTCAGGATTTAAATTACAAAGGGGGGTTAGAAAAGCATGCTTCATTCTATTTGTTTCATTTTCCACTAAAAAGCATAAATATATGTTTTAGAAGTAGATGCTGATTATTAAAACTGAATTAGAAACTGATGAGATAACTCGAGTTATAAAGCTTTGCCACATTGGTCACCAGGTTACCAGAACTAAGAATAAGCAGACTATTTTAACAACGACGACAGAGTCAAGTGACTTAAGATACTTTTACACTTCACTCTTAAATGCTTTATTCCAAGGACATATCCTTGAGCTCAGAATCCCTGAGCCAGAAGCTCGGAATGGGCCCCAAAGCCTTTGTAACTGGTTATCAAACAGTCCAACAGATACCTCTGACCCTGGATCTGTCCCCTTCTAAGATGCTGTCTGCAAAATGAACTGGGTCTGGTCGGAGATACAAAGTGTGGGCCCAGACAGATCATCTGAGTACAGAACGCTGGGCCGTGGCTTTGCAGGTATCCATCCAGCACAGGGGGAGGCACGTAGAGACCAGGGCTGGCGTATCTGCCCGGACAGGAAGTCACCTGCACCACGTCCGTGTGCTATGGCCTCCAGGCCTGATGGCTGACCTCCTTCTGAACAGATGGAATTTGCAGAAAGGGAACCAAACTACATTTGTGATTCATGTAGGAGCCAAGTGTGAGTCTGGGAACCCAATAAGTGTTTACGAATTAATGGAGAAGAAATCTTGCAGAATGTAACATATAGCAGGGTATTCAGAAGTAATTTAATACCAAAATAATAAAAAATGCTACGAGTGAACATTTTCTTTCTGCTGAGATAAACTGCTGGGGCTCAGCAGGAGGTTTCTTTAAAGAACAATGAATAAAAGTGGACAAGGCCAGAAAACACCCCCTTTGCAAACTCTCTCACAGGATACTCAGTGTAATTATGAAGAGTTAGTTGATACAAGGGAACATATATCCACTGATACTGTTAACTAAGGAATACCAAAACCTCCACACTAAACTGCTGCCTTCAAGAACACCCTGGCAATATCTGCCAAGTGGAGGAGAGAAATCGACAAGGTTGGATACTTGTCCGGTTAGTGACATCCCCATTCTCAGATGCAAAATCTTATGTTCTAGAAGCCTACATAACTTGTCACATGACTAATTTCTGAAAGACGTCAAAGGAAAACATGAAGACCAATCTGATTCTTTCTGCTATACTACGGGGAGCCCCATCTTTCCCTATGGTGCAAACACATAAGTCTTGGGGAAAGGCTCTCATGAGCTATAAACAAGGTTAAAGAGTTTTCCTAAGTAAATAATCAGCCCTGGAAACTTGACAGAGGACACCATAGCTAGCTTCCATCTCTTTAGAGTGGGTGGAGGGGGGCTGGCTGGTGGAGGGGGGCTGGCCAGGGAAGGGGTTAGCAGAGCTGCCAAAAGTAAACCTGAGCTGATAGGCCACCCCCAGGCTGGCTCGTAGAAGCCTACACTTCCTCGGGTTCTCCTGCCCATCCAACTCGCCTAGAGCACTGCTTTCCGAGGAACAGCACACTGGCTGCTCTGGAGCGTTTGCATCCCCCCGAAACCCTGTCCCGTCTTAGAGCCACCCATCCCTAGTCTCTCCAGAATCTAAAATGCAGCTGCTAGTCCTGACCAAATGCCCTAAAAGGGCAGAAGGGTCAAAGCCCCACCCCTGCTCCTGCTTCTCTTGTTGGTGGGGGATCCTGTTTACCGAACTTAGTAAGCTACTATTCCAGTTACGGATAAGCCTCTTTAGAGTTACGGTTCCTCCCACAAATTAGCTCCCTGAAGCTGATCACCTCAAAGTGGATTAAAGACACTGCTGTCCAGCCCTGTGGCTGGAGAACCATTTCGGACCACCAGGTCCTCTCGGCATGCTGGCTCCCTGTAAGGTCTGGCTCGAATCTCTGGTCTCTCTCCCAGACATCTTCCTCAAGTACGAATGAGTAAAACCATATCTTCTCTTTTTTTTTTCTTTTTCTTGCACGGAGATTATCCTCCTATGGGCATCCGAGAGATCCTACAGGGGAGAGTTAGTTTTGAGCTGTATGTACCCACATAACCAGAAGAACAGCAGAAGCCCTAAGGGGAAGATAACCCTTTGTGCCTACTATCTCTCTAACACAAATATGACTTGAACATTTCATTAACACTTGGAGAATTTTTTAAAAATCTTACCTAATGAAACACTGATACACATGGAACAATATTCAAACACAACCTCATTCACTAAACATGTTTTCATGAAGTTAGTAACAAAGCTCTTTAAATACCATAGCATCAAACAATTCGATCAACATGAGAAAGGTCAAATGAATTTAGTACATTTCTGTAACTACCATGTAGGCATTTAATATATTTTTAAAATAGTATAATGACACAAGAAAATGCTTGGAATATTGAGTTAACTATGTAATCAAGATTCAAAAACTTAGAAGAAAATGTACAAAGTTAATCTTTAAATTTACAAAGAGGTATTTCAGATGATTTCTCTTTTTTTGTATTTCTAAAGTTTTATACAAACAGAGTACATTACCCTCATGATCATAAAAAATTCAAAGCTTTACAAACCCCCAAGTGCTCACACCTGTTGTCAAGAAACTAATCAATCAACAGAGAAGCCTGGGTGGCTCAGTCAGTTAAGTTTCTGACTCTTGTTTTAGGCTCAGGTCATGACTTCACATTTCATGAGTTCGAGCCCCGCGTTGGGCTCTACACTGACAGTTCAGAGCCTGCTTGGGATTCTCTCTCTGCCTCCCTCCCCCTTCTCAAAAATAAACAAACTTGAAAAAAAAAAAAGAAAGAAACTAAGCAATCAACAGACAGATTTAACTTAACGTTGAATGCACAATGATCAATATGTTAAAAACTCTGGTGGAAAAGGGGGACAAGGTGCATGAACGAATGAGAAATTTCAGTGGAGGGAAACTAGAAAGAGTCAGATGAAAATGCGAGAGATACAAAGCACTGTTGGGGCGCCTGGGTGGCTCAATCGGTTGAGCGTCCGACTTCAGCTCAGGTCATGATCTCACTCATGGGTTCAGGCCCCGACTCTGTGCTGACAGCTCAGTGCCTGGAGCCTGCTTCCGATTCTGTGTCTCCCTCTCTCTCTGCCCTTCTCCTGCTCATGCTTTGTCTCTCTCCCTCTCTCTCAAAATAAATAAATGCCAAAGAAAAAAAAAGCACTGTAAAAGACAGCGAATGTATTTCCAAAGTTCATCAGGAAGACTTGACACAGCTGAGCAATGACAAGAGAAACTGCCCGAAACGCAACAAAGGAAAAGAGAGTGAATCAGTTTTAACAGTCCGAAGCATATTTTGACGTCAATCACAGGCAACACCTTAACGCCTAAAACTTTCCCTTCCTGGTCAGAAGCCAGATGCAAGAACATCTCAACAAGCATCCTACTGAAGGAAAAATGATTCTAATGAAGGCTCACAATCTCGATTTCCTCACGTCAAGCTCCAAAAGATGCAGGAATTAAAAATCTTGGAAAACTATGCACCGCTGACAATAGTCCATCTGATGTTCCACTGGAGTGATAATGGGAATTCAAATAATGACTTATCAACATGGAAACTCTATTTTAGTTTTTACATATGAACATATAAATTAATATACTCCTGCATAATACTTGTAAGGATAACCGAGCATAATATTTGATGTTCTGAGAAGTCACAGTGCAGGCATCTCACACAAGGCAACGTTCACGTCCCAATTTTCAGAAGATTATAGATGAAGTTGCAAGTTTATATTGTACACTTTATTAAACCTTCTAACTGAACCTGGAAACAGGCTCCAAAGGCTTTCTGGATGAAAGTCTCATAAGCACTTCGAGAAGAGAGATTGACACCTGGGACCAGCAGGTTCCGGCACTCTGAGCCCATCTCCTTCTTTAAACAGGAGATTGGTAGAGTTGAGGCAAAAGAGAGGTTGACTTACAACACCAGACACTTGCGTGCGGATACAATGCTCAATGTTCTACCTAGTCTTCACTATTATCCCCATTTTATAGATTATTATCCCAATTCTATAGATGAAAAAACGATCTACCCAAAGAATCACACAAGTGAGTTTGGTCTCAGAACTCCACACTTAACAGCAGATGAAGCATACATTGACTTTGGCCTTGGAACTCAATGAAGAAACGAGGCTGGATGATCAGAGTTCAGCACCTTCCACTAACTACACCAAAATGGTCTCAAAATGACTATCAGTGAACCTGCAAGCTGCACTGGCTCCTGTATTCCTTGCCGGTATTGGTATTTTGGGTAACGACAGAGCAACTCTGCTCATTAAATGTACGTCGGATAAAACTAGGACTAACAGTTAACATGATGAATGGCCAAAGCAAAATGCAAAATCATCTTAAGGCTGGAACTCTGACCGATACCAATGGGGAAAAAATGCAAAGCTCGGCATTTAGGTGTCAATCAATCAGAGATGCAGAATGGAAGAAACGGGCAAATACGGATGTATAAAAAATAAAAAGAAACCTGGGAAGTTTACTGCATTATCAGTCTGATTTGAGCCAGCACCCAGGGCTGCTGCTGGAAAGCCTAATCAATCAGAAGTGGGATTGGGGGAAGAATGATGCTCTATCCAGTATGATGAGAAACTGCAAATCAGGCCACCAAGGACTGTCTGGGGAAACAATCAAGCTGAGCTTGGACAGGGTGACATGCTAACTCCCTTTAAATACTCCAAGAGCTTCCCAGGGGGAAGTGAGGTTGTGCTGCTCTGGAAAGCAGTTCCGATGCAACAAGGGGCATCCCTGGAGAACCCACAAGGAGGTGGGGTTTGTTTAATGTCAGAGAGGTGGAGATGGGTCCCAGGAAGGAAGGCCTGCCACCGATTCCAGAGTCCAACCACAGTGCTCCCTCTGCCTCTAGAAGTATCAGGAATGTGGCTGGTGGCATCTTTAACATGGCTTTACCATCCCTTCAAGGCCAGGATTCTATTTTATATTATGTGACTCAAAAAGAGCTTCAGATCTCACTCGCCTGTGGGGATCTGAATGGATCAGAGGACATGCCAAAGACTGGAGACCAAAGGGCGCACTCAATCTTCTCCTCTCTTCCTGGAGCAAATGGCACATGGAGGCACCCACTCGGCCGTCCTTGTGTCCCCTGCCTTCACCTCAAAACTAGCATGTTGAAACTCTCCTGCCAACGAATCTCAATGTCCAATTTCTCTATTCCTGCCAGAGGCAATGCCAGACTCCTAGCTGCTCTGATTCAAAGCTGTGACCTAGCTCCGATTCCATAGCCAGAAACCCAAACCCACGAGGCTATTCCTCAAGAAGTCCTCGTATCTCCATTACTCTGTTTCCCCTGCACTTGTGACCAGGTGTCACCACCTCACATCTTTGATACTGTGCGAGCATGCCTACCTCCAAACAAGCACAAAGGAAGTCCAGAGAACTGGCATCGGCAACCTGGGGCACAGCTGAAAAAAATTAGATTCCACTGGGGGGAGGGCGGGGGACAGAAAGAGAGAGAGAGCAGGCTGAGCCAAGGTGGACGGCAATCCAAAGAGGGAAGATTCCATGACTGCACCAAGAGGGATCCCCGGAGAACCCACAAGCAGGTGGGGGAGCCCGTGGCCTCCCCATTGGCCAGAAGGAGATCTAAAAAGAGAGAGACAGACTTTCTGTGTCAGAGTGAAGAAATGTCACGCTGCACAAGCTCAGTCGTTTCCCCCAATTTATCAGACTTCCAGACGTATGAAGACAAAAAGTCTGTGCTGTGTGAGAAGTCAGGAGATGGGCATCTTCTTCCTACCTCTGACTGCGGACTTTAAAGATGGGCTTTTGTAAATAAGATGAAACACTTTATTGAGAACACTTTTTCCTTTCTTTTTAAAAAGTAATTATTTGGCTGCAAATGCATCGTTTTCTCCTCTGGCTACGAGTCTCAAATATCTGCAAATATGCATTGCACAATGACCCTCTGGCAGGCTGCAAAATCACATCTTGTTGCCTTTCAAGGAAGGAAAATGAACAATTATGAAACAGAATGACAAGGGTTCTCTAACCCGAGATTTCATTTATCGACTCTGTGCCTGTTTAAGGTAAAAACACTATGATCTCAAGGTAATCCTTTTAGGTTCTGAGAAATTGGGCTCTTAGTCAAAAGAAAACCGTAGGACCTCTGGCTTTCCAGATTTCTTAATGTGAAATTGGAAAACCTATGTGTAAGGAGGGGACAGAGGCTTCCCTCCCAAAACCTAAGGGTTCGGTCTGTGCACCCATGTTTCTTGCAGGTATTTCACTATCCAGACGTAGGGGCCAGGGGGGATGTCAGGGGCCTCCTTTACTGGTTTTGCAAATAAGAGGTGATCTCATTAGAACTACACTGAAAGTCAGTTTGCTGCCACTGCTGACTTTCGGCCACCAGCCTGGACCGGAGCACACCCTGAAGAAAAGAGCAAGTCTTTTATCTGACATTACAGTTGGTGGACCCTGGGCAGGTCACCCCCGGTCCCGTTCCTCACAACACTGTAAGCTCCAAGGCTCAGGCTGACCATGGGCTCTATTTCCTTGTCCTGGTATGATCGGCTCAGTGTTGACCACAGGAGCTGGAGACTACTATGGACCCTCCTTTGGGAAATCAAAGATGGAGGAAAACCCAGCACTGACCCAGAACTGATGCCCCATGTGGCTGGGGAGGAGGAAAACACCCCGCCTCCGACAGAGGCCTCGGGGAGAGATGCCCAGGGTCACAAACACGACGCGAGCTGGACAGAGAAAGGAGGCTGGGAAAGCACAATTCCTACAAACTCATTCTTGAAGACTTTTGACTTTAGGATTTCTCCATGTTATATAGAAATGCAAAAAGGAGGTTCCTTTTCATTTACTTTTCTCAAAAGAATGATTCCAAAGAAAATCAACAGGTTGGTGTTGCAACGCCAAAGACTCTGAGCCCTCCTCCCATCTACTGAGCAGAGAAATGATGGCTGTGGGACCTGTTTCTTCTTTCTCTTCTTCTCTTTTTCCTTTCCTCCCCTGGGGTCTCACTTTTCCTCTCACTTTTCTCCACCTCCCTGTCTTCCCTCCGTGCCATTCCCTCTGTATCTTTGCTTCTTTCCTCCCGACCCACCACCCAGATCTTGCCCTTGCTCTATGCCCTTCTAGCTGATGAACTAAAAGACTGTCACTTTTCCTACTATAAGTAGGTTAGGTTTTATTTCCTTTTAGAAATAGGGCTGGCTATTGGTGTTTTATCATGACTATAATAAAGCTACAAAATTTTTTTTGTCCATAACATGTCCCGAAAGTCCACTTCTATCGCAGAATCTCCTCCCATCTCCCTAGATTGTGAGGTCCATGAGACTGTTCAGGAAGCCTTGGGAAGGGACCAGCTTCCAAATGAACATGAAGCTCGGAGAGGGTTCCCAGCATAAGGAAAAAAAACAGAAAACACTGAAACAGGAAATGAGATATCAATCTTCCCTCAGTCTGGCTAAATCAACCTAGAAGAGCCAGCATTTCCTTCAGCATCCAAGGTCACCTACAGCAGTTTGTAAATAGTCATTTCCACTTGCCATGGAAAACAAAGACAAAAGCGAGAGAGAAAGAGAGAGAGAGAGAGAGAAAGAGAGAGAGAGAGAGAGAGAGAAAAGATTATCAGTTTTCAGAGAGAAACCATGGCTATCTCTAAATAGGGGAAAAAATTGATCACCAATAATATGAAGAAAAGGAAATCTGAGAGGGAGATGTAAGGGTGATCCAAGGGACACAACACATCCCAGTTGTGCCAGAGTCCTGCATCTCAGTGCCACCCACAGGGAAACGGGCCTTCCCATGGCACAAGGGCACCATCATCAGGACGGTAGTCTAGCAGGACAGTAGTCTATCAGGACAATAACCCTCAAGTGGAATATGTTTTCGACACAAAGTCAAGTCAGGGCTGAGTGCTCCTGCAGCACAGCAGTGTCTCTGGGCATCAGCTAACACAAGCGGTCAGGCCACGGTCAGACCACCACGAGCTTGTCGCTAGTGTACCAGCCTTGACAGGCTCACCAAAGTGGGGGTGGCGGTGAGGACAGGGATGGGGAGCAGTTTGGGCTGACCACATGCTCTCCAGACACCCCCCGGAACATTATGTTGATTCTGTGACCTGTGTAAGTCAGGTTCAAGTCCCCCGTGCAGGCCCTCTAGATGCCCCTCTGCCTGACCCTGTTGCCCACTACAGTCAATTTCATCTCCTCCACGCTGGCGCACCCCACCCTCACCCCAAAGCTGACCACACTCCAGGCTCGGTTCACTTGCACCTGCTCAGGACAGAATCCCTTCTGACTCCTCCTTGATGCCCCCTCCAGAGGGCCTCTCTCATGGCGCCACTTGAGGATGTAGGGAGGACCATGCCAGAGCCTTGCCCGGCTTCCGGTACACCTCGAGTGATGGGGTAGGTCTGCCTCCTTGGTGGGACACTTTCAGAGCAGGGGGCTCATGGCCAAGTCCTGGCTGGATCAAGTCATCACATGCCAAGATCCATGGGGGAAATTAGAAGATTCTCCCAACTAAGCACTCTTTTCTCAACTACCAACTACAACATGGGGATGCCGTTATTTATCTCATCATGGTCCCGTGTGGATGAAAGGAGACAATGCTTATAAAACACCTACTATGGTGCCTGGGGCCGGGTCAGTCTTTGCTAAATGTCAAGTTACTTTTACAACTGATGGCAGAGTTGAAAGGTGGCCTCAAATTCCTTCAACCGCGTAGAGGAATATGCACGTACATCTGCGCCCCACACAAATGTATCCTTGTGTAACTGAACGTGAATGAACATGAAATGGAACAGATAAGATTGATGCTATATCTATGGTATGATTTTTAAATTAAACATTAAAAACTAGAGATGCCAAAAGCATATGAATAAAGTTTAAAAGACAAAAACAAAATGCATTAAAAATTCACAAGCCTTTTGCAATTTGAATGTATTTTAAAGTCTGTAAAATAGTCGTCCTGACTTGTACTGCCACAAGGCGGGAACCAAGCTGAATAGAATTTCTTGCCGCAAAAGCATCTCAGGGAGAACAAAAAAAGAGGTGTATGATATGCAAACCGAATAAAAGTTCAGCTATAACCTTCTCTTACCTTTGACCCAATGAGAGTGTACAGCCACTGAATGGTTTCATTGTGGTGTATTACTCCATTCATCCCATCCACGTACAACATAATCTGGCCCAAAGCTACAGAAGAGAAGAGAAAAAGGAGGAGGCGTTACGGTTTTATATGTATATGTAATCTTCAGGGATCATAATGTCAGTTGAGATTTTCATATTTTAAGTGCACAGTTTGTTAAGAACCAAATCCGACGAGATATCCTGAGCTCTGAAATTAGCTAAATCTCATCTCAGAGAGAAAGTGTTGACTATGGCAGAGGAAGCAAGGGCTATTCCTAGTGTCTGGAAGATGCAATTAAGGCACCAAATCCAGTGATTGTTGTTTCTGTGTGTCTTGATGTATAAATGCATGTTTTTAGGTTTCTATATCTGTGTGCCGTCCCAGACGGGGCAACCATATCCCCGGGACGGTGTCTGGATTGTGGCCTCCCGCTGGGGCCGAGAGGAAAAGTCAAGGTTTTAAAAGTAACCTGGCAGGTCTCAGATGCTATGGAAGCACTCTGAACTAATATAATTTTATTCCTTAAGATAAGTACATATTTTATTATTTATAATTCCTTTAAAAGACTATTCAGATTCTTTGAAATGTCAGAAAGCATGAAAAAAATAATTTTTCAGACACCAAGTCCCAAATTCTTCATTAAGGAAAAGACGGTCACTGCATATTATCATTGTTCACCAGAAAGAAAATACAGGCCCTGTTACCACCTTTTAAAAAACAATTATTAACTCTAAGTTTTCAGTTCCCTTAACATCAAAATCACTTGGATCCTTGATAATGAAGAAATGAGTTACCTACACGCCCATAATAGGCTTCCATAAATCACTCGCGACCTCCTAAATCTACTGTCACCCCATCGTTAATTGGCACACAATTGACATTTTTAGGTAACACTTTTTTTTCGTGGTCACAGTAGGACATCTCATTTTAGAAAACTGGAAAATACAGAAGGGTGAAATGAAAATAAGTCAATAATGCCGTAATTTAAGGATAATCATTCTTAAAATACACATATATTCTCTTTTATTCATTAAACACGTACACATACACACGTTTACATGTAGGTTGTAGGAAAACGGTGCTGAATAAAAATAGTAAAACATAAAATAGGGAGTATACACTAATTCCAAGCATAGAAATACACGTGTGATGTTAAAAAATATTTTCCTAACCAATAAAAGATCAAATAAGAAAATTGTATCACTGTGAGAAAAAGGATGCTCTTAAATATGCAAAAACTCAAACCTTTAAAAAACTGAATACATGCTTGACACAATAGACACTACATTTTTGAAAATAGCAGATTAACATTCTACTTAACGGTATAACACTGAGATAGTCCTGTTAAAATCGGGAAAATTAAAAGATGGTGCCCACGAAGCCCCATGATTATTTACCCCTATTACAGAATTTCAGGCAAACTGAAAAGACATGAAAACTAATGAGGGGTAGGATGATTGGAAATGAATACATAATACTGTCATTCTTTGCAAGAAATAGAGACCCGATTAAAATTTCATCTACAGAATTTATAATGAAGAGACCACAATTACAACCCCTTTCTCGTTTCATGAGAAAGGTGTATATAACATATAAAGAAAATCAAAGTTTAATGTAAAGAAATAACAGATAAATGGACATATGATAGCAAGTATGATAAAGGTTTAAGTGATTTACTATATAAACAATTCATACAAATAGATAAGAAGATGCTCAATGCCAAGAGGAAAAAGTCAAAAGCATTTCGTAAGAGAGACAATAGGCTGGTTTACAGTAACACACCCATTTGTCCATCACCACAATAAAAAAATTTTAAAAGATAATGAGGTAGCGTTTTCTGTGAAATCAGCAAAGGTATTTTTTAAAGAGAAATAATTAGGTATCAAATGCTTGAGAGGTTCAACAAGTAACCTCACACATTACGGGTGGCTAGGCCAACTGGTACAAATCCTGTAATAAGACTACTTAGTGCTGTAACTGCTTTAAAAATAATTTCCATTTATTTAATGCCCACTCTGTGCCAAGCTCTGAGGGGGCACTTTAAGTGTTACTACCATTGGACAGAGGTGGGCGGGGGACTCAAGGCTCTGGAAAGTGCAGGAATATACTCTAAAAACCCCATTGATACCCGGGGGTGGGGCCTGGGTGGCTCAGTCAGTTAAGTGACCCACTTCGGCTCAGGTCATGATCTCATGGTTTGTGGGTTCAAGACCCCTATCGGCTCTGTGCTGACAGCTCAGAGCCTGGAGCCTGCTTTGGATTCTGTGTCTCCCTCTCTCTCTACCCCTTCCCCACTCATGCTCTGTCCCTATCCCTCAAAAATAAACATTAAAAAACAAAAACAAAAACAAAACAACCATTGATTCCAAGGGGCGGAGCCTCTAGCCAGGGTAGGCGGGCTCCTTTATATCAGTCCTGGGAGCCTGAAAGTCTTCTCTGAGCTTTGTCCAGTCATGGTGATTTCAAGAATCTGTACCAAGAAAAATCCCTAGGTTTAAAAAAAAAAAAATGAAGCAGCAGTGAAGACAGTCACTGAAGTGGCACCTATATTAAAACACTAAGACCTGGGGGATTTGGACGGGTCAGTCAGCTGAGCATCCCAACTCCTGATTTTAGCTCAGGTCATGATCTCGCGGTTGTTGAGATCAAGCCCCACACTGTGCTGAGTGGGGAAGCCTGCTTGGTATTCTCCCTCCCTCTCCTTCTCTCTGCCCCTCCTCTGCTCTCGCTCTCTCTCAAAATAAACAATACTAAAATATTAACTAAGACCTAAATATCTATCATAGTTCTAGAACTCAGCTTTAGTAAATGACTATGTATGTTATGTCCAAACCCATAAAATGTTTCTGATAAAATAATTAAAAAGTAAAAAAGGATAAACATGACATAATTCAACACAACAGTCAAATCCTCATGCACAGAAGGAAAGGAAAATACATGAAATATTAAACTTATGATTGGGCATATGTTCTCTGGATATGTTTTTTTTTCCCATTTGTTTTTATATTTCCCAGTATGGACATCTATTACATCTGTAATAGAAAAGTAAATAAATAGACAAAAAGGAACAAAATATGATTGTTTAATAGAATGTGTTAGGGGTTTTTCTTGGTTTTTAGAATTTTTTTTTGCTAGCCCATCCCTCTCAGTGGACTCCTCCCTCTTTCAGAAAGGTATAGCCCACACTTCAGGGAATAATGCTGAGAATTTGGTACATTCTACCCCATTCCCCCCCCCTCCTCCTTTCGTTCCTCCTTTCCTACCCAAAACAAACTGGCAAATCCCCAGGGAAGGGAAGCATGCACCACTGTCCTCCTCCCATTCTACTTCCACGTGGCAGATTTTAACACCTTCTTCTAAATTAGCCTAAAGGCACAGGGGAGGCAATCTACCCTCCAGCCTTGAAGAGATGGGTCCCTCAAGGCGACCCTGCCCCTAAGGCTGCAAAGCTAGGACGGAAGGTCCTCACCCTAACAGCTCAGGCCGCCGCGCTGCAGGAAGCGCAAAAGACCATGGCCCTGCTACAAAAGATTACAAAATGAGATTTAAAAAGCAAACTTGAATTTCTCTAAGTTTTCTATGACCGGCTTCCCTCCAAGATTCTATTCTTATTAACAACTCACGTGGCGACAATCCACCAGAAAGTTCATGTCTAATGGAATTCGAGTTTCTGATCACACAGATTTGTCACATTTTGATCAAAAGCTTTCCCACTAGTTCTTTTGTATTCCAGCTCTAATGTGGAAAGCGCTGCTTTCTGTAAAATCCACTGCGGACGCAAGAGGGCGCTAAATGGATTGAAGTAGGTTAACACTGCTCTGATTCAACCACAAAAACCCACCAACCTAAATGTGGGCGGATGAATAGAACTCACACACAAAGAAAAAAGTAGACGGCCTGCTTCACGGGAGCCTTGAAAATCAGTGATTTGCATTTTCAAAAAGAATGAGGAAGATGAGGATGTCAGAACGGAGGGGTGGGTAACAGCCCAGGTCCGAAAACAGATGGCTCACAGCATCTGTTCTATGGCGGGTCGATTTTAGGCGAGGCATACTTATGAATATTTGTGCTTCGGTTTCCCCATCTCAACAGTGAGATAGGAAATACTGTAGTATCTATTTTTCAGGGGTGTTGCAGGGATTGAGTTAGAACAACGCCTGACTCAGAGTAAATGTTCAATAAATGTTAGTCCTATAAGTTACCTCACTGAAGTCAATCAATTATCCACTGAACAGAAGAATCTCAAAGACAATAAAATAGGGGAGTAGAACTTCTGCCTAATACTAAGTCGTAAAAGTTTCCTCCTGTTTTCTCTAAAAATTTTATAGTTTGGGGGTGCCTGGTAGGCTTAGTTGGTTGAGCGTCTGACTCTTCATTTTGGCTCAGGTCATGATCCCAGCATGCTGAGCATTGAGAGTACTTAAGATTCTCTCTCCCTCTGCCCCTCACCTGCTCATGCTCTCTTCCTCAAAATAAAGAAAAAAATAAAGAGATGTCTATTAGATGACTAAGCCATTTGAATCCACATACATATGCCTATACATATGTACAATCCCTCTCAAAATAACTTTTAATAATAAAATTTAAAAAAATTGTAATTTTTCTTATTTAGATATATGATCCATTGTGAGATAATCTTTGTGTAAACTGTGGGGTTTATTCATTGAGATTCATTTTTTTTTTCCATACACATGTCCATTGAATTCAGCACCATTTTTTGAAGAGACGATACAGTTTTTATTTGCTTTTGCAAACTTGCAAAAAAAGAAAAAAAAATCAATTGGCTATGTTAGTGTGTCTCTGTTTCTGGACTCTCTCTCTTCCATTCATCTATCCCTTTGCCAACACCATACTATCTGACTACCATAGCTTTATAGTAACTCTTATAATTAGGTAATATGATTCCTATAATTTCACTCTTTTTCAAAATCCTTTGGGCAATGTCTGTCCTTTGGCCTTTTCATATAAATTTTAGAAACAGCTTGTCTAAATGCATTATGAGAAATGCATTATAGATAAAATTTTAGAACTAAAATTCTAAACTAAAATTCTAAACTAAAATTTCATCTAAGCTGAATCTTCTAATTCATGAACTATTTATTAATTTAAATCATCTGATTGCTTTCATCAGGGTTTTGTAGTTTATAACTACAGAGCCTGTATATGACTTTTTGCTAAATGTTAAATTTTCTCATTTTTTGGAGCTACTGGAAACTATATTTTAAAACCATTTCCATTCTCAACTCTCTATTACTCTCATCTATAAACAAAATTAATTTTTGTGTGTTGACCTTATATCCTGTACCTTGGTTAAATGTATTAATTTTAAGAGTTTTAAGAGTTTTAAGAGTTTTTAGGTTTCGTTCTTGTAGGTTCCTTCAGACTTTCTACTTAGACAATAATGCTGTCTGTGACCAACCCAATTTAATTTATTCCTTCCCAATGTGCATCTTTCTTCCTCCCCAGTCCCCACCTTGCCTGACTATATTCGTTGAGATTTTCAGTACGATGTTGGACAGGAGTGATAAGACGCCCTTGCCTTGTTCTCAATAATTTGAGGAAGGCATTTTGTCTTTCACAATTATGACATCAGCTATAGTTTGTGGGGTTTTTTTTACATTGTCCTTTATCAAGGCAAAACTCCCTCTAATTTCTACTTTGCTTAAGTTTTTTTAGTAAGTGTTTTGTGAATTTTCTCAAATGCTTTTCTATTTCAACTAATATGTGGTTTTTCTGCACACAATTAATATGGTGGGTTACAAAGAGTGAACTTCAAATATTGAACCATCCTTGCATTCTCTCTTGGTCATGGTGCATTATTCTTTTTATATATTGCTGCATTTGCTAATATTTGCTGAAGATTTTTGCTTCTTGGCTCATGAGAGATACTAGTTTATAGTATCCTATCTTTGTCTTGTTTCCTATCATGGTTAATTCTTGTCTTATAAAATGAACCATTTGGGGAAGCATCCCCTCCTATTTTCTGGAAAAGACTGTATAATATTGGTTTTATTTTGTCTTTAAATGTTTATAATAACCAGGAAACTAGTTGGGCCTGGAGATTCCTTTTTAATAAGATTAGTAACTGTAAATTCGATTTCTTTAGTAGACATTGTTAATAACAGTTAAAATAGGGCTAATCGGGTTACCCATTTTATCTTGGGTGAGTTTTAATAGCCTGTGGTTTTTAAGGAATTGGCTCATTTCATCTAAGGTGTCAATTTTATGGGCTTAGAACAGTTTATAATTCTCTTATTACTCATTTAATGTCTGTGGGGCCTATCATGATATACCATCTTCACTCCAGATGTTGGCAAATAGTGTCTTTTTTTCCCCATCATTATTGCTTGTCGTTTTTCTTTTCAAAAAATCTATGTTTGCTTCATTTTCTTATTGTTTTTCTGTTTTCGATTTTGCTAATTTCTACTCTTTATTATCCTTCCACTTGCTCCAGTTTCTTTTTTTCCCATTCTGTTTTCTTCTTCTTCTTTTTTAAGTTTACTTATTTATTTTGAAAGACAGACAGAGAGAGAGAGAAGCAGAGAGAGAGAGAGAAGCAGAGGGAGAGAGAGAATCCCAAGAAAGAATCTGACAGTGCAGAGTCAGACATAGGGCTCAAACTCATGAGCCATGAGATCGTGATTTGAGTGAAATTAAGAGTTGAACTCTTAACAGACTGAACCACCCAGGCATCCCTTTATTCTGGTTTCTTAAGGTGAATATTTGCATTATTTTTTATTTTTTTAAATAATTTATTGTCATTGGTTTCCAAACAACACCCAGTTTCAAGCCAACAAGTGCCCTCCTCTGTGCCCATCACCCACTCTCCCCCCTCCCACACTCCCCTCTCCCCTCAGTTTGTTCTTAGTCTTTCAGAGTCTCTTATGTCATGTCTTCCTTCCTCTCTGTGGCTTTTTTTTTTTTCCCTTCCTTCCCCTCTTCCCCTCCCCCCTGGTTTTCTGTTTGGTCTCCCAAAGCCTACCTATGCGTGGGAACATACGGCATCTGTCTTTCTCTGCCTGACTTATTTCACTCAGCATAATATCCTCCAGTTCCATCCATGTTGCCACGCATGGCCAGATTTCGTTCTTTCTCATTGCTGCGTAGTATTCCATTGTATATATATACCACATCTTCTTTCTCCATTCATCTGTTGATGGACGCATAGTCTCTTTACATGATTTGGCTATCGTTGACAGTGCTGCTATGAACATCGGGGTACACGTGCCCCTATGCATCAGCACTCCTGTGTCTCTTGGGTAGATTCCTAACAGTGCTATTGCTGGGTCATAGAGTAGGTCTATTTTCATTTTTTTGAGGAACCTCCACATAGTTCTCCACCAGTTTGCATTCCCATCAACAGTGCAAGAGGGTGCCTGTTTCTCCACATCCCCGCCAGCATCTATAGTTTCCTGATTTGTTCATTTTAGCCACTCTGATTGGTGTGAGGTGTATCTCAGTGTGGTTTTGATTTGTATTTCCCTGATGATGAGTGATTTTGAGCACCATTTCATGTGTCTGTTGGCCATCTGGATGTCCTCTTTGGAGAAGTGTCTATTCATATCTTCCGCCCATTTCTTCACTGGGTTATTCGTTTTTCGGTGTGGAGTTTGGTAAGTTCTTTATAGATCCTAGATACTAGTCCTTTAAGACGCACCAATTTCTTACTCGACACGTCTCCAAAGGCAAGGGATTTAAAAGCAAAAATGAACTACTGGGACTTCATCAAGATAAAAAGCTTCTGCACGGCAAAAGAAACAACCAACAAAACTGATAGGCAACTAACGGAATGGGAAAAGATAATCGCAAATGATATAGCATTATTTTTTCTAATATAAGCATGTACTGCCAAATATTTCCCTCCATGCATTTTTTTAACTGTATTTCACAATTTCTGCTATTTGGTATTTTCAATTTGTTCAAAATATTTTCTAATTTCCATTGAGAAGTTATCTTCAACATAGAAATTATTTAGAAGTATGTTGTTTAATTTCTAAGCACACAGAAATATACCTGTTATCTTTGTTATTAAAAAGTTCAATTCCATCATGGTCCGAAAACCTATCATACGGTTTCATTTCTTTTAAAGTTGTTATGATCTGCCTTATGGCCCAGGATGTGGTCCATTTGGTGAATGTTTTACCCACATTTGAAAAGCGTGTGTCCTCTGCCATAGTTGGGTAGAGTGCTCCAAGGACCTCGACTGGAGCGGGTGGCAGGGGGTGCTATATGGTTCCTCTTTAGCTTTGCTGAATTTTAGATGACCACCTCTACTGATTACCAGGAAGGAATGCTGAAATATCTAACTATAACTGATGATTTTCCATTTCTTATTTCAGTTAAGCTTCTGTTTTATCTATTTTGAAGCTCTACAGTTTTTTTCATTTCTAGGTGAACTGATAATTTCATCATTATAATGTCCTTCTTTGCTCCTTGGGTTTTTTTTTTCATTTTTGGGGGGGAAGGGGGTTTGTTTTCTTTCTTTCTTTTTTTTTTAATTCTGGAGTCAACTTTCTCTGATGTTAACATGGCCTTCTTTTGATTAACATTTGCATAGTATTTATTTCTGTAACCCTTTGCTTTTAAACTACCTATAGCATTTTAATTAAAGTAGGTTTCTTTAAATTTATTTTACTATTTGTTTATTTTTGAGAGAGACAGAGCTCAAGTCGGGGAGACGGAGACACAGAATCTGAAGCAGGCTCCAGGATCCAAGCTGTCAGCACAGAGCCCGACATGGGGCTCAAACCCATGAACCATGAGGTCATGACCTGAGCAGAAATCGGAGGCTTAACCGACTGATCCACCCAGGCGTGCCCTAAAGTGAGTTTCTTGCAGGCAGCATTTAGTTGGATCCTGTGTTTTCATTTTGATTATCTCTGCCTTTTAACCGCTGTGATTAAGCCATTTACATTTAATTATTGGTGCATCTGAAGTTAGGTTTATCTTTTCTAATCTGTTACTGAGCCCATATAGTGAGCTTTTTATTTTGGTTATCACGTCTTTCATTTCTATACTTTCCATTTGGTTCTTCTTTAGACACTCTATATCTTTCTTTACTTAGACTTTCTATATTTCCATTTATTTCAATAGCATCACCCTTTCTTCCTGGCGCATTTTTAGAGTGGCTGCTTTAAAGTATTTAAAAGATCTAGTATCTATGTTGCCTTGGCACTGGGGTGTGTGGATTTATCTTTTCCCATGCAAGTTGAGATTTTCCTATTTTACTGTATGCCAAGTAATTTTGGCTTATTTCCTGGGCACTTTGAAAATTTTAAGACTCTAAGTTTTGTTTAAATATTCCAGAAAATGTTGACATTTTTGTCTAAGCAGGCAATTAACCTGGTTCAACTCAAGCCACCAGTTCTGACCTGCCTTTCATGGGCTGTGGTTCCAGTGCCAGTTCAGTTTTCAAAATTCTCACTGTGCCCTTTGGATTGTCCCACCCAGTGACTGGTTTGAGACTTGGGCATGACCTACCTTGTTGCTTCATTCCCACATTCTGTGGAATGCTGTTTAGGGCCAGATTCATGCAGGTACAGTTTGCGTGAACACAGGGCTTCATTAAAAACATCTTCAGGTAACTTTCCTGAAGCTCCTCCTACATATCTCCCTAATACTTTTAGGTTCTCTGGGGCTTCCCCACTTAAGCGTTCAGCCAGAAACCTGGGCCATTATATACCCTGTTCTGCCACTTATTTTCTGTAACTGTGTCCGTATCTGGAGCCAAGCTGTGGGAGAACCACAGAAAAGAAACAGCAGGTGTTCCCCCGAACCCTCCCATGGCCACAGTTTTACCAGAGAAAGTTTACGCCTCCCTTCCCTCCGAGTTTTGGGTGCTGCAGGCCCCAGTTGCTCACACATTATCATGGCTGTTCTCACCATGGTATCACCTAAGGGCTGGGGTGCAAGATAGCACAGAAAAGAATAAGAAACATGGGTAGCTTTTGTACTCTGAGGGTTTGGAACATTTTTCCTCCTACTCAAGCTGAAAGCAGAAGGCTTCTTCTGGAATACTCTTTGTCCACACCAATGCCTACTTCTGGGTTTTAGGCTGATTTGAGTCCAGACCAGAGAATACAAGGGAAATGTTAAACGTACCATCAGTTCAATGGTATTTCAAAATCTAGACTTTTTCCTCCATCTGCCATTTACTCTTCTGTGTCCTCAAGTAGTTGCCCTATGTGTTTGCCCTAGTTTACAGTTGCATTTAATGGGAGAGACGGGGTTGTGTGTGCTTATTCCATCTCACCCAGAATCCAATCTTCTCCATGCTCTGCTTTTAGAATAAGAACCCCAGGCATGCTTGGGTGGCTCAGTTGATTAAGCATCTGACGTCAGCTCAGGTCATGATCTCACTGTTCGTGGATTTGAGCCCCACACTGGGCTCTGTGCTGACAGCTCGGAGCCTGGTCCTGCTTCGGATTCTGTGCTTCCCTCTCTCTTCCCCTCCCCCACTTGCACTCTCTCTCAAAAAATAAACATTAAAAAAAATTAGAGTAAGAACTCCAGCAGCGACATGGAAGGTGGCCTGGAGAGAGCAAGTCCTATGGGGTCTTGGCCTCTAGAGTCCTACCCCATGGTTTTCAATACTTTCTCTCTTCTTCCTTTCTCCTTTTCCTCTTCTTCCATTTTTACTTTCCTTCCTTATGTTCATTCCTTTTTTTAAAGCTGGAGGTCTTTTACTCCAAGAAGCTCTTACAAGGAATCCTGGTCAACAGATAACTCCCAGATGCTTTGCTGGCTCTGGACTACTTGCTGCACCTTAACCCTGGACTCCTCCCCGCCCCCCATCCCACCACTGCAGCGGGTCCCAGAGGGCCCTGTTAACAGCACACAGCACGCAATCACCCGGGCTAGATACTGGAGCTCAGGGTAAACCTGCATCTTCAAAGACCCTTACTGAGTTAGGAAATCAGCTCAGTGAATCTGTACCAGGAAAAGATTTTTTTTCTTTCAGGAAACAGAATAGAAAATAGAATTAAGTTTTATTTGTTCAGATAAGGACTCTCTTTATTCTACTATAAATACGATTTTTTTTTCCCTGTAGGTGTCCAGCCAAAAGAGTTCGGAATCTTCCAGACTTCTTCCCTTCCTTTTTCCTCCACCTCTAAAGAGTCACTTGATTTCTCCATTTCTTTCTCTCAAATAGGCTTCAAATTCATCTTGTCTTCCCTTCATCCTGGCTTCCATGGAGTTTCCCAAATTGCACCAAATGCTGATCCCAGCTGGTGTCCCGACCTTGACTCTCACTCTTTAGCTAATCCACGGTAGGTGTTGTTACCACTCCATTTTCCAAAGAGTCAAACACATCAGCTAAAGCTGGAAAACCTTCTGGCTCCCTCCTACCTCAGGAGGGGGACTAGGCCCCTCACCTCCCCCTACCTGCCTTTCAGCTTCTGGCCCAGATCAACTGGGCTTCTGGGACTCTGAACCTTCTAAGGGCTTCAACACTAAGCCATGAATCAGTTACCCACACCTCACATTTAAGAGAAGTCCTTACATATAAAATATACATTCATTCTACAAACCAGAGCTCGATGTAACTTCTCTCAAACAATTTCTTACATATCAGAGATGTACAAGAAAACAATCCCAAATCAGTTATTTGCCTTCCTGTTCATGCCCTTCCCTTTGGCCCAAGGGCCAAAAAATGCCACAGAAGAAGCTGAAAGTTAATTCCTCCCTGGCAGAGTCATCCTGACTTTTTTAACAAAGCACTCCAAAGTTACTGCCCTGTGTAGTCTTTTAATAAACCCTTCAACCATACTTTCTTCTTAGTCAATATTACAGTGAAATTGAAGGTCACACATATTCTGAAAACTGGTACAGAGATTCAAGAGCTGCATTTATCTGCTTAAGGGAGTTAATTAAATTTAGGCCTAAGTATTTTCAATGCAGTGTTGTTGTGGTTGTTTAAAGTGCTGTTATAAGTATAGATATATCACAATTTACTATAAAACAGTCTTTTTATTTACGAGGCAAGACTTTGCTTTAGAAACTAAGTATCTACTTGCATAGTTGACCTACGGTTCCATCATGAAACCAAAGATTCCTCGCATTAAAGTTTGAGTATTTCAATTTACCATTCTATATCACCTTCCCACATGTTTTTCTGTTTGTTTGTTTGGTTGGGATTTTTTTTGCATGTTTGGGTAGCTTTCGTTTTGATTTATAATTTCAAAATTACAAAAAGTTGCAGGAATAGCACAAGCAAGCCTTGTTTATTCACATACATTTTGTCCAAATTCATTAACTGTTCACATTGTATATTGTGTACTTTATCATTCTCCTTCAGCTTCTTAAAAATTTTTGAATTAAAAAAAGGGTACATTTAAGGTGTACAGCATGATGATTTGATATACACACACACACACAGTGAAATGGTGACTACAGTCAAGCTAATTAATGCATCTCCTCATCTAGTTAACATTTGTGTGCGTGCATGTGTGTGTGTGTGTGTTGAGAGCACTGTAAATCTACTCTTAGTATATTTCAGGAATTCAACACAGTATTAACTATACTCATCATGCTTCTACATTAGGTCCCTAGACTTATTTATTGCACTTACTCATTCTTGATTTTCTTTTCATAAAAGCAGGAGGAAGGAAAGCCTATCCTCAGCCATTTCCTAAGATCAGATATTTTACCGTTTAAAAATGTGACTGCAAATTACTATCATTTATTTAACCCAAAGTACAGAAAAACAGACCGACTGTATGAAAAATTAAAGAAAAATTGCCTCACCACAAGGGCAATTGTCTGCTACCAACAATTACTAGTGGTCACTAAGGTATTTTCTGGAGTGGGGGGAGGGTGACCTGTGACTTGCCCGTTGGGAGTAAAGATAGATGCTGTCGTGTTCTTCCTGGAGGCAGATATAAGCACAAGATTGACACTGCTTTCTTCACCCAGAACGCAGTGGGTGCTCTGACAATCCGCAGTGAGAGTTCTTAACTCAAAGTTATCTCCAGAGAGGGAAAAACCACTACCACTAAAACCTTATCTTCTGAAAAGAGCTAATTTATCTTAAAGACAAGACTTCAACTTATTTTAATCAGACCATTAAAACTCACTCTTCTTAATTCTGAAATGGATTTGCCAATCCCCTATTTCCATTATTCACCAAAGTCCGTGGTAAATAGTGAAAAGAGGTTGGTAATGTGGACGTTCTTGGAACGAAGTCGAGCCCGTGGCGTCTGAGTTACTATTCTGCTCTTCCGCTTAACTGTCCGCCCTAAATAGCAAGCCCGGGCCCAGTTTTCCCCAAGGGCAACTGTCAAAGAAATACTCTTTCAACACTGATTACTGCATGAAAATTAAGGAGAATAAGCTGCCAATTCTAGACTGGAGACAAGAATTTAATCAGCACAAAGAGCTCCAACAAGGTGTCAGAGTTGTGAGTACCCCGCTGACATTTAGGAGTATTTGCAATGCAAATTTTCCGAAGCATTCTTGGAAAAATTACTAACCTCTCTTCACCCCTGAATGCCCAAAAGGTCCCCAAGATAAATTTTAAAATAAATCAGGCCTAAGAGCCTCGCTTAACACTTGGAAGTTTAATCACGAAGTCTCAGATAAGGGAGAGCCTTCCACCCAGGCTGCCTAAAACAGGCTCACTGGCGTGGTTCTTTCTGACGGACATTCCCGTCAGGTGATGACACAGACGAGCCCTGTCCGCATCCCTTTTTCCCATCTAAGACCACTCACACAGAACCAAGTTGTTTCTGGCCTATTCCTTCACCTTCCAAACCCCAGTTTACAAGTTTAAAAGGAGGCCTTCGCCAGCCATCAGTACACAAACAGCCTCGTTACAGCCAGGGCTCTTACAGCCTCCATCACCCCTCTGCTCCCTAACTTCTCTCAAACTCTGCCATTCCATATCCCCCCGTTTTTTTAGATAAGGAGAAACCAAAGAAATGAAGAAAAGTTTACTACATAAGCATCTTTTGAGCTTATACAACATTTTTGGCCGACCCTGAATTTTTCTACGAAAAGAAGAGTCACTCTAACGACGTGCTCCATGAAGATCTCCCGGAACGTACCGGCGGTGACGTAACAGCAGATGCACACACCCTTCCCGAGGCGTCTTGGAGCCAGAGATGAAATAAACCACAAACTCCACAGGCCCGGCAGTGACCCCAACTTCCTGCTCATCTGAGGTGCTCCATCTAATCCTGCTCTTCCCACGGGGACCTGGGGTCACACCGTGAGTCTGTGACAAGGCACTTAAGTGCCTCTGGGGAAGGAGCTCCTCCCCTGGGCTAAGGAGGGGACACGCAGGAAGCAAACACCAGGTACCACCCTCTGAGTGGCTCACCTGTACACTGGGTGACAGAGGCAATAGGCATGAGGCTTGGAGAGACCACTTAGACCCAAGCAGGGTGGGATGAAGTGGGATGGAGCTCATAAACACCCCAATTTAGAAACGGGTGGGGTTGGCAGGAGCCTAATTAGAGAAGACTTCACCGAAGAGGGCAACAGAGCCATACTTTAAACGCCGGGGCACACCTACCTGCAAGGAAACAGTTTCCAGGGCATGAGAACAGACAACATACATCAATGCTTCCCCTGATTTCTGCTTTCAGGACAATGGAGCGTCAAGGAAAACTTCTAGAAGTTGGGCCCAGGGAGATGCTGGTTTCCGTGTTTTCTGTGCCAGTTCCTAGTTCTAAGCAAGTGCCCAGCTTCCTAAGGCTCAATTCACACATTTCTAAAATGGAAGGTAAGTCCCACCTAGATCCCACATTGTAAGGATGAAACAAGGTTATGTATTAGCCCAGCACACGGCTGATGGTCCAGCCGTTCTCACTGCTGCCGTGGCTTAACTACATCTCTAGACTTCAGCTTTGTCATCTGGGAGATGAAAGGGTTTAACCTGAAGACCTCCAAAGCCCCCCAGCTCCAAAATTCTACATTTTCATAGCATTACTCCAAAGCCCCTTGTGGAGATGTAATATGAAGTGTCTGGCACCAGGGGGAGCACTTCTAATGGGTGTTTATATATGCAGTCTCCGGCCATGAGACTCCAAAAGAACCAGAAATAAATGTTTGGGCATTAGTTAAAGCAATCAGAGTATATTCCAGTATGCTAATTCTGTACTTCTATTTAGAATTTCAACACCTTTAGAATTTTAACTCCCTAAAATAAAAAAATAAAAAAAATAAAAAGTCCCAGCTTACAAAACTTCCAAACTTAAAATTCTACCAACTACTAGTGAATCTGCATCTAAAGGGGACTTGCTACTGGCCTTCTTCATGGTGCTGGACTTCTCCAAGGTGTTGCCTCTGCACCCCCTATAAAGAACCTGTGCCCTATAATTACATTGGCTGCCAGTTTCCCAGGCAGTGACCCTCTTCAGAGCTCTCAGGCAGGGCCGCAGGGGAAAATTATTGCCTAGGAAGCCTTAAACCACAGCTCCCTACCCCTAGGGCCCCACCTCCAGCACCTGATTTAATTGATCCTGGGTGTGGACCTGGCATCCACGCTTGTCAAAGCTCCACAGGTGATTCTCATGGGCAACCAGGGATGTGAACCACTGGTAGATACTAAATGAAACCATTATCTAGAAGATATGCTTGGGTTAGGATCTCTCCCCTGGCTCACCTTCAGTACTTGTTTTTAATTGAAACCAAACTCAAAGGCAAACACAGCAAAAAACCAAATTCCCATGTCCAACAGTCATTTTCCATGCTTTTCCAACAGGGACTGTGGACAGGAACAAGGTAGGTGATATTGTTTTCTACCAGCCCAGCCTCCTTCCCTCCTCCCCAAGCTCCACATTTTCTAGAAAAGGCTTCCAGGCCTCATCGTGTTTGATTGACAGTTTCAAAATTTCAACTTTTAAGTATTATTTTAAAATCCTAGCATTGTGTGGGAGCACCCGGGTGGCTCAAGTCGCTTAAGCGTTCTACTCCAGCTCAGATAATGATCTCACAGTTCATGAGTTCGAGTCCTACATCAATCTCTGTGCTGACAGCTTGGAGCCTGGAGTCTGCTTCAGATTCTGTGTCTCCCTCTCTCTCTTTGTCCCTCCCCTGCTTGTGCTCACTCTCAAAAATAAACATTAAAATAAAATAAAATCGTAACACTGTGTAATACAGTAAATAATGCTTTTAAATAAGACGACCTCTTAGTTTCTTCTCAGAAGACTTTATTACTTTATTGCAGATGGTCACCATGGGATTTCAAGCATGTTTCAAAAATGTGGGCCCAGTGTAGGAGTTATTTGCCTAGAACTTAATTAAACTTGAGTTCTTTATAAGTATTACAAGTTTTCCAAGTGTATTTTTGTGATATTTTACATGTATTTTGGACTAGAACAAAACCAAAATATGCAAAATAGTCCAAGAAAACCTTCCTACTGTGACTCATCCATATTTGTACCTGTTGCCTCTACTGAGGATGTTCAAAGGCGGAAGAGAAAGAGACATAACATCCTTTAAAGAGAAAAATAATCAAATCCCTCTTTTGATTGTACATGTCCACTCCAATATCTACACTCCAAAAAGCTGAAATAGAAATGGATACATCTAAAAAATTTTTTACGTTTATTTATTTATGTTGGGAAAGAGATGAGAGAGCATGAATAGGGGAAGGAGAGAGAAAATTCCAAGCAGACTCTGCACAGCACGGAGCCCACGCGTGTCTCAAACCCACAAACTGTGAGATCATGACTTGAGCCGAAGTTGGATACTTAAGCAACAGAGCCACCCAGGTGCCCCGGTATGGATACATTTAAAAAATCATATCAGATGCATGCTACAACATGGATGAACCTTGAAAAAACACCATGCTATGGAGAACCAGCCAGATGCAAAAAGACAAATATTACACAATTTCATTTACATGAAATATCTAGAATAGACAAATTCAGAGAGAAAAAAATGGGGTTCAGGAAGGGGAGAGCAAGGAGTTATTGCTCAGTGGATACAGTGTGCCCATTCGGGGTGATGAAAAGTTGTGGAAATAGACAGTGGTGACGGAAGTACAACATTTTGTAAAGATAATGCCACTGACTCGTACAACTAAAAATGGTGAGAATGGCAAATTTTGTTATATACATGTCATGTTATTTATGTATTATGTTATAGGAGATATATATATATTTAAAAAAATAAACAATAAAAACTAATGGCCTAGTGTTCATAGCAGAAAATCCTCAACGTCAGCAAAATGTCTTAGGAGTCAGGTGACCTGTCCTTCGACCGAGTTCTGGCAGTGATTCCCTGTGCACACATAGGCATAAGACGGGACCGACCCATGCAGAGCTGACAGAGGCTACCAGGCTGCGTATCCTTGGACACCACTGCCACCCATCCTGCCTCCTTAGCCAACGCATTAGCCTCCCATTTAATTGGAAGCTATTCCCTGGCAGCTGTGATCACATCACACGCTCACTATGGACTGGACTGTTTGGTCCTGCTAATAGTCATTAAAGACGGTCTGAGATGAGCACTTCATTCTCACTCCTATAAATCTATGAACATTTCACAGGTCATCAGCTACTGAAGCTAAAGAAAGACTTTAGGCCATGCATTCTCAAACAAGGGCAAGAACCAAAAAAAAAAAAAAAAAGTTCTTGAGTGCAAAATATCTTAAGTACTACAGGGACATAGTACATAACAGATATACAGTATGTTTGCAGCACTGACATTTCATGGGTGTTGAGGGCAGGGGTGATTAAGAAAAAAGTATCCCAGGGTGCCTGGGTGGCTCAGTCAGTTAAGGGTCTGACTTTGGCTCAGGTCATGATCTGGCAGCTCATGGGTTCAAGCCCTGCTTTGGGCTCTGTGCTGACAGTTCAGAGCCTGGAGCCTGCATCAGATTCTGTCTCTCTCTCTGCCCCTCCCCTGTTCACACTCTGTCTCTCTCACTCTCAAAAATGAATAAACTTTAAAAACCAAAACACAAAAAAAAAAGTTCCTAGGGGAATGAAAAAAAAAGGGTTGATTAACATGCTTTGTATACTATAATTAAAGATTTTTCTTAAGCCCAAAATAAATAGAAACCAGCTGCTCTTCACAAAAAGAAAGAAGACAAAGAAAAAATGAAGGAAAGAAAAGCAAAGTTTTCATGGAAGGCCAGTGTATGGCTTTGCTGCAGACCTCCCTCCAGTCTTTTCAGCTGTGAGGGGCATTACTCTCAGTTCGGTCCACACTATCTACGCTTTCCCTAAGCCTGACATGTGCCTTCATTCGCCAAGCCATCAGGAGCATTTATTAAGAGCCAGGCACTCTGCTAGGCCCATTTTGGCAGGACCCCCCTCATTGGAATGGACAGAGCCCCACAGCCATTAGCAGTGACAGTGAATGGACACTTGGCCCAACTGCAATCTTGAAGAGAAGCAGCAGGGGGTAGGCCAGGGAAGTAGTCACAAGCATGGGATTTGAAGCCAAGAGACCTGAGTTTCAGTTACGTGGCATTGCCTCTTACTAAACAAGCACTTTTGGGCAAAGGATTTGACCTCTGTTGCTTCAGATCCCTCCTCTGAAAAGAACCGGTGATATTTCATATAGGGTTACACTGAAAATCAAGTGAGAGACGACCAAGCACAGCAGGCTCTTGCAAGCTCAAGCAACTACTGTTAATGCTTTACCAGGTGAAATAGTAATTTGCAAGGACACAGCCTGCTGTCATGATTTCTATCAGCGGATAGGGTATGCCAACACATTCAACACTCCTGCTAGGACCCTGCAACTCTCCCTTGGGGCAAACTCTGGCTTCAAGGTCAGTTGACAGAAGAACGGGCTCTAGCAGGTTAGATGCAAAGCCCAACTTGAAAGACCCAAGGACTAACAGGAGCAGCAGCAGGCAGGGGTTCTAAGTCAATGAAGACTTTCGACAATGTGTGCCCCTTTTTCTATGCTAATTCATCTAGCCAAGGTCTAGCCAGGGCACTTACTCTGTGTGCCCAAGGACATACTGAAAGGACACACGCCAAGTTTACTTCCCACAAACTAAACCAATAAGCAGTTTAAAAAGTTGTCTGCATTTGGGATATGATTTCAGGGACCCTAGAAGGAATAAACCTTTGAAAAGTATGCCTTTTGCTAAAACTATCAGTGGATACATGCTTCCATTCCACAAAGAAACATACATTCCCTTGCAGGGCTAATTTAACTTATGCTATAAAATTTATGTTCCTAAGGCCCCTCACTCCTGGACACCCCTTCCCAGACCCTGAGGGGGCCTAGCAATGCATTCTGAGGGTCCTGTATTTTCACACAATTTGTAAAAGGAAGGTACTTTAACAGCAATCACTTAAGACCATTGTTACTTTCCAAGCTGGTTCCATTACCCTTATGTTCAGTGACAGGTAGCAGGATGATCACGGGCATTTGGGGAATCTAGATAAGGAGGTGAAGCGGGGGGTGTGGTGGGATGTATTTACATAGTTTATAATCTCTTTGGTGTACAGAGTTTTGTTCTCTTTGGTGTATAAAGATTTCTGTTCCCTTTGGATACAGAGATTTTTGTTTGTCACCTGATGAAGGAAAGACTCCCAGAACATTCCCCCTGCCCAACAGGGCAACTCACCTGATTGTACAACCTAAGGATCATGCCAATCCTAAGGTCACTCTATAACATGAACATGACCTAAATGTGAGGTACCCCAAGTACGTGAGTAGGGGTACAGTGCTTCAGATAAAAGAGCTAGAAGTTTGTGGTATACTGTTCCAGTTCCTATAGCTCCCATATGGAAGAAAACTAATAGAGGTTTATGCCCCTTTGAAAAAAATCTTAGACATTTCCAAAAGATTACCAAGAATGAGCTGTGAAGATAAAAAAGACCAGTCTAAAGCAAGGGTTGGCAAATTATGGTCCCACAAATTATAACAGCCCACTGGACAAATCTGGGCTAGTATCTATTTGTATAAATAAAGTTTTATTGGAACACAGTCACACCCATTGATTTATATATTGCCTAGGGCTGCTTTTGCCTATAAAAGCAGAATTGATTAGTTGATATAGAAGCTCCCAAGGCCTAAAATATTTATTATCTGTTCCTTTGCAGGAAAAGTCTGGTGATTCCTGCTCTAAAGTATCAATACAAAACAAATTTCAATCAGTCATACTAGAACAAAGACCGAATTATCTTCCTGCTTTCTCTATGGAAAACACCACAAAATCATTGTAATAGTAAGACTGTAGAAAGCTACGACCACAAAATGCAGGGGAAACTATATTATAGAGGCGTGTTAGTGTGCTCATAAAAGTATTAAGAATTTTTCTGGGGTTTGAGGTGTTTATGGTATCTGTCAGCCTCCTATAATCTGTAATTTATTGTGATTCATTTTCTCATTAAAAAAATCACTTTTGTACCCCAAGTTATATAAGCTTCAGTCCCCACAAGCTGGATAATGTACATCCACTAATGTATGGAGACGTGACACTGGCCATTTCTGTGGACCCTAGTCACCCCCATACAGAACTCTCCTGGGCTTTTTGGGGGGGGAGGGTGGGAGCAGAATAAACTCTCATAGGATGGAAGAGGCCTTTGGAGGAAGCAAAGAGTTGGAGACAAGCGAGCTCAGACTAAGACAGTGATTAGAACCAAAATAGACACATCCTCAGGGAGGGCCAGCCTCACACAATGAGGAAAACTCACTGTGCAGCTCTCTTTAAAATGTGTGTCCTGTCCGAGCAAGGTGCTGAAATGAATCACAGTCAGAGGTTCAGAAGAGCAGAGGCATTGGTAGCCAAATGGTACATCATCAATAGACAATAATCACACGCAAGATGCCACCCATTAGAAAGGAGGAAAGGGTAAACCAGCTAGTCCTTTTTAAAAGCTTCCTTCTTAGCTGAGGAGGGATTTGAGTGGGAGCAGGTGTTGCTACTTCTCTTTCTCTGCTCTTTTGGCTGAGTCAGAGGAAGCAACAGAGAGAGGGATCCCGGGAGGACAAACAACGCCATTGAGTGAGCAGCCGGTAGGTGGTCCTGTGATAGCAAGGTGATCAAAGGCAGAGAGTTTTGAAACCTTCTGGGTTTTCTACATCATCCTACCCTGAAAAGCTAAGTGAGCATGCCCAGAAAAATCCAAGTCCCAGAAACCTTCAAGGAACATCAAGTGAGGACTTGAGTCCAAGGAGAAGGCTAAGAGAGAAGACAGTGCTTTCTACTAGGTGAAGATGAGGGAGGTGGCTGGAGCCAGGGGCTTCTTCCTGTTCTGTGAAAACAATGGTGGCAACAGGGCACGCTGCCTGAGGTGGCTGGACTGAAAGCTGAGAAGGTACAGGGTGAATGTGAATGTGAGCACAGACCTGACACCCCGCAGCTCACAGGGATGCAGCCTCGGGTGAATTAGCCTCAGGGTGGCCCAAAGGAAAATGCCAAGAATAACATTATGCAAAGACTCAATATAGAAGGAATGACTAAGGAATGGCACCAAAATAGAAATTCTAAGTGACTCCCCTAATTCTAATTTTTTTTATATATATTTTTTTTTGAGAGAGAGAGAGACAGCATGAGTGGGGGAGGTGCACAGAGAGAGGAAGACACAGAATCTGAAGCAGGCTCCAGGCTCTGAGCTGTCAGCACAGAGCCTGGCGTGCGGCTAGAACTCACAAACTATTGAGACCATGACCTGAGCTGAAGTTGAACACTTAACCGATTGAGCCACCCAGACACCCCAAAATTCCCCTAATTCTCGATAACTAAGGCATAGCTATGAAGATTAACCACAAATGTTTCAGAGTCTCATTTCAACTTCATTTGATCTGATTAAGAACGCAATTTATGGTGCTTTTATTAAGAATCATATAAAAATGTTCTTAATATGTACCTGAAGATACAAGGTACCCCTTCTCCCAGAGAATATGTAAAATGAGACAGGTTAGCTCCATAAAACATAATTATTAACCTCATGAGACTATAACTTCTCTCATACCAATACATTCTTGTCTAGGGAAACTCTCACACATCTGTACAAGAATTTGGTAACATCAAGGTTTGAAACACTGGAAATTTGAGGCAACTTAAATGCTCACCAGCATCAGGAGGTGGCTCATGAAACTGTGTATCCATACACAAATATGCCACACTACAATTAAAGTAAATACGCATAGTTGGTCCGAGAGTTGTGGGTTATCGTTAAGCTGATTAAAGTAAATACACATATATACACACATACATATAATATGCCCACAGGGATTTATCTCATTTTCCTTTAAATCTCTGCATGTTTTTAATATTTTGTAATAAATTTCAAAAAATTATTAAATTAATCCCAAATTGATTCTAATACAATAATGAATGCATTCTTTAAAGTAGAGGAAAATGGTCAATCTCCTTAAAATGTTATGTCATTTTGTGGTTTCTCTTTGAGTGTTTATACATACAAACATGTAATATGGTTATAATAATGGCATACCATGGAATGGCATACAATGTTTTTAAATATCATTAGTGAGTTTAACATTAAACACATTTAATATTGAAAATCTTTGCAGTAATCATTTAAAATGACCCAACATTTTACTGCATAGATATGCCTTAATTTTAACCCCTCTCCTTTTCTTAAACATAGATTTCTATTATAAGTGTTCCATTATAATTAACACCATACAGAGTATTTTTGTGTGTATAGCTTTTTCCTTTTTAGAATTATTTAAAATACATTTCCAGTAACAGGATTACAGGTCAAAAATTTTGATCATTTTTTTATAATCTCATACATTGTCAATACATTTTAAATAGAATTGGTTGCAAGACTTCTGGTTCTGGCCAAGATTGAGAAACAAGCATCAAAATGTTCGCTTCTGTTTAAAACATACAAAACCCAGCTTACTGCCTTGAGGAAATTTTGAGGCGGGTCATAAGGAAGAGGACCCAAAGCAAAGCTGGGAAGTTATCAAGACTCCCTGAGTTGGGATATCTGAGACAGCAAGATAGATGGAGTTCACAGGACCAAATACAAAAGAGAGCTGCACAGAGAGAACTTGGAAATCTACAAAGGGTTCCCTCTGAGTATTTAGCAGAGTACTACTCAGTGCATGTAAGAACATGAAGCCAGGAGAAGAACCATCCAAAAGGACTAGCAGGAAAAATACCAGAGCTCATACAGGGCTATTTTCAAGAGCCAGACTAAAAAAAACAATCTCATAATTCACAGGACACTGGGTACATACAGCACTCAGAAGTATCTTGTCCTAGTCATGGATAATTATTAGCCCTATGCTACATACTTCTGATACCACCTAATTAAGCTTAAAAGCAAAATTCAAAGGATCAAACTATTTCCAAATAACTGTGTTCCAGAACAAATTTACAAGTATTTACAATATACAAAAATATCAGCATGCCAAAAAGATAAAATTTATTCTGGAATTCAATAAAAAATTACCACACATGCAAAAAGGCAGGAAATGTGTCTCTCTGGAGAAAAATTAATCCAAACTGAAATAAAACTGACATAGATATTGGAATTATCAGGCAAGGACATTAAACAGGTATTAAAACAGTGCTCCCTATATGCAAAAAGTAAATGTAGGGACATGAAAAATATTAAAGAGCCCTAAACTGAACTTCTATGTGAAAACTGTAATTTCCATGATGAAAATTAGACTAAATGGAATTATTGGCAAATTAAATACAAAAGATAACAAAATTGAGGATGAAGCAATAGAAAATGCCCAAAATGAAGCACAGAGAAAAAAAATTAAAAATAAAGAGAGCAGTGAGTTGAAGGACATCTTCGAGCATTCTAACTGATGGAAAGTCCCATGGAGAAAAGATAGAGGTGTCAAAAAATACTTGGACAAATAATGGCCAGAAATTTTCCAAATTTGATGAAAATTGTAAACCTACAGACCTAAGAAGCTCAGCCAACCACAAATGGAAGAAACATGAAGAAAACTACATCAATTCACATCATAATCAAATTGATCAAAGTGATTAAAAAAATATTTTAAAAAAAGAGAACCAAGGGTAAGAATTACAGCAGATTTCTTGCCAGAGACTATACAAGTGAGAAGACAATAGAATGCCATATTTAAAACATGGAAAGGAAAAAAAAAACCTGTCAGCCTAATTTTTACACCCAGTGAAAACATCTTTTAAAAACAAAAGTGAATAAAGACTTTTCCAGACATGCAAAGGTGAAAAAATTCATCAACGGCAGACTGCACTACGAGGAATCCTTCAGGCAGAAGGAAGATGATGCCAGATGGAAATATGAATCTACAAAAAGGAATAAAGAACACTAGAAAATGTAACAATGGGTAAATATGTAATTTTCTTAAAATATTTCAATCTCTTTAAAATATAACTGGCTACCTAGACAGAAAAATAACAATGTAGTGTGGGGTTTATAACAAACATAAAAGCAAAAGGTATGACGACAGGCAAAAAGACTAATGGGGAGAAGTGACACTATATTGTTAGTTTCTTATATGGTACAAGTAGTAGTATAATATCACCTGAAGAAAATCTGCAATGGATTAAAGATGTATACTATAAACCAAATGCACACACAAAAATACCAAAGAATTATAGCTAAAAGACAACAAAAAGAAATCCTAAAAAAAATCTAAAACAAGCCCAAAAAAAAGAGAGGAAAATGCAACAAAGTACAGATAGAAAACAAATAGTAAAATGATAGGCTTAAACCCAAACATCATTAATCACATCGAAAATAAATGTTATAAATAATTTAATGTCAGATATTTTTAAAAGGACAAAAATAGAAGCCCAAATGCTTCCTTCAAAAAAAATATTGTTTTTCTATAAAGACAAAAACAAGATAAAAGGATGAAAGAAAAACAGGCTAGTGTTAATCCAAAGAACAGTGGAGTGACTATATTAATACCAGATGAGATAAATTTCAGATAAATGAATATTGTCAGGGATAAAGGATGTCATTTCACAACAATAAAGAGGTCAACTTATCAAGTAGAAATAGCAATCCTAAATAGCTATGCATGTAATAACAGGACCTTAAATAAAAATTGAACTGAGGGGAGAAGCAGAAATACATACAATTATAGCTGGAAACTTCAACTCTACTCTCACAGTGATCCATAGAACAAGAAGACAGAAAATCAGTAAGGGTGTAGAAGACTGAGAAAAAACTATCCATCAACTTGACCTAATTGACATTTATAGAATATTCCACCCAATAAAAGCAGAAGGTACATTCTGCTCAAATGCCTAAGGACAGACCAGATTCTGACCCACAAAAAAAGTCTCAATAAATTTAAAGGATTTGAGTCACACAAGACATGTTCTCTGACCACAATAAAATTGACTCATAAATAATAGAAAGATCTCTGGAAATTCTTCTTTATGTAATAAATAGCACTTCTAAATAACACGATTTCGAACAAATCGAAAGGGAAATTATAAAGTGTTTTAAAATTAACAAAAATACAATATACCAAAATTTATGAGATACTGCCAAAAAAACAGTAGAGGGAAATTTACAGTACCCAGTTTATGTCATGAAGTGCTAAAATTAACTACATTAGCTTCCACCCTAAAAAAAACAGAAAAAAAGAGGAAATTAAGCCCAAAGTTAGCAGAATAAAGGCAATAATACCTATCAGAGGAGAAATCAATGTAATTTTTTAAAAAAGGAAAACAAAGAAAACCAATCTGGTTCTTCGCAAAGATAAATAAAATTATACATCTCTAGCCAGGCTGATGAGAGTGGGGGGGGAGGGGGAGAGGAAGAGAGAGAACACAAATCAAAAATTGAGACAGATGACATTATACACTCTGATATTAAGAAAATACTATGAACTTTATGCCAAAATATTTTGACAACTTAGATGAAGTGGACAAAGTCCTTGAAAGACACAAACTAATAAACCCTCGCTCAAGAATAAATGGACAGCCTGAATGACCCAACGTCCATTAAATCAATAGAACTTGTAGTTAAGTTTTTCTAGGAAGGGCTCTCCAGGCTCAGATGGCTATACTGGAATATTGTAGTGAACATTTATGGATGAATATCAGTTCTACACAAACTCTTCCAGAAAATTAAAGAGAAGAAAATATTCTCAACTTTTTCAATGATATAAGAATGAACATGACCATGAAGATAAAAGCAAACACATCAGAGGAAAAGAAAACTATAGACCAATAGTCTATAAATGCATGACATAGATGCAATAAAAAAAAAATTAGCAAGTCAAATCTATCATTTAAAAAAAACTTTTTTTAACGTTTATTTATTTTTTGAGACACAGAGACAGAGCATGAGCAGGAGTAGGGCAGAGAGAGGGAGACACAGAATCTGAAGCAGGCTGCAGGCTCTGAGCCATCAGCACAGAGCCCGACGCGGGGCTCGAATTCACAGACCGTGAGATCATGACCTGAGCTGAAGTCGGCCGCTTAACCGACTGAGCCACCCAGGCGCCCCTCAAATCTATCATTTAAAGGAAAATACATCATGACAAAGTAGAGTTTATCCCAGTTGAATAATTTTGAAGTGAATAAGTATAATTGCCCATATCAACAGAAATTTTAAAAACATCGATATGTGCAGAAAAATTATTTAACAAAATCTAATGTTATTCCTGATATAAACTCCTAGCAAACAAGGAATAGAAGGAAACTTTGTCAACCTGATAAAAGATTTCTACAAAAGAAAAGAAAAAACAACTACAGATAACACCATGGTTATCTCTTAAAGAATTTAACCATGGTTAAGGCTAAAGACTTAATGCTCTCTCTCCTCTGAAGACAGAAAACAAGAGATGAATGTCTACTCTTAACACTTTTTTTTTAATGTTTATTTATTTACTTATTTATTTTGAGAGAAAGAGAACATGAGAGAAAGAGGGAGAGGGAGAGGGAGAGGGGGAGAGAGAGAGAGAGAGGGAGAGGGGGAGAGAGAGAGAGAGGGGGAGAGAGAGAGAAAGGGGGAGAGAGAGAGAAAGGGGGAGAGAGAGAGAAAGGGGGAGAGAGAGAGAAAGGGGGAGAGAGAGAGAGAGGGGGAGAGAGAGAGAGAGGGGGAGAGAGAGAGAGAGAGAGAGGGAGAGAGAGAGAGGGAGAGAGAGAGAGGGAGAGAGAGAGAGGCAGAGAGAGAGGGAGAGAGTGCACAAGCAGGGGAACGGCAGAGAGAGGGAGGGAGACAATCCCAAGCAGGTTCCATGCCATCAGTGTAGAGTCCAATACAAAGCTTGAACCCACAAACTATGAGATCATGACCCAGGCCAAATCCAGAGTCGTCTGCTTAAGCAACTGAGCCATCCTGGTGTCCCTCCTCTTACCACTTCTATTCAACATTATCCAACCCTACAAACAATAAGGAAAGTAAAAGATTAAAAGTCATATACAGTGGAAAGGGAAATTCTAAACCATTTTTATTCACTGACAACATGATCATGTAAGTAGAAAATCCTATGAGATCTAGGCTGGTAGAACAAATAAGTGACTAACAAGGTTGCACAACACTAGGTCAGTGTCAAAATTCAGTTTTCAGGTCTATGCAATACCAATGAGCAATTAGAAATTGCAATTTAAAAACACATCAAAAATATGAAATATTTAGGGATCAGCTACAAAATACTGAGAGATATTAATGACCTAAAGAAATGTAGAGATAAACCATGCTCATGGATTAAAAGACTCAGTATGTCAGTTCTCCCCAAACTGATCTAAAGATTCCATGCATTCCCAATTAAATCACAGCAGGACTTTTTTTCTCTAGAAACTGACAGGCCAAATATAGAAATCACATAGAAAGGCAAAGAATATAATACAGGCCCTTTGAAAGAGAAAAAAACTGGGAGACTTCAATTCAACATTTACTGTAAAACTACAGTAATCAAGACAGTGTGGTACTGGCATAGATAGACAAATAATCAATGGAAC
This sequence comes from Paguma larvata, assembly GCA_030068075.1. Taxonomy (NCBI): domain Eukaryota; kingdom Metazoa; phylum Chordata; class Mammalia; order Carnivora; family Viverridae; genus Paguma; species Paguma larvata. The sequence goes on from CM057835.1 coordinate 35,517,092, forward strand.
AGAACAGGAAGTCCAGAAATAGACCTACACGTATATGGACAACTGATTTTATTTACTTTGAGAGAAAGAGAGAGAGAGAGAGAGAGAGGGGCAAGGAGAGACAGAGAGAGAGGTAGAGAGAAAGAATCCAAGCAGGCTCCATGCTGTTAGTGGAGAGTCTGTTGTAGGGCTCCAACTCACAACCCATGAGATCATGACCTGAGCCAAAATCAAGAGTCAGATGTTTAACTGACTGAGCCACCTAGGTAACCCAGACAACTGATTTTTAATAAAGGTTCAGAGATTATTCAATAGAGAGAAATATAGTAGTTGTTTTCCAGCAAATGGTGCTGGAACCATTGTTTATACATAAGAAAGAAAAGAACATTGATCCATATCACATGCAAATACTAACTCAAAATAGATCATAAATTTAAAACCTAAAACTACAAACCTAGAAGAAAAACATCAGAGTACATCTCAGACTTTGAGTCAGGTAAAGATTTCCTCAATAGGACACTAAATATACAGTCAATAAAAGAAAAAAAAACTGATAAATCAGCCTTCTTCAAAACTAAAAATACCTTCTTTGAAAAATGCTCTTAAGAAAATGAAAAGACAAACCACAGACTGGGGAAAATATCTAAAAATAACATATTTGATGAGACTTGTATCTCAACATATCAAGAACTCTCAAAAAACAAGGGACACCAGGTGGCTAGTCAGTGAAGCATCTGACTCAGTTTGGGCTCAGGTCATGATCTCAGGGCCCTGAGATCGAGCCCTGGGTTGAGCTCCATGCTGAGTGTGGAGTCTGCTTAAGATTCTCTCTCTCTCTTTCGCTCGCTCTCCCTCTGCCCCTCCAGCACTCATATATATATGAAAAATATATATACATACATATATATATGATAAAAATAAATATACATATATGAAAAATATATATACATATATATGATAAAAATAAATTTTAAAACCTAAAAAATTAGGAAATACTATAACAAAATAAATAATCCCATTTAAAAATTGGCAAAAGATTTGAACAACTGATTTACCCAAAGAAGATAGGTGGATGGAAAATAAGCACACAAAAAGATGTTCCACATCATTAGTCATTAAATAAATGCAAATTAAAACCCCAAAAGAATACCACTACTCACCTATCAGAACAGCAAAAGTTAAACAGACTCACCATATCAAGTGTTGGAAAGGATGTGAATGAATGGACTTTCATACAATAGTGGTCGGGATGTAAGCTTGAAAGAACACTTTGGAAAAGTTTGGTAGTGTCAAACATACATCTATTCTATGCTTCAGTGATTCCCTCAAGAATTTACCACATGGAAATAAAAGCATATGCTGGGGCACCCGAGTGGTTCAGTCGGTTGAGTGTCCAACTGTACATTTTGGCTCAGGTCATGATCTTGCAGTTTATGAGTCTGAGCTCCGCACTGCGCTCCATGCTTGCTGTGTGGAGCCTGCTTGGGATTCTCTCTCTCTCCCTCTCTCTGCTCCTCCCCCACGCATAAGCTCTCTCTCGCTCGCGCTCTCTCGAAATAAATAAAACTTAAAAGAAAAGAAACGAAAGCCTATGTCAACAAAAACACTTGTACACAAATGTTCACAACAGTTTTATTTTGAAAAGTCTAAAACTGGACACACCCAGATGTCCGCCAACATGTGAATGGATAAACTGTGGTATATCCATACAAGAGGATGCTACTCAGCATAAAGAAGAATGAACTAGGGGCACCTGGGTGGCTCAGTCGGTTAGGCGGCCGACTTCGGCTCAGGTCACGATCTCACAGTCTGTGAGTTCGAGCCCCGCTTCGGGCTCTGTGCTGACAGCTCAGAGCCTGGAGCCTGCTTCGGATTCTGTGTCTCCCTCTCTCTCTGCCCTCCTGCTCACGCTCTGTCTCTATCTCAAAATTAAATAAACGTTAATTTAAAAAAAAAAAAAAAAAGAAGAATGAACTATTAATAACCCGCAACATGATGAATTTCAAAATAATTATGCTGAAAGAAGCCAGATAATAAAAGAAGATACACCATAGGATGTAGTTTATATAAACTCTGAGAGAATACAAACTCATCTAGGGTGATGGAAAAGAACAGTGGTTTCCTAGGGAAGGGATGGTGAGTTGGGGATAAGAATTAACACAAGGAAAGTTTTCAGGGTGAGGGATGCGTTTCACCAGCATATACGTATGTAGAAACATATCAGATTGTACATTTTAAAACAGAAAAAGACATATTCTTCACAACTAAAAGGAATCGAAGGCATAACAAGTACACTCTCTTCCTCAAGTCCGTTGGAAGCTTCTTGCAATCTCACTCAGAAATCTTTGCACTCCCAGAGCTAAACACCGTGCCTGGTGAACCCTCGATTTTTCAATTGATGGTTTGCTTGATACTTGAACAAACCCAACAACCTCAAGTTTCACTCCTTCACGTTCTTTTTTTGCTCAAAGCCTAGCTCAGGAACACCCACTTCATGAAGGCACGGTCTCCCCAGGTGCCCCCACACTGGAGTAGTGCTGGAGGCTGACAGGTCACCCCAAGGAGGAAGGAACCCGGAATGTATAAAGCTACCAGCAGAGGGCCAAGTCCCACAAATGTTACTTCCTTTTTTGAACTCTCCTGGAGTCTGTCATCCATGATCTCTCTCTCTCTCCCCTTTTGTCTTGTATATTTAAATGTTTAAAGTCCTTATCCTTGGTGGGTTTTTGTTTTTCTTATCCTTGGTTTTAAAATTTGACCATTTAAACCGTTAGGAAACAAAACAAAATGATATTCTCTTCCACCTTTGGTTGTTCGCCTATAAACCTTGGCTGTTATGTTCTGAAACAATAATCTTGAAGACACTGAAAGGAAGGGAGAGGCTCTCCCACCCCAGTCAGCACATTAGGCCTCGGACTTACCCTGTGTGCAATGACCCAGCCCCGTTCTGCCAGAGGGGTGCCCTTTCCTCGGCTGTATTCTCCTGTGCCCTCTGTCCCCACAAGGATGCCACTCCCCTCAAGGGTCACTCTGCGCCTGCAGGCAGAGGATAAGGGGGGCCAGGGTAAAAGCTGTTCCCAGGAGATGGCTTGGGGCAGGGAGGGATCAGCTCTGTGAGGCGGTATGAGTCAACACATTAGTCCCTTGTCACAGGCTGCCCTGATTTTCAAGACCCTAGATCACAATTCTTGGTTTGAGCTTCTATACTGATTTCCCCATAAATGAAAAAAAGAACCGAAGGCCTGAGGGAGACTGCATTTGAGACTCAAAGAGAAGCATTAAGCAAGTATTCAGAGGCACTGCTTATTTCTTCAGGCCCTTTATTATCGGGTTCTCCTGCAGCACCCAATAATTATTACACCAAAATGCACTGGGTGGACCAGAGATCCCAGTGCACAAGCAAATATATCCACGCTAAACTGTTAGAATCTACCTCACAGTGAGAAAAATAAAACCATTTTCTCTTCTACCTTTGTTTGTTCTTCTATAAGCCTTGGCTATAATGTTTTGAAACAGTCATCTTGAAGAGAGATCCTCAAGTTCAAGTTAAAAACAATCCACTTCATCTTGAAAGGGAAGAATCTGAACTCTCTTTAATGAACATTCCAGCCTGCTCCTCTGCCTTCCGGCTGTCAGATTAGGAACACGGGGAATGCCGCTGGATTCCTCATTAATGTGACTCTAAAGAAAACAATGGTCCAACATCTGAAAAAACGCTTTGCTCCTAAAACAGCCATTCTCTGTTAACTGCACCAAAGCTCACTCACCAACTACCACCACACACACACACACACACACACACACACACACACACACACACACACACACACACACACACACACACGTCGAGAGTCGCTGTAAGGCTTCCCGGGGCAGTTTTTTTAGAACTATCACGACAACTGAGGTACAAGTGACAAGAGCTGGTACAAAGAAACAGAAAAATGTGAATAATAAGTACACAGGTGTGAAATAAAAACAGCCAAAATACCACTAAGAACCTGTGCAGTTAGGTGTAGCCTAGGGTGGTAAGCCATCCAATTTGTAGTAACACCAAAACGGAGGTTTAGCAGAAACAGCCCCAGATGAAATGCGGTGGAATGATAGCCTAGGGAAACCTGATGGGGGTTTCTTCTTCCCTCACACCTGCAAAACAGGGTTTCTCGTCCACTGAGCTCCAGCCCTTATTTCTCCAGGAGGAAAAGCCTGCCATGACATACAGATCCGAGACAAATTTCACACTAGTTGCTCTCCAAAGAGAGCCACTCCGTGTGCCATGCGGGCCATTCCAGCGAAGAGGTTTCCAAGGCAGCCAGTCCTCGGCAGCTCCTTCCAAGCAGCTAGCTGGGTACTCTGACAGTCGTAGGGACACAAAACTCCTTTTAAATGGCATTTTTTAAAAACATAAAAGCAAAATTTTTTTAACGTTTATTTATTTTTGAGAGACAGAGCATGAGCAGGGGAAGGGCAGAGAGAGAGAGAGGCAGACACAGAATCTGAAGTAGGCTCCAGGCTCCGAGCCATCAGCACAGAGCCCGATGCGGGGCTCGAACTCACAGACCGTGAGATCATGACCTGAGCTGAAGTCGGCCGCTCAACCGACTGAGCCACCCAGGCGCCCCAAAGCACATTTTTTTAATGGTATATAAAGTTTTTACCTATTTCTACAGGTCAAAGAAGCAACAATAGTTCATTTCAACCTCTGCTTGAGGGAGTACCAAGCACTAACATCACCCGAATCCTCTACCTGTGACATAAGCTTTGCTAAAACATGCTGCTGAGAAGCTCTTCCTTCAAGGGTGTCTTCATGAGAGAGCGCATAAGCCATGCTGAGGAAAAGACACTGTTCCCCACTCATCAAAAACACACACACACACACACAGAAATTGTTTCCAGAACCTACAAACATTTCAGGATAAACATCTCTGAGCTAATATGTTAACAGCAGCATTGCTGGTTGCTGAGGATTTCAGGAATTTATTTCAAATGCCTTAAGCCATCTATTTTTTTAATTTTGGGTGTAGATTAACCCCCAGCTTACTCCATTCTTTTAGTGAAATGTCACCTCTCCAGAGTGGCCTTCCTTGTCCACACTATGTAATATAGAGCCCGCCACTTCATGTCTACTACCCTCCATCCCCATGTCCTGCTTTATCTTTATTCATAACAATTGTCACCACTTATCATCCTTACATATACCCTTTATATGTTCTTGTCTATCATTCTGGCCACAATGGAAAGTTCCATGAGATATGGCCACATCCAGCTCACCACCATATGTATACCCTAGTCCTGGCTCAATGGGGACAAAATGAATGTTTGTTGACCAAGTGAGAAGAGAAAAGCGTGTGAGGGAGGCTGAGCATGGATAAATTCTAAATTTGTCATTCTAACATATAAAACACTGAGATAATCTACAAGTTTTGCTTCATTGAATCCTCATGGCAATACTCGATTGATAATATTATTAGTCTAGTTTTAGAGATGAGCAAACCAGAAAGTTATTTTGCCCTAGGCTTTTATCTAAGAAATCCCAACTTCTGAAGATACTGTTTTTTGTCTCATTTTTAAGTTAAAATCATCTGTAACATTTCTATTTAGAGGTTGATATATAGCTGGAAAGGTACCCACCACTCTGTTCAAAGAAAGACGTGTCTAAGGAAGGAGGAGACACATCTTAGAGGTTCAGCAGGAAAGGGGCGAGCGCGCTTGGCCGCCAAGCCTCAACTTGTCCACCGATACTCACTTGGTTTTTAGGTTTCCTCCAAAACACATTTACTGCTCCACAGCCCCGGTTGGCTCTCCTTGGCGTTTTCAATCTGTGGCCAAGTCTTCAGCTTGCCAAAACTTTTCCACATCCAGAGGCACTGGCACTGGGGTAGCCGGTTACTGTGATCGTGACTGGGCGCTGCGGCGTCTACCGCCACCCAACCTCTGAATGACTCAGGTGCCCAGGCACCTCACGGCAAGAACTGACTTGAGACACAACCTGATTCATGGGGCCCAGAGATGCCTGGGCTTTGGCTCCAACTAATAAAGCATTTACCCAGAGACTAGATGCAATTAGATGAGAAACAAACACGGAGACATAAAAAGGAAAGTCAACATATGGTGGGCAAGCAGTGGATTCTCTTCACCAATAACAACCCATGAGAGGGCTGGGCATAGCACTGCAATAAGGAGCATGTGTGGGGACACAGGGCAGGGAGCCTATGTTGGCTTCTGGTACTAACTCTACAAACAAACCTTCAACTCTCTTTTGAGAAGAACTTGGTCATGAGCCTTTCTTCTAAGGTAACCCCCCCACTTCCTCTAATATTCAAGGATAATACTACAGAAATATATATATATATATATATATATATATATATATATATATATATATATATATATATATGGATCTCTCTAGAGGAGAGCTAGAGAATTTCTCATGTACACAACATACTTAATGAACACCTATTATGTGCCAGAAGCCCATAAAAAGACTTTAAAACAATTTTATGTTTTGTGTGAAGATTTAATTTGCTACAGCTATATTCAAACCCCTCTTTCCACCCTGGACAATTTAAGTTGGGTTTGAGCCATTAAGTGCCCAGCTTCCATCACAGAGATAACTGAAAGAGATTAGAAGCATGATCTTTTTCCATAAACAATTTTATTTTAAGAAGGAGAACTGTTTTTTAAACACTAAGCACTGGCAATATCATGAAATACTATTTAAAGGGGAGAGAGAGAAAGCTTTGAGGAGAATAAGCATGTGGATCGTTTTGATGCCTTCCTCCACAACACTCAGCTGGACCTCACCTTAATGCCAACACACCAACCCTGTTTCTTTACCTCTACCCAAGTCCCCAGTGAGTGGCAGGACTCCTAAGTCTTGAGAATCTTAGCCCAGCTTGGCTCAAAAGCTTTTCAATATCTGGAAACTTGAAGAATATTCTCTTCTATTCATCCTAGGTAGATTAATTGATTAGAGATACTTCTTGTTTCAATGGGCAGCTATTCCTGAGTGCCATGAACTTTCCTCTTTGGACATAAGCAGGAAAAGTGCATACATGATGGCATAGGGTCCAACCAGGGTATCAAGGAAAACATCATTCAATTAATTACTTGATCACCGATATCTCTGTTGGTAGATTTCTCAAAAGGGGCATGTATTAGTTAGGGTTCTCCTGAGAAACAGAACCAATAGGATGGACGGATGGATGATGGATGGACAAACGGATACACACACACACACACACACACACACAAATATATAAATTATTTTAAGAAATTGGCCCATGCAATTGTAGAAATCGGCAAATTCAAAATCTACAGGGTGGGTTGGGAGTCTGAAGACCCAAGAAGAATCAATGTTACGATTCAAATCTGAACACCACCTGCAGCAGAACTTCCTCTTGCTTGAAGGAGGTCAGTCTTTTGTTCTATCCAGGCCTTTAATTGATTGGATGAGGCCCACCTACATTATGGAGGGTATTCTGCTTTCTTAAAGTTCGCTGACTTCAATACTAATCTCATTCACAAACACCCTCACCACAACATCCAGAATGATGTCTGACCACCTATCTGGGCACTGTGGCCTTGTCAAGTTGACATAGAAAATCAGCCAGCACAGGGAACTAATGCACTCCCCTCCTCCTCCTGGTCAAACTTATAAATTTCTCCCTTTACAAAGGAACTCACACAAATATCACATTTAAGAATTTTTTTCCCCAGATAAATCATTTTTTTCTTAGAGAAAAAAAATCAGCATTTGAAAACAAACAAACAAAATTGTGTTTTAAGACACAGTGGATTTTTCCAGCCTAATTCTTTTTCAGCCAATTTATTCTGGGACTAAGACAGTCATTCCAGGAGCACCACATATATTTAGGAGGTAAAAAGATAAATGTCAAAGCCAAGAAAGCTAATACAGAACACTCAATGAAACTGAGTGGTATTTCCTTTACCTTCTTTTGTTTTTGTTTTTAGAAAAATAGTAGTGTGAAACAATTATCTACTATTTTTCTTAGTATTTACAAAAAAAAGCTAATAAATTATTTTAAAAAACTAAAAATATTTTTAAAAATAAAAATAAATTGAAGAGATAGCAATCTATAAAAGACATCAAGGCACCTCCACCCCTACCTACCCACCCGCCTTGGCATCCGTGGGATGAAAAGCGTGTTGACTGTGGAAATCATGACAGGTTGTACTTCCTGTTTGGACTCCAGCTCTGATCCATCTAATTTTCACAGGGCATCAGTCTTCATAAAAAAGCAAGGATGGTAGTAACTCTACAAAGGGCTATGGGGAAACCCATTAAATCATCTTCATTATAAATAGCTCTATCCATGGTACATGGCCTTCTAATTCCAGCATTATAAACTGGGATCCAAGTTCCCATTTGTGAAACAGCTTTGATGTGGAACTGGTGAGGACTGATCAACAAGCGTGGCTATTTCCTGGGAGCCTTTAGGTGCTGGCACAGATCTCCAACCTCTCCCTGGGGCTAGTGCACTCGTAAAGGATCCTTTATAAGCACAGGCTATTGTTATCTGAAGATCTCTAAGTGCTTAAAAGAAAGGGCATTAATTTCTCAGAATTCTCAAGGGGGATAACCTGGAGATTTAGCTCAGCTCAGCTCTGAGGTTCAATTTCAACTGTGCTCCATACAGAGGCACGTGAGATCAAACGCCAACTTTAAAAAGGTTAAACTTTAAAAAGGTTTCAGGAAACTTTGGACCCAGAACCTCAACCACGGTAACAACTTTCCTGTTATCCTAGTGTCCTGGGGCTAGTTCTACATTTTACTGACTACCCGATTAACTTCCCACATTACTTGGAATGAACAAACATGCACACATCTCTATCTTGTTTCAGATTTCTGACTGCTAAAATGGAAAGCAAAACAATATACGTACGGCAACATTTCTTAGAATGATCTCCCTTCGAAAAGCAACATTAACAAGGAAAAGAAAGGAAACAGAACCTAGCCCACTTCCTTTGGGTAAGGACAAGCCAGACTTGAAAAAAAGGGTGGGGGACATAGAAGCCAAGGGAATGGGTACAGGATTAAGCACGCTGTGCCCAACTGAGGTGGAGCCTGGTGACAGGGATGCCACACGGAGTAACCAGGGCGCTGGCGATTGGGATGGGGTCAATTTCAGCTCCTTCCCTGAAAGCTGCTCTCTAACCAACCAGCCCTTCCCGTCCTCACTTTATACAATTCTCCCTCCTCCCGCACTTCTCCAGCCCCTCTCCCCCTTAGGCCTGCTTAAATCACTTGGTCCCACTCAGTAAATGGAACTCGGGCGTGGGCAGGCCTGGATGCAACAGCACTGTCAACTATATTCCTTCAGACACATGAACTTCGATTAATTCACAAGACCCCCAATGTCTCCAGGTTGAATTGCCACCCTGAGGGCCCTTCTGCCCACATGCACCTGTCTGTGAATGTCTTTCATGAGTAACCTCCAATTCTGCTCCTGAAGGTGCCTGGGACAGCAACGATGATCTTTGTTATAGCAACTACCTCCACTTTTACAGTTCTGGGAGTCATTCTGAAAAGAAGAAGTATTAAGGGAAACTCTACTTGGCTGCTCTGCGTGGTGACAAATATAATTGATTACTGTTTCCTTGACACACAGCTTTACTGCCATAATTGGAACCTGGCCAAAGTGGATGTACTCGAGATGCAGAATTTTTTTTTCCTTTCTCAGAGGCCCTAATATTTTAGGCCTACTGCATCCCACGCCCACAGTTCCATGTGTGTCATCGAGGAATCTACTTTGATCTGTAGAAAGCGTGCTTATTGGAGCAACATAATGAAAGGGCTTATTATTGAAATGTAGGCTACATGAAGCCAGAGGAAAAGAGAACATCCCACAGGGGTTCTCTTTGTTGGAGTCCAAGGCTTCACGGGGACACAGAGAGCTGCATGAACATCCTCCTCAAATCCTGCCACTCCTACTCAGAGCCAGTATCCAAATGGGACTAAAAATAATGCCAGAAAATTATGCTTCGATTTTCTCAAAACAGTGGAGATAAAGCAATGACTCATTTTAAGGTGTGGTCATCCCTGATTGCACCTACCGAGCGATGAATTTCTTCAATCCCAACTTGGCCAACGGCCTTGGTGTGCTGTCGAAAGGAGTCATGGAGTCCTCATTTCTGCCACCACAGTCAGCACCTAGACAGCATCACTGATGGATGGTCACCGAGTCCCTGCTCAGCACGTCACATGTGTGTGAGCAGTGGGAGAGCCACAGCCTGTCTACCTCTCTGGACAGTGGACCAGATTCCCTTACAATGAACCCCAGTCTCACTCTAAATACCTGCCATCCACCTGCAGTGGTTCTGACCTCGGGGCCTACACACAGCATAACTCTGTGTCTTTTATACCTGTGAACTATTCAAATAAAGTCACAGCATGCCCTTCCGTGGCGAGCCTTGGCCGGTTCTCTCAGGGCTCATCATGTACTAGATTTGGGCCAGCTCAGCCCATGGGCATTTAACATGCAGAAGAGCCTCAAAGGAGGCCTAACCAGCATCAACAGCCTGAAGACTATGTGACGTTCCTTTATCGGACACAACAAATTCCTCAGTGCAGCCCACGCTGCTTGTGGATGCTTTGAGTGCGGGTTGGGGAGCCGGGAGGGCTCTATCACAACAGCTAAGTGCCAGATGATGCGCACTGATGATTTTTGCTCTTAACTTTTACTTCTGAAGTATAAATACACAGGAAATTAGAAAGGTGGCACAGAAAGGTTCCAGGTACTCTTCACCAGTTTCCCCCAATGGTTACAACTACACAGCTGTAGTACGATATCAAAACCAAGGACTTCACATAGGTGTGACATGCGCGGACAGCTGAGTATCGTTACCACACGTGCAGATTTTGTTACTACCACCGCAGGCGCTATACTGGTCCATCGCTACAAAGATCCCCTTGTGCTACCCCTTCACCCCTTCGCACCCCTATCCCAGCACCAGCATCTCTAACCACCCCCCAACCGGTCCTTCATCTCTTTAACAGTGTTGTTTCAAGAACGTTGTCTATAGTATGTGACCTTTTAGGATTGGCTTTTAACAATCAGCCTAACGCCTTTGAGAGCCATCCAAACTCTATGTGCCAGTGGTTCATTCTCATTCTGTTTATTGCTGAACAGTACGCCATGGTAGGGATGCACCAGATTGTTTAACTGCTCACCAACTGAGGGACAAATGGGCCATTCGATTATTTTTTTAAATTTTTATTTATTATTTCCTTCTTTTTTAATGTTCATTTTGCTCTTAAGTTTCTGTAGGTGGAAACACAGAATACTGAGACTTTTCTTCCTTTCTGATGTTGACATTTAGTTCTATAAATTCCCCGTTCGCACTGCTTTTATTGCATCCCACAGGTTTTGATATGTTACATTTTCATTTTTACTCTATTTAGTATGTATTTTTTTTTATTTCCCTCAACACTTGCCTGTGATTCATGGATCATTTAGACGGGTGTTGCTTAGTTTCCAAGGGTTTGGAGATTCTCCTGTTAGCTCCCTGTCACAGATTTCTAGTTTGATTCCACTGTGGTTGGGAGAACACCCTCTGTACGATTTCAGTTCTTTTACGTTTGTTGCGGTCTGGTTTACGGCCCAGGATGTGGTGTGTCTTGGTGTACATTTCATAGGTCTTGGAAAAAAATGTATATTCTGCTATGATCAGTTGGAGTGCTTGATCAATGTTTGATGCTATTATTGCATTCTTCTGGATCTTTGCTGATTTCTCCTCGTTCTACTGATTGTTGAGAGAAGGGGAACGAAGTCTCACGCTAACCATGTCTATCTCTCCCTTCAATTTTATCTGTTTTTGGTTCACTTTCTTGCAGCTCTGTTGTTTCTTGCACACACATTAAGGAGTGCTGTGTCTTCCTGGTAGACTGAACTTATCGTTACATAATATCCTTCTCTGTCTGGTCATTTTCTTGGCCTTGCTTCAGTGCAGTAGTAAGTAAAGTCCTGACTATCCCCTTGGCGTTCTCTGGCTCGCACCCCAGCAAGGAGAAGGGCTCACATTAGGTAGGGGTAAATGTCTCAAGTACCCAGGTGGTCTCCACTAACTCTTGGGAAAGGGACCCTCCGACTGCCAGGAGGGGAGAAATGTCTCAGCTCCCCACCTGAGAACAGTGTGGAGATTGTTAGGAGGAGACCAGATGTGACAGTGGAGAAACGCAGAGCAAGTTTGCCATGATGACAAATGGGGATGCCGAGAAAGTTGGAGACCTTGGGATCCTTGACCCATAGCAGTTGTGAACGATGGGGAGTTTCCAAAGACCTCAGAAGCCAGAGCCCCCTCCCTGCTGCGAAAGTACGCGGCTGGCGGGAGAAGGGGAGTTGATGTTGAATCTACAGCGAAAACAGGCCAGCCTGACCACTAACAGACCCGACAGACCAGCTGCAGCCTGGAGGCTAAGCCTGATGCAGCAAGCAGGTAGTGAGCAGAAGCCTTGGCTTTAAAACAAGACAGAGCAAGGAGGGTGAGGGGTCTGTACTTAGGGGAAACCAAGGCCAGGTCAGATTTTAATCAAGCTCTACTCTGATCCCCTAAGTTTACCTTTCTCCACTCTTGTTTTTCTTTCCTTTTTAATTGTTATTTCTAGAAAAGATTCCATATGAAAAATTACTCTGTTTTAGCTGAACTAAGGGGAAAAAGGAATATTTCCTGGGCATTTGTATCAGGGCCAGGATTGCGAGCAGAATTAGTGTGTCCCGACTGGCCTGGTGCGATGCTGCGTCCGTGCAGCAAAAGCAGACAGGGGTGTGGGAACAAGGCCTTCCCTCCTCCTCCTGCTTTGATCCCCACCGGGATGCTGCGCAGACTCACCCTGCCTCCAGCAGGGAGGCTGTGCTCAGGACAGCTTCTCAGGCAGGTGGCTGCTGTCACAGAGGCAGGGCAGAGGCACACGCATGCGTGGGGGGCCAGCATGGGCCTAGATGAAGGAAACACGCAGGGAGCCAGCCATGCATATAGTAGGAAGAACTCAGCGAGTGACCCCCCTCTACAGTGCACTATAAAACATCTAAGTGGGCACAGTGGGACACCCGTTTCCTTAAACTCTCTTTTGTTAATGATGGGAAGTCACGAAGACTTATTTGTAAAATTACATTAACACGCAGAGCAATGGTTCAAAATCAAAGTGTCACAAAGTTCATCATCATTAAAAGACCATTAAGTTTAGATGAAATTGTATTTGTGTAAGAGCAGGCAGACAGTTACCTTGGCCCCATTCATGAGAGGGCGGGAGGAACTTCCTAAGCAAACCAAATAAATCGAAGTCTGTCAACTATAGCCCATGTGCCCAATTCAATTCACCACCTGCTTTTGAACAACGTGCAAGCTAAGAACAGTCAATGCGATGATAGAAAACACTAATTTTTAACCTCAATTAAGAGAAATGCTATTTCTACCCACCAAAACTCTATATTTGTATCTTCAGTAGACTTGCGGTATAAGAACACTGCACTCAGTTATTATATTTGAACTTAGACGATGAGATGTCTATACGAATTTGCTTTCTCTATCATCACAGAAGTGCATACTAGACACCCTTCAGTTTTGTCTTTTGGTCTGCAATGCCTAAAATATCTACTTACCGGCCCTATACAGAAAAAGTTCGCTACCTCTGGCATAAACTAGTAATATAAAATAGCAAAAAAGAAGTTTGAAATATTGCTAAAGCTGCCATACAAACACAATGTATGAATTTTAAATAATTACCTATTCATTCTAGCACCATTAAGGTGCACTCAATGTGCCTGTGTGACTGTAACTTAGAAGCCACAAATCCATTTATTTTAAATCATTCTCTAACTCAGACTCTTCTAAGGGCCCTTCTGTTTGCAGGCCAAGGGAAATAACATTTAACCTCATTAAACGGATTCCATCTAAATGCTTGCCTCACTGACCAGGTTTTTACTTGTGATGGCCTTCAAGCAGTTGGCCCTCAGATTAACCCTTTACTTCTCCCAAAAAGTGGCTGTGGGAGGGGGGAGGGCAAAGCGTGGGGCGGGAGAGGAAGCAGGGAGCTGGAGAGTGGCTTCCGCTAGCTGGCCACCGGCGTGGGCTTGCAGGCAAGGTGAGAACCCCTGGTCCAGGGACCCGTTCTAGGTCTTCTTATCTGGGATAGATACTTCAGCCTAGAACCCACAATTTCCTCTCCTGCAGAGTGAAAACTGCACATGTGACCTACCTCACCGATTTCCTGAGCCTTGCAGAGTAGCTAATGCCCGCTTGGGTAATGGTAACTTTTGTTTGTTTCTAGCACTGCTACTTTTTCATCTGAAAAAATAGGCTTCCTAGGGTAGCAGTGAAATACAGTTTGAAGAAACAAATGGGGCAAGTTTGAAAAACAAGAAACACAAGAAGAAAAACATGATAAAGACATCAAAGTGGCCCAGTGGCCCAGTAGGGTCTCCCCGTCTCACCGCCCCCATGGCGGGGCGAACTTTCACAGATGGTCCTGAGTGTTTTGAATGGCCCTCTAAAGACAGCAAATTTTACACTGTCAAGTAAATGCTAGACCTGGAGTTTGTATGTCAGCGCCAGGAAAACCACCCCCTCTCGTGCTGGGAGGGGTCTCAGGAGCCACCAGGCCAAATGGAGTTTTGCAAAAGGTTAAAACTGAAGGCACTTGGGCTACCTTCAGAGGTAGGGGTCCACGGTAATAACCCAAGGCACCTAGACAGGCAGAGGGTGGATTTCTGAAGCACACTAAAAACATTTCCTCTCCGATGGTCATCCTGGGTGGACAGTAGTCCAGTCCCTCCCAGGACCAGCTCAGGGATGTCCTTTCTTCCTCACCACCCTGTGCTCCGGTCTCCACCACAGCTGGCCATGAGAAGCTGCCCTCCTTCTCACGGGAGAGTGCTGCTCACAGTTCCTGCTCACGCTTGGGCCCGAAGAGGATTTCGCCGGGCCTGCACTACATGGGTCACACTCCTGTCCCCATCAGTCCTCAGGACAAAGGTGGGAGCACCCCACCAAGGCCTAGAGCCTGGGCTGGCAGGGCCGGGGCTGCCCTCAAGGGCCCCACCTTACCTCGCCATCACCTATAGGTAACCTTGAGGCCACCTTGACCGGTACAGCCCACCCCATCTCCCTCTTGAATTATAGACTCGGGGATCCAACCGGTTGCTGACAGTTCCATGTAATGTCCACAAGCAGCTCCAACTCAAACACCCCCCGCCTTCAAACTGCTCCCCCTACTGCACGCCGCCTCCTTCAGCGATGTCACCGCGTGCCTTATTACTAGGCCAGGCACCCACCAGTCACCTGCTGCCTCTGACTCCCTCAAGCTGCACAGCAGCAGACACTGAAGCTTCTACTTCTGTTTGGGAAGCCGCTGTCCCCCTCGCCCCACCGCTTCAGTCAGGGTCTTCTCATCTCCTCCCTCTCTCCACACTGGCACCCCCCCTCCTTCTACCGCCTCCGTCCTAACATGATCTCCCCAGCCCCAATCCCACCACGCCCCCTCCCACCCAGACTTTTTGAATGCCCTGCTCTCTGCTGTATGTCTGAGTCCAACTCCTCTGCAGAACACCCGACACCTGCACCATGTGGCCCCGCTACACTTGCAGCCTCCACACTACTCACCCCTGCCTCGCACCTGCCCTGACCACCCGACAGCTCGAAGTTGTTGGCAAGCATCATGCTGTCCCTTTACCTTGTGCCTTTATTCCCCTGTCCCCTTGCCAATCATCATACTTGTCTCCCCCCAAAACCCACTATTCTCCACAATTCACTTACCACCTCTTCACTGCTGCCCTCTCCTCACCCCTAGCTGGGATAGTTCCCTGTAACTCCCCCCAGGGATTCTACTGTGCCAGCACAGACCCTCTGGAGACAAGATGACCAACGTACGATGCATCCATTCCCCCCAGGCAGACAGCAAGGTGGGGGCTTTGTCCTGTTCCTTTATCTCTAGGCCCAGTGCCCAGCAGGCTCTCAGCAAAGGTCCATGAATGAACTTCGTCACTGCAGTAAGAACAGCCTCCTCACTTCTGGCATCCAAGCCTGGCTGATGAAGGCACGACATTCTTGACCCAATGGCAGACTGAATGACATTCGGCAAGAGAAGAGCATCTTTAATTCTTTCTCTACAACTAGCAAAACAACTGAGTCCTCACTGACACAAAACAATTATGTCCATGCTGGGACATAAAATACGATTTTCCTCTCCCCCTCTCTCTTACCTTTCTCCAAATCCTCCCCTATTCCCCTGATATCGTGAGCTGTGGGCACAAAGACCAAACACACAGGACTCCTGAGTAGCTCCAGCCAGCAACGGTGACATGGTGGCAGAGAGGCCACCCACAAGAGGCTGTTTCAGAAAATGTGCACGGCGTTTCCACACTTGAGCCAAGAGCCAGGCTCTGGGAAGGGACCAACACGCACAGCGGTCCCTGACAGGGGCAGGGACAGTGACTCCTCTAGGGCCCATTTCTTGACCCACAGGCACAAACCAAGATCCTAAATGACAGTACTTGGGTAGGAGGGACAACACTGTGCAGAGGACATATTGGCATATTGGTCAGCTTCACACAGGGAGGGTCCTTACGAAGCCCCCACTACCATCACCACAGGGAGTCCAGCTGAGCCAACCACCGAGCAGGCATCGTGCTGGGAGCAGTGAGATAACCATCCACGTGGAGACCAGTTACAGACAGCCTTGAATGACAGGATGAAACACTCCATGTGGTCTCACCATGGTTTCTAACCTTTCGTTGTTTTAACAGAGCCTTTTTCAAAAGAATACTTGCACGCAAACCTGAAATATTATAACAGACCAAAAACGGAGGCCCTGTGGTTAAAGTGGGTCCCTCAGAAGGACCACAGGATTTGTGGAGTAACACGTGGAAACCCTTGGTTCCTTACATGAATGGGAGTCGGAGAAGATCTGAAAATGACACAGAGGTTCTTGAGGAAGTTTTGGTTTCCAGTCTCCCACCGAGAGCAGAGCAGGTGAGAACCTCAGCAGTGTTTCTGGCAGTGAAGGAAATCCATCCTCCGCCAGGCTGAGAACAAGGAAAGTGACATAGCAGTCCCTTCCGCCAGCCATGACACCCCAAAGACATCTTGAGTGGCCAGCCTCACATTGGGAGTCTGCAGAAACCACCGTGGGCGTCTGCCTTCCTGCCTCCTCTCCTCCAGAGCAGGGGCTGGAGGAAGAGGAGAAGGAGGACCCTGGAGTTCTTCAAACACAGACACCAAGACCGAAGACTTAGCGAATCATGGCAGTCACGGTTTTGTGTACACTGCAGATCCACTGGAAAATGAGACGCTCCAGACTTAGGCAACTTTAAGTCTTAAAATTACAGAGCTTTGCTATGTCCCCAATTATAGTGATGGAGAGAGAACACACATTCAGGGGCATGATTTAGGGCATGGGAGGAACACCGGGTTTTCCTCCAATGATGACATAAGAGCCTCATGATAAGGAGATTTTTCCAGAGGCCAAGGGAATAAGCAGGCAGGCAGCTAGGCCAAGGGTGGGGATGAGGGCAGAGGAAAAGAGCGGCAGAGAGATCTCCTTCAACAAGAAAGTGCAAGACCCAGTAAAGGACACAGGGAGCGCAGAGCTCAGGCAGGGCGCACGCCCGCACGTGGAGACCCAGGGAGGGCCAGCCTGTGGGCGGACAGCCTGGTTTGGGGCATCTGACACTAAGTGGATGGCAGGCTATAGACAGCTGGAGACGTGGCACAGCAGTCAGATTAGGAGTCAGCCCAGATACTTCCATCTTGGAGACATTTTTTCCTGACTTGGGTTGGTTTTTAACCCATTCTTCTAAGTTTTGTTGCAAAAGCAGGGCTTTCAAGGCACAATTTCAAAATTCCGAACGGGCTCCCTTTAAACCCAGGAGTTCATGTCATCTGAGGTGCTGCAAACGAGTCCTGGGGACGATCCATCCTTCCTAATGATGACACGAGGAGTGTTTTCCAGAGGTGGGGGAGGGAGCTAGTGACCACACAGTGGGGGGGGGAAGGGTCCCCACAGCCAGAGCAGCAGAACAGGAGTGAGCGGGAGTGAAGTGAGTCCCGGCTGGAAGGCAAGGCAACAGGGACACCTGTGTGAAGGCAGGGTCACTGTGGAGAAAGCAAGTGAAGGGTAACCAAGGGGAGGGAGTGAGGTGTGCTTGTGTGCCCAGGGCATATGCTTCTACAAGGTCGGCCACAGACACACCGAAGTGCAAGGTCAGCCACAGAGAGAGTGGCTGTTTGCCCATATCGTGCTGGGCCCGTTGCTCACACTGGAGAGCACCCTGCTGCATGACACCCACAGCTCAGCCACCGTGCAGTGTGAGGCTGTGGGCAAGTCACATCAGCCCTCCAAACCTCAGTTTCTCTATGGGTGCCATGAGAAGACCTGAGCAGGAGGATTTTTTAAATTTTTTTAAAATGTTTATTCATTTTTGATAGAGACAGAGGGTAAGTGGGGGAGGGGCAGAGAGAGAGAGGACACACAGAATCTGAAGCAGGCTCCAGGCTCTGAGCTGTCAGCATAGCCCGACACAGGGCTCGAACCCACGAACCATGGGATCATGACTTCAGCTAAAGTCGGAGTCTAACCAACTAAACCACCCAGGTGCCCCTGACCAGGAAGCGTGTAAGGCATCTTCTGGCTCTAATATCCAGTGGCAGGCAGGCCGGCCCTGAATGGGACACTGAATTAGAACAGGCAGGGTCACAGAGACAAGGTCCTGGGGGCTGCTGGCAATGAACTAAGGAAAAGTCTCTCCCCAGACCAAAGACTCTGGTACTGGGTCCCCAGCCATCCAGGTCACATGGTCACTCACCACAGAGGCCTGAGGGAGAAGGAAACTCAGAACAAAAGCCCCAACTACTGAGAAGCAGCCCACTGTGAATGCAAGATGGCTGTGTTCAAGAGTAGCTCAGGCTGGAAAACACACAGCCCATGATAGAATAAATACAAAAACCCCCTTGACCCAGCAATTTTACTCCTCTGCATGCACCCCAGAGAAATTCACACAAATGCACAAGAATGTGCATGTTACCATCATTTACAATTCCAAAGAAACTGGACTCAACTCAGATGGGGACCATCTTGAGAGCCAGTAAGTAATCTCAATGCACTGAAGTACTACCAAGTAGTGAAAATGGACAGACCAAGGCCGCATTAGCAGTTGGGTGAATCTCACCTAATTCTGTTCACTCCTTTCAATAAGCACTCATAAGCACAACACTGTGCCCAGATGCTGTCCTAGGCAGTGGGGACACATGACTGAATAAAATGGATAAACCCCCTGCCCCCAATGCAGGGAGAAAAGAAACTGATGAAGTCTTGGGGTGATGGGGGGTTCATGGGGTCCAGAGCCAATGACCAAGAAAGAATTCTTGAAGGTATCTTTGATGCCAAAAGGCGATTTTATGAAAGCATGGGGACAGGACCCACGGGCAGATGGGTACTCATTACATACCCTCAGGTTGGGAGGGGATCAGGGATAGAGTAAGTATCTAAGGACTTTTGGAAGCAAGGTTTCCAGGACCTTGAGGAGTTAGCTGTTTCTGGGGAAACATCATTTATCACCACTTAGTAAAACCTCAGTCTTGAGACTCAGATGTCGATTGGGGGGCCATGAGCTTGGAGTACGACTGCCAGCATGT
Source organism: Paguma larvata (assembly GCA_030068075.1). Classification (NCBI taxonomy): domain Eukaryota; kingdom Metazoa; phylum Chordata; class Mammalia; order Carnivora; family Viverridae; genus Paguma; species Paguma larvata. The sequence goes on from CM057835.1 coordinate 35,536,718, forward strand.
ATCTTGGGGCAGTTGAGATAAAGAAAGTTGACTTACAGGATCCTCCAGGTTGGGATCATGTTAAGCTAAGGTTCCTTTTTGCCTCTAGCAAAGTATCATCATCCAGGCAGCTGACCTCCTGGAGGGAGGTCACTCTGCTGGTTTCAAGGACTTGTCGGTGGGCTGTAGGCAGTAAGGGAATTTGTCATTTGCCTTAGTTTCCCACATCACCATGGCAGATGCCTAAACCTCTTTCCTATGTACTTGGGTACAGAGGAGCCAGGGGTGTCCGAGGACTATCACACATATTCCACCTTAGGAGGGGGGTGTGTGCCAGCCTGTATTTTGCACTCAGCTTGCCCCACACTCCCTCATCAAAACCACCACCAAGTGACACACGTGGAAAGACACGCTATGCTGTACCCTACAGAGAAGCATGAAGTGAGTATGAGCAAGTTCGGGAGCGGGTACTATTTTACACAGTGGCCAGGAAAAGCCAAAGTGTGCATCGGTAATGTTTCTTACTTTAAGCTGAGCACACCAGGGTCCATTTGTATTACTCTTTATACCTTTAAGTCTGATATATTACAAAAATAATTTCAATTACAACTATGGCTGAGAAGGGAAGTAATATATAGGTAGTCATCTACCTTAGATATATCCCACCCTCATGATTCCAAGTCACCTGTCCTGCCCACACACCCACTTCTTCCCTGCACAGATAGCCTTGTGTGCACCAGGGGTAGGGGGAGCTGTGCCATGCCAGAGGCATCCCTGAGTCCCTACACTTTTGGTGGATCCAGGCAGAGGCATTGCAAGTCACAATTCCTGTCTCCCACCTCCACATGGCCAAACCTTCATCTCTCAAAAAGCATCTCTCGAAAAGCAGAAGCTCTCAAGGTCAAGAGCTATGCTCCTGGAATCCAGCTGATCCTTGCAGCACCTTCTGCTGTAGAGCCCTACATGAAACCTTGTCAGACACATGACCTCCAGTGCTGGCCAAAGGGCTTCCACTCCAAATTACCGAGGCTTTTCAGACCATAGACTGCCTTCGCCTTTTCTCATCTTTAAAATACGAGTGATATGAAAATATTCCCCCCCCCAAAAAAAATCTGTCTCTTTAGTTTCTCATTGAAAAGAAAAATCAGAAAGCAAGACACAATTACTCATGGAAGGCTCTCTCCCTCCGGAAATATAAAGTGCCTGAAGTAGACCGCTTCCAAATCCTAATCATTGGTACATGAGAAAAAGACATGGCCACTGCTCGCCGTAGGATGCTGGCACCCAGCTAAACAAAAAGCAGCAGAGAAAATCACACGTCAAAGTCTATCAGATAAAGGAATTTGAATTTAAACCCATCTGTCCTTGAATGCTGCCGCATTTCCAGAACCACAGGAACTTCCCATAAAAAGGATGTCAGAGCTGAACCCTCATGTTCCGCTGTCTCTAGGGAAGCAACATCCAAAGCCAGCCTGAGTACCACCAACAGCCATATATACTTATAAAACTCCAAATGAGAAATCCACCCCAGACCCCCTCTTTAGAGCAAACGATGGTGACATTTGCTTGGGGTCAGAATCTCACACGCCTACACCACACAGCCAGACATGCCGTATAGCTTCTGTCCAGTTGACACGAATCCATCAGCAGTCCAGAGCACGTGAGAAGGCAGATGGGGATTTGGCACCACACCCTGGCACGGAAACGTGTGGAAATAGGTAAAAGAATGTCAAGTCCAGCTTTCCAAAAGGGCAGAGGCTGTGCAATGAGGTCAGCTCTTTCAGCACCCTAGACCTTCGAGGCATAATCTGATACAACAGCCATGTTCCCTGGTGAGCAGTATACTAAATCTCATTAATAAAGGAAGTTGATGGCATGCAGCTGTACGTGCAGTACGGGCTTCACATGAACACTGAGCAAATGAGATCACCCAGCACCCAGATAACCACCAGGGTGAACTTCCTACACTGCATGAGGCAAAAAGGGAAAAAGCCACAGAGAAACAGAGGATGCCAGGTCAAATACACAGGCTAGAAAGCTAATCTCGAGGGGAAGGGACCAGGACACTCTGCAATTGTCTTCTGGATCTCTCAGCACTGTGCCCTCTATGTACAGAAAAAAAAAAGTGAGCCCCCCCAAAGGAAGACTTTATTCCTGAGAAATACACGGCTCTCATCAAGAATTAGAGCACTCTGTTACCAGCAAACCATCCCAAATACCCAAAATGGGGCTAATCATTCCAGATTCCCATTAGTATCCAACAGAGCAGCTTCAAACGGCCAAGCCAAGAATGCCAAGGAATTCCATCTAACTGTCCACAACCATGTTCATCTCTTGTGGGTCCTTCCTTCTGTTTTTCTAGCTTTTGATTCTAAGACTTCTCTGCCTTATCCTTGTTGCACAGATTTGTTCTCCCCCCAACAATGTCTGGTCAACCGGCTTCCTTTATGAAGGAACACCAGGCACTGTACAAGGTGCCTGCTCAGAGTGGGACACGGGTGCAAATTAGAAAGAGTGTCTGCTTAAAAATTTTTTTTAAATTTTTTTTCAGAGAGAAAGAGAACGCAAGTGGAGGAGGGGCAGAGAAAGGGGGAGACACAGAATCGGAATCTGAGCTGTCAGTACAGAGCCCCACAAGGAGCTTGAACTCACAAGCTGTGAGATGATGACCTGAGCCCAAGCTGGATGCTCAACCGACTGAGCCAACCGGGTGCCCTGAAAGAGTGTCTGCTTCTTAAAGAGGACCCTGCCATGGTTAGGAAGGACAGTGGGGACAAACAGTTACAAGTATTCTGTGAGGTAGGAAGGTCACACCCCCAGACAGCTTTAGAAAGAGCACCCCAGAAGGCATCACACAAGGGTTTCATGGAAAAGGAAAAGAGAAGCCCAGCAGTAAGCCAAGGAGGCAGCGGCAGAAGGGTAGGTAGGCCCAGAGCAAAGAGGTCAAGTGCCCAGTAGATACAGACACTTCCCCAGAGTCCACTTGACGTACGTCTCTTCACAGAGCCAAAGTGGAGTCTATCTTCCCCACTTGGCAGTGTAAATATTTTCTCCCTTCCACGGCCATATGCCTTGAAAACAAATATGTCCTAAAAGGTGTTCGTGTGGCAACTTTCAGGAGCTCCCACAGCACTTACAAGACAGAAGCCCCAGACGCCCAGAGGCAGTGGGCTTGCCCACTGCTTGTGGTCACTGGAATTGGGAATAACAGCCCTGGGCCATTTCTGCCTGAAGACAAAGAATGAAGAGGAGAGCACTAGTCAATGTACTTAAGGAGCCCATGAGGTTACAAGACAGGTTGCGCTGTGACCATCTCTCAAGAGTTGGCAGATTCGAGAACACGATGTACGTTCAGAACCTTTTAAATAAATCCCTTTTTAAGAGCAATTATATTTATTTCTTAGTGCCCAGTCAGAAAACCTAATTTAGACCAGATGAGTCAGAGGATGACACACCTCTCCCCTTCAGCTTAAGGAGTATAACAGCAACCACCTGCTCCCACGTTGGCCGGGCCGCAGCTCCCCATGGGAATTGGTAGAAGGGCCTTCGGCTGGAGAGGGCTCCCAGGTACCGGCAGGGCAGCCAGTCAGCCATTATTCCCAGAGCCACAGAGTTCAGATGCAACCTCCACAGAGTATCTGCTCCTCCAAGCAGGTGGAGAAACGACCATGCCACGCAAGAGGCCTGGAAGACTGCGGCCATCTCAACTTTAATTTACAAAACCGTTAGTGTTTCATGTTCCAAGCACCTTTCACATTAGGACTTGAGCTGATAGAAAAGGGATTTTGTAATCCACATGGAATTCAGAAACAAAACCATTAAATTACATATTTATTCCAAGCCTGATAATGCCTAAAAACCTCTGTGCTCTGTTTTGGATCCATGAGAAGAGTTGATTCAAGTACATTTCATGTTTTATGAAATTCTCATGAAACCTGATACATGAAGCTGATTCTGTAAAAAGAAAAGCTGAATTATGAAAAGCAAACATCTTGAACGACTGAGTAAGAAGCGAAAACCAGTTTCCTATGTCTTTGAGATGGATCATACAGGACTGAACTGCATACGATGTGTCAACCACCTTAGGAAACACAATGCTGATGCAAGCAAAGTTGAGGGGAAAAAAATGATTTCAGGATTTTCATCCAAAACCTAACTTAATACAGTGTTTTTTGTATATCCATCCCTACTCAATGGCTCCTATCCTAAGGCCGCTGCCAAGTTCCTTGCGGTGAGGGGCCTCAGCTGGAGCCCGTCCCCCCTGCCCCCCCTCCCCCAATGGCAGTTCTCTGCATTGGACACGTGCTGGATGCGTGAACACGTGAAGCAGCGAATGGTGCAGATACGGAGAAAGAGGAGCCAAAATCATCTTTGAAGAGAAGACCTGCCCCAGAGCCCTTGTGCCCCAATTACCCATATCAGACTTAACCAGCAAGATCACCCCAAGATGACCCAAGCGAAGCATCCTTAGGAATTCAGTTTTTCTCCCTGCAACTCAGCCCAATCTAAAGACCACCATGGTTTCTCATGACAATGGGATACTGGAAAATACTGAATTTTCTTCTGAATTACCGTCTTTAGTTACCTATTTGTGTATAGCAGAGAGCCCTTTACTTAAATGGACATGAGTGTCACCAAAGTTGAAAGACCCAAAGGAACCACCACCAGCTGATAGCAAGGTCTGAGCAGACAACGGGAGAGGCTCACACCCAAGCAGCAGCAGGGGCATAGAGGGGAATTCAGCTTGAATTGGATGGCATGTGGTTGCCTAAAGAGCCCAGGAAGAAAATCAGAAGTCAATGACCTCCTGAAACCTTTCCCTAACTCCCCACCAGAGACCTCTGCCTCTTGAGCGTTCGTACGGTATTTTGTACCAATTTTAGCATGCCCAGATGGCTTTGCATTGTGATTCTTTGTATGTGACCAAATTTGTTTTCTATTGCTGTAGGACAAACCACCACAAACTTAGCAGCTTGAAATAACACGGATTATCTCACAATTTCCATAGGGCAGGAATCCAAGCACCGCTTAGTCGGGCCCTCTGCTCAGGGTCTCACAAGGCTGCAATCAAGGTGTCAGCCATGACTGTGGTCCCATCTGAGGGTTGGGGTCCCCTTCCAAGCTTATGTGGTTGTTGGCAGCATTCATTTCCTTGCAGCTGGTGAACTCACGGCAACTTGCTTCTTTGAGATCAGCAGAAGAGAGAGTCTCTGACTTCTAGACTCTCTTTCAGGAATCACCTGTTTAGGCTCATCCAACCCAGGATAATCTCCCTTTTAGTTGACTCAAAGGTAACTCAGTTGGGACTTTAATTACAGCTGAAAAATCCTTTCACCTTTGTCATATAATGAAACTCAATCACAGTTCCCTGATATTCTTACATCCAACAGAATCACAGGGGCCATCTTAGAATTCTGCCTATCATAGTGTGCTGGTCACTTCCCCTACTAAGTTCTAAGCTTGCTCTCCTTAATACCTTATTCTCGGACTTAGCAGGACAACTTGTAACTGTTCAGTTTGTATTGTCCTCTACTACCATATGCTCGGAGCCCAATGTGACTGACTCATGAGGTAAACAAATCACACTAATAAATGAATAGACCAGTTGACCCATCTTTATTTATTGAGGCCTCCAACCATAGAAAAACTGGGGCTACAAAAAGCAATTGAAATCTAGAATTTGGGGGAGATCAATCCAAATGCAACCCTCCGATTAAGACCTGAGGGACTGAAAAAGACAGGAAGGAAACATTGAAAGAGGGATGTAGGGCAGCAAACGCACGTGGGGAGAGAAACTATTTAGACCATGTTGGTAGTGTGAGTAGATGCCAAGGAAAGTCAGGAAGGCAGCAAAGAGGCAGCCCAGTTTGTGGGCACTCTCATTATGCCTACCAACTTACGTCTCCAGCCCTACCTTGCTTTGACCAAGGAGTCCAACCTCATGGTGTCCTGGTCCTCAAGCTCTGGAGAAGCAGCAAAGCCACCAATGTCTCCTGTGCTCCTGACCTCACCACATACATATGAATCCCTGGGTATAAACCAATATTCCGCTGTGCTAGTCCTCTGAAATTCTGTGGATCAACATCAACATCAGCCCATTAATAATGACGGGCAGTTCATCTTCCTTTTCAATGACTTGGCTGGACTCTGTGTCATGCAACCAGATGGCCTTCTTTGATGCTGAACCAGGACAATATAAGCTTGGGGATAGCCTGGGGATATTATAGCAACTAACACAGAGCATGCAGAAGAGGAAGAGCCAAGCAGCTCTATTTTCATCCCCCATCTGCTTTTTATCTTTTCCTCAGCATCACAGACTCTTAGAGCGAGAAGGGATCTTAGAGATCATCCTGCTTCATCCTTCCCCAAGCCTTACAACCCTAACGGGTCATCTGATCTCCGTTGGAGCATTCCCAATGCAAAGGAGTGTGATCTGTCTTTAGAAAATTAATTGGCCCCCACCTGTCTGAAATCACCTCAACAAACATTCTGAAAATCCCCAGTATTCCCCAGAATAAACAAACACCATATATAGTGTTCCTATTCAATTCCCGCCTCTCAGGCTGTTGACAGACATCACTAATCAGTTGTGGCACTCTTTTCTGCTGATGCTGGATGTGGCTTCAGAATCCTCAACAGAATGCTCTAGAAAGTCACCACTGATCAGTTTATGTTGGCAAGAGAAATAAACTAATTTTCCAATTCTGTTCTTGGAGTTTGTCTTCAGTCAAAAACCACTTTCCTATAACTCCTACCCATTGCTCCTAATCTGCCTTTAAAAGCAACAATTTTGTCCCCTCCTCCAAAAACAGCTCCTTATTTATCTAACTACATCTAAAACTTATCCCCCACTTAAACCCCTGCAGGCTCAAGGCCAGCTCTAAGGAAGAGTCACCTAGAAGGGAAAGGAAGGGAGCTCTAATTCTGGGCTGATCAGGGCACTCCAGTCAGGTTCCGGGAATCCTGAAGCCAAAAAGGCACTAGGGGCAGAGATGATGGTGTGCAGTGAGGGGCCATGGAGTGTTATTCTGCCTGCAGGAAATGGCTCCAGAAATGAGTCAGGCCAAACTAGCATAGGAATGGCTTTGGGGGAATCCAAGTTTAAAGAGCTGGGGAAAGAAGAGGCAAGGCACAGGAAGCAAGAGATAATATGGTTGAGATCATGAGAATACTGAAAAACAAATCAAATGAAAACTGTCCAAATCACACTTCATCATTTACTGTAATACTACTGTCTCACCATTTCATATCTTAGGATCCTGCAGGGCCAGTTCTCGATATAAAGTACATGCTGCCGACAATCACTCATGAAACACTAAGACCAAGACAGAGTTCCCTTTCACTCATTTTGTTTTCATCAAATATCTATTGAACATCTAAGGAGCCATCAAGAAGCAGGCTAAAGCAGGGGCCGCAAAAGCTATGACGACACTGTTCCTGCCACCAAGGAACTTCTGTTTCAGAGGCAGGTAAATAATTCCTTGAGATATAAAACACGTGATACAATATAATCCACTCTGCATGTATTTTAGTTGCAGAAATCATGGCATACTTAAAATCAAGCTATATACCATCGTGACCTACTGAACTAGCAAAATTATCAAAAGGAAAATTCAGTAACTTGGCATTCTTTTTAAGTACTAAAAACAAATCAACTCATCCTACAGTCCTTCAGGAGCAAGAGATCTGTTGGGCTAAAGCTTCGAGATTAGCAGACCTGAGCCCTCTCAAACTCTTAACACAAATCAGCAGCTTCTTTGAGCGTCATGAGCTCTCTTCCCTGCAGACCTTCTATCATTCATCTATCCTCTCCTTCTGCCAATTTTTGCTGAACTCCTAAAATGTGCCTGGCATCAAAGATGGAAACTGACAAGCAGGAAGCCAAGTATCATCCACAGAATTAGCCTAAGGTCTCTGGTCCATAGCACATGCTCAACAAATACAATCAGTGAGGTCAGGACCAAGCTATGCACAAAGGACCCAAATATCAGGGGCAAAGGAAAGTCTCCTGCAGAATACTGTATGTAAGCCCCATCCTGAGGAAGAGCAGGAATCAAAGGATAAAGTGTGAAACAGGTGAGGAAGAGCCTGGTGGGCAGACGCCCAGGTCAGATGGAATGCTGAAATGGACTGGACAGACACATATGCTGCAGGACCAAGGTGGGGGCTATGCACACAAAAGAGCAAGGGCTTCATCGTGAGGATGAGAGGACCCTCTGAAGGATCTATACCCAAGACCGAGGAGACCAGATCGGCACAACAGAAAGTCAACCCAGGTAACAGGGTGCAAAATAGACTAAAGAGTAAGAGCAGAAAGATAGTCAGGAGGCTATTTGGGAAGTCAGGCACAGATTGGGAAGGAATGAATGATGGTCTAAAGTCAGAAACTAGAACTGAGAACAAAAATGATGGAAGCGCTTGAAGGCATGAAGGGCAGAGAAGTCCAGATGTGGTGACTGACTAATGGTTAAAGAGTGGTCCTGAACGTATGGAGGACTGCTCTTCACAGACATGGTGGACAGAGCCGTGGGAGTGCTGACCAAGGAGGAAAGATGGGTCGGTTTGGACATGGTGCCCCTGGGACACCAAGGACATGGCTGACTGCAGGTCTGGGGACCTCGCACACAAGGATGGCAGGGGAAGCCACAATGCCAGGAAGAGCTGCATCCTGCCGGGAGGCTGGCCCAGTCCACCCAGAGCTCCCAAAAGTCCAAAATGCAGCAATCTATGAACGTGGCCACTGACATTTCCCTAGCAAATCCCCAGCAAGAAGATAATTTTAACCCATGTTTGGGACTAGGTTTAAAATTTGCTCAAGACATTCTGTTCTATTATAAACCTGAATTTGTAAGTAGAAGCCCTATAAAGGAGATCACGTGTGAGACAGAGTTACAGCCAAGGAAATAATGATTATGATTCAAGGTACCCCTAGCCTGCAGTTCCTCTGGAAAAGTCTACTGAGCAAGGAGAGAAGGATGGGGTGAGAAGGCACATCTTCAGCATGAATAGAGTGGAAAACTTCCTGAGGAACACGCAGCAGTGAGATTTGGTCGTGGAAAATTCCACACATACGAATGGCCAAGTAACTCTTTCTTTCTTCTATCTCATCTCTGATAAAAGGAAGAAGATGGAGGTTTCTGGTGGAGATGAAAATTCTGGAGAAATCTCTTTGGCTGAGACTCTGACAGAAACGGCTCTTCAGAGTAAAGGACTCAGAGAAGTGACAGCAGAAAATTTCAAGGTTGGTTTGTTCTATTTGGTCTGCAAACTGGCCTGAATTTCTGGAGGGCTGTGATTCCATATAAAATGCAAGGTGGTCTGTGAGTTCAAGTCCTGCGTTGGCCTCTGTGCTGACAGCTCAGAGCCTGGAGTCTGCTTCAGATAGTCTCTCTCTCAAAAAAGTAAATAACATTAAAAAAATAAGTTTAAAAAAATGCAAGGCAAATTTTATTTATTTTTAATTTTTTTAGAGAAAGAGAATATGAGCAGGAGAGAGGGGCTGAGGGAGAGAGAGAGAATCTTAAACAGGTTACACACTCAGCATGGAGCCCAAGGCAGGGCTCAATCCCACCACCCCGTGACATGACCTGAGCTTAAATTAAGAATCAGAGGCTCAACCGACTGAGCCACACAGGTGGTCCAAGGCAAATTTTAAAGACGCATCTCATCAATCCAGGAATTAATCAGGATTAAATTATGACACAAGTATTACATAAAACCATTCAACTCTACCATTTCTATGAACAAAAATGGTCGCCTATCAGCAGTTTCACCTGATCTGGCCTAATGATGCTCCACATTGGAAACAGCGTTTGCCAGGCGGACCTCGCGGTCTACTGCTTTGTCAAGATTAGTCCATGCAAAGTGTTCCTGTTCCTACTTAAAGCTTGCAATATTCAACAGTATTAATGACTGACTTTTACTTTAGGAAAATTAAAGCTTGAAAGATAAACCTAATATTATTAACCCGAAAGCAAAATTACCAGGAAATAAACATTCTCTCACTACAGGGGGGGAACACTGGGGTTAGAGGGAAAATCGAAATCATGTTTAAAGCGGAAGTGTCCACGCGGAGTTAGAAACTGAAGGCAAATAGGGGCGTCTGGGTGGCTCAGTTCGTTAAGTGACTGACTTTGGCTCAGGTCATGATCTTGTGATTTGTGGGTTCGAGCCCCGCAACGGGCTCTGCGCTGGCAGCTCAGAGCCTGAAGCCTGATTCGGATTCTGTGTCTCTCTCTCTGCCCTTCCCCTGCTTGCTCGCTCTCTCTCTCTCAAAAAATAAATAAAATCTTAAAAACCTTTTTAAAAAGAAACAAAGCAAATAGCCAACTGGCTGCCAAATGTGGTGAGGGGCTCAGGGTCCGGCATATCACCAGCAGTTGCTCCCAGTAACTTCCTTTCTCACGTGAGCACCCAAGGAAAACCAAAGGGCACTTTGTCCCATTGGAGGTCAGGACCCAGGCCCTTCACTGCTTCCTCAAGTTTCCTCGCAGGAATGTCCATTCCTGTGCACAGCACTGCAGACTGAGGCTGTGCAGGGCACAGACCACGAGCAGTACTGATTCAGTAACGTCGCCAGAAAAAATGGCAAAACACACCAGCAGCCTCCAAGCTGCCTTCCTGCCATTCTACAGATGACCAAAGAGAAGCACCAGGAGACAAGAGATTCCAGCAGCCCTGAGGCGAGGGGTAGCCGACCACACATCATTGACTCTGAGGCCCATCGACATACGTGAGAGATTGCAGTGGGTCCGAGGGGAACACGGGGCCCAGCATCCAATTCCTTCCTTTGGAAAATGCAATGTTATGTAAGATCATGGAGAAAAGTTGAACAAACCCACGGTAACTCATGATCTGGGCAGGCCGAGGGAGAAACGTGAACGGCCTCAGTGTGAGCCCTCTTCAGCCCCTGCGTGCAAATGGACTGGAAGGGAAGGGCAGAACTGCATCTCTCGGCTATTTTCTGACTCAGTTTTGTTGTTATTTTGAGAGAGAGAGAGAGAGAGAGAGAGAGAGAGGGGTGGGGAGGAATGAGGAATAAAGACAGAGGGAGAGAGAGGATCCCAAGCAGGCTCCATGCTGTCAGTGCAGAGCCCGATGTGGGACTTGACCCCACAAACTGTGAGATCATGACCCAAACCGAAACTAAGAGTCAGATACTCAACCAACAGAGCCACCCAGGTGCCCCTCTCTGATTGTTTTTTAAAAAGGGATGCGGGCCTGATGCAGGGTGGAGATGGCAGGGTGACAAGAGGGCCACAGATGGGACACTAAGAGCACTCTGGGGGTGGCATTTCTGCCATCATACACAATAGCAGCAGCAAGAAGAATTCAGCCTCCCTCCCCAATCAGGACGGGCTGTGGTTTTCCTGGCCCTGACCAAATTCCTCAGCAGTGTGGCTCGTTCCACCTGGAAGCCACGTCACCAATGGCGTGCCAAGTGGGTGAGCAAAAATATCAGGCTGAGGTCAGACACAGCCAGGGCACAGAGAACGTCAGACACCGAAAGCATCGGTTTCAACACAGGGCCAGATAAACAAAACAAGACGACCACGTCCTCCAGCTTCAAGTAGCCCGCATTCTGCAGTGGGCTGGCGAACGCCCAGAACCACCCGACCAAACCTCCATCAGGCAGGCTACAAGCCTAAGTGCAAAAAGAAAAGATTCAAAATGTAAATACAGAGGAAAAGGAGCCAACTCGCTCTCACTGTCTTCACCAAGTTATTGCTACAAATAGGGAACCCAGCCCCCAGATACAGAGTGACCCCTGTTTGCAGCAAAACACACCCAAGAGTGGGGACAGGGTGAGAAAGACCCTTCTCAGGAGATACCCAATTTACAGAACAAATAAACAAGAAAAGGCCCCAAAACAATTTTCTCACACTGTCAATGTGGGAAATATAAGCCCAGTTCAAAAATGAGACAAATAAGAATGGATACAAAAGCACCAAAGAGGAATATGCATAAAATTCTTTAACGAAGTCAAAGGAAATAGACACCTCACACAGGAGTTTGATGAACATATACTGCAGTTTTAGTCCTGAAAAGGATTTGCCCCGGGACACAGAAGGGCATGTAAGCGGTAGTTATGAATTTTCAAATGAAGAGATCAATTCTTATCAAATTAATCGACACATTTAACACAATGACAACCAAAATCACAAACCACTTTTTAAAAAGGAGTATAAAATGCAGTGATGGTAATAAGGGTGCCGTAATCACCAGGAGTAACAAAGATCCCAGAGAAGGATCACCCCAGGCCTGGAGGAAATGAACAGAAAGGAACACCGGGGTGGGGAGGGGGGAGGGGGAGCATCAGTTCCCAGACCCTTTCTCAGGACAATGATTCGATCCCAAATGAGGTGCGAATGTACATACCTTCTAACACGACAACTTTATCCTTAGGACTTTCCCCCCAGGTAACACACAAGCAACTCCCAGAGAGCTGTGTGCTACGATGTGTATCAGTCTGCTCAAGCTGCTGTAACAAATACTACAGAGTAGGGGTGTGGGCAGCAGAAATTTCTCACAGTCTTGGAGGCTGCAAGTCCAAGATCAAGGTGTTACTGTCTTCTCCCTGGGTGGTCACATGGTTCCCCCCCGCCACACACACAGATCTGTCTTTTTTTTTTTAATTTTTTTTTTAACATTTATTTATTTTTGAGAGACATAGAGACAGCGTGAGCAGGGGAGGGGCAGAGAGAAGGAGACACAGACTCCGAAGCAGGCTCCAGGCTCTGAGCCATCAGCACAGAACCCAACATGGGGCTCGAACTCACAGACTGTGAGACCATGACCTGAGCTGAAGTCGGCCGCTTAACCGACTGAGCCACCCAGGCGCCCCTGTCTTTATCTCTTTTGGTAAGGACACTAGTTATACTGGATTGGGGTCCACCCTAATGATTTCATTTTAAGCACCTCTTTAAAAGCCCCATCTTCAAGTACAGTCATATCCAGAGGTCCTGGGAGTTAAGATTTCAGCATATGAATCTGGGCGAAGTACAAGATTCAGCCCATACAGATGGTTACTGCACTGATATCACTGATTATTATTGATAATAATTGTCATAGTTACAATCCTTTATTCAGGTCTTTCTACGAGCCCTGTAACCTTCACGACACTCCGATAAAGTAGATATTACTCGCTGCAAGCTGCGGTTTAAAGAAGTTAGGTAATTGTACTGAGATCTAAGATATGTCACAAAGCCAGCTTTCAAGGTGTGTATTTTCAAGGCACTCCCTTCCGGGAGACATAGCTGGCAACATAAAGGACACTTCATTTTTGTAAAAGGCATGTGTGAAGCAGGCGTGTGTATGTGTGAGTAAAAAATGGTTTTCAGCTTTGTTTAGTAGGATTATGGGTGATTTTTGTTTTTTTTCTTTGTGCACCATTTTGCTTTCCATTCTCTTGTGTGTCCATGAACTGCACAATTAAAAGAAATTACAAAAGGCTATTTCTGTTTTAAGAAAAATCTGTATATCACTCAGTTTTACTCTGTTTTCTTTTTAGACATGTCCGTCTTAGATTGTCTCTATTCTGCTGGACTTGACACTCTGACATTCTCATCTCTGGGATACACCTGGACCCCTCCTTTGATACGTGGACAATGAGGACTGTGATGGAGTTCAAGGCACACGATTTAGGGCTGAAGTGAAAGCCTTGCTTTTGTCACCTCGCAAGTGCAACCAACGAAGCAAGTTTCCAGCGGAAATTTTTTTCTAAATTTTTTAATGTTTATTTAATTTTTGAGAGACAGAGCACAAGTGGGGGAGGAGCAGACAGAGAAGGAGACAGAATCTGAAGCAGGCTCGAGACTCTGAGCCGTCAGCACAGAGCCTGACATGGGGCTCAAACCCATGAACCATGAGATCATGACCCAAGCCGAATTCGGACGCCTAACCGACTGAGCCACCCAGGTGCCCCTCCAGCGGGAATCTTCTTACCAACGCTCTCTTGCCTTGGTCGGTGGCTCCAACTACTCTCAAGCCTCTGTTTCCCAAGCCTGGCAATTCAGACTGTAGGATGCCACCACCTGTGGGTGCCAGGATATCTCTCCCCAGATATTCACATAATAGCTTGAATGGGGAAGGCGACAGAGAGCCATGCTGAGCACATATTAAGAAATGCCAGGGTGAGGGGCGCCTGGGTGGCACAGTCAGTTAAGCGTCCGACTTCGGCTCAGGTCATAATCTCACAGCTCATGGGTTCCAGCCCCATGTCGAGCTCTGTGCTGACAGTTCAGAGCCTGGAGCCTGCTTGGGATTCTGTGTCTCCCTCTCTCTGTCTCCCCACCCCCCACTCGTGCTCTGTCTCTCCCTCAAAACAACATTAAAAAAAAAGAAAGAAAGAAATGCCAGGGTGGTATAGAATAAAAAATAATAATAAATTTCCTGATGTTGGACTTGAGCTCCAAGTTCACAAAGCAGTCACAACAGTATGACTTATGCCCAGCTATGACAGAGCTAGACTCTTACACTTTACCTCACTGTAATCCTAGTTTCACAGATTGTGATTTCATTGGGCATGTGGTTTCACATGTCTGTGGGGCACAGAGGCAACGAGGTGGAATGACCCAGGGGCAACACAAAAAAGAGTGGCATAAACAGAGGTAAAGAGAGCCCGTGAGCCCCAAGAGAAGGAAACAGCTTCTTCTAACTCTCGCCAATTATGGCCAAACAGCAATGAGGACCCCGTGTTGGCCTGAGGTTTGGTTTTACAAATGCAGCCATGAATTCATAATTTTATGTCCAATCTCCCAGTTCTTAAAGCCACCTGTGTGGCTCAGTCGGTTAAGCTACTGACTCTTGGTTTCACTCAGGTCATGCATGATCTCACAGTTCCTGAGTTCGGGCCCTGACAGTGCAGAGCCTGTGTGGGATTCTCTCCCTCTCCCTCTGCCTCTCCTCCCATTTGCATGCTCTCTCTCTCAAAATAAATAAATAAACATCAAAAAAAATAATAAAAATAAATGTTCATTACTATTTTTAAAATTTGTAACATACTGCATAAGGCAAATAAAATACCTGCATGTTCAGTTTGGCCTCATGGGCTGCCGATTTGTGCCAGCCAACATGATTCCCCACTGCGAACAGTCCCGGCCACAGGGACTTAGTACAAGGAGGGACACCTAGTGAGAAAGAACTCCATCACTGACAGTGGCTTCAACCCCCGGGGCTGGTGACAGTCGGGGTGGTGACCCAGACACCTGTGAACTGTGTCATCCACACCAAAGTCTGGCCACATGGCTGCCACGATTGATCCCTGAAGTCCTGACCAAGCATTCTGATGTGCTCATTTCAGGAGAGGAAGTTTCCTCCAAGACCGGTCGGCCATGCCCCAGGACCGGTGTAAGGGAGTAGAGAGAAGGCCCGGCTGTTCAGGAGTAAACGTGGTACCAAGGACCTGAGTTTGGTTCAGGAAGTGAGTAGCTCCCCACTTCTGCTCCCATCCCTCAACTTTGGGGCCAGTTCGGGACCCTTCCTATGTACCAGTCTATGCTCTGAACCAAATCTCTGTCCTCCGCCTCTGTTCTGATATGCCAAAAACATAGACTTCTAAATTTTTCCAGGATGGAAGATTTTGGTTTAAACACCATTTGATCGTTTCACACCACCACCTCCTAAGATCAAAAATCCCTTTCCACTCTATCATGTGTCTGTTCCTGGTGATGCTGGTGCTGACAAAATCCCCCTGGGCAGAAGTCTTGAACTTCATTAAGAGATCCCCTAACATGGAAGGCATTTTCTTCCCCAGAGTGGAATATAGTTAAGTGATATTTGGCGAGGCACTGAAATTCTCTGGTTCTGGTCCTCCCAAAGAAACCTGAAATCTGGGGTGTTTTTTTGTTTGTTTGTTTTAAGTCAAACATTCTGATTTTTAAGTGTTGACAGGCATGAAATCATTTTTTAAGATGTATTATAGGGACAGACAAAGTATCTGCGGTTTTCTAAAACAAAAGGGTTGAGCTATAGAAGTTCTAAGACCTTATCCAGCTCTGATAACGACGGCAGCGGTGTTTGATGATTAATGGGTACTTTGCTTCAGGTGAAATGATCAAATTCGATTTCTCCAAGTAAAACTAGCCCTTAAGAGGCAGCTTCCTTTGAAGTACAGCCAGCAAAGGCAGCCGGTCTCACTGATTCTACTCTTCTCTTTCCCTTCCCCCACCCCCGAAGCTGCTCACCTATACATACTTTCTAACGATATATGGTATATGAGATACAAGGGGTGAGTGGTCAGGGCACACCTGTATCCTGCTTTCACTGTCACCTCCCCAGGGCTTAACCCGCCCCCCCCCCCCCGACCCACTGTGAAGCCTCAGTATGTCTGCAGAAAGTTCCCGGGAATATACCATTCAAGGTCCTAGTTTAATAATTGTGAGGTACGAAATTCCACAGGAGACTTATATTAAATACTGGCTATCACGAAAAACTTTAGATCATTAGCTAGAACCATCCAAGAATAATAAGTCAGATAAATATTATTTCTGCATGTTGTGCATTTAGACTTCTTCCCAGCAGCCGGCTCACATTTTTGGAGAGCACTTGGCTACACCATAACTCAAAACCTATCTTTACCTCTCAGCAGATACATGTGCTACTAACAGAAACACATTCCTGGGCCTTAATAAAAAAAAATTAATAAAAAAAAGCTGACAGACAGCTGAGCACAAAAATAAAGATAAATTAATCGAGTTCTAAAAGCAGATGTGGAAAGCACTGGGTTCTCCAAATGCCCTTGTTTCCTTTGGATCTGGGGGACTCACACGTGGTCCCACAGAGCAGAGCTCCTGAGGTAACTTCATGCAGGCACACCCTCCCTGACAGGGTTTTGACAACCAATCCACTTTTGAGGCTGTAATACTGTTACACTGATGCAGTTCTGAGGCTCTGGGTAGAGATCCGTCAGCTCTTCTCCAGCAGCTGAAGTGCACACCCCCAGCCACCTGACACGCTGGGCTCTCACACTGTAGGCCATGATACTTCTACCCTAACTGCCCCAGGGCCCACAGGGGTAAGTTGGCTTACCCCACACCCTACCTGCCCCTTCCCATGGCAACCACAACAAAGGTGCTCACCCTCTCCCTCTGCCTCATGACTGTCGCCATGCTTCTCCTGAGTGGCCTCTGTGGGCCACTCTGTGTTCTCCTCAGGAAACTGTGAGTTACAAAACTCTAAAACACTCTGCACTTTCTTCTCTGGATCTGCATCTGGCCTCACCATACTTCACCCAAGGTAATATGGTTGCGATGAGGTTCAACAAAGGGGCAATTGAAAGGTTTTTCTTGATTGTAAATGTCTGGTGTTCTGCCGGCAGCTGATGACCGTCTAAAAAGGCCTACAAGAGAGTTCTTCAAAGTCAGGAAAGGGTGACTCAACATGCGGGCTAGGAAAAATGATAGTTTCCTTATATAAAAACACAAAAGTCACACCCTGAGAAATCTGTCATTTACATCCCTCAGAAGGTACCGTCCTGGCACAGATTCTGGTCAGATACACCAAAATGCGCTGATGTTTGCACACAGTGCCCTGGTCACACCGAGTCTACTAGACTTAGCTCAAGTGGGGAAGGCAGGCAAAGGCACCTCCATTCCATGGAAAACAGAACGTCTCGTAGTAACCTGGAATGGAGGGAGCACTTGTTTCATTCTCCTGGAAGCATCTGGGGAGCTTCTGGCCTTCAATAAACAAACAATTGGAAAGGAAAAATCTGAAGGCAAGACCCCGGTGGTGGCGACGAAAGGGTGGAGCCTCTTCATATTTTAGGAAGAGGGGTCTGCAGCAAGGGTTTGGCCTCGGTGGCATTTTCTACACAGAGAAGCAGCACGCGGTTGACAGGACTCTCTCCTGGTTGTGTTTGGGTATTCTGGTTCTTAAAAATGTTGTTATTGACTTTGGCACCTTCCTGATACTGCAAACTGCAAGTTGATAAAAGATTGCCAGTTTAGCGAGAAGCATTAAGATGGAGACCTTGCTGAAGTAGCCTACGTCAGTAACAACTCTCCTGACCAGGCGACGCAATTCACACAGTTCACCATTTGGGACTGCGTGCAGCCAATGAGTTTACCCTGTCCTCGGTTAGGAGGAAGTGAGGGCTGAGATCTTCCCTCCTAACTCCGTCTGTGTGGCAGGCACTGGCAACCCTCAGGCCTACGGCCACTGCTTTCTCTCACCCCCTACCCCGAGAGTCCAGGAAGCCAGCCTCTCTTGCAGCTACGGGTGGTCACGTGACCCAATTCCCACCTGTGGGAGATGTCTGCAAGGGGCTTCTAACAAAAATACGGCCTTCTTGGTAAGGGCTGACCCCAGCTAGCAGGGCTGCCCTCCTCGACCCAGGCTTGGCTGCAGATCCATGTGGAGGTTTACACTGATGGTTTACTCTATAAGAACATATGTATACACTCCTAGATAAAGGTCACAAGAAATTAAATACATAGATGGCTATAGTATTAGTTCCGTAGAGAGATGTGTGTGTGTGTGTGTGTGTGTACTTTAAACATAACAAAAAACCTACTATGTGGACCCAGTATTCAGAATTAGGTAATTTTAGATTTATTTCCTTCCAGGAGGTTCAACTTAAGAACATCCATAAGTTACATAGAAAATAAACTAGAGGAGTCTCCCTTACCCTTACCTCTGTGCCTTCCCCCGTTCTAGGTGTTGGACCCGGGTGAAATGAAGGCTAAGGATGACAATCTCTTCAGACACAAAGGCTGCACTGAGAGGCAACAGCAGGACTAAGTGTGTGGTTCATTTGTCTACACACAATCCAGAAGTATCCATGTTTTCATTATGGGGAGAGAAATCATCAAATTCATCCTTAAGCCATCTCTACTGACAACTCTTCATGAGGATCGACCCCATGCCCAGGAAAAGATTGAAGATGGGCAGAAAGAGGCAACCTCCCAGCCTCCCCAGCACCGTGGAGAAGTGGGAGGCTGAGGAACACTCTCTCTCACGCACACACTTGGCATTTATCAAGAAGAACAGAAACCATTAGAGCTGCCTTGAAAATACATCCTTAAATTTTTTTTTCTTAATGAGTCCTAAGTTTTCTCTCTCGCTTTTTGCTTCATGGCTCCCCAGGGACAGGGTCCAAGAGGGAAGGACTCAGTTTGCTGTGCTGGGTAACAACACAGAACAGGAGGCTTCTCCTCAGGGTCAAACACAACAGGAACCACAGGAGACAGTTTCACTCTGCCCGTCTCATTCAAGCCTGACCATGGATATCTGATATCTGATACTAAATCATGTTTCACATACTTGTCCTTCACCCAAGGGAAAGGGAAAAGAGGTATTTTTCCCCCCCACGTGAACATGGGAGATACAGCTGTGGGGTTACAGGTATATGTGGAGAGGAGACAAGATGTTGTACCCCCCGCCCCGGGCACAGCCCCTGCTTGACCATGCCCAACCGAAAGGGACTTCATTAGGCAAACTCCTCCACATCTTTGAGTCTCCAATCTTCCAGTTGCAAAATGGAGTTAATATTGAACTACGTTAAATCTCTCCTTTGACCTACAGTCAAAACTGTTGATAGCAGTCATTTCTTAGAGTCCAGCCTATTAATTCCTGCTCTCCCTTGTCATGTTTTTATGGGATCAAATAAAATTATTTATATGAAGGTGGACAAAAATATTATAACTGAGAAGCATTAACTTTATGAACGGGAACAGTAATCAGTGCTTCAAACTTCACACGTACCTCACTTAAAAACAAAACAAAACAAAACAAAACAAAACAACAAGGGGCACCTGAGTGGCTCAGTAGGTTGAATATCTGACTCTTGATTTCAGCTCAGTTCATAATCTCGTGGTTCGTGGGACCGAGCACTGAGTCAGGCTCTGGGCTGACAGTGCAGAGTCTGCTTGGAATTCTCTCTCTGCTCCTCTCCTCTCTCTCCCTCTCTCTCTCAAAAAATAAACATTTTTTTTAAAAAAAAATGAAATTATACAGATAGCTTTCAGAATCGTTCCTTAAAATGCAAGTTCTGGGCCCACCCCAAACCTACCGAGTCACAAACACAAGACCCCGGCAAGGAATGTGCACTTCTGGCAAGCACTGTCAGTAATAACCCAAGTTATTGATTTCCCAGGAAATAAATTGGCTTCATTCGCTTTGGGTGACTTTCTGCTGAAATGTAGGCCCCCTTAGTGTGTTCTTTTCCTCACCAAATAAAAGGGATTGTAGGGAACCTACCGTGAAGGAGTTTTTCCTTAATAACCAGGAAGAGATGTTAGGTAAAAATCAGTAAAATTCATTCAGTCACTGATTAGTTACCAGGAAGCGATAAAACCTGACGAAAGTATCATCTTTTGCTATGGGGCATCTTTATCATCTTATTCTGTAATCCAAGTCTTTTTAAATGTTCTCAGTATTGAAGTTCTGGAGGCGATGCCAGGCCCCGGATGTTGCAGCGGAAAATCAGAACTTACCCCTCAGAATGTAGTTCTGATAGTTCTGGTCTGCCTCAGCTCCCACCTTGATCAAACACGTCAGACCTTCAGCCACTACAAATTCATGCACCAAATCCTTGTCGTCCTGGGCAGGAAAGGAGAGAGAAAAGAGACTTCAAATACTGTCCCGGGCCATCCTCTGTCCACGCTGTTGAAACTATGTACGAGCCTTTGAAGCCAGACTGACCTCTAAAGAGTGTTCTGCTCTATTCAAATGAGGCATCTTAACTGTTGCCAGAGGAATTTTACAACCAGTCTCCACGTTGTTGTTTGCCAAAGACCAATTATTGCCTGCTGGGCAATCTAATAAAGATAAAGAATGAATCCCCTGTCAGGAGTATTTATAGTGTTCTGTTTTTCATTCTTCAGAAATCACCAGGCTCTGCTCCCCCACAGGTCCCTCAGGACTGGCCACACGAAGCTTGCTGGGTTTTAGCAACAGGAAATGTTCGACCGACTGCAGCACAGACCATCAAGTGGAGGATTCAAAGCCACTCGTGGGTTCCAAAAGACAGTCCTTACGGTCAGCGGTTACAAGGGTCTTGCACATGATATCTAAGTGAGGAAGCAGTTTCTCCTCCTCCTGAGCTGGGTTGTTCACGGGACCAGCCGGGAGGCAGAGCGAGCGCACAACCAGCCATGCATCAGGAAGCGGTAACACCGCTCCCGCACAGGGGCTGCCTCGGCACATCGGCAAACTCAGGTCACAGGATGCAGGACATGGAAGGAACTTCAGGGACCATCTAATGTGGTGTTTCTCAAAGAGAGGTGTCCAGACTCACAGGCAGCACAAGCATCACCTGGACACTTGTTAGAAATGCAAACACCCCAACTTACTGCATAGAAAACTCTACCTTGAGGCTCAGCAATCTGGGCTTAACGCATCCCCCAGGTGACTCAGAGATGCTCAAGATAGTTCTCACCCTGACTCCTTCACATAAGGATTATCTGAGGAATCTTTAAAAAGAACTAGGAAGTAGGTCCCTGCCCAGATGAATTTCATCAGAATTTCTGAGGGTGGGGCCCTGGCTGTTAACTTCTCCAGGAAATCCTAAAGGGCAACCAGTCCAAGGCCCATTGATCTAAGCCTACCTTCTCTTTCCAGAAGACTCAAAACTTGGGCTGAGATCACCTATGTCCAGCGAGCCCCCAAGCCCAATCATTTTTTGTAGTACCAAGCCCTGTTGAGCTCTATGAGAGGGATTTTTCCACTACCATTTCAGGAGATTTCCTCAATTGGACAGTGCCTGGTCTCAAACACAGCTAGCGTAAGACTGGTACATTCATCTTCAATTATAACAACAGAGCAAAAATTAAAAAAAACCTCAGTGATGTAAATAGTAGGAAGCTTAATGGAATAATGAACGGTTATTATTATAGGGATGGTTAGCAACCACAGTTTATCTCCAAAAAAGAAAAAAATAATTTAGACACACGGGCATAATTCTCCTGTCCCTATGTGAAATTAGCCCCTCATTTTGATTTTATGGCATTTTCCAATTATATGGATGGAGGACTTGAGCTAAATGTGGGCAGGCCAGGCGAAGGCTCCCTTCGAACCAAGAAAACACTCCTAATGTTCAGAGGGCACTGGGGAGGGGGAGGGATGCTTGTGCCCTGAAGGTAATGAAAGACAGCTGTGTTAACTCAGACTCTAAGATAATCATGGCTTTGGAAGCAAGAGAAAATGGGACAATATCATGAGTTTTTGGAAAATTACTTTACACTCGTACGTATAACGGAAATAAAAATAATTCTCCCTCCATCCATATCCTTTTCCACCAGCATATGTGAAAAGTGAACATTTAGATGAGCTCATGTCTAGTCAGAAGGTTTTTCCAAGCATGTAACAAATGTTTATTACTTGAACTAAAACTAGATTCACACATGACTTCATGGTGAAAAAGTGAGAACAAGCCCTCAAGAAACCACTCAAGCTAATCACTAATATTAATACAGCCCGAGCTGGCTGCCTGGCCAAGGTGCTCAGGAAAACTCGGACCAGGCAGACAGTGTTTATGAAAATTCAGAACCTTAACTAAAACTTATGGACCTCTGTAGATAAGGCACTTAAGAAACAGGCATTTGTGGATAATAAATTGTGGAGAATGTCCTCCAAATTGGCAATGTAGGAGATTTTGAACATGTATCCTAAAATATTTAGGCATTAATCAATGATATCTAAAACACTGGTTTTCAACTAGAATGAAATCCAAATATTAACACTAACTGATCAGGGATTGCCCTGCATTTCAGAATTTTCTACCCTAGCTATACTTCGACCTGCGATCTTTTGTTTTGTTTCGTTTTAAATGCCTATTAGTCAAGGAATATTATTCAACTCAACCAATGGCTTGGTATTTTACACCTTTATACTCTAAGTTCCAAAAAGAGCCCCCTGCACACAGAAAACCCAAGATGATTGAAATGCAGATGTGGGTATGGCAGAGGCGATCCAAGCCCCAGACAGCTCACAGCCGGTATAATCCATTCAATGCCCGGTGACGCCTGCCTCCTTTAGAGCTGTTTTGTGCCCACATGTGTGGTCTTCTGAACAGATTCTAAACTCCTGGTGGCAAACACCTTCTTCCTTGACTACGTAATACCAGCAAAAGCTGCTCAAAAATATCCGCTTGATGAACAAACGGTAGAAATGACATACCTGAGAACTCAGAATTAACACCACCGAAGAGACTCAGCGAAGGAATGTGCAACAAAGGCCCAAACATGTTCATTTTGTTTTGTTCCTAAAGTTTTTCACCATGGAAAACTTTAAACAAATACAAAAGAAGACACAACAGTTGCGTGAACCTCAGGTGCCAATCAACTCCTACCAATCCTGTTTCCTCTATCGCTCCATGTTAATCGGTCTGTCTGCTGCTGCCCTATTCACTTAAAGCGAATCCCAGACATCACAACATTTAATCCAGAAATACTCCAAGAAGCATCTCCAAAATACAGAAACTCTTTTTCAAATTATGTACTCACAATAAAAAACTAATGCTTTAACATTATTAAATGTCCAGTCCGTGACCAAAACTCCAACTGTTTCATAAATGCTGTTTTGTTTTTTTTACATCTTGTACCAGGATCCAAACAAGATCCACATGTGGCATTCAGTTGCTAAGTTTTAAAGGTCTTTTTAATTCATCTTTTGTTTTCCTTGAAATGCATGTGTTAAAGAAACTAGGTCATCTGTCCTGTAGAGTCGCCTACAGTCGACTTCGTTCATTACACCACTGTGGTGTAGATTAATACGTGCCTCTGTCCTGGGTCATTTATAAACTGGTACTGCACAGGGAGACATGATGAGACCCAGAGTTGACTTTGTTGGCTTAAGCACACCACCAGTGGTAGTGTGAATCTGCCTGAGGAGCCACAGACAGTCTGGCCTTATCTCATTTCCACCATGTCAGCAAGTGTTGATGCTCAATGCCTAGATCAATTCATATTTGCAAATTCACATTTGCAAAACTGTGATATCTTAATTCTATTATTCCTCCTTATTCCTAGAAGAGTATTATAAAAACTTTCCTTCAACTACTGTTTCATTATCCTAAAGTTCACATAGAGAAAAGTATAATACCTAAGTATTTTATTATTTTTAGTGCAATTGTAAAACTCCTGGAAGAAAACATAGGCAACAATTTTTTTGACATCAGTCCTAGAAATGCTTTTCTAAACATCTCCTAAGGCAAGGGAAGCAAAAGCAAAATTAAACTATTGTGGCTACACTAAAATAAAAAGCCTTTCCATAGTAAAGAAAACCATTAACAAAGCAAAAATGCAACTTACTAACTGGGAGAAGATGTCTGCAAATGATCTGATAAGGGGTTAATACCTAAAATATAATAAAGAACCTAAACAACTCAACACCAAAACCAAAACAAAACAAAAAAACCACAAACACATACACACACACACACACACACAAAAGAAACAACCATCTGATTCAAAAATGGGCAGAAGACCTAAATAGACATTTTTCCAATGGAGACATACCGATGGCCAACAGACATGTGAAAAGATGCTCAACATCAATCATCAGGGATATGCAAATTAAAACTATAATGAGATATTACCTCACACCTGTCAGAATGGCTAAGATTAAAAACACAAGAAATGACAGGGGTTGGGGAGGATGTGGAGGAAAAACGGAACCCTTATGCACTGTGAGTTGAAATGCAAGTTGGTACAGCCACTGTGGAAAACAGTATGGAGGTTCCTCAAAAAATGAAAAATAGAGTTACTAGATGACCCAGTAATTCCATCATGAGGTATTCATCCAAAGAAAATGAAAATACTAATTCAAAAAAATATATATATACTCCTCTGTTTATTGTAGCATTATTTACAAGATCCAAGATATGGAAGCAACACAAGTATCCATAGATAGATGAATAAAGAAGATGTGGTATATCTATCTATAGACAAACATATCTATGTCTATAGATAGATATACATACATACATATCTATGTCTATAGATAGATATACATACATACAGTGGAATATTACTCGGCCATAAAAAGGAGTGAGATCTTGCCATTTACAGCAACATAGATGAACTTAGAGGGTATAATTTTAAGTGAAATCACTTGAATTTAAGAAACAAAACAGAACCAAAAAGAGAGTAAAAAAAAATAGACTCAAATACAGACAGCTAGCTGGTGGTTGCCAGAGGGAATGGGTGGGGGGGCGGGGAATGTATGAAACAGGTGAAGGGAATCAAGGGCAGTATAGATGAGCATATAGAATTGTTGAATCATTGTATTATACACCTGAAACTAATATAACACTGCATATTAATTACACTTCAATTTATAAATTTTTTTAATTCCAAGGGTAAGGTAAATGTGAGATTCTAAAACTTTACCCATTTTCATTTAACCAGATGGCTCACTAGCATCTAAGATGACCTATTCATTTTTACTTTTTAGTGTCACTGTGAACTCATCAGTGCAAACTTACCGGATGTGTTTCAAGCCATTGTAATTATCATCCTTATTGATATTGCTATTTTCTAACCACCCAGAAGAAGACCCTTCAACATGTTCCTGAGTTCTTTTGGCAAGAATCCTAGGAGTATCTGATACCTTCCTTGCTTCCTTGCTTTAAGTTTTTTCTTTAACCCATTTCCTACTCCAAGCTTGGAATCAGCTATTTCTCCAAGGAGCTCTGGTTCCTTTCAGTACCTTAACATCACAGCCTTGTGGCTAGTGGTGCTTTTGGTAATAGGCTAACCATTGCTCCTAATGCTTTTCAGTAAACTTGGAGCTGGGAATATGCTTAGCTGCTTGTTTGTTTTTAGATAATAAACACCATGGGTTCATTCTGATACTTCCAATTAAATTCAAGAATACAGAATTCTTAACCTTTATCTTTCTATCTTCTTCTTCCTCCACACGCCAAGAATCTTCATGTTTAACAACACTAACAATGACCAAATTAGAACATATATACCTGTCTTAGAACAGCAATACGACACCAGCAGCAGCAATGGAATTATTGCAAACAGTTGACTGTGTGTGTGGTTCCTTTTGTTCTTAGAATATATCTACTCAAAGTACACAAATCACAATGATTTAAAGTCACTTGGACTAACTGATTCTTCTCTATTCAGTTCTGCCACCAACTGGATACTCAATGAGGTGAACATGGGTTTTGAAAGAAGTCAAAGCTGAACAGAAATATCAGGCAGGCTGAGGGACTAAATGAGTTAGGGTGAGGAGTGGCATGAGCTTGGCCCTCTGGTGGCACACTAAGAGTCCAGCCCAACTGCAGTTGGGGATCTGAGTTAAAGAAAAGAATATAATCAACGGTAAACAAGTTTCATTTTGTTCGGCTAAGGAACAGGGAGACACAGACTGAACTTGGGGACAATAAGCATAATGTTTACTAAATTAGAAACCAGAAAAACTGAAGACATCTTCGGACATCTTCTGGAAGACTATCCAATTCACCCACTCTATTCACCCATTGCTTACACAGCCCCAGACACTGTGCTTGGCCCCGAAGACCCAGTGATGAAATCCAGGGAGCTTGCAGCTAGACTAAGACAAGTCCCTTAAGTTCTATACTACAAGCAAAGCTCAGAGAACTTCAAAGGTATTTGGAGAGGCTGGACCTTCAAAGGTCACTTAGGGAGAGGGACACTAGCAAGAGATAGAAGCAATAGGTCCAGGGGAAAAGGTGCAGAAAAGGAAGGGAGCAGCTTGCTCCCAGAATGCAACCATAAGTATAATTCAGGATGCATCCAAGGGCAGAGAATTGGGCAGCAGAGGCCAGACCCATGAGGGCTTCGCTCCTATACTGAGAAATTCAGATGTAATCTAGAAGGCTACATGGAACCAGCAAGAGAACGACTTCCTTAAACCCCTCTGGTAGAAAATTAAAGAACAGACTGAGATGGAGAGAACCAAAAGCAGCCAGTGCCCATGGACAGATGCTGCCATTTTTCCAGAAGAAACAGTCTGAACCATGGTAGACCCCAACCCCAAGGTGTTTCAGAGACCCTGAAGCATGAGGAGCAATGACTCAGTAGGTTCCCCACTATAACTGTTGGAACAGCCAAGAGGACTCATGTTCAGAAATGTTAACACCGAGAAGGGACTCTGCTCTGTGAGAAGGTTAAGGGCATGACTGAACAAGTTTTAGGAACAACAGGATGAGAATGTGCAGATGGGATGGATTGTTGGCCTTTTTGGCATCCATGAAGGGGAACTGCCACTCTGGCAGAACTATCACTGACAGGGGAGCCTGGGTGGCTCAGTCGGTTGAGTGTCCGACTTTGGCTCAGGTCATGATCTCATGGTTCATGAGTTCGAACCCCACATCAGGCTCTGTGCTGACAGCTCTGAGCTTGCTTCAGATTCTGTGCCTCCCTCTCTCTCTGCCCCTCTTCTGCTTATGCTCTGTCTCTCTCAACAATTAAATATTAAAAACAAAAAAACTTAAAGAACCATCACTGACAAAGAAAATTTAAGATTATGTATTAGACAAGAACTGAAGTGGAATATACCCTAGGAATATACAGACACTCAATGCAAATGCCTTTTCCTGACTCTGCCCAGGCAGCAGTCTCTCCCCTCCTTTCTTGGCTGTGTCTCTCTCTCCTCTGCCATGTCACATGAGTGAGTGTCTTGCAGCTTGCCTGCTCTCCTGTCCTAGCCTTCTTCACTAGGACCAGGACTTTCTCAGGCCAGGGGAAGAGGGAAGGCTTAGGAGGAAAGGAGAAAACAGACCCTGTACATGTGCCCAAGGGACACGTCCACGGCAGCATGGTTTCTGTAACAGCCAACGTTGGGAATAAATCAAACCACTGCCTATAGAAGACTCAACAAAGCCAATCATGCTTTGTTCCTATAACAGAATACTCAGAGCTGCGTCAGTCATGCCCACATCTATCCCATTTTCAGTAAATACGCTGGAGTATGATCCATGCAGCATTAACATGTACAAAGTAACAGACGAAGGTATAGATAATTCTTGGTGAACATTCACCAACAGCATGGAAACATGGACAGAGAGGGGGCCTGGGGTGGGAGGAAGACGATGGTTGGTATCAGGGACAAGACAAGACCTCGATTATATCGGCAGTAGGGTTTTCTTTTTTAAAAAGTCTGAAGCCAATATGGAAAACCATGAGTTGGTAAAGTTGTCTTTACTTCTTAGGTGTGAAACATTTGATATGGTAAAAGTACTCTCAACTGAGACTCTGACTGAATTGGCATTTTAATCTAAAGAAACTTCTGTCACCAGTAAGAAGCAGAAGCAAGTCTGTATTTGATTCCGCAAACAATGCAAAAACAGGACCGAGGAGCACATTTGTCATCTTTTTTTTACCTGAAATATCTGCTTCAGGGAGAAAAGGGCCCTTCTTAAATCTCGCCCACTGGAGTTGTACAGCTTTTCTGAAATAAAAAACAAAACAAAATTAATTAAGCTGACTCGATGAATGGTAAAAACACACTGAGAATATGAACAATGAACAGAATGTCCACTGGAGAGATGAGGAGACTGAATGCAGTTAAGATACTGACCTCGCCTCAGATGGTACAGAGAATCGTCCAGGCTGCTACACGTAGCTGGAAGAGGGGGTAAGAGGGTTTTGGGGGCCAACACCCCACATGCACTCTCAGCTTCCACTCCCTCTCTCCAGACTTCTAGTCCCAGCTGTTTGTAGACTATTGTACTTGATGGCTGACCATATCCAGAAAATGACCAGGGTCATGAGGGAATACATCCCCTCACCTCCCTCCTTCCTGGCCGCACAGCCCCGGGACCACTGTGCTTTCTGCAGTTGGGCTCAGCTTTGAAGCACCTCTTTTTCTCTGGGATCTAATGGCCAAGGGCATTCAAGACCCAAGGGCAGCACGGGATGCTGTGCGGGATTAAGGACTGGATTCCTTGGTGATGGCCCTCCAAGCAGCCTTAGCTCTGTCTGCTCCTGGGCTCTCACTCATGTTCAAGGATGAGTCTGGCCCTGAGCAAGGTGGATGGAGGAGTCCTGTGTCAGATTTCTATGCCTCAAGACTCGGGTCATTTTCTACAACTCCAGTGTTCCCTCAGTCATATTTAACATGTTCTCGTTTGGTCAGGCCTAGTGAATCAGAAGGTGACCCTGACCTAGGACCCATCCTCCAGAGGTCACAACAAGACAGGGAGACAAATGAATATGCCACAATTATTAGTTTGCCAATGGAGCAGAGCTACAAAAGCGCCAAGGGCACAAAGGAGAAGGGAGAAACCAGTTATTCCCGCATACGTAGAATGCCTGGGAGCACAGACTGCTCAGCTTCACACAACTCAAGCTTGGCCCTGACTCAGGTGATTCAGGTGGCAGGTTAGGTTCCTAACATCAGGTACCAGACTGTCCCCAAAAAAATCACCCAACATCTATTTCCTAAGTGCCTGCCGGGAACTGTTCTAGGCACCAGGTAGTGAAGAGTGAACTTAATAAGAGCAACAACTAAGCAGTCAGCCTGTATTTTGAACTCGGTGTCACCACCTACTTGGTATATGACCTTGAACATAGTTTACTTTTTCTAAGTCTTGGATTCTCTGGTCTATAAAATGAGAGCAGGTAACAATAGATCTAGAAGACAATAGTTTTGTGTTAAATCAAACACTGATAGGGTAAAGGCGGATACCAAATCACTTAAAATGTTAAGAATAAAGCAGTCAATAGCACTATTACCCTGGTGGCTGGCCACTCAGAGCTTCAGTTTCAGCATATGGGGGGCAATGCCCAGAATGTCACAGACTTGAGTGGAAGGGCATGGAATACACAGGTCTATAGGAGTTGGCAGAAGTCTGGTCATGAGAAGAATATTTCCATTTTGCACAGTAACTCTGAAAGTGAACAGGATCCCACTTTAGATTTAAAGGGATGTAGGGCAGGCAGGACTCAGCATTCGCATGGTGGTAGCTTCCCCCAGAGGCCTCCCCACAGACATCTTGCCCTCTTCCCATCCACTTTCCAGAGCACGGCCAGAAGGACTGGGTGACCATCCGATGACGCTACTGCTCCCATTTAAACCCTTCAATGGCTGCCCTTGCACTGAGAATCAAATCCAAAATCCTCTACATCACCCATCAGGCCCTTGATCATGCAGCCTGGGCCCCTTCCCTCCCTGAGCTGCAGACTCTCGGGTTTTCTCCAGGCAGCGTGGGCAGGTCAGGTTCCTCCAGACTTGAAACCTATGAAGATGCTCAGTAAGTGGTAGAGGCTAGATTATGTCTGATTGGGGGTCTTGGGGTGGGTGGTGTCTGACCCCAAGTCCTTCTCACTGTTTGACCACCATAGAAGCTACCACATCTAAACAATATACATTGCATGATCACTTATTAATTGTGAAGAGTTTTGATTATGAGAGAATGCTCTGCCTTCCTAAAAACAAGTATCTGAGAAAACTCTAGAGGAATCAACCACCCCTAAAATGAACATCTAGTTTATCACAGAGGCCCAGATAACTTTCAACCTGACCTCTAAAATGTCTTCAGGACCTCAAAATAATAAATAAATGGAGTTAACTGCATCGCCCCCGGGGTCTGGTCCTTGGGGTGATCACTTCTTCAGTTTCTACAGCTGACATGTCAGATTTCTCAAGTCCCCCCCAAAATTTTGGGTTTTGCCAGTACCACTTCTAATCAATAAGAATAAATCTATCAGATGCAAGCATGGGGCTATAGAAGTGCTGAAGAAAAGGGGCAGATTTATCTTATCCAGGAAGAGGATCAGGAGAGAGAGTCAATTCTAAGTACCTCTTTATAAGGTAGTGAGGCTTGCAGTAGACTTCCTTGCATATATACCACTGGGTAATCAGCAGATTTAGGTCTTAGGTGAATTCACAATATCACAGAGCCTCCCTTAGTTACCAATGATCTGTCCTGGCTTCTGATTCATGTGAATGAAAACTACAGTTAGTTGTGTTCAGATTGTTAAGGTTTTAGTGCTTGGTACTATAGTCAAAATCAGTTATTTTTAAACAAATTTAGCTGAAAATGACAATATTTTGTTGAGAATTTTTTACATCTGTATTCATAAATATTGATTTGTGTGTAGTTTTGCTTCCCTTTAATGGTGTCAATGTTGAGGCAATGGTGATCTCATGAGTTGGGAGTATTTCCTCTTCTTCTACTTTCAGCACAAGTCTGTGTAGAGTTCGTATTCTATATTCCTTAAATGTTTGGCAGAATTCTCCAGGGGAAGCTACCTGGGCCAGGAGTTCTCTTTATTGGAAGGTTTTCAACTATGAATTCAATTTCTTCAATTAATGTAAGGCTCTTCCGATTATTTCTTCTTGAGTGACCTTTAATCATTTGTGTCTTTCAAGGAATGTTTCCAATTCACCTAAGTTGTTAAATATATGGGCATAAAGTTGTTCATAATATTCCCCATCTTTTTATTGACTATGGCAATTTCCTTTCTTATTCCTGTTATTGGTAATCTGTGTCTTCTTTTCTGTTTAACTTGGTCTGGCTAAAGATGAATCACATTTTATTGAACTTTTCAAAGAATTTTTGATTTCATTGTTCCTTCCTTTTCTGATTTTTATACCATTCTTCCTTCTACTTGCTTTCAGTCTGATTTTTTTCCTACCTTCTTAAGGTAGAAATTCAAAAGACTGATTTGAAACCTTTCTTTTCTAATGTAAGTAGTTAATGCTATAAACATCTTTATACATTATTATTGATACATTATTTTTGTTTTCATTCAATTCAAAAATTGAATGAATGATTAATAGTTCATTCAATTCAAAAGGGAATAACTTAATTCTGTGATTTTTATGACCTATGGTTTCTTCAGAACTCACACTGTTTAACTTCCAAATATTTGGGAATTGTCCATGTATCTTTTTGTTACCTATTTCTAGTTTTTTTTTTTTTAATAAGTTGATAAGAACTTTTTATTTTGCCTTTCTCCATTTTTCAAGCTTATGTAACAGAATATATCATCCTTCTTTTTTGGAATTTATTTTTTAATTTAGATTCAAGTTAGTTAACATATAGTGTAGTATTGCTTTGAGGAGAATTTAATGATTCACTACTTACATATAACACCCAGTGCTCATCCCAACAAGTTGCCCCTCTCCTTTTTTTAAGTATGTTTATTTTGAGAGAGAGAAAGCATGCACGTGAAGAGGGAGGGGCAGAGAGAGGGGGAGAGAGAGAATCCCAAGCAGGCTCTACCCTGTCAGCATGCAGCCTATTGCAGGACTCGAACCCACAAACCCTGAGATCATGACCCGAGCAGAAACCAAGAGCTGGACGCTCAACCAACTGAGCCACCCAGGCACTCCCAACAAGTGCCCTCTTTAATGCCCATCCCCCCACCCATCTTCCCTCCAGTAATCCTCAGTTTGTTCTCTATACTTAAGAGTCTCTTAATGGTTTGTCTGTCTGTTATTTTATTTTTCCTTCCCTTCCCCTCTGTTCATCTGTTTTGTTTAAATTCCACATGAGTGAAATCATAGGATTTGTCTGTCTTTGCTTGACTTACTTTGCTTAGCATAATACAGTGTAGTTGCATCCAAGTTGCTGCAAATGGCAAGATCTCATTCTTTTTGATCACTGAGTAATATTTCATTGTATGTACATATAAACCACATCTTCTTTATCCATTCATCCATCGATGGCTATTTGGGCTCTTTTCATACTTTGGCTATTATTGATAATGCTGGTATAAACATTGGGGGGTATGTGCCCCTTCAAATCAGCATTTTGGTATCCTTTGGATAGATACCTAGTAGTGCTGTTGCTGGGTCCTAGGGTAGGTCTATTGTTAACTTTTTGAGGAACCTCCACACTGTTCTCCAGAGTGGCTGCTCCAGTTTCATTCCCACCAACAGTGCAAAAGGGCTCTGCTTTCTCCATATCCTTGCCAACATCTGTGGTTTCCTCAGTTGTTAATTTTAGTGGTTCTGACAGGTGTGAGGTGGTATCTCATGGTCACTTTCGGTTAGTATTTGCATGGTGTAGAGTTTCTTGTAGTTACAGTTGCAATTTTTTTGTATCTAGTCTGACAATCTCTTTTAATTGATATGCATCCACCACATATTTTTAACGTCTAGGACATCACAAATGACTCTTCAGTGGCACTAGAACAGAAGACCTCAGGGAGGCCTGATGGTGCCTTTCATGCTCTGATGAGAAACATCCTTGTACAAATGCCAAAAATATCTTCGAGCGGTGCCAAAACACTCTCCCTTTTTTGGCCAAGTCTCTCTTAATTAAACAAACTACAATTTCCATTTGAAGAGTACTTTCTATTTCAATTGTCCTTAATTAAAAACAAAGACTATTTATAGTTATTCATTTTATTTATTTATTCAACTTTGTTTCAAATAATTATTTAATGAAATAGTAAAGTTGCCGAGTAATTCTTTGATGCCAGAGAATTCTCACTACAAACTTCAGAGAAAGATTCACATATTTTAACGTAGTTTTGCCTTTTTAATATCAAATCTGAAAAGACCAGCCATCTTATTTAAGAATGTTACAGATTTTGGCTGAAGTGTCCTGTAAAAGGCTAAATGTTTTCTCATCTCATGTTAAAACTACTAGGTGAGGTCTACATCAGAAGTCCTTCCAATTTGGCATCTGTTAAATTGTAGTTTGCTTTTTTTTTTTTTAACTCTTCATGAAAGTGATTAGCCGTGATGTTTCACTTTTATGGACCAAGGTATCTTCTCCCCAAGTATGACAAAACCTTTTTTACTTTCTATGCAACTGACATTTTTACCAATGTCATGCATTGGTCTCCATAATGTGAAAACAACACTGCAATCATCACCATTGTGGTTGAAATTAAAATGACCAATTATTTATTCCAAGAGAAAAAAGTCTAATTTTGATAAGATCATTGATATTGCCTTTCTAAAAGAACCAAGATCATGGTGTAAAATGAAATCACAGTGCTTAATTAAAACTCAAAATTGCTGTCTATTTTTCAAACACAGTGATACCAGATAGCCTCTATACTCACCCTGACCTGTTCTATTGTTTCTTCACATACATTTTAGGAGACAGCAGTGTTTACTTTGAGAACAAATAGAATGAGGAACTAAGCACGTTTCTAAGTGAGATACAGGCGTACGTTGGAGATATCCCAAGTTCAATTCCAGACCAATGCAATAAAGTAAGTATCACAATAAAGTCAAGAGAACTTTTTGGTTTCCCAGTGCATATAAAAGTTATGTTGACACTATACCATCATCTATTAAGTGAGCAAGGCTATTATGTCTAAAAAAACAATGTACATAATTCAAAAATAACTTTATTGCTAAAAAGCTAACCATCTGAGCTTTCAGGGAGTAGGAATCTCTGATTACAAATCACTGTAACAGACACAACAATAAAGGAGTTTGAAATACTGTGAGAATTACCAAAATATGACAATGAAGTGAGCAAACGCTGTTGGAAAAATGACACCAATCGACTTGCTTCATTCAGGGTTGCCATCGAGCTTCCACATTTGTAAAGAAATTGCACTAGCTGCCAAGGGTGATCACGTGCAATTGAATGAGATATGCCTATGTCGTTTATCACACTGAGAGGCGCACACAGCACCTGCTGGTAGAGGACCAGCCAGCACGCATCTCATCGCATCCGGTATTGTGCTCAACCCAGTGACCACCGAGAGCCTTTCGCGGTCGTTCAAGGGCAGTCCACACAGGCCAAAGGAGAAGCACTCCTTCCCACAGCCCAGGTCCCAGCTTCCTCGATTCAGGGTTAACCATCCCATGGGAGGCACGGTCTGGAGCTTTAACTGCTGGCCACTCTCCGGAGTTCAAGAAACTAAGTGTTCTATTTGTATCACATCCGGGCCTCACCATATGGAAAGTCAGACTCACCATGGCTGTGCAGCCCTCCCTTTCAGGTTAGACTAGAGTGTGAAGGACTCACCTAGGAACAGGGCTGGCCTGGCAGCTTCCTGAAGGTATGTCTGACACAGCTCTCGGATGCAAATGCATCAATCACTCCTCTTTTAGAAGCAGCCTGTCTATGCAGAGTCCAGGGGCGAGTCCCGGTGCTGGCTTCCGGGAGTGCATGCAAGGCTTCCTTACAAAGGGGTGACAGAATCGTGGCCCTCTCTTGCTTGGCCCTCGGTACCCGCGGCCTCTGCTCTCTGCGCGCGTGCACATCCATGTGCGCATCGGGCTTCGGCCTGTGAACGAGGAAGCAGGGCTTGGAGGCCCTCTTACTCTCCAAATACACCCCATACACCGTGCAGACTGTTCTAATGGGTTCTGAATCCCGAGGGAGGGAATTCCATAGGTCTCTATTGCCTGAAAATCAGGTAACGCGAAAGAGAAGGTCTCGAATGTAAAGCAGGGAGAGCGGCCCAGAGTCCACCCCATGCCAGCAAGAGGGCAGCTCCAGAGGCTTCTCCGTATGCAAACTTTGCATTTCTCCCAGGAGCTCGCAGAGCCTCTCCCTGTTCCTCTTTGTCCACCTACAGTGTGAACACATGCCAAGGAGCATGCAGCCTCTACAGGGGGTGGGGATGGTGGTGCAGGAGAGACAGATCCGGCCGCCCCAGACGCAGCTTCAGAGTCCTAAGTCAGAGCACTGAGGAATAAGATGCTCATGGTAAGTGAAACATAGTCCTTCCTGGCAACTATGGAAAAAAAAAAAAACAACATAACAACTCAGAGCTGAATCCTTGTGTGTAAAAATCAGGGCTGGGTTCAGGTTGGAGTCCAGAAGATTTGCCAATCTCACAAAGCTTAGAGACAGCCAGGTGGGAGGTATGCAAAGGGGAACCCTGCCTTCCACCAGCACAGCCCCAAGGGGGGACACAAGTCTTGACAGCTCTGGTGGCAGAAGGTCCCATGCAAGAGGCCGTGCCGGTCCCAGTAATTGGGTGAAACTATAAGGGGCCGATTATGCGTCCATTCTTATTAAAGTCAAGCACAGCCCATGGTTGCCCAATCAATGAATGTGTTTATTCTCCCATCTTCTGCCAAACTCGATCTGCCCAGGGTGCAGTCATTTGTATAGCACTAGCCTTTGTGTAAAAGGCCATTTAGAGCCTACATTTGGTGGGGAAAGGAGGCATCCTCAGAATAACCGCCCCTATCTTTTCTCTCTGTGGTTCTTGCCTTTAAAAATGAAACCTTTTCCTTTAAGAGATACAATTAATGTATCATACTTTAAAACAGCTTATGATAATGAGTAGAGGGCAAATTAATTAAAGGCCATTAGGGACCATTCCTGTTCCATCATTAGGAAGGAAAGCTGCGTGGCTCGCCAACATCGCACGGCACAGCCCCGGAGCTCCCATGCTGCCTGCTCAGCCAAGGGCACAATGCAGAAAACCTCACATGGGGAAAGCAGACCAGGACAGTAGAACGAATTTAGAGAGAGAGAGAGGAGAGGGAGAAAACCTATTTACATTACTGAAAGAATATGGAAAGAAGGAACCCAAGGCATCTGTGAGTGTGACAAGCGAAGCAGGAGAGTGGAAGAAAAATCTAGAACATCATGCTTCAAGACCCAGAAGATGTCTCCCTCCTCTGTGCAGAGGAGATACTAAGTTTCCTTTTAAGCTTGGGCTGCCACAGGGGCACAGGTGTGGTTCAGTCAGCTGAGCGTCTGACTTTGGCTCAAGTCGTGATCTCTGGTTCATAAGTTCGAGCCCCACATCAGGCCTGCTGCTGTCACAGTTCAGGGCCCCCTTTGGGTCCTCCATCCCCCTCTCTCCCTCTGCCCCTTCCCTATTTGCTCTCTCAAAAATAAACATTTTTTTTAAAACTTAAAAATAAAACCTTGGGCTGCCACAAAAGACATCATGCTGAGGAGATTTATTCATAGACAAAATGCCCACACCTACATTTAAATATCCGTTGGCACCAGCTACAGAGAATATAACCATCGGGATTTTTCAGATGGAAAAAAGAGAAATGAGCTCCTCCTCTGCCAGGGATTGGCCGGGGGGTGGGGGGGGGCGACACCGGCTTTTCAGACTCACCGATCAGAGCGCACTGGTGAGGAGCAACTCTGCAACGGGACACAAGACCGCCTGCAGAAACCGCGGGCCAGGCTGAGGTTATGCCCCATGTCCCCAGCAAGTCTGCAGTCCTAAGTGCCTGTCAGCACGGAGTGAGTCCAAAGAATCCCCTCCTGGACATTCTTCCCATGACTTCCCACCGACACACTGACGACCATCAAATAAAACCCACTTCAACCTCCAAGTGTTGCATCCTTAGTATACACTGATACTTAAAGAAAAAACCAATGTGGCATAGTAGAAAATCTGTTGGGGAACACACTGCTTGGTCACATTTTAGAAATCATTTTTTTCCAGCGATGTATAAACTTTTCCATCGTGGTTTCATTGATAACTTATATACAGGTCATCAAGAATGTCAGTGTCAGAGGGTATGGGGACTTCCTGTGGACCATGGCTGAGAAGCCTGATCTAACCCAGCGTCTTCATTTCACAGCAAAGAAACTAAGACCCGAGGGGTACTGAGTTGCTGGCCCCAGCACTGGGATTGGAGGCCCTGCGAAGCAGGGGGAGAGGGAGAGAAAGAAACTGAAAATGACTAGTAGACACGGAGCTAGCGGTGTGTTCTGTTTATACACTAAAAATAAACTGGGCCACCGAAACTCCCACACATCCTGACCATGACTTTCATGTCACTGTGCAAATTAAGAAAGAACTCACACACTTACAAAAGCAGGAATTTTTGTGCTGAGGGTCAGCTCTGAGAAGTGAGTGGTGGTGATGACGGCAAGTAGGGATGTGTGAGGGCACCCCCTGGCCCCCATTATCAAGAGGCAGCCAATTCAGCCTGAAGATGAAGAGGCTACATGTGAATGACAGCAAGGTTGTGAGCTCTGAGGACACCGAAGACTGCTCAAGGCCACCTGATTTAAACCCAAATCCCCTTGGAGTACAATCACGGTGTAAGTATTTATGTCACATAATCCTTCTACAAATCCTTTATTGCTTCTCTACTAAGCAGATGTTATGTTGAGCAGCAGGGTGTCAAAGGGGAAGGAAAACCATTGCAGCCATCAACAGCTGAGTGAGGAAGACAGTCATGTCCCCCGAATAATGCTAAAACTATGTGAGAAAATGACGGCAACACTAAGGGGCCACCAAGGATGGACAGGCAACACTTGTGCCCCCTGAGGCTGGGGAGCAGAGATTCAGAAGAGGTGACATTGAACAAACTCCGAGGGCTAACAAGTAACCACGGCAAGAAGCGCGATGCAGAGGGGATCCTAAGGAAGAGAAGAGAGCAGGTGGGCAGCCTGGACCTGAGAGGGAAGGACTGCCTACCAAGAGCACAGAGCACTTCAGCAGGTTGTGACGGTGAGGCCGGAGACAAGGAGAGTGCTCACGGAGAGGGAGCTCATGCTGCCACACGGGCAAGTTTCAGCTCCATGGCTCTCAGGCAGTGACGGAGGACTCTGGAGGGGTTTCCAGCAGGAAGGCATCCACTAACACAGGATTTTATCAAGCTCACAGCCAGCCAGAGCAGAGGAAATGGAGCAGGAGTGGGTAGGAGCTAGAAACCAAGAGGTCTTTGGAGTTGTCTGAGCAAGGGGTGGTAGGTGGGGACAAGCAAGTGGGAATGGTGAGGAGGGGTTGATCTGGGTGTGATTTAGGGATACACTTGAATGTGGGTTGAGGCGGGCGAAAGACCCCCAGACCTTCTGCTTGCCTACCCGGTTTGTGAAGTAGTGTCCCGGAGACATGGGACACTATGGGTGATCGCTGCCAGCGCCAGTGCCTCTGTCCTGACATGGACCTCCCAGGAGGTCTGGAGACTCCATCCTGGAGTCTCTGGGGTCAGAGGAGGCCACCCGCTCCAGCCTTCAAACCCTGGTCTGGAACGTGGCTTTCCTGCTTCCTCCACCTGGCCTCTCGCCCGTCACCTCCTCCTGAAGACACCCTCCTTAGTCTCCCAAATCCTCTGAGAACTCCTAGTATTCACTTATATTATGACACCTGACATGCAGGTCCCCCTTCAAGTGGCAAACAGCTTCCAAGGAGCCGTACACTAAGGAGGCTGTGCCAGACTTAAAAATCGGGCGACTGTGTGCTTGGTTGCGTGCCCACCTTTGCCATCTGCCATTGCCACCCGCCCAGCTCCACGCGTCTTCCTGCTCGCTACCTTGGGAGTCCCTGTGCCCCCTTCCACATGGCCATCAAGGAAGGCAGTCCAGGCAGAGCCAAGTACCTCCACTTCAACTTATCGGTAGGCAACTGTTTCTCCCTCTGAATTTTAGGGAGCTGGCTAGCTTTTGGTGCCCAGGGAAGCACACAGCTGTCTCTTCCCATCTTTGCTTTAACAAAAGTGGCCCTTCTCAGAGGCAGAGGCCAGATGAACTACTGCAAGACACTCCATGAATTGGAATTCTGTTTAAAATGTGCCTTCTTAGAGCACCTGGGTGGTTCAGTCGGTTAAGAATCAGACTTTGGCTCAGGTCATCATCTCACAGTTCATGAGTTTGAATCCCACGTTGGGCTGTCTGTCATCTCAGAGCCTGCTTGGGATCCTCGGTCCCCCTCTCTCCGCCCCTCCCTCACTTGTGCTCTCTCTCTCTCTTAAAAATAAACTTAATTAAAAAAATTTTTTTAACATGACTTCTTTTCTCCCCGGTATCAAAGAATGGTAGAGACAGAAGGATCCACAGACATGTGGTCCCACCAGTCATTAGGGAAGCTGAGCCCCTTGACCAATGCACAGAACCCCCTAGGAGGCAAGAGGGGTCAGGATTTCAACACCGCCCCTCTAAAAAGGCTGCTGACCCAGGGGTAATCAGATCATTATCATCTGAAAAGCAGCACAAACATCCTGAGGCAAGCAATGCTGTGAAAAACAGGTGATGGGGACCTTTTAACTTCAGAGGTCACTTCAGAACTCACTGCCTCTCTGATAAATGGCTTGGTGGCTGTCTGCCCCCCTCCCGCTGCCGTCCCCCTGTCCTCTCCTGCCACACTGCCTTCTTCCTTGGAGCTTGTTAGGAATCTGGAGAACCTCAAGGTATTTTATTTATGGGCTTTTATCATTCCCTTTCTTTTCAATTTCAGTTAAAACATTTAGATGTATGTTCTTTCAGAATTACGTATTTCTTTCTAGTTCTTTTTTTTTTTAAGATTTTATTTTTGTTTATTTTTGAGAGAGAGAGAGAGAGAGAGAGAACAAGCAGGGGAGGGAGACACAGAATCCAAAGCAGGCTCCAGGCTGTCAGCACAGAGCCTGACGCAGGGCTCAAACCCAAGAACCTTTGGATCATGATCTGAGCCGAAGTCAAACGCTTAACCGACTGAGCCACCCAGGTGCCCCTGTTTCTAGTTTTCTTTTAATAACAAGGAAACCACAGTGCTAAGTTGGTTTTTCTTGAGTGGAGGGGGTCTTTCTCCTGAGCTGGCCACTCCATAATGGCTGTCGCCGCAGAGCCATGCACCCTGCTCACCCCCTACTGGCAGGGCACAGAGGGAAGGGAGGTTGCCTGAACAAAGGAGCCTCACTCTGCTCTTCTGGAAGCTTCCAGAGTACCAGGTGATGTACATAGGAAACTATCCCTCCAAATCAGGTGTCAAGCCCAGCCCTGCTTTACTCTCCAGGGAGAAAACTTAGCAGAAGAGAACCACCTCAGGACAAGGGCCAGAAACCACATACCCACCCCACCAGCCCCTGAGGACACACATGGAAAACACTTACCCCAGGCACCAGTTGTAGCCAGGACTGTCCTAGCCTTGGTCTCTGCAAAGTGCCTCATTCTCCCCAGGCTCTGCTCAAAGAAACTTCCACCCTTCGCCCCTGACCTCCCCTCTTGCCCACTCTTGGGGCACTGTGTTCACGTCAGCACTATGCAGTGCCATAGCCTGGGGTAATATCACTGTGCAGACTCCTAAGTTAGCATGTGCAGTTCCGAAGAAATTCCTCTCTGTACCTCGGTTTTTCTAGGAGTGAAACAGTTTTAAAAGTACACATCCCGACACTTTGAAGTTGTGATGGACACGATAATGTTGGTAAATCGCCTGGCGCATTTTAGTGCTCAGTAAAGACCACTTCTCCTTCTCTCTCCACCCCAGAGGCTTCAGTGAGATTTCTAAAAAATACCAAGACTCTCCATAGGAAGAGGCGAGCCTTTCATGGGGCTGGCAGTGAACCTCCTGTCATCTGGCAGGGCCTTCTAACTGTGTGCTGAGAAGGTCGCCCGGGCTCAGAGGGCCCTGGCTGGGCCCTGGGGGTGCCTCTCCAACCAACCACCATCACTGCCCTGAAGAGACAGCCTCTTCCTTCCGGGGGTCAATGGCTCTTGACATGGAAAATGTTCACCATCCCTGTCCTAAACATTTTGAGGAAAAGAAGTGAATGTCTATTCCCTAGAGAAAAGATAAGGATCATTAGCTGGGGTCAAAAGGGAACAATCTGGCATCAATCATGTCACTGAGCAGAGATGGCAAAACTCCACAGTTCACCTGACCCACCCCATGGGGCCAGGCTCTTCCTTTAAGTATCCTTCAAGATGGCAACAGCCATTAATCTATGGCAAGTGTCCTCGGACACAAAGCTGCACCAAAGATGGAGTTTTTAAAATGACTGTTTTGCTAAGAGTTTATTCACTCCCTAAGGGGTGAGGACTGGGAGCGCCGCAGCATTTTCACAATTAAGTGCAGCAAACCTTAGAGACTGGCTTTGTCTTCTAACAAATTCACATCTGGACTGAAGGTTTCTACACATTGAAAGGACAAACCGCACGCCGGTCCTTCCAGATCTCCTGACATTTTCCCTCTCTGTTGATTTCTGGGAGGAGCCAAGGAGGAGAGCGGAGCCGAGGAGGAGGGCAGAGCCTCTGCCGGAAGGAGTTGCAGACAAAACGCAAAATGACCCGAGCGTAACTTCTGGTCCCCTCTGTGGTGCCGGCTTCGAGAGTCCAATACAGTGGAGAACAGAATTAGGAAACATCGTGCGTGTGGCTTCAAGTGTCGATCTGACTTCTGTTGCCCAGAAGAGGACCAGAAAATCTGGGGTTGGAAGCTTCGTGGAATCGGTCTTTCTGAACCTAATGATTCATCAGTATTTCCTAATGAAATAGATTCTTTGCCTCGCTAGCGTCTGCCATCATGGAGCTACAGAGGAACATCACACGCAGACGAGGGGCTGTTGCCTCTGAGCGACTGGCAGGCAGTCACTGGAGCAGGAAGGAGTAGTGCCGCTCAGCCTCAAGGATGTACGAAAGATGGTGCTCCCATGAGGAACTCAGAGTCTAATAGGACTTATCTACCGGTGAATATGTTCATTCCAACGTGGGAAGTCATGCAAGGGAAGAGCTAGGTGCGGGAGGGGTGTCCAGTAAACTTGGGGGTTCAAGGAGGTTTCCAGAAGCCAAGACTTCCAGCCAAATTCTGGGGTCAAAGTCATCCAGGTAAATAAAGGCAGGCATAGATTTCCAGGATGAGAGCACAGATGCCACAGACCTCAAGAACCCAGAGCACCTGGGGTTGCTAGGCCTTTGCAACCCTATGACACCAAGGAGAGGAGCCACAAATGGGCAGAATCATTCCTTTTCTCTGGATGAGACACAGGCTGCCTCCTGGAAGAGTCCTCAGTCACACTCATGGTAGGTTGACTCATTGACTTTTTTTTTTTTTTTTAATCCACCAACACCATGTCAGCCATGAGGTACCAGTAGTCATGCTAAGTTTTAAGTTCACTGAATATGGGTGGGGTCTTACCAGGGTGGTGCCATTTGTTAGCAAATTAAAGCACTCCAACGGTGCTCTCCCCCCTGCTTCTAAGGCCCACTTCTCAGATGTGGCAGACTCTGACTTCCTCTTCCCTCTAGGGTCTCTGCCTCAGGAGCAGACGCTCCACACTGGGGTTCACTTGCCCCCCCTGGATCTGCAAGGACTGGTGGGGAGCGAGGGCCGGAGCAGCTGAAGAGCAAACTACCCACAGGACCGTGACCGGCTCCGCAGGCAGGCTCTCACCCTCCCAGGGCCTTCTCCGGCAATCCACACTGGAGGCTGAGCCAAGGGAGCCTTTAAAAGAAAGAGTCACAACCACAGGCCACTGACCCAAGACGACAAGCAAAAAGGCACGTTCTTCTAACAACCGCAGCGCAGTCCTCACATCACCAGGAACTGGGCAGACCTACCGCCGGTTCGATTACTTCAGGCGGGGCAAGTGGGGAAACCTCCGAGCGGTGCACGATAGGCCGGGCGTGTGGTGGTCAAGGGGGCCTTTGCAAGAGATGAACTTCCCTCTGCCGTGTGGCGATCTACCATCCACGCACCCCCCAAAGCCCAAGCTCCGCGCACACCGCCTCAGGCACAGACGGCGGCCGGCACTCCTTCCCAAGGGCAGATGCATGTCCAGGAGCAGAAACTCACGTGAGGGATAAAAGGGTATGGGGCTGGTTCAGCCATACCCTCCCTGTCAACCATGATCTCGGTGGCAACCGCTGAGAGCGGGTGGCACTTACAGTGACAGAACCAAGAACGGGAAGCTGGCAGGGGCGGCTCCATTTGGGCCCCCAGCAGGCTCTCCCTTGGGCTCCGCCCTCGCTGCACACAGACCAGAGCCACAGGCATGGAAAACGTCCTCAGGAATCCTTGTGGCCGGACAGCAGGGCCCCAGCCTTCACCACACCCCCCGAGGGGCTGGAGCTCGTTCTCCAGGAAAGACACATGAAGACCTGTCATTATACCACACTTAGAGGCTCCCTCCAACACTGACGGCGGATAAAGGTGCCATTAGAACAAAACCAAGCACCGTAACTGCTGCTTTGCGTTGCGATGAAGCAGAGATTTGTTTCGTTTTCTCCTAGCCTGAAAATTAGGAGGCGGCCTGTTGTTTTTTTCCCTATTCTCTTTGGGATCTTCAACTACTAGATTTTAGCCTTATTTCACCAGTTAATACCTGTATTTAGAGGACATTTAAATTTAAGCAAAGTCAGCCTTAAGTGAGGGGGCACTTTCAGCACCTCCAGGAATTAAGTAAGAATTTAAAGAGCGACTCTGCCCCGTCCAGTCCCATATGTGGCGTATGAGGGACACAGAAGGGATACAGCCACATCCGATTTTTGGTTGCAAAGCAAATCATCAGAAATTCACACTGCACGCTTTTGCAACATATAACAAAGAAGTGAACAGAAATGATCGGAAAA
The DNA here is from genome assembly GCA_030068075.1 of Paguma larvata. Taxonomy (NCBI): domain Eukaryota; kingdom Metazoa; phylum Chordata; class Mammalia; order Carnivora; family Viverridae; genus Paguma; species Paguma larvata. The sequence continues at coordinate 35,580,795 of CM057835.1, forward strand.
AGGTCTCAAGAAATCTTCAACAAAAGGAAGCCATGAGAGGCACAGGTGGCCCTCGTGGCTGAGCATCATGCGCAGATAAACAACGTGGGGCTCACAGATAAACAGTCACATGACAGGGCTTACTTTAACATTTCTCTATTTTTGAGAGAGTGAGAGAAAGTGAGCAGGAGAGGGGCAGAGAGAGAGGGAGACACAGAATCTGAAGCAGGCTCGAGGCTGGCAGCATAGAGCCCAACGTGGGGCTTGAGCCGAAGTTGGACACTTAACCTGAGTCACCCAGGTGCCCCGACAGGGTTTACTTTAAGACAGTCCAGTGTAGGGGTGACTGGGTGGCTCAGTCAGTTAAGCATCCAACTTTAGCTCAGGTCATGACCTCGCTGTTCATGGTTCGAGCCCCACATTAGGCTCTGTGCTGACAGCTCAGAGGCTGGAACCTGCTTCAGATTCTGTCTCTCCATCTCTCTCTGCCCCTCCTCCATTCGCACTGTCTCTCTCTCTCTCTCAAAAATAAACAAACATAAAACCAGCGCAATGTAAACAGTTGACACACATTACTTTGAATCTTCTGATCCTGGAATGTGCACAGAAATCTAGGGAGTCCGTTGGCTGCAGATCTGGATTCAGTAGACCTGGGGTAAGCCCGACTTTCTGCATTTCCACCGAACTCACAGATCCCAGGACCACCCTGGGAGAACCACTGACCGTGGGGCATTTAGTTACCACCTGAAGACCCTGCAGGAGAGGCCACCCACCAGGGGAGACTAGTTAGAATTTGAAAGAGTACATGGAAAGTGTAGCTACTACAGGTGCTCCTAATCCTGCTGTCTCTACCTGCTCCTTGGGGCTCATTAACCAGCATGGGAGATGACAAAATCTCTAACCACGGTGTGTGGTAGTCAAGACAGGTCACTGGCTAGACAGACTGGGCTGGCACCTCCATCCTCGAAATGCAGTTAATCTTCAAGCCAGCCCTTCACCGGAAGTATGAGGGTAATATAAAACCCGCCCTGCTCCTGTGAAAATACTTGGTAATGTACTTTACCAGTATTATAACCTTTTCACCCAGGAATGGAACAAAATGAGCCAGTGGAGGGTAGACGCCTCTGAAACATACATGATTTCCCCACTCAGTGAATGGATTAACTCATCTACAGCACAACACAAATAAATGACAAGCCAGAAAGGGAAAAGAGCAGGTGTGAACTGGCTACCACTTGTCCTTTCCTTTTTCAGCCCAGAGACGCTGGTTGTCTGGCTGAGTGGAGCAAGGAGACGAGCCTGATTCCACTCATTCACGTCTAGCAAGGCGGACCCAGACTGCTCTCGCTTCTCCATGAGCCACTGCTCTGCTGCCGCACCCTGGGTCATTTGCAGTGAATGCCTTCCAACCAGAAGTCACTACCTGGCAAAACCCCAAATTATTCCAATCCTTCCTTCCCAAAGCACAGTGCTCCCTGGCCACTCTGGAGGCAGGACAGGGAGCCTGGGGGATGCATTAGAACTGAGGCCCTGCCCCTCTTCCCAGCATTCTGAGTTCATGCGTCTGTTTCTAGGGCAGGAGTGCATCCGGTCGGCTCAGAGAAGAGTCCATCGTGGCCCTTGGCTATCATTCTTACCACAGGTGAGTCATGCATTTTGAACCTGTAGGTATTCTACAGTGTTCTGTCTCTTAAGTGCTGATCTTAGAATATTCAAGTCAGTTCAAATGAGTATTTACTGGACTCCATGAGGTATGAAGCAAAGATAAATAGGCTTGCCCCCAAGAACTTCTAAACTCATGTAAAAGCAATTCCACAAAGTATCAATCAGGACCAACTGGAAGCCTTAGGTGACTGCTTCAGAGACCACGACAGAGGGACCAGGGCCTGTTCCTGATGCTCAGACTAGAGCCCTGTGGCCAGCCCTTCTGCTTCTCCCTCCTATGTGCCCAGTCTCATTTGGCAAGGAGCTCACCTAACCCTTTCTTATGACTGTCTTTCTACATCTCTGGTCCAGCCAGTCTTCCCTCACCTGGATGATGCAGTGGCCTCCTATCTGGTCGTTCTGCCTTTCTCTCCTTGTCCCCACTTGATTCATGGCCTCACATCTTCAGACCCTGAAGAAAACATCCCCTTCTGCGTGAGAGCTTCCCTGGCTACCCTATTTTAAATCACCAACAAGCGGTCAAATATACACAACTCAGAACCACTCGCCTATTGTTCCTAACACGTTACCCTCTGTATTTTACTTATTTACCTTGTTTACCACCTGTCTCCCCCAGTGCAATGTAAGCTCTGCAAGAGCAGAGATTTGTGCCTGAGATTATGCACCGCCATAGCCCCAGGACCTTAGTGACTGACACATAATAGGTACAGAATACATTTCTGTAGAGTGAATGAAAGAATCAGTACCTTCCCTCCCCTCCCTCTTCCTCTGATCTGATGAATAGGGTGTTTGAAGTTTGTTTCCACCCCTCTCTTTTATATAATTTCTGAGAGCTAGGAAGAGCTTTCAGGATCTTTAAGTGTCAGACACACCCACTTTCTGCCTAATTCCTTAAAACTCCAACCCAGATCCTGATGTCAAATAGTGGCAAGTTTCCTTCGCATCACTGTTTGGAATTAAAGAAAAATGAATTAATTTGTTCTCACTCTCAGTGAGATTAATGGCATAAATTGCAGGTTCAGAAAGCCTGCCTAGGATTGGGTAGTGTAGAGACTTTTTCTCTAGCAGGTAGGAGAGGAAGGAAAGCTTTTTAAAATGCCAGCTGTCTGATTAAAAATACTTATGTCTTTGGTGGTTTCTATTGTCATTAACCTATCCCCAGCATTATTTTCCATGTTTAATTGACTTGGGAAGAATAAAAGTCACGTCTTTATAATTTGCATTTGGGATTTATTTTTGAGGCGAGGTGTTAATTCAAAATATCAAGACAAAAATACTTGTTTGGTATCTGTCCATGGTACCACTGGAACACAAATGCTCCCCACTTTCAGAAGCACATAAAAAAGCTCTCTGTGGCAACCAACTTGGGTGAAAACAGGATAGAAGGAGAGAGGGGGAGAGGGAGGGTGGTAAACACTGCCTTACCAAAAGCGGAGCTTTCCACCTTTTTCCCAGCTGCCTGTACAACAACGTAAGGAAAATTTGCAATCTCAATAGAAGGACCACATGTTAATACTCCCATTCTTTTCATTGTCTTCTCTGAAATTCTGTAGTCCTAGAGAGTGTTGGCTCACTCGATGAGTTTGGTCCAAAAGGAGGCCTTTCAAAAGTAGATTATAGCTGACTACAGAAATTCCTGAGGCAATTTACTGAGAAGAGAAGTAGACAGCAAACACAGAATGCAATAATGATTTTCTACCACTCCCCTCCTTCCTTCCATCTTGTTGCTTTTCTCCTTCGGTGAAACAAAAAAAGGCTATGGGAAATTAAGGTTTATTTCCAATGCCAGCTAGAGAATGCTTTAAAGGCCTTAACAAAAGGAGTTGCACTCTTCAAAAGCAAAAAGACTCCCAATGCTGCCAACCCAACACAGCACAAGGAAACTATGCTTGGAAGCAGCTTGAGTTTCCAGAGAAATCTGAATGTTCTCTTAAAGTCATAAGGAAGGAAAGGGTTAAAACAGGAGAAGAAAACTGCTGGAATCCCAACTTTGGATTCTGGGAAAACTTTGGAATCTCAAGGCAGGTAAATGGAGGCCATTCATGGCATCATGATGATCCTTAACTGGGATCATCACTAAAATCTGCTTACACCTAAGAAATGCCAATTATTCACTAATGGTGAAGTTGGTCTTTTCTATGGAAATGGGTTGCTACAAAGATATAAATTAAGGACCAAAGCTATTTGCTACGATTTGTTTTGTATATAATATCTCATCACAACAGTGAGCAAGAGGATTATAGCCATTCTCCCCCTTTTCAAGACTGTCACACGAACTGCAAACTTCCAGAATGAAGTTTAAAAACCATTCAAGCAGAAAAGGTCTTTGAATAACTTAAATGGTTGTCAATAGTACTACTGTCGTTGAAGCCATAGGCAAGAGCTTCATGCTTGGTGTTCCTAGAACAAAAGAACCATAATTACGTTGCGTTTCCTCTTCTGGGAGGACACTTCAGCTCTACCCCCAGTTTTCCACCACGGAAACCTTTGATGGACATTGGACATCTCCATGCATGTGTGCAGAAATTTCTCTACAGAATTACATCAAAATTTGTCCAGGATTTTAATGGACCTGGTAATGTGGTATTAGAACGTAGCAAATTGGAGGCAGTACACAAAGCATGCATGGGTTATGGAGGCTCAGGATGTCTAGAGCAGCACTGAGGAAGAGAACGCTCTGGCCAATGGACCCACGATGTCTGTGGGTCACAGAAAAGCCATCTCCTACTAGGCCATCAGGGCGTGCCTGCATGGAATCAGGCCTATTTAAAATATGTCCATTTGCCAAATCCAATCCGTGGCATTGACTAGTTTTTCTTCATCATTTAGGACATGTTGGCAATTTGGTCGAAAGTGATGATTTTAACAGCTACTTCTACCTAGATCTGGATACCATTCTTAGGAAAAGCCAATTTTTTTTTCTGACCCAGCCCCCTTGCAGCTGCAGCTGGGCAGAGTCTTAGGAGAGTGGGTGGAAGGGAATGGGGCATTGGCACGGCTTAACTGGGCAGTCGACTGGAAAGGCAGGTCAAAGGAAGAAGGTTGGGAGTGGGGGGATGTAAATAGACGCAATTCAAGGAATCACGATGATCCCTAATTTAGATTATTACCAATACCTGCTCATGTATAAAAAATGCAAAATTTTCACCAATACTGAAGTCCTTTTTTAGGACAAACATTTGTGCCTCCCATGCGGCCTAGCAGATTCCTAATACACACACACACACACAGTAGTAGTATACATACATTCTGATCATTTTCAGGTCACAGAATGAAAACCACTTGATCCCTTAGATCTCAGTTACCTCCTCTGTTAATCAAGGGCTTTAAGGTTAGCCATTTCTTTATTCATTTGTTGCCCTAAGATTCAATGAAAAAGGATTAATAATCAAAGGCCATCTATTCTCAATATCTGTTTCATCAGGTTTTTTCCCCTTTAAAAACTACCAACTGCATTTCTTGCCTCCCAAGGAAGAGTCTCTCCCTGATCAAACTCTAGCGAATCTCCTCTGACGCTTCTCTACTAGGCCTCAACTTTGGCCTGTAAAAACTTGAACAGGGATGCCTGGATGGCTCAGCCAGTAAAGCATGCAACTCTTAATCTCAGAGTTGTGAGTTCAAGCTCTACATTGGGCATGAAGCCTACTTAAAAAAAAAAAAAAATACTAGAACAAACACTAACAGTTACTACCGTTTCAAGGTCACATTCCTAGGATGACTCAAGCCCACATACTTAAAATGCCTGCCTGAGAAATCCTATGGCTGCCAAAAGATTTCAGTTTGTTCCAGCCAACACCTGAAGATGGGGCCCCTGTCTCCCAGTCACTACAGGAGTAGGAGCCTAACTTTGTTAAGTGCCAGTTCACAAGCCCAGATGGGTTTCCAATAAACCAACGTCTCCTTCCCACTTTTTGTACTGTTTCACACCCCTAACTCTACTGAACCCCCATTTACCTCTCCCTATTACCTGACTCGCTCTTTAAACTGCCCAGCCACCTCTGCACAAATCAAAGTTAAATTGAGTTCACACTGAACTCTTTTCCCTATTGCAGTAGATAACTGATTAAAACCTGCCCTTACTACGTTAGTGTCTGGCTTCGTTGGTCTTTGACATTCCACCCAACCACAAAGACCCATCCTTCATGGGGGCCACTCACCCATCCAGCTTCACCCTCTGCCCCGCCTGAGAAGTCAGGTCTGACTACCCTCATGCACACCCCGTACTTCACCCTCCTCCCTCTCCTCCTTCTGGGAGCCCCAATCTCCTCTTCCCAGGCTCTACGGATGGTCACAGACCTGCCATGAAATCCCGCCTCACCAGATAACCCCCACCAAGCCGCTCGATCTCCTCTGGAGTCTCACAGCACATCACCTTGTAGCACCCAGATGTCCATTTAACCAGACTCCGCGCGACAGTTGTGTTGTGGGCTGTTCTTGCTTCCCCAACTGACGGTAAGTACTTTTCTGACAAAATCCTCATGTTGTGTTTCTTCCATGTCCTGGCAGCTCCAAGAATAGTCTTTGGTAAAGAAAGTGTTCAATGAGTCCTGTGGTTTAATTGACTTCCATCCCCCCACGCCGAATTGGCTATATCCAGTTTGGACCTTTACACTTAGCAACAGTTGATTATAGAAGGAAGAAAGGTCAAGAGATGTTTTTCTTTGATGTATAATTCAATTTGCTTTCAGATTCCTAATTTTTTCCATGACTTGCTTTGAAGTGGCCAAAAGAAGGTGAAATTATTGCCTTCGATCGCAGGAATTCAGTGACTCAAACTGGCTTCAAATCTGACTTCAACATAAAAGTGCCAAGTACTCTACAGACCTTTCCCAGCTACGGGGGCCAAAAGCCAGAAAGTTTCCTTGGGCAACATCTTGGAGAGGAAGTACCAGGATCTCTTCATCTTCAGTCTCAGGGGGTTGAGAAAAGAGCACTCAGGGAACAGAACCTTGTTGTTATGCTATCGCTAAGTAACTGCTGCCTCTGACGTCTCCATCGTCACTCTAGGCAGGTGGCCCAGGACCCGAGTCCACATCCCCCCTTCCCACACACCCAGGTCTTAGGGCTCGAGCAAGGGAGTCCACTCTGGGACAGCCCGCCCTGGCCTCTCAGCTCTCTCCTCCATACACCATCAATGGCTTGGCCTCCACCAGGTCCTGTCCAGCCATCAGTGATTCATGAAACAGCAAGGCTTTACTGCCTCATTAGTTTTGAGAGAGTTACAACTTGTTGCAACTTCCTGGTCAGGAGATGAACCGCACAATCCTGATCTGGACAGCCAGTGAACTTCAATATAACCATGTTATAATTTTATCACTTTATCTGGTCCAAAACTCCTTCTTAGTCCTTTTTCACCTAAAAATTATTAACTCATAAAAACAAACCTAATGGTAAAGAAAATTTCTTTCCTGTAATGAAAAATATTTCAAAGGGAAAAAGAGAATGAGAAAAGAATAAGAACCTTCAGGGAACCTGAGTGGCTCAGTTGGTTAAGCGTCTGACTCTTGGCTTCTGCTCAGGTCATGATCTCACCAGTTTGTGGGTTTGAGCCCTGCACTGGGCTCTGTGCTAACGGTGCAGAGTCTGCTTGGGATCCTCTCTCTCTCTCTCTCTCTCTCTCTCTCAAAATAAATATATAAATTTAAAAACAAGAATAAAAACCTTCAAGCTACTCAATAAATAGGGCAAGTAAGAGAACATGGCTTATTTCAATAGTATGACAACAAAGGGCAAGCAAAGAGAATCAGGAAGGGACAAATTGAGAGGCAACAAGAGAGGAAGCTAAATGCCCCTCCCCCCATCTCACCATTCCCAGACTTCCTATGGGGTTGAGACTTCTCCAGGCCAGCCCTTGCAGAGGCAACCCCTTCCTAAGAGCCCTCCTTGGATGACACCAACTTTGTGGGCTCTCCCAGGCATCAGGTCCCATTCCCCCAAGGGAAGCCAGAGCACCGACCACTAACTGGCTCTTTGACCCTCAGTCTTGCTGCCTTGTCCATCCTATGCCACAGGGCCAGGAGCGGCTTACCCTGTGTAGCAGAATGATCTCCATCACACAGTCCCAAACCCTGTGGCCAATGGGGGCATCCATGGACTGGACGCAGAGATCCCTTCCCGCCCACCTGATGTCATCACCTTTCCCACCCCCGCAGAGACAACCATGCCTTTCGAGGCCCCTCGACAGCCTGTGCAGACATTCCCTGCCAGCAACATCTGGGGGAAACGGGGCTATCATGGTCAACAAAACCATACTTTATGGGGCCAGGAATCATGGCCGAGGCACCCCAGCATCCTTGGCACGTACCCAACACTGTGACTGACAACATGGCTTGGTACTAGACTGATACGCTGAGTGAGTGAACAGATGAACTTATAAACCCTAAGTTACTATATTAAATGTGTTATAAGTTTCTTTAAGGTTTTTGAGAGAGAGACAGATTGCGAGCAGGGGAGGGGCAGAGAGAGAGAGGGAGACAGAATCTGAAGCAGGCTCTAGGTTCCGAGCTGTCAGCACAGAGCCCAACATGGGGCTTGAACTCACGGACCGCGAGATCATGACCTGAGCCGAAGTTGGTCACCCAACCACCTGAGCCACCCAGGCACCCCTAAAATAAATTTCTTTTGAGGTGCCTGGATGACTCAGTGGGTTAGGCATCCAACTCTTGATTTCGGCTAAGGTCATGATCTCATGGTTCATGAGATCGAGTCCCATGTCAGACTCTGTGCTGACAATGTGGAGCCTGCTTGAGGTTCTCTCTCTCCCTCTCCCTCTCTCACTACCCCTCCTCTGCTTGCTCACTCTCTCACTCTCTCTCTCTCAAAATTAACATTAAAAAAAATAAAATAAAGGGGCACCTGGGTAGCTCAGTCAGTTAAGTGTCCTACTTCAGCTCAGGTCATGATCTCATAGTTTGTGAGTTCGAGCCCCATGTCTGGCTCTGTGGGGACAGCTCAGAGTCTGGAGCCTGCTCAGGATTCTGTGTCGCCGTCTCTCTCCCTTGTTCATGCTCTCTCTCAAAAGAAAGAAACGTTTTAAAAAATTTGTTTAAATAGTAATAAAAATAAAAATACATTTCTTTTGACCACTCATTGGGTCATATGTTTGCTAATATATCTAGTGAACTGTAGATTCTTCCAGTCACATTTTTTTTCAATTCATAGCTTTTAGGTAACATTATCTAGGCCATTATTATCTTTTTTAAATGTGTATATTTTCTCTGATTATAAAAATGCATTCCCACTGTAAAAAAAAAAAAGGGGGGTTATAATCATATAGAAGAGAGAATAAAACACTATAAAGTATATATCTACGTATGAAATAAAAGTCTCCTAAAATCCTAACCCTGTAGATTTTAAGATATATACCTCCAGATTTGTTAAAGTAATAGAATAACATCATGTATACATTGAAACTAAGCAGTGTGCATGATAGTACCTGCACCTAATTGCATTAGGGAAAGTTTCTCAGAAATTGATTTCAAAGCAGGCATTTCCCATTAGAATTCTCAATTCCCTTCACGTTTCTTCACTCCTAAGATTTAAACTATCAGACTTACTTAAAACACCCTCCGTGGCAGCTAGTGAGGACACACATTTTTCATTATCAACGGGTGGAGCGCACAAGCCCTCGATGTTTGACAAAATGCAGAGGATGTGAAATACCCGAAGACCTCAACCCGTGGAACATTCTGGTACTAATTCTACCCTCCTTAGAGTCTTAGACTATTTGACTTCCTCAAAACACTGTTTCCAGGTGTGTCTATGAGGGCGTTTCTCAAAGAGATTAGCCTTGGAACTGGTAGAGGAGTGAGTAAAGAAGACCATCCCCCTCAATGCAGATGCGCATCATCCAATCCTTTGAAAGCCTAAATAGAACAAAAAGTGGAAGGGAAATTTACTATCTTTCTGCTGGAGCTGAGATACCCAAGTTCTCCTCCCCTTGGAGGTTTATGCATTTGGCTTCTGGCTCTTCAGGCTTAGACTGGGACTTATACCATCAGTTCCCCTGGTTCCCTGGCCTTTGGACTCAAATTGAATCACACCACCAGCCTTCCTGGTTCTCCAGCTGCTGACAGCATATGTTGGACTTCTTGGCCTCAGCAATTGCAGGAGGCAACTCCTATGATAAGTCTTTCACATATACAACAGTTGACTCTTGAACAACACAAGTTTGAACTGTGCAGGTCCACTTATAATTTTTTTTTACAGCACAATAAATATATTTTCTTTTCCTTATGATTTTTTTAACTTTTTCTTTTCTCTTACTTCATTGTAAAATACAACATATAATAAATATAACATACAAAATATGTGTTAATCAATGCTTTATTATCTATAAGGCTCCTGGTCAACAACGGGCTGTTAGTAGTTACGTTTGGGGGGAAATCAAAAGTTATATGTGGATTTTTGACTGTGCAGGGGATGGGGGCCCCTAACCTATGTTATTCAAGAGTTGACTGTGTATCGTATTGATTTCACTTCATTGGAGAGCCCTGATACAGGCGTATCTCATTTTATTGTGCTTCACTTTGAGCTTCACAGACACTGCGTTTTTACAAATTGACCGTGATCACCCCACATTGAGCATGTCTATCTGAGCAATTTTTCCAACAGCATATGCTCACTTTGTGTCTTGGGGTCATGTTTTGATAATCTTGCAATATTCCAAACTTTTTCATTATTATTATATTTGCTATGATGATCTGTGATCAGTGATCTTGGAGGTTACCATTTTGTTTTTGGAATGCTACAACCATGCCCAATTAAGTTGGCAAACTTCATTGATAAATGCTGTGTGCTCTGCCTGCTCCACCATCAGCAGTTCCCCTTATCTCTCCCAGCCCTCCTCATGCCTATTGACAGAGACACTGAAATTAGGCCAATTAACCCTACAATGGCCTCTAAGTATTCTCACTTTAAATCAAAAGCTAGAAATGATTTAGCTTAGTGAGAAGTCATGTCAAAAGCCAAGATTGGCCAAAAGCTAGGCCTCTTCCATCAGTTAGCCAAGTTATAAATACAAAGGAAAAGTTTTTGAGGGAAATTAAAAGTGCTACAGTAGTGAACACATGAATGAAAATAAAGCAAAGCAGCTTCTTTGTTGATACAAACGAAGTTTTAGTGGTCCAGATAGAAGATAACCAGCCACGACACTTCCTTAAGCCAAAGCCTAATCCACAGCAAGCCCCTAACTCTCTTCAATTCTATGAAGGTTGAGAGAGATGAGGAAGTTGCAGGAGAAAAGTCTGAAGCTAGCAGAGGGAGTGCGTGAGGTTTAAGGAAAGAAGCCATCTCTGTAACATAAGAGTACAAGATGAAGCACCAGGTGCTGATGTAGAAGCTGCAGCAAGTGATCCAGAAGATGTAGCTATGATCATATGAAGGAGGCTACACTAATGACAGATTGTTTCGTGTAGACAAAACAGCCTTCTATTGAGAGAAGATGCCATCTAGGACGTTCAAAGCTAGAGAGGAGAAGTCAGTGCTTGGTTTCAAAGCTTTAGAGGAGAGGCTGACTCTTACAAGGGGCTAATGCAGTAGGTGGCTTTAAGTTGAAACCAGGGGCGCCTGGGTGGCTCAGTTGGTTGAGCATCTGACTTCGGCTCAGGTCGTGATCTCATGGTTTGTGAGTTCGAGTCCCATGTTGGGCTCTCTGCTGACAGCTCAGAGCCTGGAGCCTGTTTCGGAGTCTGTGTCTCCTCTCTCTGCCCCTCCCCTGCTTGCACTCTGTCTCTCTCAAAAATAAACATTAAAAAAATTTTTTTTAAAAAGTTGAAACCAATGGTCACTGACCATTCTGAAAAATCCTAGGATGCTGACAAATTGTGCTAAATCTACTCTGCCAGTGCTGTTGAAGTCAAACGTCAAAGCCTGGATGACAGCACATCTGTTTGCAACGTGGTGTACCAAGTATTTTAAGCCCACTACTGAGACCTACTGCTGAGGAAAAAAAAAAATCCTTTCAAAATACATGGGGCACCTGGTGGCTCAGTCTGTTAAAGATCTGACTTTGGCTCAGGTCATGATCTCACAGTTTATGGGTTCAAGCCCCATGTTGGGCTCTGTGCTGACAGCCCAGAGCCTGGAGCCTGCTTCAGATTTTATGTCTCCCTCTCTCTGCCCCTCCCCCGCTCATGCTTGCTCGCTCTCTCTCTCTCTTTCTCTCTCTCAAAATAAACAACTTTAAAAATTCTTTAAAAATGTATTACTTCTCACTGGCAATGTACCTCGTCACCCAAGAGCTCTGATGGAGATGTTCAAGATTAATGTTTTCATTTCTGCTAACACAGCATCCATCAATCAATGAGTCATTTCAACCTTTAAGTCTTATTCGAGTAATACATTTCTGGAAGGCTATGGCTGCCATATAAAGGTCCTTCTGATGGATCTGGGCAAAGTAAACTGAAAACCTTCTAGAAAAGAGTCAACATTCTAGATGCCATTAATAACATTTATGATGGGAAGAGGTCCAAATATCATTACCAGGAGTTTGCAAGAAGGTGATTCCAACCCTCATGGAGGACTTTGAGGGGTTCAAGATTTCAGTGGAGGAGGTCACTACAGATGTGGTGGAAATAGCAGGAGAACTAGAGTCAGAAGTGGAGCCTGAGGATGCGACCGAATCGCTGCAATTTCGTGATAAAAGCCCCAATGGATGAAGAGTTGCCTCTGATGGGTGAGCAAAGAAAGTGGTTTCTTGAGATCGAATCCACTCCTGGTGAAGATGCTGTGACGATTGGTGAAATGACAAGAAAGAGGTCAGAATATTACATAAAGTCAGTTGATAAAGCAGTGCTGGGTTTGAGAGGATGGACTCTAATTTTGAAAGAAATTCTACTGTAGGTAATATTCTATCAAACAGCATCACATCTACAGAGAAACACCTCATGAAAGGAAGAATCATTCAATGCGGCAAACTTCATTGTTATTCATTTTCAGAAATTGCCACAGCCACCCCACCTCACTGTCCCAGTCAGTCAGCAGCCATCAACATGGAAACAAGACCCTCCATTGCACAAGGTTCCCAACTCTCTGAAAGCTCAAATGATGGTTAGCATTTTTTAGCAATAAAATATTTTTAATGAAGGTATGCACACTGTTTTTCCATATAATACTATTGAATACTTAATAGATGCAGCACAGTGTAAGCCTAACTTTTATGTGCACTGGGAAACCAAAAAATTCATTTGACTCACTTTATTGTGATATTCCCATTAGGGCAGTGGTCTGGAACTGAATCCACAATCTCTCTGAGGTACGCCTGTACATAAGTATTACTAAGGATGCTTCTCAAAAAATGTGTCTTACAATAAAGAGCTTTCTTTACCAAGCTATTCTCAGAGGCACTGATACATTCCTGTGGAATGGAAATTTAGCAGAGGGTGGTTAGATACCGCTGGCCCAGGGAACATAGGGGTTAGCAGCACACTCTGAAAATGATGAAGGGCGACGCTCAAGTATCTCCCCTTGCGTTTCACCTCTTCCACTCCATCAATACTTACCTCATTTTTTATGGACTGAGGAAGTTATTAATATTTTATAGAACACCACACTCTAAAAATGTCCAGACATGATATGGAGGGGGAAATCCCCTAGATTAGAAATTTTAGGCAATCACAGCTCCAGCTGTGAGTCTCCAATTTTAATGAGCTGACAGATCACCCAGGGATCAAGAGAAAATGCGGGTTCTGATTCAGCAGGTGGGATCTGAGATTCCGCATTTCTAACAAGCTCCCCTCAAAGAAGCTGGTACCGCTGGTCCCAAGCCACAATCTTGAGTAGCCAGGATCAGAGTACCTCCTTTCATTTCACTGGGCTTGTGTCCCGACTTCAAGTGAGGGAGGCTTAGAACTGGTTTTGTTCATCTCCAAAGACTCTCCTGTTGTAAAATCCTATTCTCTTCGGTGTAGATGCAAAGCACTGTGGCAACCGCATGAGTTGCAGACAGAGTAAAGAGTCTGGTTCAAATCCTAGCTCCTTATGACCACACAATGTTCACAGCAGTATTTTGTGGAACAGCCAAAAAGTAGACACAACCTTCCTGTTCATCAAATGTGATAAATGGGTAAATGAAATGTGGTATATGCACATAATGGAATATTGCTCAATAAAAATGTTACAACATGAATGACATTCAAAGACATTAGACTAAGGGAAAGAAGCCTGTCACAGAAGACCAAGTATTGTATTATTCTATTTTACAAATGCCACGAATAGGTAAATGCGTAGACAGCAAGGAGCTTACTGGCTACCTTACTGCAGAGGGGAAGACACAGGATAGGGAGTGACTGAAAATGGATACGGGGCTTCCTTTTGGGGTGATGGAATGCTCTAGAATTAGACATTGTGGTTGTTGCACAACTCTGGATGTACCAAACCTGTTGTAATCCACACTTTTCAAAAGATAATTTTGTGGTATGTAAATTATTTCTCAATAAAGCTATTTTTAAAAGTTCTAGCTCCTTCACTTGCTAAATATGTGACCTAAGACAAGTCAGATGGGTTTTTTTCTCATCCATAAAACAGGAATGACGTAAGAGTAACCCACGATGAATCGCTGTGGAGCTGGCTGCCGTTCTAGTAACACCAGCAATCCAAACTTGCCCACACAAAGCCTTCGACAGCGTTAGCCAAAAACATGACCGGATACTAATCCTCGCTTCCAAGTTCATAAAAGTTGCATCTCCAATGCAAACCATGTAGGCAAATAATAATTTGAGATTATGACAAGATACACACTCTAGAGAAATGGGATTTGCATTTACTGCTCTTCACTTTTGGTTAGAGACTTCTAGTTTTTTTTAGGTAACATCGTTACCCAAGTTTGACAATTTCTATCCTTTCAACCAGTATTCGCTGCTGCCCTGGACACCCTGGGTGCTAACACGATGGAAAATGGCGACTGGTCCTCCACCTGGTTTGGATCCTCTTGTAGCCGTTCTGTTCCTGCCCACAGCATCTAGGGAAGTCATTATTCTTATCATCTAGTTTATGTAAAACCCCCTGGGGTAGAAGCAAAATTGCGCTCTGAAAGCTATGGCCCTAAAACAAACCACCTTTCCGTGTGCTGCAAAGAAAACATTCCTTATGCCGGCGATAGACAAGCAATTGCAGAGTAGCAGAAAACCAACCACCTTCAAACGGGGTCATTCTCCCATGGGGAGCTTCTCTTCTACTGTCTTTGCCCTGGTGATTCTAATTTCCTTCAGCAAAACCTCAAGAACTTTCCAAAGTCAGCAATCAGGACAAAAGGAGCCTTTACGCGGAGAAGCACTCAATACACCATTGTTTGGATCCTAACCGCATGGACTACTCTTTGTTCTGAATAAGCTCAGTGCTCAGGAGGAGCCCGGGGGGCCACTAGGGCAGGGCAGCTGGTGACCAGCACTTGCCACAGACACAGGATGACCGAGGGAAGTAGGTGTGGTTTCGAACCCAAACAACCTCGCAGCCCCTGGGAAGAAGATACAACTACAGGAAACCTTGGGAAAGCGCGTTGCAAAGCAGGATGCGCACGAGCTGGGGTCAGGGAGCAGGCACCGGGGTGCAGGGCCCTGGAAGGTGACTGGATTCCCCGGGAGGCAGCGAGGATTTCGGCAGCTCACGACGACACCTGAGGCAGCATCCGCACGGCATGGGTTTGCATTCCCTGCCTCGAGGGGCTAGGCCGAGAACAAGCGAGGGCCTCCTCACCTCCCCAAAGCTGCTCCCTCAAAGAAGTGCGCACCCTCTGCCCTTGTGTCTTATAGCAGAAAAGCAATAACACAGTTAACTATGGGATGCTCCAGTATCTGAGTCACGAGAAGCACTCTCGAGCCTGTAAAGCCAGGACTGCAAACCCCCGGGTCTCTGCTCAGAGAGGTGAGGCAGGCCTCCTGCACCAGCCGCCACTGCCTCTCCCTAGGAAGGTGGGATCAGTCCGGGAGGGGAAGCCGCTGGTTCCTCACCCTCCACTCAGTGCCCACCACCTGACAGCACTTTGCCTGTTTCGTCCCTTCCAACCCTGTGACCTTGGCTTTTCAATCCCTTCTGCCAGTGAGAACATCAGTGTCCAGGAGACCTCGACACTCTGCTCCATGCTCCTTAGCTAGGCAGGAATCCAGCTAACTTCGTCTACCTTCACCCTGCAGAAGCAGGGCCCGCAGCTCATTTTGTTCACCAAGGAGGGTACAAGGTCACCGAAGGGGTCCAGCGTCTACATGGATCGAGCACTATCCCAGTCAACAGTCCCTTATAGACTTTAAATATGTGAGTGCCATGTAACTATAGGACCATACAGGTCTGAGAGAGCACCGGACAGGACAACGTCCCCTTAGGAAGCATGCGCTGCCTCCCCCTCCCCCACCTCCACACCAACCGGGTCTCCTAAACCTCTCCATGAAGCTCTCCTGTCCTCCAAGACAATGACACAGACATGAATGATAAAATCCTTTTCCATTTCTGAGCTAATGCAGTTAATGCAATACTCGTTCACATCACGAATTATTTCCTGAGCATTAACTATGCGCTGAGGAGACAATGGTGGGCCAGAAAAAAAGGTGCAGTTCCTCTTGGTGGCAGAACAGAAATCCCAGCCGAGAGGCTCCCAACCTTGTTTTTTAATGTATGTTTATTTGGAGGGAGAGAGAGCGCGCGCTCACGTGTGCACATTAGGGAGGGGCAGAGAGAGGAGGAGACAGAAGATCTGAAGCAGGCTCTGCACTGACAGCAGAGAGCCCTGTGTGGGGCTTGAACTCATGAACCATGAGATCATAACCTGGGACAAAGTCAGACATTTACCTGACTGAGCCATCCGGGCGCCCCTAGAGGCTCCTGATGTTAAAAGAGGAGCTAATAACTGCTGCCCCAGGTTCATGCCTTCTTCGGAGTGTGTGTTCTGCCTGTGACCTTTGTCAGGGTCCCGAGGCACAACACAAAGCAGCACAGACCAATCCTCTCCCTCAGGGCACCTCCCCCTCTCCTACCAGCTGGAATTCCTGCCAGCTCTACCTACAGAATTTCCTCATAACCAATTTCCTAAGCTCTTAGGTCAGCCTCTTGACAAAGAACAGGAACTAGTTTTCCAGAGCCTCCTACCCACACACAGGCATTCCGTAATTACACAGATCAGGACACAGGGGCAAATATGTATGAAAATGGCTTGATTTGTGGAAATAATAATGCTTATTCCGGCTTAGCCACAGAGGCGCTGGAGCTTCCCCCACAAATCCACGGCCACCCCCTTAACCTCCAACAACTTCCCTCGAGGCCTGTTGAAGCCCGCAGCCCCGGAACCCTTGAATGCCCTTAAAACCTGGATGGCGCACCAACTGGTTTCATAGGACGACCCCACCACACGCGACAACGAGGCCTTGCAGCCCCGCGTGAAGCCGGACATTCCTGCCCACTGACTTTCGGTGGCATCAGCTGCTTCTTGGTCAAATAATAGCCGAGTAGGAAGGTTCGATTTCTGGGATCTGAAAAACCAGTCTGGGTTCCACGTCTTAAGCACGGATGGCACTTTGTACTCTCACTCCCGAAGGACAGGGTGGTGGCTACGTTGAGAGGGGCTCAGCCAGCTTGCAGGGTCTGGGGACAAGGGAGGGACAGACACTCCAGAGCTGCTGCCGGCCTCCCCATCACAGCACCAGGCCCGACAACTGTCGGCACCACCACCCACAGCATGGGGCTGTCAACGAGGCCCAGGGACCCGAGTGTGGCTTGGGAATGCCCACAGAGCCCAACCGTGGAGGAAGTGCCTCCCCAAGTTTCAGAAGGACGAGGCTCAGTCCTCAGGAACCGTGGGCAGCTAGCTCTGTACCTGGTACTAGGCTGGGGGCAGGGGCATGTGCAAAACCGGAAATTCTACCCCCAATTCTCAGCAAGCGTCAGAGCGGCCACAATTCTAAAAGGAGAGGACCCTCTCCCCTCCCGGCTAGGTACAGCAAGGCCAAAATCCAAAGCAGGACCAGGCTCGAGCCCCACATTACTCTTTCCCTCCGGGGCTCCTCACGATCTGAAACCAGCATCGCCAAGGGCTTGTTTACTCGCGGATCCTCGTCTTCTCTCCTTTCCCCAAGCTCCGGGAAAGCACGGGCCTGATCTATCTCCCACTGAATCCCCAGCAGCCCAGAACTGCTGCCCAGAAGGGCCTCCATGTATATCCGTGGGGTTACGAATGTCTGTACCCTTGCTGGCTGCCACTTGGAGGTACCTTGCATTCTAGGAGCACAGCAGAGGCCACGGGAAGGCCTGGCTGGGGGGCAAGGGGCGGTGGGGAGGAGCCCTGCAGGGTGACCCGGAGAAGCAGAGGTTGGGCTAAGCTTTGCCACCCATCTTGGAGGGACCCGTGTCTGAGTCACAGATTTCTCCCCCATCAGGTACTGGTGGGGCAGGTAGGGGTAAGACCAGAAAATCATTAAAATCCTGCCGGTTCTGGCACTCGGCAACTGCCCAGTCTGCAAGCTTACTCTTCCTTTGTACCAGCTTGCACCCACAGGGCACCCCAGGAAGGGCTCTGGGCAGCTCCCTCACCGAGAGCTTCAGGGGGGGCTGGAGGGAGACCTGGTCAGAAGCGCGCTCCTGCAGCCGTCTCCGGAGCCCAAGCCGTGCCTGCCTGTGTGCAGCTCCTATCTTATCACCCTGTTCTTTCCCCACCACCTCCGCCTTCCCTGTCCCCAAGTGACACCCCTGACCATCTGGGCCCTTATCACGGCGTCTGGCTAGCTATTCTTAGTAGCACACTTTCCCTAGCAGTCCTGTCCTCCTGGCTCCCATCTGGGCCTCCCTGCTACACTACCCAGACAGACCAGGGCGGAGGCACCACTAGTCACGTGGCTTCAGTAGTGCAGAGTCTGTAAGCTGGAAGGGACGTCGGAGGCACTCCAGTCAGGCTGAGGCCCCACCAAGGACGAATATGGTTACTACTGAGTTGGCCGGTGCTTGCTGGTTCTCACTTCATTGTTTCCTCCACAGCCAGAAGCTCACACGGGAGCACCTGTCTTCATGCCAGTGTAGAGTGGGGGTGGAATGTCACAGACCCTGGGGCCACCCTAACCATCCAGCTCAGGACAAACCCAACCCCCACCTGCAGACTGTGCACATCTTCTGGGGTTTCTTGGCGTTTGGATTTATTTTAGCAGGTATCTCCCTTTCTGCTGGGTCTGCAGTGCGGGCACCCAGGCCGCAGAGGACAGCTGATGTCCTCTCCCCACCTGCCCGAAGCACAAGAGGACCCAAGTCTTAAGGGTTGAATGTTAAGTAGGGGACAGCACGTCTTGGAGAAGCAAAGGCCAGCACTGAGTGCTCCGAGGATGCTAGACAGCATAAGGAGCACTCTGCATATGATCTTAATAGGCCTCCCCCCAGCCCATGAGTGGACAATGAGGTTTTCTTAATTTTAATAAAGTAACAAACAGAGGATAATAAGGTCCCATGGCTATCCCCCGGCTATAACCTCAAGAGCTGGGATTTGAATTCGGGCCGTCAGAGCCCAAAGCCCTTACTGCCACTCCTTCCTGCCCACAGTGTGGGAGCCAGCCAGGACCACCTCACACCTCTGCCCTGGAAGCCAGTGGCCCTGGTAGGAGAGCGCTGAGGGGCAGACACAAGGTGGTGGTACCACCTCTTTACCTGCAAGGTGCTTCTCTCTCCTCTCTCAAATCACAGAGTACCCAGGAAAGGCCATTTCTACTTTATATGTCAAAAACATCCTTCACACCACGACTTTCTCGCCACCCCAGAAGAAAGTTAATTCTGAGGCCCGTTGGAAGGCTATCAGCATTACCATGGAATCGCTGGAGGAGCCCAACACGAACCAAGAGGATAGAGGTTAGGACATGTAGCTCCTAGCGGCCTCGATCCTCCCCAGAAGGCCCGGTCTCCACCTCGTTTAAAGGGCTGGATTTGCTGGTCAGCAGGAGTGGGTGGGGTCTGGGAAGACCAGGCCAGGACACCAAACCCAGACAAGCGCCCATTCAAGCTTGAAGGCAAACTCAACCATTTACAGTGACCTCTGTCCCTGCAGGTGGCCGGAGAGCATGGCAGCTCTCTGCAACAGGGTTGACAAGTCCTTATTTCTTCACGGTGTCGGCACTACATGAGGTTTGTAGGTATGGAGAGGTGGGGAGAAGCCAGGGCCGAGAGGGTAAGAGGGCCAGGGTGTCTACAGAAAACTGACAAGTTTTATCTACTTCAAGGACCTGCTCTAGTTTTATGGTTTAGAATTGAGGTCAGATCCAATCTCAGTCTGAGCAGGCAATGCACCCAGACATGGACAAGGAAGGAAAATCTAAGTTTAATGGGATTCAGAAGGCTTTAGATTAGAGAAGGGGGGGAAAAACCCACACCTCTCTTCCACCATCCCCGTGGCAGGTAGGGCCTAACTGAACCCGCCAGGCCTACACAGAACCTCAGCATCATTAATGCAGCATTCTGGGAATCTGCTATCAATAAACACCCATTACCTTTTGAAATAAAACTTATTGGGATCCTTGGTTTCAATCGATGCGTGGATGATCAATCTCTAGCAGAGGTTTGAACCTGGAAACATGAGGAGGACAGTGGCCAAGCCTTCTCCCTTTACATCCCTGGATGACAGTGTCAGGGACAGAGAAATCAACCAGAAGGACTTCCACCAGGGCTGGGAGGCAGGTGCTGCGCTGCCTGGCCCCCACCCCAGGGTTCTGCAGAGGCCAGGGCACACCTCTGGTCACTCTACAGCAGTCTGGACCCACGGCTACAGGGAGATGGCCACGAAGGTCACTGCATTCTCATATCTGTATCTATTTTGTGCCTAAAATTGTCACTTCACTCTTTAAAATTTACTTTGAAAAGTTTTAAACAGGTAGTTGGCTCATGTGCGTGTGTTTTTATACCAGAGAAAGAGAGAGACATATACAGGGAAAGAGACAGACCCTGAAGGGCAGCCGTCTCATGGATGTCCAGGGCCTTCCGTACTGAGGAGAGGAGGAGGGAGGAGACGAGAACATAGGGAAGGATGGACAGAGAAGCCTAGAAATGGGTCTTTGTTCTTGCTTCCACTGAAGCCAAACCACCACCACCACCTACTCCTTGGGGCCTCCCCCCCTCTCCTTCTTATCCTGAGACTCCTGCCCCCCCACGGGACCCATCAGCAACTCCCTCCCTGACTCTGGGTTTCTGGCACTCTCTCTTTCTCCACTTGCACTCAAATCCTTTCTCCTTCTGCAAGTTATCACACTGGCAGTCTGCATAGGAAAAGAAATGCAATGTCTCTTAACTGTGAGTTGATGGAATTTTTATCTTTTTGACCCAAGTTTCCCTGGCTGAGCCTGACTCACTCCGCAGGAGCCGATCCATCCCTGGCCTCCGGCTGCTGGGTGCCGGGGCCCAGGCTGCAGCGCAGAGTCACCCAGCACAACTCGTGCGAGGCCCACGGGGCTCCCCGGAGGTCGGCCTCACCGCACACCTCATGGAGCAGGAAGCGTGCGGCTACCATTCAGGGCCTTTCCTGGGAGAATTTTAAGAGCAGCAAGATGTCCTCAGGAGCCATTCGAACGTTATCAAGGAAAGGAATGTGCACTGCTCTGTAATGGACTTGTCCGTTTCTAATCCTTTCCCCAGATACCTTTTATCAGAGAGGCACGCAGTTCCTTTCTTCGACACGTCAATATTGACACAATCATCTGAAAACTCAAGTAGAGTGGCATGTTTCCCAAGAGAATTATCAACCTGGCCACAGATATGGTCCAAGTTGAAGGCCAGCTATTGAAAACAGGAGGCTTTTCGGACTAAGTACAAATTAAAGCTGGTTGCTCTCTCCTGCGTAATCTCACTGCAGAAACGACCGGCCACATCATTAAGTGAGAACATTTCCACCAAAGCCGTGGGCTTCTTTTTAGCTTAACCCATTCTCTGAATTTTATTTAGGTCCTGAGTATTTTATCGGTAAACAGGGACCCACATAAGGAAAAAAAAAACTCTTTTAAAGACAACTATTACATCATGAATCTATCCATCCATGAAACACTTGTAAGAAATTACTGGATTTTAATTTCCCCAACTTCTAATGTCTCCTAAGCTTAAAAACACAAGAAAAAACTGAGAACTTTTATATTTTCTGCAGATAAACTGGCCCTTGGGCTAAATGCTTGTCACAGCCTGCAAGTCTACCATGAAGAATTCCTAGATTTCGTCCTAACTGTACAGACATCAGGAAAACCGAAGACCACCACCTAACTAATTTGGATTTTGCTGAGAATGTTGGACTCTGGAGAGAAAACCCAGTTAATCTCTAGCAATAAGAATTCCCATTAACAAAGTTGTCAATCTTAAAAATCCAGAAGTCATACGAATGAGAGTTGTAGGGGGCTAGTGTGCAACAAAAGACACATCACTATTTGTTGCTATCTTTAAACTACAGGAAACCTTCTAGGGCCAGTAACCAATAATCTCAAAGAATTGAACATCAATTATTTTGAGCCGTCTAATACAAAGACCAGAGAACTAAGAGAAAGTAGCTAGAGGGAGGGGCATCTGGGTGGCTCAGTCGGTTAAGCGTCCGACTTCGGCTCAGGTCACCATCTCTCGGCCTGTGAGTTCGAGCCCCACGTCGGCTCTGTGCTGATGTCTCAGAGCCTGGAGCCTGCTTCGGATTCTGTGTCTCCCTCTCTCTCTCTGCCCCTCCCCTGCTCATGCTCTGTCTCTATGTCTCTCAAAAATAAATAAATGTTAAAAAAAAATTAAAAAAAAAAAACGAAGTAGCTAGAGGGAAACCCACTTGCTTGTACCCAAACAGCTCCACCAAGGGCACCAGAAAGTGGATCTCCTTTTCCTATGGCATCTGGCCAGTGAACGATTCTACTAGGCACATGGGTCGGAGCATAGGAACAGTTATAGTAGCCCAGCACTTTCTACTGGGGGGAGGAGATAAAGGAAGCTTAATGAAAACGGGTTTGTATAAAATCATCTAAAACTCACTACAACTAACACAACCAATTTCACTTTTGTACACCTTTCTACAGTGGAACCTAAGTTCTCAGATCTGAAAGAGACCTTCAAGATCTTCTGGTGCAACTTGATTTTATTAAAAAAGTTCAAGCTTAGAAGAGATTGGCTCGGGCTCCCCATAATTTGTGACAGACCCATGACTAAGGCAGAGGTCTTCCAACTCCCAGGGCAGCTCTTTCCACCACATTACCCTTTCCCTGCTGGAACCCTGCTTCCTTTTACACAACAGACAGGCAGAACCCCAAGTCTGCAAGGAGAAAACTACCTTTGTTCCAAGAACTTACTGGTAAATTAGTTACTTGAAACTTAAAAGCAATTTCCCTATGAAAGTAACATTGCCGATGTTGGATTAGTTCCCAGGCCAGCCCACAAAAGTGAATTGAGAAGCAGAAGTGGGTAATCCTCGAGCCCTCTGGGATTCCTTAAGTCCTCTAAGTTCGGGTACCAGTGCCGCGCAAGCATCGACTCGAGAGCCAACTCACTGTCAGCTCATGAAGGCAGAGTATCAATACGAAGGCTTTGGAAAGAGACCAACCTGAATTCAAATTCGGGTTGGCCCGACCTTCGCAGAAAGTGGTAGACTTTATTCTTTCAGTAGGAATCGCATGAAAAAAGATGAGGATAGGATGAAGAAATCCTTTCACTATTCTCAAATGTGCCTATTATGCTGGGGGGTTACAAGTCAGGAGAGCCCTTCTCCCTTCAGGAACAAGGAGGGAGAGAGAGGATGGGGAAAAGATGCCGCCCCGCAGAGGAAGGAGGGAAGCCTCACTCCAGAGCAATCGTGGTGGCAGTGGAAAAGGACACGGGCAGCCAGCCCCAGTGGAGGGGACAGGAGCAGAGTGCCATGCGAGGACATGCAGAAAGGTACTGTGCAAGCCCTGCCCCTCCCTCGCTCTGCAGGGAGATCCCTGCTGCTAGCTCTTCACTCTCCCTACCCCACCCCCATCCCCATCTCATGCTCCTTCCCACTTCTAACAAGCCTCGTCTGCTATCACAGGAGGGGTCACCACCAACGCCCCAGATCCCGGTGGCTTCCCTTTCCCTGATCAGGTGAGGTCACGGAAGAAGGGCAAGTGGGGAATTGAACAATCACCCTTTCCACGTCAAGTGCTTCACAGGTACCTCTTTATTCACCGCCCCCCCAACACTCTGACACGGGTCTTAATGCCCTGGTGTAACCAATGAGATATTGATGCTCACACCGATTTAGTGACTTGTCCAAGGTTACCTGGTAGGCAAGAGAGGAATCAGGACTCAAATCTACAACTGAGTGACCACATGGCAAAGTGGGAGATGTGCCACCGCCACCAGCCAGCACTCGGAATGCTTATTCCCATAAGCCACTGTGCACAAAAGCTAGGAGCTACCGAACCGCACTGCCCAAGCTGTGTGCCGCACAGGTCTCTGGGACCAGTCTGGAAATACCTTAATAGCAACTCTTTGCGGGGAAAATGACCTCCAGGTTAGCATGTAACACACTGATTAATGTCTCACATCTGTCGGCATAGTGATTTATGGCTTCCAAAACCCCTGCTTCAAAGTAGTACAAAGGATTATTGGGGCGCCTGGGTGGCTCAATTAGTTAAATGTCTGACTTTGGCCCCTGACTTTGTCGGGGCCAATGGTCTGACTTTGTCGTGATCTCACAGTTCGTGAGTTCGGCCCCCGCATCAGGTTGTGTGCTAACAGCTCAGATTCGGATTCTGCCTCAGGTTCTGGGTCTCCTTCTCTATCTGCCCCTCCCCTGGCTCTCTCTGAAAAACAAATTTAAAAAATTTAAAAAATTACAAATAAATTTAAGAAGTAGTACAGGCTTATAGTCTAAAGTATCACGTAAATATCCACAAGTCTATACTGATGCAAGTAAAAGACTGCATAAATAAAGGGGAAGAATAGACGAACAGGAAGGGAACTCCCCACCCCTTGAATTCGGGCAACATATAGTGAGCCACTTCCTTCCAAAGGGTCCAGTATGGAAAGGGGAGAAAAAGAATAATTTTTCAGTAGAGAAACTGGACCAACACTACCTCAGCCAAGTGGTCAAGGAAACATGTAGATATAATAATGCAGTTCAAAAGCAAGTCAAGTTCAATAGAGATGGCTTTTTTTGTTTTAGGCCAGAAAGAACTAAAATTTTAGTATTAAGGTAAAAAAAAAAAAAAAGTGGGGAGGATTCAGGAGATTCAGTTTGGCCCATTCAGTCAGATGGTGCAACAGAGCCATTTTCAGGCTTCATGATGAAAGGGGGTGGGGGAGGGCTTTCCACCAAGCAACAAGTGAGCCTGTTTGTTCTACCGCTGGGACTGCCCCACCTCCCCTCGCTGTAGCTGAAGTTCCACAGAGCAGTGGAGGCAGGGAAGAATCTCTCAGCAGAGGGGAGCACAATTAACAAAGACACTTCCCCCCTTGATACTCATTTTCAGCCTTCTCTGCAGCAACCCCTATGGGCAGACACATCGTCATAAAGGTGACAAGAGGTAAGTGAGCGGTGGCAAGCTGCATGCTACCAAAAACTACCTTTAAAAACAGTTCAGTTCTCTTATTTCGCTCCTTACATAATTATCAAGGGGCAAGGGTGGGGGGGGAGGGGAGGAGGCAGTCACCTGAAAAGGCAGCCAGAAGGGGCCCTCAGATTATTCTCCTTAACCCCAGTGCCCAACCCAACTACTCCGGCTCCCTAGCTGTCCTCTCTTATTTCAACATAGTCATTCTTGAGAGTTTAACGTGAACCTCCAAATACCTCCAGGGAGGATTGTGTCAGTCGATCATTCACACCAAGCTTTAATGATTGCTTTAATCCAGTCAGAGTAAGCACCCTTCACTAGAGGTACCTAGGAAGAGATGGATCCAAGGAGGGGAAGGGTTCTCCCATTTCCCTCTAATTTTTTTTATGGATTCTCCAGTGTTCTCCTCCCTCTTTAGGAACTGTGGTACTTACCCCTCAGTGAGCCCAGGACTTTCTATGTTATTCAAATGTTAAGAACAGTAAGTGGAATAAACAGCACGTAGACCATGAAACTATAAATTTGTCTTAGGTCTTTGCTAACTACATGGCATATAATGAAGCAGAAAAAAAAATTCTGTCTTCTACTATTTCCAAGCTGTGAGGTCCTGAACTGAGTTAACTCAGCCTTCAAGATGTGTCAGAGATTTCAAGAAAGAGCAGGAACTGACTCAGAGAAGAAACGCTCGGAGAGCAGACCCCTCCCTCTCCACCTGCCGCCGCAAGCGCCGTAGTTTCCTCATTCTCGTCCTGCCGAGCACAGCTGTCAAACTCCATGCAGTCAGCTTCAGCTCTACCAGTTCCGCCGACCAAGGCAGATTACAAAAGCTGCTCCTTTTTCTTTTTACCTCCTCTGCCTCTGAATACCCTGCTGGATTCAGACCACCTTAGTATTTGAACATAAGCCAGAATTCTTGCAAAAACCAGATGTTCTGTACAGAAGCTTGTGCTTCCTGGGGAGCCTTCTACCCCATCTGCACATGCTCAGCCCAGTGGATAATCCACCAAAACTGGCGGCTCTAACGGTCACCAGGAGGCGTGTAGGATGACCCGCCGCAGGGGGCCCTAAGCAAGCGGAGTGACTTGCGCAGCTATACCTCAGTAGGACGCTGCGTTTTCTTTTTTAATGCAAGTCAACATCACATTAATCCTCAATGGCTTTTTAAATCCACACTGAATCTCTTGAGCAGGCATCAACACGCAGCAAAACACTCTCAAGGTTTTCTTCACCTGTCTTTCTCACTCAACCACATGCATCCTGACAGCTCTTCCCTCAAAATCTCTCCTCCCAAAGTACTCTGGTCCTTCCAGCTCCCTTCCCACTCCCCCACACGCCAGGTCCAACTTCCATGCTCCAAGTGGTCTCTCCCCTGTCTAATATTTCTCTTCAAGTTTCCACAAAAGTAATACACAGTCCTTCTTTAAAGTTTGTTTTAAATATTTTTGAAAGAGGGAGGGAGGGGCAGAGAGAGAGAGGGGCAGAGAGAGACAGAGAGACAGTATCTGAAGCAGGCTCCAGGCTCTGAGCTATCAGCACAGAGTCTGACATGGGGCTCGAACCCACGAACAGTGAGATCATGACCTGAGCCGAAGTCGGATGCTTAACCGACCGAGCCACCCAGGCGCCCCTACACAATCCTTCTTTACAAGGAGATCCCGTGCAGGGAGAATATCTATACATCAGTGTCTTCCTTCTCAGACTCATTCATCAGCACTAAATGGCACTGTGACAAGTCACCCCGTGACAGAGGGAAGACGGCAGTCACAGCCCTGTGGTCCCACTTCACGTGCACGGGCAAGAGCTGGGGCCTCTACAAACTCCTGGTCTTCGAGCGGCATTCTCTCAGGAAGCTTGGTGCAGCCCAGAGAGCTCAATGCGGGAAGACCATAGAAGTGAGGTCTCTTCTCTGACCCCATCACTGACACTGTCACCTGTTGCTGGGGGGGAGGGAGGCGGCAGGTTGTAAACCTTTTTCTATCCCTCCCAGCAGCCCCCAAGGAACATTGAGGGCCTCAGTGAGTGTTGGAAAACTATAGCCTGGATGATTCGACAGTCCTATCCTCCCCCCTCCATCCTTCCTTAGGATCTAAGAGCACACGTTTGTTTTTATAAGAAAGGGCCGTCTCTTTTCAGAATACTTTGCAATGCATTATAATCAACTGCCTTCTCTGTCTCAAGAAGGAAAACCATCAGCATTATCCAACCTATGGATCCCTGAGCTGTACAGCTATAAAGTCTACAGCTTGAGCCCCAGTTCTCTGAGCGACCTCTTACATTTGTCAAAAAACTACTCCTTTCCAATCACCGTCAGGAGCCGATTCATCACAGCTCGTCAAAGGTTGTGCAAAGATGGAAAATCATGCATAGCTGAGGGGCTTGGGGCCCACAGTTAATTATAACTGTAACAGGGGCCCAGGAGCTGGACTCACCTGTCACTGTTCACTGCTCCGGACAAAAGGAGTTCAGTAGGAACAGAAGCCCTATTAACTCCACGAGGGAGACCGAAAAAAAAACAATGGAAAAGTACAGGCCCTCAGGGCTGGGGATCCAAATGCCAGTGCCCGTGGACCTGGCGGTATTCACATGTCGAGCTTCTACCCTAGGGTTCAGGACCCAAGAGACACTCACGTCTGGCAGGTGGCTCCAGCCATTAACATGCCACCACGGAGCGAGTAACACCCCACAGGGGCAGAGACTGGGAGGAAGGGCAGAACCACACCACAGATGCCAAGAGAGGAGTTCGCCGCTCTCCTGAAGGCACAGCCTCATCTGTTTCCACGTCTGCCTCAAACAGTAGCTGCAGTCCGAATCCAAGTTTGGGTGGCGAGCACAAAAACGTATGCTCTGATAACTGCTGCCTCATCTCAGAGCTTGAGGAAGGCAGGGCCCAATGCACAGTTTATATATTTTAATAAATTCTTTGGCCCTTTCCCATATCCAATGCATTTACCTGTGGTCCTTAGCCAGCTTTGTAAAAAATGGACATTTAAAAAATATTGACGGCACCTGTTCTAAATGGAAAACAAGTCTGTCTTAATAAAACTGTATGAAAAAGCTTTGCCCTCACAGGCTCTTCCTAGAGTCAATGCTGGTAAGCCAGCATACTGGGTGGGCTCCACGCCAGCACTAGGGAGACGGGACTGCAGGGGCTCTGCAGTTTGGAAGGTTCTGGAATTGTTCCTGCAAGGCATCAACTAGAAAATCGATAAGAAACTGAAGTGCCTCCCAGCTAACCGTGGGAGCGTGGACACGGCAGTCTGGCTTTCGAAATATTCCCAGCACGCTCAGAGCGCTGCCCCTTCCTCTCCAGTTTTCTTTGTTCTTGGGGCTTTAGGCCTTCGTTCCACGAACAACGAACCACGCACTGGTGGTTCTGGAGGAGGAGGAGGTCAATAGGCATGTGCTTGGACTCTGCATGCAGACTAGCGGAGGCTCCGATGTGGGAGCATGAAGAAGCAAGCCCGGCCACGATGCAGAAAGCTGGACGCAGGGCAGGGCTGGAAAGAGGACTGGCAGCAAGTTTTAAAGGAGCAGTTAGATACCAGGGTACCCCTTTCCTGTAACGAAGGGCCAGGAAACCAACTATGCCCCCATTGTAAGACACCCCCCCAAAAAAATAAAAAAAAAAACCAAAAAAACCCAGCGGGGGCACTACGGAGAGATGGCAGGGATGGGCACCAGGAAAAAAGTCCAGAACTAAATGAACAGGTGGAATTTCGGCTGT
This sequence comes from Paguma larvata, assembly GCA_030068075.1. NCBI lineage: Eukaryota > Metazoa > Chordata > Mammalia > Carnivora > Viverridae > Paguma > Paguma larvata. The sequence continues at coordinate 35,609,637 of CM057835.1, forward strand.
GTCTAAACATTGAGGACTTTTTTTTTTAAGTTCCGTCAGAATTCTGGGATAATTTCACGACACACAGAACAGCAAGCAGGATGTCCTACGTGCTGACACGCCCTGGCTCCCTACTCCAGCCCCCACGATCACCCCACTTAAGGTTGCAGGCGGTTAACGTACGTATGTGATACTCCTGTCCCCTCCACGGAAGCCAACACCAGCTGGGAAGCCTCTTCAGGAGGCTCGTGCGGGGAACACGGAGGACGCCCACGCCCACTACCCTAGCAGAGCACAGCGACGGAATTTCAGCAGGGGTCACGAGACTGTTCTGAAGACCCAGCTTCTCCTTTCCCGCTAGCTGTGTGTCCTCAAGACTGACCCTCCCCAGACCCCCTTTTCCACGGCTCCTACCTGATGGATCAAATCATCACAGAAACCAAAACCTCTGCCTAACAAAAGGTGTTTTTATACTCGGCACTGCATTAAGCCAATCCCTTGATCCTGTTGTCTCAGTAGCATCTGACCTAAGGCGGAAAAGTAACAAAGTGATTATGTGATCAGAGCAAGACCAAGCTAGAATTAAGCTGGACCACAAAGAACTCTGGCAAAAGCAGTTATTTATCTGTATTTTTCAATTTTTTGAGGAGCCTCCGTACAGGTTTCCACAGCGGCAAATACCATTTTATCCAGCAATCTTACTGCTGGGTGTATACAAAGAATTAAAATCAGAATCTCAAAGAGATATCTGCACTGCCATACTCACTGAGGTATTCACAAGGGCCAAGATGTGGAAACCTAAGTGCCCACTCACAGGTGAATGGATAGAGAACAGGCGGTATGCACACACAGAGAAATTCAGCCTTAAGAACAGGAAAACCTGGGGGCCCCCGGGTGGCTCAGTCGGTTAAGCCTCTGACTTAGACTCAGGTCATGACCTCACGGTTCAAGAGTTCGAAATCCACATGGGGCTCTGTGCTGACAGCTCAGAGCCTGGAGCCTGGAGCCTGCTTTGGATTCTGTGTGCGTGTCTCTCTCTCTCTCTGCCCCTCCCCCATGCTCCCCCCCTCTCAAAAATAAACATTAATAAAAAATTAAAAAAAGGAAATCCCTCAATATGCAACAACATGGAAAAGTGTGGAAAATATTATGCTTGGTGAAATAAGCCAGTCACAGAAAGACAAATATTACACATAAAAGAGTCCAACTCCTAGAAGCAAAGCCCAGAATAACGGTCCCCAGGGGCTTGGGGGGGGGGGATGAGGGACTTGCTGGTCAATGGGTATGAAGCTTCAATTACTCAAAATGGGTTCTAGAGACCTGCTGTATAATGTACTTACAGTTAATACCGTATTACACGCTTAAAACTGTGTCAGAAGGGTTGAGGTCACGTTAAATATTCTTACTGCGATACAAAAATTAATCTATAAACCTCAAGATCCAGAGACCTATGGTTCTCTTTTTGACTTCTCAAATTCTCTGGGCTTCTTTCCTTGACTCACATTGACAACAAATGGTGAGTAATTCCAAGCCAGACAGGCTTGCTTTACAGACTGACTTCATTAACTCTCTGAAGACAAACACCGTTAGATCCTAGAGCTCTGGGAAGGCAGCACGAATACCGAGAAGGCTCACGAGATGCCTTTATGAATCGAGCTGCGGTGTTTGCCGCAGCACAAAAAAAGTCCAGAGCCATTCTCATAATCCTAATTCCTGGTGACAGTGAGCTGCGATCACAGTTTGTGATGGTGGCCACTCCAGCAGGTGAGCGGCACCCCCGGGTCCCCTTGAGCCTGGTTCAAGGGAACTTGGTAGCAAATGAGGTTGCTGATTAGGGAGGGGCAAGAGAGACGCTTTCAGGGCCCAATCTGCGAGAAGGAACCACAGCAGGAGAGAAAGGAGCTGGGAGAGCAGTGTGGCTTGAGGCTGAAAAGGAGCTGACACGAGACCACAGGTGTGCTGAGCGCTTGTGGTAAACTGCATTCTTACCCGGTCAAGTTCATTCCGTGCACGTGACATCTGACCGGGAGGTGCAACCCCAGGATGGCACAGAACAGTCAGCCCGCGTACCTGTGGGCAGTCTGGCTTTCTTTCCCACCCCCTCCCCCTACCACCACCACGGAGAAGCTGCACCTTGCCCAGAGCAGGGCTCCACTCCTGTCTGACAGCCTTCCAGAATATTGGTGTGCACAGTCCAGGACACCAGGAGGAGGAGAAAGGAGGGAGGCCCGAGTCTGAGAAATTCCCAGGCTGGCAAGGCCGATCTACGACCTGCAGCACTAAAGCAGAGGGGGGGAGGGGGGATGGGCCACACAGTGGGTGCCAGGTGGGAAAGAAGCTCCGGTTTTATTTTGGCTTTTCTACCCGAGGCAGCTTTGAATTCTGACAGGCAAGGAGAGGGGAGAAAGAGCGATTTCTTGTCATCACTTTGAAGAAAGCAAAGATCCAATGACTCTTCTGAAATGATCTATGACCTGCTGGAGGTTTTTTTGTTTTTTTTTTGTTTGTTTGTTTTGTTTTGTTTTACCATCACAGTACCCCTCCAGGACAGTTTTGTGAAGTACTGGCTTCTGAAGGTGACACACGGCACCCAGTTCCACCCCACTCCATGACCTGGGCTGCACGCTGTAACATCACATATAACTAGTTCTCTTTCTTGTACCCATCACATGTCAATGAGTGATGACCAGCCGAGGACAGGAGTCAGGCACTGGGTTAATCTGGGATGTGATAACGGGGTGATATTTTGTTTTTCCGTTGATTTGGATATATCCGTCTTTCTCTGGGATCCAGAAATCAAAGTGGTTTCCTGGGAAACTTCAGAAGGTAAACGTGAGTACATTCCATGTGTGAAAAGACACTACGCTGAAGGGCGGCTGCAGCAGGAGCAAGAACATGAATGAAAAGGATTATAAGTTCTTCTTCCATAAAGACCCCACAGACTGAAAGCCAGGTTCAACCTCTTGGGATTTACTGGTCCTTAAATATAGTTTTCTTTTTTTATTTTTAATGTTTATTATTGAGAGACAGACACAGAGCTTGAGCATGGGCGGGGGGGGCAGAGAGAGGGGGAGACACAGAATCTGAAGCAGGCTGCAGGCTCTGAGCTGTCAGCACAGAACCCGACGCGGGGCTCGAACTCACGAACCGTGCGATCATGACCTGAGCCGAAGTCGGACGCTTAACCGATTCAGCCACCCAGGTGCCCCTAAATAGTTATTTTCATATGCCTAAAGTTTTTTAAACAAAACCATGTTTCCTAGATATTCTCCAGTATAATTTTCTTTTTTAAAATATACTTGTTATGAATGCTATTTGTCCAAATGCCCCCCTATTGTAACCACTTCACTTCAAAACACCATAATGTCACCCCAGACCCCTGCAGCCCTGTCTCCCCCATCCACCAGGGAGCCCCACCCCTCACATTCATTCTGCTTCTAGATTTATCACTTGCTGCTTATTAAGCATGGAAGTTTAACAAACTATAATAAAAACCTGACTCCCAAAGTCCCCCCAAATGTAACAGGATCATTTTCACGGTTCTCGACTAAAATCCTTAGTGTTTTTCTACCCACCATGGGCCCCCACATTCAACAAACCAATAATGAAATTAGACTTGAAAAGCATTTTCCTCTAAATAATTCTTATTTTAAAATACATGTATCAAGAAAAACTTACTGGAGGAATTATTATGCATATCATAACAAGAGGAAAGAAAAGTCATTTTTAAAATTCCAAGAATTCTGGCCAAGCATAAAATATTGCAAGTTTTTTAGGCTTCACATTTTGCTATTTTAGAATGCATGTAATTATCTCCTGCAATAAAAACCTGGGGAATGAGCTGGGGAAGAAAGGAATCAAAGTGAGGGAAACAGTTCACACAGTGGCTCAAGTTCTGGGGTCACATGGACTTGAGTTCCTGTCCTGCCTTTTCGGTTCTATGATGGCAGGCAGATGCGTTCAGTGCTCCCGATCTCCCCCCACACCTTCAGCATCGGGATAACCAGGTCATACGCAGCACAGATGTGAGGTGGACATGTAAAGAAAATAAAGTATTAAGTAGTATGAAAAATCACATCAGGCTACGTACTCAATATTCTATGCCTTCCCTATGTGTTTGACCTTGACATAAAAACTTAAAATCTATATGTACCATTTCCTCCCAATTATCTAGCAGTTAAGTACATGATAGAACTGCCTTTAAAACAGGAAATGTAGGTAGCTTCTAAGGTGGAGTGATTTGAGAGCCAATGAAAGGAATTCAGTGTCCGTTAATGTTTTCACTGTGTCCTTGCTATCTACAACAGCCCCAAATTTTACCATTAGGGATTAACTGCTTTTGTTAAAACCCTGTATTCTTCAGGCATCTTTTACACACAAATAACCTTGTGAGGCCCCAGCGTAAAGAAGTTCTTCCCATTATTCCCAGAAAAAAGAGCACAGGATAAATGGCTGGCCTAAAGGGGCAACCTGGGGGGATGGGGAGGTAGAACAGGGGAGATTGGGGACCCCTGGGTTGAGTGAAGGAGGACAGAGGCTCAATGTTTGGTCACAGAGAGGGCAAGGAGGTAAGGCCTCAGGGGGGTCAAGAGCCCCAGCGAGGAAAGCACCGAAGACAAGTTTCTCAATTGCAGGACCAATTGCGTGGCCCCCAGGGAACAGCCACAGATAGCACACAAGCTTCCTTTCTTTGGCAGACACCCCATCCTGAGTCATCCCACACGCTGCCTGGAGCTGCGCTGGGCCCAGCCGGAAGCTGGGAGGAGCAGCAGCGCTCAAGGCCCCATCCCCCAACCTGGGCCTGCTCAAGGCCGTCCTAAGGAAGCACTCTGTGATGCAGGTGGAAGTAGGGAATCTCCTGCATAAACTGTTCGGGAAACTTAGGTGAGCCCGGTCCCAGCGATGGAAAAGGCGCCCTCCGTCACCGCCCACCTCCCGGCCTCAGCAGCCCGGGCAGAGGCATGCTGACGAGGGGTGTGGGCAAGGGTCTGCGGAATAGGGCTTCGCTGCTATGATCAATGTATGGCTCTGCAACAAAAAAACCTCAGCCCAAACTTCCATATTATTGCCACAAACCCCCATGGTTTGGATTATCTGAGCGATGGCTCCTCCCCCATCTTCATGCAGCAACACAGGAAAGAGAGCGTGGACTCCGTCTGCTTTGAACATTTGACCAATTTCAAGGAAATTCTTCCTGCCATGTATATACTCACGCTTGCTCTTTTATTTCAAAATTGTAGTGATAATTTTTTATTATCCTAAGAAGCCTGGAGTTTAATGAAAATGTGCTTCCTGGCATCAACTAATACAACGAACTTTTGTGGTATTCCCTTTGAGTTGTTACAGATTTCTTATTTTTTGTTTTTGAAAAGGAAATACATTCACATGCTATCAAAATCAAAAGTTACCAAAGCCGACACAGTCCATCTCTCACCCCGCCTGTCCCCACAGCTATCTGACTCCCCTTCTCAGAGGCGGCCAAAGAAACCGGTTTCTTGTTCAGATATTAACTTAATGTGTTTCCAAATTAAGTTCAAAGTAGGCTTTTATGGACCTTTAAAATCCTTTTCCAGGTTGCTACACTAAAAATCATGTTAGTGACTACACGACATTCCATTAATTTGATAGTTTCAATAAACTTGTCCTGTTGCAATTCAACATTAAGGTTGCTTTCAGATTTTCACGATAAATAACGCCATAATAGCGATCTGAGGACACTGATTAACGTTTGCCATATTGTGGAAAATTTCCTGAGGCAGGAAATGCCCGTCCTCCCCCCCTCCCCGCCCCAATCTTTTCAATAACCGCACTGAAGGTCAAGGGAAGCACGAGGTCCACGCCAGCCTTGCTTACCTTTTTGGAAAAGACCAGCTCATGTGGGTAAAATACATCTATGAAACGGGGCCTGGCCAAGCTGACGATGCCTAGACACTTGTCACACGCTAAGGCCAAACCGAACACCGTGCTCCCAGACCAAGCACAAAGGTATGTGGATAATGGCCTACTGAGAGATGCTCTAGGGCGGGCCCTTCCAACACGGGCTCACACCCCAGGGATCCGCGAGGACACAGCGGCAGCCCGCAGGGTTAACGGCCCCCCATCCTCAGCCTCATTCCGACTCAAACATCTGGGATTCTCAAGTATTAGATTTTTTATGAATCAGTGATCCTTAGCAAGTAGAAGGCATATCCAAATGAGTTTCTAAAATAAAGCAAAAAAAAAAAAAAAGAAAAAGAAAGAAAGAAAGAAACAAGCAAAGATTTCAACGACATTTCGGGAAAGGCAGGCAGAGATAGAGGCGCTGACCCGTCCATCACAGAGGCTCCAGTTGAGCAGCGCTGCCCTAAGTACGCACCTTCCTCCAGCCTCTGCACCACAAAGGCACTCATCTCTGACAGAAGTCCATCTCAAATCCAAAAGAGAAGGAGCTGCCACAGGTACATGAAAGGCCTTTCGGGCGATCACAGCACGTCCAGGGAGAAGCCCCCATGGCCTCTGTCACACGCTCCACCACCTCCAGCAAGGGAGGTCCAAGCCAGCCCTTCCTCTCCCCATTTACGTCCAGGCATTCTCTTATTTATTCGGATACGCCTTCACTGTCAAAGACCGAAGGCCATGCGTGCACGAGATAAATAGATGAAGACGACATTTGCCTTGCAAGAACTCAATCGTCCCAGAGAGAGGCAGATACATATAACCACTGTTAGAGCACCCATGTACTAAGGGCTCCCCCGGGAGGGGCAAAGGGGCAGCTCACCTTCTGGACCCGCCTCCAGGATGCGATTTCATAACCTCCCCAGCCAGGGCCCCTCCCCCAGTTCCACTTACTGTCAGATGCTGACTAACTTGCAAAGCCTTTCCATTCAAAAAGGGTTCAATTTGGGACGCATGGACTTAAGTGAGGCAAAACTTGCCAGTGAGAAATGATCCCATGACCTCCCCGGGGAGCAGTCTCCAGGGCTGCTGAGCCAGCGCGTTGGAAAAGGAAAATGCCCACAGAGGCTCACGCTGCTGAGAAGGAGAAATCAATCCGGAGAGTCAAAGCTGTGAAAAGACAGCCTGACTCTGCTGCTGGATTCTCGTGTTGCTGGTGATGTCAGACTGTCACTGCCGATGACCCATCACTCTGATAACCCCCGGGGCCCTTCTAGCCTGCAGGGAAACCAGGTTCCTAGTGTTCAGGATCCCCAAGTGGTGGCTCTGGGTGACCGCGTCCTGTTTTGAGGTCTGGTTTTCCAACAGTTTGCTCATGCCGCGTGGGTCAGTCATTATTGGCAGGAGGGTGCACCACGGTCGATCCTTGGGCAGTTCGAAACCCTTAAACATCTGCTGTCCAGTAACCTTTGTGCCCTCAAAGCCCTACCCCAGTACAACAGCCAGGCCATCAGTTCACCAGCACAAGCCTGGAGGAAGGCTTTAGTGTTCTGGGTGAAACAAAAACAGGAGAAAACCCTGGAATCAGGCCAAGAAGCTTTCGTTGATTGATTTACAAGAAAGCTGCAACTTTGGTTTCAACCTGACTTACGTTACGATCCAGGAGACAATAATCGCAGTCGTGGTGGCTAACCAGATAAAAAGCCTCAGTGGTCACTACCTGGAAATGCCCCAATTCCTGGAACTCACCAACAAAGCATCCTCGGAGGGAAAGACGAAACCCAAGAAGCGGCAGAGGCCCAAACCTTTGCGATCACACCTTTAGCCAGGCTGTCAAATATTGAAGTGAAAAACAACTTATTTTTATAGGCATTTGAAACACAGCCTCATGGTCAGTCGAATGATGTAGAATCCCTCTTCTGATTTCAAATAAACTGAACAGGACTTGAGAGTGGAGAAGAGAAATATGCTTCAGAGTGTACGACTCCGTTGATGATTTGTTTACTCCTTAGACCAATCCTATCAATCCTACCGGACACCATGAAATGTATTTTCCATACGTCAAGATTTATTTCCCCCATTTTTCAGGTTGGTAAGTAAAATGCTTGTTTAGGAGTCATACCACTAAAACTCAAGGCAGGATTCAAACCCAGAAGTTTTTAACCCACCTCCCAGGCTCAGGCCACACGCTTTCCCTAAGAAACTATTTCATGAACCATCATGAAGAGCAGCCCGTATGACCCTGAGGTGGCCTGGAAAGGATGATTATGTTAATCCCGAGCTGGCCTTCATTCTCTGTCCACTACACTGTACTGTTGCCCTAGAAGACAGGAGGAGAGAAGGGACAACGGGTCCTCCAGGAGAACCACTCCTGCCCTTCATGGCATCACTACCACCACTGCATGTCCTCACAGCCCACCCGGTGAGTCAGCTAGGCTTGTTTTATTTAAATCATCCTACCACATCGAAACTGTAGAGGCACTTTATCTTTTCCTCCTAAGAATCCGCCCTGACAATATGCCTCCCACAACATGAAATACACATGCAGGAGGCTTATTCAGTGCATAACTGCAAGATACTGAAAACAACCTAAATGTCTCACCTAAGAGTCGAATAAACTGTTCATGGAATACCAGGCTGCTGCAAAGAAGATTGGGGAAGATCTCAATGACTGATAGGATGTGATTTCTATAGCATTCTCTTAAGAAAAAACAGCAAAGTACAAAAGACTATTGCAACCTTTCATGTTATAAAGAGGAGGTAAGAAAATACTCATGTATCTGTTCATCTGTCGAACAGGAAGTACAGAATACTAGATGAAAAACCAAAGAGATTAAATACCATAGGGCATGGCTGGGGACAATGTGGCAGGAAGGAGGGATGGCAACACGATGGATTAAGAGAAAGTAATACTTTTGAGTGTCCCTTTTTGAATGGTTTCATTTTTTAAAACTGCCTAGTTTCTCACAGATTCCAAAAACTTAGTAATTTAATCAACCAAGAAGTGAGGAGAACCTGAAGTGGAGTACAAGAAGCGACCAACCAACTTCAATGTACTACAAATCAACCATTTAACCACACTGAAGGAGTGGGTAAGGAAATCAGTAACTTTGGAGAACAGTACCTTGACAGGATACTGCAAGGCTAAAGATAAAAAGGCTGCACACTAATTGTTATACTCTACTTAGCTTTTTCCCAAAAGTACATAGGTAAGTGATTCAAAAACTAGACCACTTTATTCTGTTTTCTAAGACTGAGTACATAGGTAAACATATCGTGGCTAACTAGATCCAGGTTTCTTTTTGATGGAGAAAGGATTTACACAGAAAACAAAGGGGAAAGACTGTAAGCAACCCTGTGTGGATAGATTAGAATAGTTCATATCATTACAAACTCAAAGATTTTGATACATAGAGACAGGGAAGTATGTGAATTTACACACACACACACACACACACATATTCTAGCTCTGTGCTCTGAGAAGGTATAAAACCAATGACACTCCAGTATCAATGAGCACACCTAGCTTCTTGTCTTGTTCTCTAAACACCATTCTCCACTAAAGGAAACAGAGCTCCGTGGAGAAACGACAGCTTCCAGGACTGAACAGGGAAAGCACAAGAGGAGCATAAAGCATCTTGAGATGGGAAAATTTTTTAAGTCCAAGAAAATATAATAAGAGAATATCTAAAGGACACAGGTCAACCTATGGAAGAACTAGCTCAATGGTCAAATCTGGAAAGCCTGGACAATAAGTGATAATAATGGGTTAGAACCCACAGAATGAAACATATATCCCTAAGTTCATACTGATATTACTACATAAATAGAAAAAGGAAGATGCTCCTCACAGAATTCCGATTCAGATGCATATAAAATGACAGAGATGGAAAATTACTATCAGGCAAACATCACATAATGACTGTCAGAGGCAAGAATTACCAAGGGATTTGAAAGTACGATGAGAAGCAGAGTATTTTCATCATCTCAAAGCACTTCCTGACAAGACGTTTATTAATTACAAAGGGGAGAAAGTTACAAAGCACCTTCCCCACATGCCCAGAGTTACCATCTGCAGCAGTGAGACTTACTCCATCATGTGCCTCCTCATCTGATGAACTGAGAAGGACCCCATATTTCTGCCATATTTCTGTCAAAAACATCTACGTGGGATTCAATCATGAGGAAACATCCAACAAATCCATTGTGAGAGTCATTCTACAACATCGTCACTGGCCAGTACTCTTGAAATGGGTCAAGGTCATGAAAGAAAAAGACTAAGAAATGGCCACAAAGCACAGGAGACTAGGGAGATGTCACAGCTAAAATGAGACGTGGGATGCTGGAGTGAAGGCTCAGTTGGACCCTGGGACTGAAAACAGATAGTGGGACAGTTGATGAAATCTGAATCAAGTATATAGATTAGTTGGTAGTATTGTCACAATATTAATTGCCTGGTTTGGATGTTTGTACTATGGTTTGTAAGACATTAACGTTTGGGGAAGCCGGGTGAAGGACATACAGAAAGTTTACGTACTAGTCTTATAATTTGGCAGGGAGGTCCCCAATTCTTTCAGAATGAAAGAGTTATGACATAAAAATATCTTCCAACAAAACTTCCCCCCCAAATTCTCATTTTGGGGGGATTTGCTTGTATTTGTCTATACAAGCACAAAAGGGAAGACAGAGAAACGGATAGAAAAATAAGCTTATCAGCGTAAGAAGTCCAAATGCCAATGTAACAAAATCGCCCAATTAAAAAAAAATCTAGGAGGGAAAATCCATTTATAAAGAAATGAGGAATAAAATCCTCTGCTTTTGAGCTAAATACAGAAATACATTCTGGGGTGTGATAAACATTATCGTGAATATACCTTGTAAGACAAAGAAAAAAAAAAAAAGGGCAGAACAACTGTTAGCCTCCACAGACTATTTTCAGCTCAAAGAATGCCACAGACTCAGAAGAATGCTTGAACCACTATCTTGCGAACACATTACATGAACCAGAGCAAACAGGAAGGGGGATGTGGGGGCCTGGGAGCAGGGAGGGGGCGATCCAAGGAACACATGGAATGTCCAGTGTCTGCGAGTGGCTGAGTGTTCCAGTCACTGGCGATGTCATTTCTAAATTGTGAAAAATAATGACGCTCTCTCACACCATGACTCATAGAGGAAACACTCTGTAATCAGTCATTTTTTATTCTATTCCTCAGCTTTATTCACAGACTTTCATGAACTGCAGTAAAAAATCCTAACTTAGCCTAACGTGGCTTAGCCTTTCTAATTTTGGCAGTGGGAGTGGGGGGAGGGGGACAGTTTTTTTCCATCAAGCAATGGGTCACTAACTTTACCAAGGTCCCTTCTAGCTCCACCAAAGAAATTCGACGAGTCCCCCAATCCGAGAAGGTACATTTTGTTCCCCCGGGCAGGCACTACATCTGAAATGTGACGGAGAGCCGGAGCTGGACCATGCTGCCTGTAATTAAGGCTCATGAAGGCAACTGCACAGCCCAGCTTTTTGAGCGATGCTTCTGCTGTGACCTGTGGTTTCCCAATATACTGCCTCTGTAATGACTTTAGCAATCAAAACGAAGGAGCCACCAGAAAACACGACGCTAAGAGGAGTTCTGCCAGCAAGGGCTCTGCCTACCAAAGCAGAGAGCACACACCCTGCCCACATCGGGGCTATCAGGACAGGTACTGAAGTCTTCCAGACCCCAATTCAGGCCTCCTGGTCTCCAGGTAGACTTCATTTAGACCCCCAGTCTCAGTCTGGTCCTCCTTCTCCACGTTCCCAAGATCCCGGTGTTTTCACTTTTTCTAGCCCTTCAAACAATGAAGCCTCCCAGCTGGAACTGAGCTACCTGAAGGCAGGGCCCATGCAAACCCTTCTGAACCAGCATCTGACATGATGCCGGGCCCATGCGGGCACCTAATGTCCACTGGCAGCCAAGTAGAGCCTGTGGCCGGGGTGGGGGGCACCTGACCACACGTGCAGTCCAGCTAAGGAGAACATGCTTCTTCACGTAACCCACTTTATAGAGCTCCCACACATCAGGCAGTGTTCTACGTGCCGAGAATGTCGCAAGGGCAAAGAGAGAGAGGCCTTCCTGTGGAACAGAGATGTTCTCTGGTGGGGAGATGGACTTTGAACACATACCCCTGCAAATGATAATGTAACTACAATCGCAAAAAACATGGCAAATAAGACAAAAGTATAGCAGGGCTATAAGAACGACTAACCAGACAGGCCTGACCACATCAACTCCTGATTTCTGAAGCTTATCCAAGGCAGTAATGGGGCTTGGGGACAATCTCAGCAGACACAACCCCACCAGTGAAAATACAAGGAAAAAAAACCTGGAGGTGAGCCAAGTGTCAGCCTCAGGGGAATGACCACACATGGCCTTACCCAGGCAACCTGAGGGAACAGAACCACTGAGCCATTTAAAAATGACAAGTATGTAAACTATGTTGATATGTGGGAAGATATTCAAAGAGTTTACTATGAATTAGGGTTTTTTTCCTACCATAAAGGTACTTAGGTTCATTAACAAAAATTTCACAACACAACCTCAGCCACCCCTGCCCCAGGAGAACCTACACCCCTGGGGACTAGCAGCAACTTTTGAGCCTCAAGGTCTTGGTGGCAGAGTAGGAGCACCTGGAGGGCTTGGAGGTTGGCTGGTGGGGTCCCTAGTTTTCCAGAGGCAGACTCAGGCAGCTGGTCCCAGCACCCAATTCCAACTTCCCTTCTCATCCCACAGGAAGCCCTTTCAAGGGCTGCTCACACAGGGAAGGGAGGTTGCCCATCAGGTGGGTAACCCCACCTCCCATCAGGAAGAAAAGGCTCCCCGCCCCCAGGTGAATGTACAACAGCTTCCTGGAGCTCCCACCACAGAAGGTAACAGCTCAGCCAGTCCTCACAACAGGTGGCCGGCTGAACCTGGATGTCCCCAACCCATAGCGGCTCAAAGTGTGGAGCCCGGACCAGCACCATTAGCTGGAAGCTTGTGAGAAGCACAGAACGTTGGTCCCATTGGCCCTACTGAAGTATCATCTACATTTTGCCAAGATCCCTGGAAGCATCAGATACACGTTAATATCTGAGAAGTGATGGTTCAGTGCAAGAATTTTTTTAAATAATTTTTACGTTTATTTTTGAGAGAGAGAGAGCATGAGCAGAGGAGGGGCACAGAGAGAGGGAGACACAGAACCTGAAGCAGGCTCCAGGCTCTGAGCTCTTAGCAGAGTCCAATATGGGTCTCGAACTCATGAAGTGTGAGATCGTGACCAGAGCTGAAGTTGGATGCTTAAGCAACTGAGCCACCCGGACACCCCTTCAAGTGCAGGAATATCAATTTGTTCATTCTTCAAGCATTCGCTGACTTCTCTGCTACATCCAGGGGCTGGGGCACTTGAGTAGCTCGGTTGAGCATATGACTTCGGCTCAGGTCATGGTCTCGCAGTTTGTGGGTTCAAGCCCCACATCAGACTCTGTGCTGACAGTACAGAGCCCACTTGGGATCTTCTATCTCCCTCTCTCTCTGCCGTTCCCCCACTAGCACTCTTTCTTTCTCTCAAGACTAAAGAAACGTTAAAAAAATTTTTTTAATAAAAAAAGAAAAATCCAAGGGGCAGATCCAAAGATCTGACAAGGCACCTAACAAGGTCTTCAGGAAGAGAAAGCCAAGGGAGGGGCTGATACAGCTGCCCTTATGCAACCCCAGAGAGGATGTCCATGGCTGACAAACTTAAGAACTTTTGAGAAAGAAGCCAGGGGGTCCAAGGTTCAGGATGGATCTGGATAAAAATCTTCAGAAAAACCATACCTTAGCCGCAATGAAACAGCATCTTAATAAAAAAACCATGAAGGGCCCCTTACAGCTTCCTTCAGTCAGTAAGGTGCCATACTTACTGTTCTTTCCATTCAGCCTCCTCTGCTGGCTGGAAACTTTCCCATCCTCGCTTGCCCAAAGTTCCCATGACATGGTAGGTTCACTTGGTTTTGTTGCAGAAAACATGGACCCTCAACAGCCTGTATCAGCATCAACTGTTTGGCATGACTTGGAGTTCAAGGTACACACAGAGTCATTCAAGGTGGACATGGAGTCACCTGAGGTGATAACAGTCATGCTCAGACCGGATGTGGAGGGGCGTCTGGGCCTCACCCCGAGGCCACAGAAGATCAGTTCATGATCGAACTGGTGTTTTAAATGAAAGCTGAGGTGTACGAGTGGAGGGCAAGTTAGAGGAGAGCACTAGGAGACACAAACGGGGAGCGGAGTCTGTCAGAGAGTGAGGGCCAGAGCCAAGTCAGGTCGTGAACTGGAAGCAGAGAGCAAGGCTGGAGGGCTTCCCGGCAGCAACGCCAGGCATGGGTCTCTAAGACTGAGTGCATGGGCAGGGAAGGAAGCTGGCCAGGGGGGGACCACCGGCAGCTCTTGCCGACAAGAGGGAGACTGAACTGTGGATAGTCTGGGGGCACTGCTAGACATGGCATCTGAGGACTGACAGAGGTGCAGACCAGAGGGGAGGAACTTGGATCTGGTTAGAAAGGCTACTGAAGCCAAAGCAGGAGGAGAATGGACATCGTGAGGCCTGAGGAAAGGGCCACATGGGAATGTGACCCCAGTAGCCCAAAGACGACCCACAGAAGCTGCCAGAAAAGAGAGGGACAAAGCAGGGAAGCCTGTTACCTGGGGAGCAGTGGGAGAGGGCAATTTAAAAATCACGGATGGCGAACTGCTTCCGGTGCTTCAGAGGAGGGGAGGACACAAGAACAAAGGTCCCCGTGTTTGGCAAGTATGAAGTAGCTGGTGACCTGTAAGGCCGTTCCCTGATGATGCTGTCGGTGAGGAAATGGGGACACAAGGCTGGCGATGGTCTGTCCTCAGAACAGAGGCAAACAAAAGCAGGTGTGGACAACACCTGCCATGCTGGTCTTCTCGGCATGCCTGACGTCAAGTGTTTTTCTGAATAATGCTTTCTGGGGCGCCTGGGTGGCTCAGTTGGTTAAGCAGCTGACTCCGGCTCAAGTCATGATCTCACGGTCTGTGGGTTCGAGCCCCGTGTCGGGCTCTGTGCTGACAGCTCAGAGCCTGGAGCCTGCTTCAGATTCTGTGTCTCCCTCTCTCTCTGCTCTTCCCCTGCTCATGCACTGTCTCTCTGTCTGTCAAAAATAAATAAACGTTAAAAAAAAATGAATAATGCCTTCTACTGAGGCTCCCCAGTCTCCTCCTATCATGGAACCTTCTAGTAACATGCCCCAAGGCACCCCTGGGAGCCACCTCTCTAGAGGTGAGCCTTGGCAGGCAGTCCAGGGGACTTGCCACCTGAAACACATGCTCTCGAGGAAAAAACAAAATGTTCACTTTAGTGCTTCTCTATCCATGTTGAAGGAACCATTTTTTAGGTAATTCATTTCCAATCCATTGTTAACCAATGCTTTTGTCAATTACAACAAAAATAAAGTACTAGTACAGGAAATAAAACAGGACACACAAATACCAAATATTTTATCGTTAGACTCAATACACAAAATTCTGTATTAGTAATCTAAAAAAATCTAACGCAAAGAGAATTACACACAGAAGCATCTAAAGGAAAGCATGTAGGCAATTAATGTACAAAGTCACCGGGACTCTCACGGCTTTGCTGTAGGGCAAAAAGTCACATGTGAAAAGATCCCACATTAGAACCTAACACACACGCAATGAAGAAAAGCTGCATCTATCTGTACTCACAGTCTTTGAGGAAAACTAGCTTAGCTTTCACTCGTTATTTTAGCCTGGTATCAACCAAATTACTCTCAAGGGATATATGTATTCGACGTGTCTAAATTGTTTCTATATTTTGTTTAGTAATGCTCATCATAGCAACCAGTCTTACAGAGGTGTGTTGGTGGAAATGGGAGGGAAAGAGAATTTAGCATCATTTTGAAAAAGGCAGAACATCGGTTTTTAGCTTTTATTCACAATGAAAGCAAATGATGCTGTATTTCCAAACTGCATTTTTATTCCTTCAGCAGTTGCCAGTTCCCCAATCCATCCTGTGCAGTTATGGTTCAATTTCAAGTATCTTTCAATGAAATAAGTACATACCAGATGCATAAATTCCCCAAGCATGAATTCCCTTGATAGAAAATCACATTCAAAATGTTCAAACTCATAAGGTATTCAGTGATCATGTTTCCTAGGTGTTCAGTGTCAAGATCATTACCTACTTCACTTCTAACTGTCACTACATCATGGAATATAACATAGCAATCTATGTACTCTGTTCTCATAAAGAGGTTTTTGCCCTTTGATCTTATCTGACCTTTGATCTGTTGCTGCGTGGAACTTTTAACACCTAGGATAGCAAACAACTAAGGAATCTGGCTAACTCCTATCTTTAAAGAATTGAGAGCAAGTTGGTTCCTAGTATTCAAGAAACACTGACAACTTATTTCACAGTTCATTTTCCACAGAATTTGTCCACAGATACCCATCGTACCTCAGCACGCAGCACCAGTTTTAATGATTAGCATCCATACTATTATATAAAAGACAGGATCATCTTTAACGCCTTTGCTTTTATATAATTTACAATTCTTACATAATCACTAAGCACACTGTATAGTTGAGATGACATTTTTCCATACTACGGTTTCTCAGTGGAGGAAGGACTGCATGAATTACATTGTGTTGCGAACTCCTTAATCCACACGGCTGCTCTAGAGTATTTTTCTATTCTATCGGAACACATTCCCTTACACAAAACCAATCCCCGACTACACCTGTTGGCCACATAATTCTTCAATTTTATATGGTTCAGAGTTAGTTTTGTTCATCAGCAATAGAGCTGAGAATGCTTCCCATTTCTACATCATGCTCAAATGACACACCTACTAGGATTGCCCCATCAGCAAATCCACTTCTCTGTTTGTCCTCTGGGTTGTTTTCTGTACCACCAGCCAGCTTCAGGATACGTCACTGGCAGATGATACTTGAGCATCTTCTTTGCCCTAGATTCAGCCAACATTTCCACACCCGCCTCTTTGATACTGGTCTCAACAACTGTCTATTAACTTTGACTTGCTAAAAACGAAGACATTTAATCAGAAGCCCACAAAGTACTAACTAATGTGGACATATGAAATAGCGAACACCTGCGTCTGTCAACTCTCTTAAGATACCTTCAAAGAATTCTTTTTGTTTTTCGGTGTATTCCTTTGGCTTATCTCTAAGTGCTTTAAGTATCAACGCTCTTCTCTCTTCATCAGCCAGTACATTCTCACAAAATAACACATGGTGCTTACGCAGTTTGTTTGGCTAACTATGGCTCTAAAACTAAATGTACGAAGGTTCATACTGCCGATTGAAACTAATATAAAACGTTTCGCTCTCAACATGGCTTCCACCATCACCACTTTGTTTCAACTAACTATGCGTTCAGATAAGGAAGGAGTTTTTTCTTTGCAAAAGAAAAGGCCCAGTGGCATGTGCTTTGCCATCATTAAAGTTAGAAATAATATACATTTTCTGGAAAATATTTAGCTAACATTAAGGTTTAAGAAACCGTCTTTATTCACAAAGGATACAATTATGTATTTAGAATATCCTATGGAATTTCAAAAAGCTGCTTGAAAGGAATGTGGCAAAACCGCAGGATATAAAGTCAATACACAAATACCAATTTTTTTATGTTTATTTTTTTGAAAGGGAGAGAGCCTGCGCACAGGAGCAAGGGAGGGGCAGAGCCAGAGGGACAGAGAGAATCCTAAGCAGGCTCCGTGCTGTCAGCACAGAGCCCGATGTGGGGCTCGATCCTACAATCCCGGGATCACGACCTGAGCTGAAACTAAGAGTTGGACACTCAACTGACTGAGCCGCCCAAGGCACCCCTATATAAGTATCAATTTTACTTCTATATACAAGCAATAAAACTGGAAAGTTAAATTTACACTAGCATCCAATAATGGCATACTTAGGGATACATTTAAAGTATGTGTTAAGGCCTGTACCTTGAAAACCATAAGCACTGCAGAGAGAAACTGAAGATGACCTCAATAAATGGAGATACATGTCTCCGTAAAGGCATTGGAAGACTCAATATTAAGACGTCAGTTCTCCTCTATCTGTAGATTCACTACAATGCCAATCAAAATCCGACGTGTTTTAATAGCAATCAATAATCTGGGTCTACAATGCATATGGAAAAGCAAAGGGCACAGAATAGCCAAAATAATTTTGAAGAATTTGAAGACTTACACTACTTAACATCCGATGTAAAATGACAGGGCAGACAGTATGGTATTGTCCCAAGCACAGACACGGAGAGCAGGGGGACAGAATCCACGATCTGCACCTAGAAGGTCACACCCACTGCCAGTTGATTTTCAACCCACGTGCCAGTGTAGTTCAGTAGAAAAGGACAGGGTTTTCAACAAACAGGGCTTCGACACCTGCATGTCCAGACCTGACGTCATCCATCAAAATTAACTCACAGCTGGATCATAGACCAAGACACGCAACTAAAAATACAAAGCTTCCATCAGAAAACAGAGAAGACATCTTCACAAGAGCGGGATAGGTAAACACTTCTTAAGTAGGATACAGAGAAAGCCAGTACATTGGATTCCATCAAAATTTAAAACTTCTGCTCTTTGAGAAGGGGTACAAGAGACCTGTAGGAACATAGATTGTGGTAGCGGTTGTTACACGGAGGTAAACATCTGTCAAAACTTATCCAACTGTCACTTAAATGGGTGCATCTTTTCTGAATGTAAGAAATGCATCAATAAAGTTGATTAAAAATAATACCTTGAAGCATAGTTGTAAAACTCACGACTAATGCACAGCTTATGGGTATGTAACTCTGCAATACCCAATCTGTTCTATACTGTGGCCAACAGGATTTGTCTACTGATTCCTTGTTTGGATACTGTGACAGTATTAAATTATTCTATAGGCATACCCTGGAGAGACTGTAGGTCCAGTCCTAAAGCCGCCCATAAAGTGAGTATCGCAAAGTAACTCAAATGAATTTGTTGGCTTCCCAGTGCATATAAAAGGTATGTTTATATTATGCTAGTCTATTAAGTGGGCCATAGCATCATGTCTTTAAAAAAAAAAAAAAAGAACGAAACTAAAAGACTTTGTTCCTTAAAAAATGCTAACCATCATCTAAGCTTTCAGTGAGTCATCATCACCAATCACAGCTCACTGTAACTAATAATGAGACAGTTTGGAATACTGCAAGAATTACCAAAATGTGACACAGAGACATGAAGCATTCCAACAAATGCTGTTGGAAAAAATGGCGCCAATAGACTTCCTCTTTGCTGGGTGGTCACAGACCTTCAATTTGTGAAAAAACACATTACCTGAAGCACAATTAAGCGAAGTGCAGTAAAAAGAGAGAGATGACTGTTTCTGAGTGCTTACTCTCAGGTTCTCTACTCATCTCACTTTGCCACAATAGCCAACAGTTCACCCATCAGCAGTAATCTACAGATGACATTTTGAGTAGCCTTGTCCTGATCACCTGCCCAGAATACTTTAGGTTTGATAAAATCCCAACATACTTTAAAACTGAACAGAGGGGCGCCTGGGTGGCTCAGTCGGTTAAGCAGCCGACTTCAGCTCAGGTCATGATCTCACAGTCTGTGAGTTTGAGCCCCACGTCGGGCTCTGTGCTGACAGCTCAGAGCCTGGAGCCTGCTTCAGATTCTGTGTCTCCCTCTCTCTCTCTGCCCTTCCCCTGCTCACGCTCTGTCTCTCTGTCTCTCAAAAATAAATAAAACGTTAAAAAAAATTTTTAAACTGAACAGACTTGTTAACTTCTTTGCTTAGGCTCAAAGTAGTACCGAAGCTCATCCCTTTATAGAGACGTGGGGGACATTCCTAATAAAGTTAATGAGTAAACTTGACGAGGCAAAGAATGTAGGCTCCGTAAGGGGAAACTGTTACTACCCTGGTGCAATTCTTCGAGGCTTAAATGCGCAAATGTTTAGAGGCATGTGGTAGATAGAATTTTAGGATGGCTCCCCAGATTCCCTCCCTTGCTATACAAACTCTATAATCCCGTCCCCTTGAATTTAAGTGAGACCACTGAAAAGGACAGAATATCACTCCCATGATTAGGTTACGCTATAAGGTAAAGAGGAAGAGATTTTGCACGTGGAATTAAAGTCGCCAGTCAGTTCGAGTCCATTGAAGGGGCGATCACCCTAGGTGGGCCTGACCTAATCAGGTGATTCCCTCAATAGTGGGTCTGAATGCAAGAGACAAGTAGCAGCAGAGGACCTTCCTTATTGACCTTGAACTCGTGACTGCTCTGTTGACAAGAGCCATGCGATAGGCAAGGGCAAGTACCCTGTAAAGGCTGAGGGCCTCCGTCTTACAACCTCAAAGAATTGAATCCTGCCAACAAACCAGTGGGCGTGGCAGAGGAATTTGAGCCTCAGATGAGAACAAGGCCCAGCGGACACCTTTATTTCAGCCTAGGGAGATCCCGAGCAGAGCACCCGGCTAAGCGACCTTAGGACTCCTGTCCTATGTAAATTGTGGGAAAATAAATGTGTATTTTTTGAACACTAAATTTGTGGTAATTTACTATGCAACAGTAGGAAACTAGCAGAGGAGAATCCAAAGATATAATTCACATTTCCACACAAATTTTTGACAAGTCTCCACCCCGAGGATGTGGGAGTATACAGAGATATCATCATGAAAGAAAAGCAGAGGTGACCAAGCTGTCACAAAGAAACAAGCTGTCTCAACACACACGAAACCCCATGAGGGGAGGCCACGTGGCCAACTGGGGAGAGCCATCTCTGGCACAGGCCAGATCTGGTTTCCAGTTCAGCCTCTACCCTTATGGACCCTAGACCTGTGGAGAATCACTCAATTTTCCACACCTCATCTTGCTTATCAGAAAGACAGAAGGTTAAACACTTAGTAAATCAATTAAGTCCCTAGGTCCGAAAGCAAAATAGTAACTGGCTAAAATAAACAACAGAGACATGCATGAACAATAGAAGCAAAGCCCTCAGAATCAAAAGAAAGGCTAATGGCTGGGCCTTGGAGAGTGCTGGAAGCACAGCAGCCCTGGGGATGTGGCTAACTGGATGACCAGGGAGAATTTTCCGGAGTCTCTGCTGTTGGATGAATATGTTCCCCACACTCCCTCCTTGCATCACTCCCCATAAGATCAGGATTCCAAGGAGACAGATGACACGTGTCCCAGCAGGACCCAGAGTCGGGGAGCTCTGGTCTAAGACAGAAGGGTGGTCCCTCAAATAGGAAGCTATGGGGGTAGGGGGAGGGTAGGTGGAAACATCAGAGTCCCTCCCCCACCTCACCACAGATTAGAAAGTATGAAAACAAGGCTTTACACAGGGCAGGTGCTCAAAACGGCAGCAGTCTGTAGTGTCTATCTGATACCCTAGTTGTCATCAAGAGGATCTGGAAACGTAACCCAACTACACATTGAAGTTACATGTTGCTAGACAATGCTGGCTAGCTTTTATAATTTGCAGGTTCTTTTTGGCTCTGGTTTCTGTGTCCTTCCACAACTCCCAGGATCTAACCTATGCGAGGTGGGCGGCTCTGCGCAGTTTCACTAACTGGCCTCCACCCTGCAGTACGGAATTCCGCCTTCGGTTTTGTTAACCTGATGGTTAACCTGTCTACTCAAGATGTAAATTCCTTTGATTTTTTTCAAGCCTCTCTTTTTTCATAATATCCTTTCGTTCTTACACTTTCAATTCCTTCTTTTAGGTCTCCCATAGTTCTAAATGTATTTATTTAATATTCTCCAACAGTCCAGTATTTGAGTTTATAGTATTCCAACCCCACTGCTGACCATGTGGGCTGATTTTCCGGTGCCGTGGATGGCTCCCTCCCGGGGTCTGTAATTTCGGACTGCCAGCCCAATTCAGGGGCACTCATTGGGTGGCAATCCTCTGTGGCCTGAGCATAATACGTCCCTTGAGAAGGCCATCGCCAGCTCAGGACCCCTCTCATGTTCGTTTATCAGCTTGAGGATTCTTACTCCAATGATGTAATTCAAACCCCAAACCCAAGTGAGGGCCGGCCTGAGCTTACCAACCCGACCACTCCAGCCCCAGGCCAGGGTGTGTCAGGCTCCAGGCGAACTCCCCAGTCTGATGGGAATACTTTCTGGGGTCCATTCTTTCACCAAAGATGTAGTCCTGAGAGTCTTTAAATAGGGTCCCCACCCTTCTTGGGCTTAAGGGCTCATCTTTGCTGCCCACACCTCACTAACGTGACCGGAGGTTACCAAGACTGGCCAACTTCCCTAGACCTGCGCTTAGCATCATCTCACCGTTCTCCCCCGTCAGAAGGTTTTTGGATGCTGGGAATTCCTATGAGTTCTTGTCATCTCTGCACACATTGAAGAGGATGCTCTGTGTTTTACAGTCAGCGGTACTAAGCATTCTATAAGAGGACGGTTTTCAAAATATCCTATTTACCATACTGCCAGAAACAGAAGCCCCAGGGTGTACATCCAAAAAGTAGGAGATATTTTAAATAAAGTCCCCTTTTTCTTATACAAGCTGTGCACGCAAAGTAATTTAAATGTCATCTAGGCTTAGCCTCTCATCCATAAAAGATCTGGTCCCGTGACTTGCTGGACCACGTCAAATGAACACATTTAACAGGATGCTAAAAAGTAGAGACAAGTGAAGAGAAGAAGTTACACCCATCCCCTTACTATTGGACATAGAGTTGTTGTTTTTTTTACACTATTATTAGAATTCATTATTACAGGGGCACTTGGGTGGCTCAGTCGGTTGGGCATCCAACTTCGGCTCAAGTCATGATCTCGCAGTTTGTGGGTTCAAGCCCCACGTCAGGCTCTGTCCTAAGAGCTCGGAGCCCGGAGCCTGCTTCCGATTCTGTGTCTCCCCGTCTCTCTGTCCCTCCCCTGCTCACACTCTGTCTCTGTCTCTTAATAATACATAAATGTTAAAAAAAAATTAATAAGAAAATAAAGAATTAAAAAAAGAATTCATTATAACAAATAATGCTTGTAAAATTGGCATGTTTATGGTTTGCATTTCATAACATTTCCTTAGGATTGATTCCTGGAAGTTAAATTACTGGGACAAAGAACGAAACCTGTAAAGCCTTCCTCTAAGTAGTAAAAATAGCTAAATACACACTGCTTCCTTGCTTTTCTGAAGGAACTGTCCTTCCGAAGCAAAAGCAGATTCAGGAACATCCACTTCGCAAGGTCCTATTAAGTCTGGGTCGTAGAAATAATTTTGTTCAAAAGTCCCTGAGTGGGCCTAAGACATTTGAATCATTAAAGGGAATGGAAAAGAGCAAGATAAGGCTTTCATCTAAACTGAGAAGGCAGAGGGGCGCCTGGGTGGCTCAGTCAGTCAACTGTCCAACTCTTGGTTTTAGTTCAGGTCAGGATCTCCAGGGTCGCGAAACGGAGCTCCGTATTGGGCTCTGCACAGGCAGTGGGAAGCCTGCTTGGGATTCTCTGTCCCTCTC
This sequence comes from Paguma larvata, assembly GCA_030068075.1. Lineage (NCBI taxonomy): Eukaryota > Metazoa > Chordata > Mammalia > Carnivora > Viverridae > Paguma > Paguma larvata. Next base: position 35,633,006 of record CM057835.1, read on the forward strand.
TGCCCCTCCCCCACTTGTGCTCTCTCTCAAAATAAATTTTAAACAATAAACTTAAATTAAAAAATAAGCCGAAAAGGCAGAGAATCATAAAATCAAAAAGAAAAGCCACCCTCTCCCAAATACAGTTCAAATATAAGCTAAAAAGCACTAAACAAAAGACAGAGCCATTATTATCCGTAAGTTAAGCATTTGCTTTCAAAAACTGCCAGGAGGTGCCATTTACTGCCCTCTGTGGTTAACCGTGACCCGTGAGGGCGAGCACCATCTTGGCCCCGCCTGCCTTCCACGTGTGACCCCAACAGGCCCAGAGAATGGCAGGGCCAGGCACCCAGCACACGTGTGCGCGCGCGCGCACACACACACACACACACACACACACACACACACACACACACACACACACACAGAGGTACCCCGAGAACACAGTTCCTCAGGCTATAATCAGAGGACCAATCCAGAAACCTGCTGGCCCTTCCCTACTCTATGTTAGATGAAGTTGGCAGAGGTATTCCTACCCTTTTTTCTAGGGAAAAAAATTTTTTTTCACCATAAATCTTAAACTGGTGATTTTGTTTTCAACCTTCCCCATCCCCTGAAGTTAAGGAGACCAAAAGACCTATCTCATCAATTTCCAAACAGCAAACACCAAAATTGACAGTCCTATTTAAAATTTTAAAAAACAGAGAAAGAAAAGAAAGTCTTTAAACCAGCATCCAGCTGGCGTTCTGTAGACTCTTTGTATAGTGGATTTTAAATTACAGATTAGAGTAAAACAACATGAGCAAAAATAAGAGGTAATCAGGGTCTCTTTCTGAAGAAAATCTCCAGGCCGGCCATGGGCCACGGGTCTTCGGCCACCCATGCCAGCTGTAATAACCGCTCTGAAAAACACAGCTCCCTGAGAGGCAGAGCGTTCCGGGGAAATCAAAGTTATGATTACTGGAAAGCGGACATGCTCGAAAAGAATTACCAGAGGGAGAAAGGGAGAAAAGGCTTTTTGTTTGCTCTTCAAGATTTATCGAATGGAGTCGACCTTTATGGACTAAATGCAAACGCATCTCGGGGTGCATTCCACACGCCAATGCCGCACGTGTTCTCTGCCCTCTCCCCAGTCGCTCTCCTCGTCAAGTAACACACTTATTTTATCCTCACGAGTACTTTCCACAAGACTCACTCTCTGCAAGAACAAGTCATGGTTTCTCTCGCTTCTCTGGAAATTTCCTTGAGCCTTCCCACTTAAAGGACAGTCATATCACAGTTTCCTTTTATAGTATGACACAGCTCAAATTATAATGATAAACCCATCTCTAAACCATATGGTGGGGACTCCAAAATTAAAATGTAGAATGTCCAGTACTGCAGAATCTCCGATTTAGAGAGGCTACCGAATTCTGCTCTCCACCCACTGAAGACACACCCGAACCCAGCCATCAAGCTTGCTCAAAACAGAGTTCAATCTGTCCACCAGTAACCTTGACCCACAGAGGTAGCCCTGCCCTCAGGGGACAGGCCTGAACTGCTTCTCCAGCACAGACGTGACCATCAGGAAGAGGCTTCATTCAACCCTGCCAGGTTTCCAGGCCAGCCCCCCACCCCCCAGGCTGTCCACTATTATCCCACGTGCTCCTCCGTGCATCCTCCAAAGATGGGCTCCTCCTAAAATAGGGCTTACAGGTCACTGCAGCTGGTGACACTTTATATCCCTTTAACAGAAAGTAAAGATTTGTAGGCCGTCTCATCCTATAAAGCTTTATATTCTGTCAGTGCGGTCAACTAAAACATCCAAGTCTTTACAGACCTGCTTTGTTCAAGTCGATCTACACTCCTGTCCAAACGTTTGACCCAAGAGGCAAGACATGTAGCTCAATTCTGTTCCACGTTTTTGGTGGATTTCAACCTACTGAGATCCCCGCTTGTCATGCAAGGTTAGGTGTTCCTCTCAGCTTCCTAGGACTTGAAATTCCTTGAATATGTCAAGATATAGAACAGGTTTTCTTATTAAATGAAGACATGACAGCCTTGTCATCCATTGACAATGGATGTCAGACATCCATTGAGTCTGCCTCTTCCATTCTGATGACTTTAAAAAAAACAACTTTGTTTTTTTGGAGAAATGGTGACTTCAACACTAACATCTAGACCCCAAGGACAATACAAGAATCCCTATCAAATCTATGCCCCGCAATGAGACCCACCAACCCACTGTTACCTCTGAAGTTGGCTTAGCACAATTTTCTCTCCGCTAACCCACAGTGGGTCCTGTTATTCTCTATTCATTCAGAAACGCTCAATATGCTTATCCCAGCTTGCCTCAAAATTTCATTCTTTATTCAATACATTATCATCGACTAAGTGCTGAGTGGTGTGGGTTTCACTGGAGACTGCTATCAGGCTTCCAGGAGCACATTTTCACCTTGTTTATTTTCCATTTTTAAAAACTGGCTATTCGCCCAACCTGGTCTTCTGGCAAATACAGATCAGTCACCATGAAATAACCGGTAATTTCTATCAACACCAGTGAGCTGTCAGAGTCCCTTATCTCTGTTCTCTTTCAAAGGAACATCCTTCAACCGTAAGAAGAGACGAAAGGATCTCCTGTGTTCTGAGATCTCTCAGCTTCACACCCTGAACCCCGAGGTCTCGGGGGTGAACCCAGAGGTCTAGAGGCTGCATGAGGCAACAGCTGACTACTTCCACCAGGGAGCTCCAGAGTCTGGTCAGGCTTTTCACCCCGCCCCCGGGCCAACAAGACACGTGGTCTGCTAGTAGGTCAGCTCTCTCCACAGCTACTTCTCCTCACCTTTTCTTGCTGCAAAGCAACAAGGCTCCTTCCTGGTTGCCGGCACTATCAGGCTGCCTTCTGGACCTTCCAGGACCAGGAGAGGTGACTCGCCCAAGAAACACTTCCTCCTGCAGCTCCGCAGGTGCTGGGCTGCTTTTTCCCTCCCTCAGTTCGGCCGTGCCCTGTCCTGCCTGTCCTACGTCATGTTTATCTCCTGTCAAGCCTCAGACTCCCTTTCAACTTGACCCCAATTATTTCTCCAAGAATTCTGTAACCTATGTTATTCAACTAAAAACATTCTTAAAAGCCCTTCTTTTTCCCCACAAAAAATGAACTTCATCCCTAACAGTGCTTATGATTGCTTCAAAGTGTGAAGGCAGTAAGAAGGCCCCTCCACAGCAGACCAGTCATTTGTGAGAACGGAGTCCTGTGTGGCCAGCCACGGGAAGCTGGGTGTCCTCTACACCTGTTTGGCTGGTGCTCTGAAGAGCACTCGTTATAAGTCTACTTCGTTCTTCAGCTCCCTTTTCCCACTCGAGCGGGCTAATTTTTTAAGATTGGTAGTGATTAATACCACGATAGCTGTCACTCCCTCCCACAAAAGTGGCAGACACACATCCCACCCAAAAGCAGCCCTGGGCCTCAGAGCAGTGCCTTTCACGGCACAGGAACCCAGCTAAATGGCACTCCAGCAGTGTGCCCAGCTACTTTGTTTCCCCAGATGCCCCTGCCACGAGCAAGTCTGACCATCTTCAGTGTCTAGGTAGACGTCAACACCCCTCATGAGGTACCCCTTCCTCGGCTAAAGCATCATGTTCCAGCACGGTACATCCCTACCTTAAGTCTGAGCGATGTGGGCCTCTTAATTTAACATTCTCCTTCCAACTGACTCCTGCTCAAACTTTTTTCTGGCAGAACTATATCCACTTTATTCTACAGTTTTCAAAATTTACGCCTGACCATAGTCGAGGCCAGAGTTCAAATGTACCAGATACATATATTGGCTAGAAGTGATTCAATCCTCTATTTAGTTAAGCAATGCCCACATTCAACTCTAAGAACTTTATATGATACGAATTCTTTAATCCTCACCCACAATCCTCTTCATTTAACTCACTGAATATGCCTGTCCTTGTGAAGCTTACATTCTAAAGGGAGCAGACAATAGGTACACAAAAGAGTGAATAATCTAGTTTGTCTTCAACTTCTTTAGCAGTGCCCATGAGCACTGAATCCGAGGGCCAGGGGCTATTAATCACGTTTCATTAGAGAGGCCTGGAGAGTTCCAGCAGAAGGTCTGCAGTATTCCAAGTACACACTTCTTTTCATTAAGTTTTATGGAAATGTAATCACTTCTGTTCAAATCTCCTCCCATATTTTTTCCTAGAAACACGCCTCAACTCAACATGTGCCTTATTTATAATGGAAAAAGAAAGGCTATCAAGACAGACCTGATTTAAAATTCTAACCATGCTACTCTCCCTCTGGGTGGGTCCTGTTTTCCTCAAATAATTCCTATCTCACTGGTTGGGGCTTGAGAACTGAACAAAACCCAAGTGATTTTGGACACACTCCCTGAGTTTCATGGAAGATGCAGATAACAGAACCAACCTCAGGAATACTGTAAAGATTAAATGAAACAGAACAAGCCAAAGCACTTATCATGAAGTCAGGATCCAAAATTATCAGTTATTAACTCAATGTGTACAAAGCAACGAGTCTCAGAATGAAGTAGAAAGAGAATAGATGTCGTTTCCTTCCTGCACGCACATGCCTGTGCATTCTTTGGGGGGTGGGGGTGGGTTGGCTCCTTTTGATATAAGCCACCTTCTAAAGCACCTAGTTAAAGGATAGAGGGCCCACCACTTACAGCAGGTAGGTCCCTGCTCCCCAGCCCGCGTTCCTCGTGCTCTGCTCCCATGGGTACCAATCCCACCATTATTTCTTATTTACATCTCCACATCCTCCGAGGGAGGGCAGGAGACAGATTTCTAATTAGAATCACCAGGACCTATGCACTGCCCTCAATGCATGGAGACGGGGGCTCTGAATCCAAAATCCCCAAATCCCAGCTCTACCGCTCACCAGCTACAACATCCTCACTAAATTACTTAGCTTCTCTGGGCCTCAGTGTCCTCATCTGAGAGAGGACAAAATAACAGCTGCCGCATGGGGCTACTGGGAGGATAAACCGAAATCGGCAGAGAGAGCACTTCCCAGAATTACAGCAAAGTCACCTGCGTGTACGCGTGTTACACGAGTGCACACATCTCTGGGTCTACAATTTTAGCCATCAGTTTTACACGCACACTCAATCCATGCCTTCCCGAACACTGACTACAGAGATCTTTTAAATACACATGATAGGTGCTAAAGCAACGATTACATGACTTTAGAATTTTAGTTAAAAAAAACAAATTTGGGTCCTTCCTAACAACTGATCAAAATATCTTTCTTAAAATCCCTTTTTCATTTACTCAATTCTTTTGGAGTCAAACGCCATCATTAAGAACTCTTCCCGGCCGCCTCCCCCCCCACTAATTTTACTAAATGAACATAACCTCTTTCACAGGTCTGGCCCCTTTTATTATTATTCTAATTGTTCTTACTTTAATTGACTGTTAATGTGTTAGAACATTTCTTCTCAAATTCCAGTTCGAAAAAGCTGTATGACGTATATTCCACACTTCCAATTTTGCACCCCCCCCTTAATCAGCTGTCGGCCAAAGAGCCAGACATGTCTGCCAAACTCATCCACTATGCTATATCCCTTAAATGTAATAATTTTAACAGGGCCATTAATTTGCAACAGAATGTGGCTAGAATGCTGTTCCAATAAAAGATCTTATATCTCATTCATTCAACAAGTATTTGTTGAGCTTCTGCTCTGTGCCAGACACTGTTCCAGGAGCTGGGAACACAACGGTGAGCCAATCATCAAAACACTCTCCCCCCTTAATTGACATGGTTGGGGGCAAGGGGCAGAGACAAGATAATGAATATAAACAAGGCAGTCAGACTCGGTTCCGTTCAAACACCACACATGCATCCCCTAAAAATCAGCATGCTATGCAAAAATCACACAATACACACCAACGGCCAGGTGAAGGGAAAAAGCAGGAACCTAATAAAAACTAACACAATTTTAATGATGCCGAATGATTAAGGAATGTACAAATACTCCAGTAAACGTGGCACTTTACTGCAAACAAGCAAACAAACAAAAAGAACCTGAAATGTGCTTGAGAAAAATGGACGTTGGGACTGAGCAACTGTGGAGTGACAGAAGGGGAATCCAAAATCGGACAGCAAGTTCTAACCCATGGGGACAGAATGTGCCTCACGAAACAGGACGTTAGTCGAGGCGGTCAGTAGATGTCTGAGGGGCGTGCATGCGTATGCCGTGTATTCCCGTGTGTCCTGGCTCAGCTGGGTGCAGTCTTCTGCATTCATCTACTGCTTTTGCAGAGAAAATCACACATAAGCAAACATAAAACCCATGTCATGCTCCAATGGTTCAGTAATATATCAAGCGTGTTGGAACAAATATGTATTTTAAAAACATGTCTTCTATGGAACTGAGTGTATAAGGTGAGAATTGCTGCGAATAACTATAGCAGGGTAAGGGCAACTGGAATTAGGACTTTGCTTCCTTTTCTAATGTATTATTCTATACTCTTTTCACTCGACGCCTGTTTTTTTTTTCTTTTTTAATGCTTACTTATTTTTGAGAGAGACAGAGTACAAGTTGCAGACAGGGAGACAGAGAATTCAAAGCAGGCTCCAGGCTCCAAGCTGTCAGCACAGAGCCCAACACGGGACTCGAACTCACAGGCTGCAATGTTATGACCTGAGGCCAAGTCAGACGCTTGACCGACTAACCCACCCAGGTGCCCCTACACCTACTGTTAATAAAAATCTACACGTGCACTGCCTTTATCCTCAAGCCTGCCATCCTTCTGATGCTTCTTCCAATCTTCAGAAGTATGTACTGTGCTCACCGGGCCTCCCAACACTGTGCTCACTGCTCATGGCCCTTCTATGGGGTTTCCGATACTTTCCACTACTTGTCACTATCGTAAGGCAATGGTAGTCAACGCATTGAAACAGCAGCAGAGTATTTCCAAGTCAGCACCGCACATGATGCATGAGCCCAAACACATTCCAAGCGTCCACCATCCTGTTGTGTGTTCAGGAACTTGCAGGCTCGCCCTGGCCGAAACTGGTACATGATCTTCTCTTCACACTTTCCCAGTGGTCAAGACTGTTGAGTATTTCAGCCGTTCCACGTACTGAGAACTTCTGTCCAACTCACACTCAACAACCCACTTCCGACTTTCTTTTCCACATCTGCTCATTCCTTATTCTAACCCAAACTAACTTCTAGCAAGATTCCAAAACCGTAATCACAGCTTTCGATCCAATACTGCACATTTTCTATCATAAACGTGTATTGCTCTTATTACCAGAAAGTTTTAATTCGTGCATTTTAAAGTTCACAGCAGAACGAGGATTTGGACATGAAGGTTCAGGAGGAGGAGAAGCAGGCACAGGGGCTGGGGGAGCATGGGTGCAGTAAGCCCTCCAGGAAGCAGGATCTGAAGCAAGGGACGGCAGGGAAGACGGGGCAGGGTGACACCCAGGAGGGATCCCTGAGCTGTCTTTCCCTGCTTGCCGGTTTCCTGTCTTCACGTTACAATGATGCAAGCATTCAAACTCTTGTGCTGTCAAAATGCTGAGATTTGAAGATGATTGCTCATCCCCCTGCTACACCCTTCTTAGGCAGCTGATCAAGACAGCTTCTGTCAGGGTTTAATTAAATCAGATTTGATTAAGGGCTTACTCAAGGACCCTACTTGGTGTTTTCTAATCTGAATTGCATCTTTTTTTGTTTCTCAAAAGGCTTTTTCAGGCACAGCTGCTGCTGGGGGATTAGAGAACGATGTCCCATCTGGTCAACCAGCAGACTGAGCTGGATCACAGGCCCATTCAAGCTTCCCTGGGGGACCGGGGGAGGGGGGGTGTCCTTGGGCAGTATACAACAAGCACCACTGTCCAGGGTGGGCTTCTCTTATGTGACATCAAGACTCAGTGGGTCTCCTGCACTGCTGGCAAGTACTGCAATCCCGTTTCTGTGGGTGCTTTCGGACCCACGCATAGAATATATTTCTTCCATTACTATTTGATGACCTAAAAAGTATTCCGACCCATTCGAATTGATCAATCTCATATTGCTGATGGGAGAGAAAATTAGAACGAGTCCTTTGAAAACAATCTGGCAACACCTATCCAAATCCTAAGTGTACAGACCATTTGACCCTGGAACTTATCCTCCAGATGAACTAATGTGCAAAATGGCACACACAAAGCTATTTATCATAGCGTTGTTTACTATGGCCAAAAAGAGACAACAAACCAACCATCCTTCTAAGAGGAGGTGTTTTGAATAAAAGTTTCTACATACATATAATGCAGTATTATGTGGCTGTTAAAATAGGAAGTGCTTTATTTGTTAATATGGAAAGAGCCTAAGAAATACTACATGAAAAATAGAGCATATGACAGGTTATATTTTTTTTCTAAGGAGGAGGTGAAGGCTATTTTTTCTCCATGCATAAAAACACAGTAAATTAATAACACTGATTATGTGTAATGGCTGACTGGTGAATTTTAAGAATGGGAGTAGAGAACATAGGCAGAGAGAAGAAAGTAGAATATTTTACTGTACTAGGTATTTTATTTTATTTTTTAATTTACATCCAAGTTAGCATATAGTGCAACAATGATTTCACGAGTAGATTCCTTAATGCCCCTTCCCCATTTAGCCCATCCCCCCTCCCAAAACCCCTCCAGCAACCGTGTTTGTTCTCCGTATTTAAGAGTCTGATATGTTTCACCCCCTCCCTGTTTCTATATTATTTTTGCTTCCCTTCCCCTATGTTCATCTGTTTTGTATCTTAAATTCCTCATATGAGTGAAGTCATATGATATTTGTCTTTCTCTAATTTCACTTAGCATAATACCCTCTAGTTCCATCCACATGGATGCAAACAGGAAGATTTCTATCTACTATGTATTTTACTATACTGTTCAGAAGTCATAGCCACGTGAATGTATCACTCTTTAAAAAGTTTTATTAAACAACTTTTAAAAGCGACATACTTTGTTGAAAAGCCATTCCCACTCTGAAAGTGATGGTCGTTCACCAATCTAGGAGGGAGGCTCTGGGCACACTGGGATCCACGGGACCTCTGCTCTCTTCCTCCTGTCTCTATTCTGGCCCCACCCATTCCAATGTTGACTCCTTTCTAATTCTTTCTAATTCTCCTCACACAGGTGCTGCCACCCAGGAACCAGCATGGCCCTGCTGTACCCTAGAACTGGCATGTGACTCCAAACCACCACCGACCTCCATGGGCACCCTGGGCGGATGACAAGGTTGCGTGTCACTACTGTGTTCTTGTCAACTGCTAATTCTGGAGAATTATCCCAGAACACCCTCCACTGGACTTGGAGCCACTTTATAGGCTTTCGACAGTACATATACCAGTGTCCTGAAATATTCTCTAAGGAAGAAAATTAAGCCAGTCACTACTTTACTGCATTCTTCCTTCTAGAATTTAACCCATCCCCAAAATTAACTATATACAATCTCAGTCTTGCCTTGAGGTTGCATTATTTAAGATCTTTGAAACCTCAGCTCGATAAGGCCTTGGTTCAACTCAAGTTTTCAGGGCTGACTACCTTCCTAAGAATGACAAATCTTAAGAAAGAAGCTATCCAACTCCCCCATTGGTTACTGCTTCAAACAACATTTAAAAATTGAAAAACATTAGACTTTGTTCAATTGTATTTATTCACACATAACATCACATGGCAAGTCCGTCTCATGTATAATTTTATTTAAAAAAATGTTTTAGAATTGTTAGCTAATTGTCAGAATAAGTTCTAATAACAAGCTATTAAAACCTTAGTGGAAACTAAGAAGCGTTGAATGCCAATTCTAACAAGATCTGTGACTGTAGTACCATCTTTCCTGACGGTCACGACTGGGCTTTTCCCAAGCATTGGCTGAGTCACGGCCTTATTTAACCTCACCATTTGTCCTTTTGGGCAAGGAATGGGTGGGAGTGTTAGAAACCATGATAAACATCAAAACCCCAGCACTAGTGTGGAGTCATCAGCTGAAATCAAAGACCAGTAAGGCAGGGCCCCACTTCCTATGTACACTACCCAGACTGTGTGACTTCCTACTTGTTAACCTCAACTGCCACCAGACAGTCAGACCCCAATGGTCATTAAGTTGCTGAAATGGGAAAAGAATTTACCAAGCATCTAAGCTAATCACAGATAACTCAGACTAGCCAAATACTAGGGTTCCTGCCCGACCCATTCCCAGAAGCCAGTTCTTCCTTTAGGCAAACACTACTTTTTAAAACACCCTCAAGTGTCAAGATGAGAAATATTTAACACTCAGTTTCTAACTGTTGTTATCTAAAGGCCTGTTAAGAAGCCAGCTGTCCTGCCCTAATAAGGTCCAGCCACATGTAAAACTATGAGCTTATTCAGTAGACCTGCTCCCAGTACCTCCCAACCCCCAATGGATCTCAAGCAGAGACAGCACACACAGACAGCACTGGGGCTCCAACATGTGTGAGCAGACTGGCCCTTACAGGTGCTCATTCACACAGAAGGGGACAGCACCACACCAGGTGGCAAGAGACACGATTCTAGGTGGACATGCGACCAACGATCCATTCCCTAGGCGTCTGCAGTAGGTTCAGGACTGGGAGGCCCTACTTCTCGGTCCACATGATACCTGACTATGTGGCGGTCACAGACAGCCCTTGAGTTGTGGCTAATCTGCTTGCAAGGGTGCGCAGTCCATTAACTCAACAATGACATGTGCTCAGCACAGTCATGGATGGATCCGTATAAATCCAAAACAACTGTAAGGAATATCCAGGGCCTACCTCCTTCCTCTCTAGCCCCTACATTCAAAGACAAGCTCAGCTTCACGAAGTAGAAAGCCTGGGAAGAAACCAAAGAGTTAAGTGTCACTTAACAGGATAGCCTGTTGGGAGCCCTCTGATGCCTCTAAAGTCACATAAAGCCACTATCTTAAAGAAAAGTTCTATTTTTAGAGCTTCCCAGTGACCTGTGCTCCAGAGCTTACACTCCTAAGCAGACTGATTTTGTGACTCAAGCATCTGCTCTTCTTGATATGGAAAGCAAGGGAAAACAAAGCACCCTCTTCCCCTCAGCCACATGGGTCCATGCTGGCCCAAGGAAGCCATCCCATCTGAGGCCCATCAGATACACAAGCTTACTATTTATAGATGCCCCGTCCGCCCATTACTCAGGCACTTGAAAGAGCACGGGTTACTCCTAATCCGGGGTCAGCACACAGGCATCGCCGGCTTTCAGCATTTGCTCTTACAGTAAACCTAAAAATTACAAGTAACAAGCTGCTACAGGGTAACTATTGGGTATCAGCATTCTTTCCTTCCATGGTTTATGTCAATTCATGAAAACATGTGTGAAGCATCTGCTTTTTTATTTAAACAGAAAGCAAGGGCTCGGATTGCTGTGCTGTGGCATTTTATGCACAAACCCAACAGCTAAATTGGGAGCTCCATCAATGGGAGGGGCACCCCCGGAGTTAGGTCAGCACAGCTGCCCCGGCCACCAGCTGCCCAAGAGGCCTCCCCGTGAACCCAAGAGGGAGACAGTCAACAACAGAGCAAGGCCAAATGCTTCGAGAAAGAAGGACAGTTCCCTATGACTGGACTGCGAGGGAGTCAGATTCCAAAGTACTCTTGACTGAAGAGAAGACGGCAAATTATAATTATTTTAAAATTCCTTTCACTGCATCCAGTGTTATTTCACAACATTTTCCTTAAATTTGATACTGGTAAGAATTTAACATGTTTATGGCCAGACCTAGTGTAAAACCAATAAGCCTTAAGTCTATTTGAAGTTCTTCTAAGAGCCCCTTCTTCCCCTCCTCTCTCAGTAACATGGAGAATTCCCTCCCAGGCCACCGTTTCATCCTAAATTCCCATCTGGGAAGAGAATATAGGTGCTGAAAAAGGCTCTGACTTCTGCATGCCTTTCCTGCACACATTTTCACCATAAACCTCAACTCCCGTTACCTCAGCTTCACCGTGGTGCCCCCCGATCTCAGCCTACGTGTGGTGTACAAAGCACTCAAACTAACGTGAAGAATCTTGGAACTGTTTTCACGAAAGCATCCTGTGTGCTTTCTTTAAAAAAACCCGCAATCGAGAATAAAGCATTTTATTCCATCTTTCTACCCTAAAGTCTTCACTTGAAATGAGACACATTCTAGATGCTCATCTCTCTGAGATTCTTTTTCAGAATATCTCAAAATCTGAAGCTGTGGGAAACATCTCTCTATACTGTGAGCTAACCCCACCACTCTGAACCTAATCAGAAGGGGAGATGTTTGCCTAAATGAGAGGCAGCATTCCCAAATTCCACGTATCAACCTACCTGCTGGAGCAAACGTCAGCGAAACACTCAGGTGAAAACTGACAATTTCTGGTGGGAAAAAAATCAAACAGTATCATTGCTTCTTTATATGCATTAATGTATCTAATGCTTTTCCTTTGTTAACATTTTCCAGCCTAAATTTTTTTTCATTTAAAAAAATTTTTTAATGTTTATTTTCAAGAGACAGAGACAGAGCACGAGTGGAGGAGGAGCAGAGAGAGGGAGACACAGAATCCCAAGCAGGCTCCAGGCTCTGAGCTGTCAGCACTGACCCCGACATTGGGCTTGAACTCGTGAACCACGAGATCATGACCTAAGCCGAAGTCAGACACTTAACCAACTGAGCCACCCAGGCGCCCCAACCTAAATTTCTTGAATGCATAGTTAACCATTAATTACAAAAAAAAATTTAAAACAACAAATTTTCCAAGACAGTAAATAGTACTTGATTAGACGCATTTCAAGGAAATGAAAAGTTGGTAGAAGAAATTAAGGCCAACATTATAATCTGCTCTAAGGCAATTCATTTTTTGAGTGGCTTAATTGTTTTCCAAGGGTCTGGGGAGATAACGTCACCAAAAAGTTCATATCTATCTTCTTCCTCTTATTCCCTTGCTAGCTCAGAAATCTATACAACAGCGGTAAGAGACAAAGCATGTGGTTAAAGAAGTTTCTAAAGTCTGTAATCTCATGAAATAAAAACGTGTGTACAGACATTCTGGTTGCTCCAGTATCTCTCACCCAAGGGGAAAGAAACTGAAATGGAATTAAGCAAATAGGCCTCTTTGGTTTTGAACTTTTGGACAGACAAAGGGAAAACTGGACAGCCAAGGAGACAAGAGGTGGGATCCCACTGCAGGCAGAGGGAGGGGCATGGGAGGGGACAGGCCACTGGCCAGCAGGATCAAGTGCTTGTGCACTAGCCTGAGGGCACAGATGTGGCTGGAAGGCCAGGATGGGGGCGGGCCACGAACGGCTGTCAGCAGCAGAATGGCCTGGTCAGATCTGCATCGGGGAAGATCAGGGGAACAAGAAACAATGGCTGGCAGGGAATCCTGCCGGGAGAGAGAGAGAACCCAGGGGGAGTATTTGCAAGATCCCCAACGGAGGTGTCAAGACCCCAAATTAAAGTGGTGGCAACTGGAATGGAGAGGGGGAGCTCATGGGAACAGCTGTACAAATCAGATTTATTTATTTTTAGTAAGTAGAAATTAGAGATCAACCACAGTAGGCGCTGTTAACCCAAGGTGTGGAAGGAGGGTGTGCTGAGGAGTAGAGAACAGTTCACGCCATCACCTGTGTCCGAAGCGCGGCCCACAGCCCCTCATGCAAAGGAGCAGGCCCAGGATGGGCGTTAAGGACCCCTCACACTTCCTAGGTGACATCTAACCCACTTTTGTAATATAGCTGGGTAATGACAGATGGTCAAGAAAGGACACTCCTGTCCACAAGACCCAGACACTGAGGTTTGTGTGAAAAGCCGACTTATTTCCAGCTGATTCACAAGTTAAGCAACATTCAGAGAGATCCTCTGATGCCCATTGAATGAGCTCAGCAACCTGAACGGGGCCAGAATCCTCTCTCTTTCCCGGAGGCTCCAGCACGGAAAGGAGTGACACCACCCTTATCGTGTGGTCTTGGAAAGACGATCGCTTGTTGGTAGAACAAAAATGTCTGTCTGAAATTGAGAATAAACAACTATAAATACCCCAGAGTTTGGTATTTCTTGTAGGATTTGAGAAATATGCTGGTAGTTTTAATCCTATTGGAAATGACTAACAATGTTACTGGGACTTAAACTAAATATAGATTTACTGCAGGCTGGTAAACTTTAAAACATCAACCTATTAAATATTTATTGCCTTAATAAAAACAGTTCCAATGAAATGAACCAAAAAGATACTGTTTGTCCTCAGTGACAAGCTGAAACAATTTAAATTTTAATGATGTATGAATAAATCCTTGCATACTAAGTCGTTTTTACGAAGTCAAATTTTCCCATCTTTTCTTCCCCTTTCTCTGACAACCCAATCAACTTCATCCTGCACCCCTACTTCTCGCTGTTGTGACTGTCCAAAGGAGCCTCACTCCTACTTGGATTTTGCTGATATTTGTGAAGAAATTAAATCAAAGCCGATAGAAATATATGCACGATAATAAACAAGTGTCACATGAGAACCTTTCCAATGTCCAAATTGGCACCAACAGCTAAAATGGCAGCAGGTGACTTTAATTTTCTGATTGGCCCTGCCCAGGAAGCCTGCCCCCAAACCAGCCTGTGCTGTTCACAAGGAGAAAAGGGCACTTAGCAGAGGCTGGCATCTCCCTGGAACACTGAGGATCTTCCAGCCCAGGAGTCTGGAAATGGAAATGTCCAACCCTCCTCCCCTGCAGTCTCTGCTAACCGGGCCCCCAACGCTCCCCTTCTGCTGATCAGGTCCCTCGGCTACTCGGGGTGTCTGTCTTACACAAGGGAGTGACCTAGGAGAAGGAGCCTGGCCCTACCCCCTACAGAGCACAAGGCAGCAGGCTGGCAGCCGCCACTGAGGCCCTCCTGAGTCCCATGCTGCCACCATCAGCCAAGTGCTCTACTGACAGCCTCAACTGACTTCTGGAAGCTTCCACTGCCCCATGCTCAATCCATTACCATCACTCTTACAGACTGTGTGAGTTCTAGAGAATGCTCATGAAACGCTCTACCCAGGCCCAGCCCATCGAATGCGCTTGATAATGTGGCAGTGAGGGAGGCTGCTACTGTCCCCCGTGTTGTCATCACTGACGCCAGCTGGGGCCATTAGCTCATCAATGACTGACCAGGGACGAGCTGACACTGGTAGACAAGTGACGGAGTGACTTCTAAGGCAAAGACACCCCTCACACGGTCCTCAGTGTTGTTCAGGCCCTCCCTGGCACTGCTGCCACCTTGCGCCCTGGAACTCACTCTGCCAAATTTAATAACGGGGAGAAATGCGTGGTCCCCCCCTTACAAAAGGTCCTCTATGCACTCTGGAAGACAGAGGAACTCAGAGTGACATGATGAGACCAAAAGGATTGTGTTTTCTAACTCCTCTATTAATAGGACTTTTATATGTCATTGAATTTCACGATGAAAATCAGTTTCGTCTTCTTCAAGCAGGAATGACTCCCTTTCTGAGGCTGCCAGGTGGAAAAGCTCAGATGAACAACCACAGTTCCTCCAGTGCTTGGTACGTGATGCCCCCTCCAAATTTCAGTCCCCTTCCCCCCATCTTCCATCGCTCTCTCCTAGCAGTGGCCTCGGTGTGGAAGTGAGGTAGGTCTGCTGATTTAAGTGTGCTCCGCTTAAAAACCCGTACAACCTGAAGCGATGTTTTGAAGTTTTGAACTCCTGTATAAACTTAATTTCTAAGACTGACTTAAAATAATATTTTAAATTAAGTTTTAAAATTATAGAGGCAAGTTCGTAAAAGTCAAGAAGTAGATTCAAGGTCACAGGGCTCAGAGAGGAGAGAAGGGGAGTTATGGCTTTTGGTTTACACAGCTTGTTCGGGGAAAATGAGCTTTGGAAATCTAGATGGCGGTCGTACAAAATCGTGAATGTACTTAATACTACTGAACTGTAGGCTTTACATGGCTAAAATAGCAAACTTTGTTAGATGTTTCTTACCACAATAAAGGTTAATTGAATCGTAGATATGATTGAGTGCTGGAGAATAAGGAGAACGTATAGATATTTTGAGAAATTTAAGCGGTGTGCCTTAGAATGGACCATGAGTAAGATATATATAACCCGGGGCTGCCTGACATCATGGGTGGGGCTATGACTGGTAGATGGAGAGCTGATGGGGGCGCGTCCATCTCGACTCTCAAAGCAAACCCGCGTCCACAGGGAAAGCAGTCCTTGTCACCCCAGGCAATGTCATCCCAAGCAGTAAGGGCTCACCGTCCCTGTCGGCAGGCCTGACCTCAGAGCACAGCCCGCAGAACCACCTGGTCCCATGTTCCAAAGCTCCCAGTTAGGACATGTCCCACGGTCTACTTTTCAAAGAGGAGCAATATTAAAGAAACCTCTGGGAGGTGCCTGGGTGGCTCAGTTGGTCAAACATCTGACTCTTGATAAATTTTTAAAAATTATGTAAATTTAAGTGACATTTAGTTGTGTTTTAAGAATGGGATCAACTTTTCCCTTTATAGTGAGCTACATTTCTATAAATTTTAATTTTAAACAACAAACTAAAGTAGCTTTTATTTTCTTGCTAAGTAGCTTTATCTCAAATTGTTCTTCAAATGCATATGTTGAATACACACACAGAAGGCCCTTGCATTTGTGCAGACAATCTTATTATGGTTCTTCTAAAGGTGCTCAAGAAAGGGCTCTCCTTAAGAAGCTTTTCTGTCCCCCGTCACCCTCCCCCTGAGACCATAGCTCAGCACCATGTGGGGTAGGGGTGAGGGCGGTCCTGGTTATAATTAGGCAAGTACAGAGCACACTTTACACTAAGGGCTCAATCCCTACCCTACAATCCAGTGGCCCATTTGTCACCCTGCAGACGGCCCATCAGGGCAATATCTATTTTAGGAGCAGCATCTGGGCGGGAGTGAGAGGGAGCAGGCGCTACTCAAAGGGGGCAAGGCAGCAGGCAGGCCCATCTGCCAATGGCTGAACGGTGGCCTTTGTTTCGGTTCTAGAGCAGAAGAGTGTCAAGCAACTCTGGAATAAGTTAGGTGCTTTCACTTTGGGAAGAGGACCAGAATCTTGGTTCTGCTCTTTTTGACACTTGACAACGGCAGTATTCTCCTGTGCCACTGAGGCGAGGTCATGAAGATAAAGCCATGGGCGCATCCACCCCGTGCTGTGCGTACACTGTAAACGCGGGCCCTCTGTATCATACCAACAGAAAGCAAATAAACACGGGACACAGTGAATAAGATAAAAACCACTGCTGAAAAATAGGAACAAGGTGCCCAGAGGGCAGACCTTTAAGTGCTTTAAGAACTAAAATTCAATGATTAGGTATCTTTTTTTATTAATGTCAGCTAAAAAATATCAACAGAAGGCTAGGAAATTGATTCTTCCTTCAGGATCACATTATTGCCCTTTGAGAAATTACACTATTTTTAACAACTTTCTTTAAAACAGAGCCCAAGGAAGTTAACAAGAGCACTTAAATTATAAAAGCAAAACTTAAGAATACATTTACTGGGGCACCTGGCAGGCTCAGTCAGTTAAGCGTCCAACTCTTGACTTCAGCTCAGGTCATGATCTCACCATTGGTGGGATCCAGCTCTACAACATTGGGCACTGGGCTTTGCGTTGAGAGTGAGGAGCCTGCTTGGGATTCTTGCTCTCCCTCTCTGTCTGTCGCCTACTTGCACATGCATGTGCTTTCACTCCCTCTCAAAATAAACATTTTAAAAAGTAAATACAATAAAATAAATTAATGCATCAAAAATCTATGAGGATAGTCTTTTCAACAAATGGAACTAGAAATGGATATTAGTATACAAAACAGGTTGGACCCCTACCTCACATCATATGCAAATTCAGTGAATCAAAGACCTAAATTTCAGAATTAAAACTATTAGAGAAAAACATGGGAGCAAAACTTTGTTATTCATGATTATGATATTTGATTAGCCAATGATTTCCTACACGACACAAAATCAGAAGAAAGTGATAATAGGGGATGGGGCCCCCGACCAAGGTCCTCTTCCTCTGATCATCTTTCTCCTGAGTGTTGTTGCTCTAACCGCTGTCTCTCCAACACTAGTGGTTGAACCGACAGAGGCCTTCAGGGCCAAGAGGACATTTGATTTCCAAATCTGGGTTAAGAGTTGGACAAGCCACCACCAAGGCACCATCTTCCAAACAGGTAGCAGGATTTCTCTGGCCCCACCAGGCCATACCAGCGGAGCTGTGGCACAAACACCAAAGCTTTAGTTTTTCCAGTAGCCAGAAGTCTGCACCCGATGGTCAGTTCTGAAGACTGAGGGAAAACTGTGTCCTCCTCATTCGTTCACTCCAACATTTATCGAGCTTCTACTGAATACCAGGCCCTGAAATATACATAGTGCTTGGCGCCGAGAGCATAAAGGCTTTTAAGACAAAGTCAAGGAGCTCAGAGACTAGTAAAAGAGAAAGCAGGTCAACAACATGTAAGGTCACCTGAAGACACATATGTGGGACATCCAGACCAGGCAGATGAAATGAAGGAGGTTTGCTAGAGGAGCAAGCATGGAATTCAATAGTTAAAGACGATGAAGGGCAACCAAGTGAGGAAAGCAGGGAAGTATGATCAGCATGAACAGACATGACCACCAACAGCATGGATGAAGAGCTTTTATAGACTCTTGGAACTGCCAACCATGTGTTATCATCATTCCTTAAAACAGCCACTCTGGTCTGTTTATTGATATCATGCCTACATGCTTCAGACCATCAGCTTAATTCTTTCAGACCTTAAAAAGCAGGAGCTCAAGGAAACGAGCATATGCCTCAGCCACAGTGGAGGAGGAGTTACTCATGGTCAATGGAGGACGGTGGTTCTGATGGTCTCCTTCTTGGAGGCAAAGAATACAGCAGGCTGCCAGGCTCAGCTCCATGAGAAGCACTGGCAAGGCCCCAGCTCAAGCCTTTGCCCTGATTTTAACTAGTTGTAGGACCTCAACCCAGTGGCCGAAGTTCTCATCAGGCCTAGCTCCCCAGCAGGCAAGTAAGACAAGAGTTCCCGCAGCCCCTCCCAGCAAGAGTAAGGATTGCCTGACCTGGGCAACTTATCCACAATGGACCACCTGCCCCAGTCACCTCTCATACACTCTACTTAGCCAGCCGAGTAATGCATCCCTTTCATTGCAGACTCAGGAGGTGATCCACCCTTTCCAAGGAGGTGACCCACCACATACTCTGGGCTGGGCTCTTGGGCCCTAAACATCCTTGGGCTTCCTCATGAAGGACATTTTCCAGCCCCTGGCTGCTCCCTGACAGCTCCCCAGTGATGCAGCCCTCACCTCTGGGTAGCCACTGGCACTGCATCCTGAATACGAGCCAACTCAGCGTGTCAGTCCTCAGCTTCACCCTCTAGTGAGGCTGCCACCTCTGTCTGCCCAGAGATCTCTTGACATCATCCTTCCCACTTGCTGCCCCGCCACCACCGCGTGCTCCCTATGCCCTTCTCATCTCCTTCTTGGCTGCTCTGTAATACCAAACGGCCCTGTCCGCAGCATCTCCACCTAGAGGAGTTGACCCTTGCCTTTTTAAACACCCCTCTCCTGGGTACGCAGGACTATCCACCAATGCAGGCCCTGCCCTGGACGTTCCGCCAACTAGGACTGAGTTTCAGCAGGCTGATGGGGGTGTTTCCTCCCAGTGACCAGGACCATCTAAGATTCCACATTTGCATCCCCCAAGTTTGCACACCATTCAGCTCTTTTCTTCCTTCACAACAGAGCATCACCACCCCCAACTAAACTCCCTGTTACTGTTTTTAAGTTTGGTAAATGGACAGGCCAGAGGATGACCCCGGAGAAGCTATCATCAAGTACAGCCCCAGGGCTCCGCAAGGTGGTCTCGCAGTTGCAGGTCTTTCTCCACAGGAGGTGGAGCAGCCAAAGGCTCATACTCCTCAGCCTCAAACACTCCCCAAATCATCTGCCTTTCTTATTTGTTCCTAAGAAAGGACTATGCTACTGAAAATAATATTTGACAATCACTGATCATGTAACCCCCCAAACGTGATCATTACCTTTTTACAGATGAAGACACTGAGGGGCACGAGTAGGATGTTCAAGATTTCACCCACTGAGTGGCAGAGCCAGGTTTCGAATCCAGTCCACACTGAAATCTAGTCTCCACTGAATGTGATTTAATGTAGAAAGTCTGCAGAGCTCAAAACCGGGTTTAGTGAAGCAGCCTAACATATGGAAAGAATATGGGTTTGGAGTCAGGCAGACCTCCCTACAAATTCTTGCCCGACCACTTACACCTGTATCTTTGGCAGTCTGTGAGCCTTTCTGAGCCTCTGTTCTCATCTGTAAGATGGGGATGCCAATACGTATTTCGCAAGGCTGACAGACTTGAATTAGACAAATAATGAGCGTGAGACATGCTGAGAGCCCAGGGCAGATGTCATTCTCGAGCACGAGGGCTGTTACTACCATCATTGCTCATGAGCACGGGTCACAGAGATAGCACGAGCAGCGAAAAGTGAAATTAGAGAGGCTCAAGGAATTCATGGAGACGGGAGCCAAAGGAGTTTCGTGAAGCAGTAATTCTTATTACTGCATATTGGAATCACCCAGGAAGCTCTGTGGCCTTACAAAAGCCCACTGGGTCTGCCTTACATCGGCTTTTTCAAAAAAGCTCCACAGACTCAGGGAGGAAGAATGTGAGAGGCAAGTAGAGGCAGACCAGAGGATGGCAGACATAGCCTTATCCTGGTATGATCCAGGCAGACCCCACACACTGCCCATCGATGGACCCTGGGGCCTACTATGCACAAAGCACTGGACTCCTACATGACCTCATCCCTCGAAAGGCACATAAGCATGTACCCTTAGTACATGTTTATAGGTGGGAGGGTGCCAAGTGGGTGGGTGTGTGATGTGACAAGCCCAAATGAAAAGCCACGTGTGGTCTGATCATACCCAATGAGAGACCCAGTGGCGGGGCCAACCATTAATACACAGCCTCCTGCCAACAGCCCTTCCTCTTCACCAGCCCACGAAAGTGGTTCATAGACTTCTCTCAAGCTGCCCAGCCAGAACATGCAACATCAATAACTCCAAAATTTCCAGTAACACTCCAAAACTGAGAGTGCCCAGTCCCAGTGAGCAGCTGGTCTCAGGAAAGAGAAATCAGATCAAATTCATTCATTCCCAGGTGAGAATAACTGCCAGAGGAGAGGAGGCAGATTTTCTGAAGAGTTTGCTAGTCCAACTGTACCTCCTCTCAGTGTCACGTGTCTGAGCTCTCTGTATCCCTCTCTCACCTCCCACACCCCTACCACCACATCGGAGGGTCCCAACACAAACGTGCCATGCTCATGCTCACACGTGTTCAAGGCTATGTTTATAGGCACATGGAGAAACTCTCAGAAAAGAAAACTCTTACAAGAACATGAGAATACCCAATAAAGCAGGAGGGTGGGTGGGCTTGTGAGTGGTTCAGCTCAGAGAACCTCAGAGAACCTCAGTCTTTGTCTCTGTGTTGAGCCACATCTCCCCAAGTCCATTTGCAGCTGTGATGCCTGTTCAATGCTGAATGCAGCCGACGTGTGACCCAGCACCCACCGGCAGTGTTCGTGAAAGCCGACACTCACTTCCCACTGCTTCCGAGAACGCATGGAGGTGCCATCTTGCTTTCAAAAACAGACACAGCCACAATATGGATTTAGGGCAGATCAACACACATTCAAGCATGCACTCCTGAAACGAATTTCCCATCATCAAGGCCATCATCAAGAACCTACTAAGTGCTCGGTACTGCTGGGCAAACCCCTGCACAGCCTATTCAACTTCTGGAACCCACAGGCCAACTTGACATACCATGTTTAAATACAAACAGAGCCTTGCTTCATTTAACCAACAAAGAGAGGAAAGGGAAAATAATTATTATGCAATTCCCACCATACATGAACCTTACAGCCACAAACAAGAGTTATTCCTCCATGTGGACAAGAAACACATCTGTTCCATATTTTGAC
The DNA here is from genome assembly GCA_030068075.1 of Paguma larvata. Classification (NCBI taxonomy): domain Eukaryota; kingdom Metazoa; phylum Chordata; class Mammalia; order Carnivora; family Viverridae; genus Paguma; species Paguma larvata. Next base: position 35,654,984 of record CM057835.1, read on the forward strand.
ACGTTCACAGTCACATAAAAATGTCCTCGCAGCTGCCTCCTTGGGAAGCATATGAAGATGTGTTATTTGTTCATCCCAAGTTCTATAAATACGACTCCTGAGCTTTATTCCCCTGGTTTTTTATTATCCTATTTTCACCTGCATCTTACATGTTCAAAAAATCTTTCATTAAGATGTCACACATCCATCAAATAATGTAGGCAAATAAATTTGAACGTCAAGATGTAAACATCCCATGTCTATCAATTTGGCCCCTGGCATGACAGCACCCTGGCCTTTGCTGCCCCCTCCTGAGATAGCAGAGGGGGCAAGAAAAAGATCTCCAAAGCTTTAAAAAGAGGTTTTGATCTTTGAAATAATTCCTTTTGTAAACTAAAACTTTTTTCCCTTAAGATAGAATTAGACAAAATAGTGGAATCTGTGCCTCTGGATGGTTTCCATTTTACAACTCGGTACTGTCAGGCCCATTTCACAGAGGGCTGGAGAAGTCCATTTCACAAGAGGAGGGCCGGAGAAGCCCAAGGAAACAGCTACTAACTGGCAGTGCCAAGAATCAAACCCACAACTTCCAACCCCACATCCATTTCTCATTCTGCTTGATGGGGACGGAGGTTTTAGAAGACAGCAATAAACAGCGATGACTTCACAAGAGCCAAAAAATGAAGAAGAGCTTTAGATACGTCATGTAGTAGTCCATTGGTTTCCTATCAACGTGTAAATATATCATTGATTTTATAATCCTTCTAGTGGTCCGTAACTCAAAGCACTGAGAAACCTTCTAGGCGAAAGCCAGAAGCACGGCCACGCCAGAGGGAAAGCGACAGCGGCAGCCTCAGATCCAGGAAGGCGAGGACCAGCACTGTGAACACACACCACCTCCGCTCCCCCGACGGCCATGCCTGCAGCACCCTGCTGGCCCCTGTGCTGGCTGCATGAGGATCCCAGGAGCAGACTCAGGCAGACTTAGTGTCATCTAGGAACTGGTCAGAAACAGAGCACCGCAGGTCCCGCCAGACCTACCCAATCCGTGTCTCTGGGTGACGCGCAAGAACATTGGAAGGGGGAACACTGTCCTTCAGGCACTTGCAGCCTGGTAGGGGGTCGGGCCACATTACATACAACCCTCATCTTTGTCACGTATTGGCCACTATGCCAAATCCTTCACACTTCCGGCTCACGTAATTCCCATCAACCCTACAAGGTAGGCACGACAATCCCTGGTTTGCAGATGAGCGACTGGAGCCCTGAAGAGGGTATCTGAGGCCACACAGCGGCAAATGGCTAGGTCCATAAACTGACCCAGCCCCCAGGCCCTGCTGCTTCCCTCCAGGGAGGTATGTCACCAACACCTGAAGCAGACGACACCTTGCGTCTGTGTGACCTGGGGCTGGCCCTCCTGAGGGCTTGTTGAGGGAGGCGGTATGACCCGGGAGCTGAGGGAGGCTTGGGCTGGGAGCCAGCACTGTCCAAACTTTCAGGGGGCAGCTGGGGGCTGAAAGGGGGGCCTTAAGTTACTTAACCAGGCTAGGCTCGGTTTCCACCTCTGTATGGAAGGAATAATGAAACCTCTCTGCTAATGAGGCAGAAATGTGATCCCCACAAGCAGAATGCTTAGCACAGGTGGGGCACAGAGCAAGCGACCAGTTATAGTTACCCTGAGGGCAGTGGAGCTTGGATTAGCACCCTTGAGAATTACCTGAGGAAGTTAAAAAAATTTTTTTTGCAATGTTTGTTTTTGAGAGAAAGAGAGCACACCACAGATTTTGAGTGGGGGAAGGGCAGAAAGAGATCTAGAATCTGAAGCAGGCTCCAGGCTCTGACCTGTCAGCACAGAGCCCAACACGAGGCTTGAACCCATGGACCTTGAGATCATGACCTGAGCTGAAGTCAGATGCTTACCAACTAAGCCACCCAGGCACCTCTACCTGGAGAAGTTTTAAAGGATACCAATGGCCAGTCCCCACCCTCAGAGGGTGGACTGGACTGCAGAGGGGTTCAGGCCCCAAGTCTTTTAAGAAATTGCTCAGATATCGTAACACAGTTACTAATATCCCTACCTTAACTTGAAGTGTCTTTGACAGGTCCTGAGGAAACTCTGGAATAATTTACAACAGGAATTATTCCCATGAAATTTTTAATTATTGCACTAATACCCTGTAACTTTTTATTTTTGTATTTTTTAATATAATTTCCAGTTTTTGTTATGATTAAGTGTTAAAACTTTTTCTTGGGGCCTATCTTCTGTTGTCAAGACGAACAGTGAGGTCCTTAAATGGGAAGTTCCACTTTACGAGTGTGCAGCACTGGGGCGCCTGGGTGGTTCAGTTAGTTAAGCATCTGACTCTGGGTTTTGGCTCAGGTCATGATCTCCCGGTTTATGAGTTCGAGCCCCACACAGGGCTCTATGGAGCCTGCTTGGGATTCTGTGCCTCTCCCTCTCTGCCCCTCTCCCGTTGGCATTCTCTATTATCTCGCTCTCAAAATTAAACATTAAAAAAAAAAAAAAAAAAAAGTGCAGTATTGGTAAAAACGCCCTGACACCCAAGAGGGCTTCTGACGTCCCCATCTTGGTAGATGGCACAAAAGGAAGGCTTGCCACTCATCCTGCAGATGGTCTCAGAGACATAGTTAAAGGTAGGAAGTGAATCGCGGGGTTTTGTGAACTAACCAGGATTCTTCTTTCTACACCGACACCCTCAGGTCCATGTCACCTAAAGCAAAGCCCTTCTCTATTCAGCCAGACTTGTTCCAAAGGGTGGGCTGTGAAGATCAAGCAGAGGCCAGAAGACAAGCTGGGCCAGGCCCAGGAAAACAGGAGGGCAACCCAGATACCCCTGCATGATACCCCTGCCAGCGCCGTCCATCTGCCCGGGGCTTCAGCTGGGCCAGGGCCTCCACCAGCTCCGATGCTGGAGGACTTGCACTGAGCCGCCCATGCTCCCCACACCTCCACAGTCCCCTTCCTGACCAAACCGGCCCGGCAGATTTTCGCTTCATTGTCATGACTTAGCAGAGCCTAACCCAGGAGAGCTTTCCTACCGCCGAGCCAGCTGGAGTTTCTAACTTGCGTCACTGCTGGCCACAGCTTCGGCCGGGCGGACACGCCCCTCGGCATATGTGAAACAGAAGATGCTGTGAGTAACTGTTGGGTTTTCTGCAGCTGATGGAAACTCACTGCGGTTCAAACTCAGATACTCGGAAAACTGGAACAGATTTGTTAAGGCCTTAAAATTCAGAAAGATGAAATTCCACTCGCCACGAAGCCATTTCCCTTTCAGACAGAAAGGAAGGGAACGGCTCACAGAGGCCCCACGATGTCGCGTCAGAGGAGAGGCAGTGGATGTCAGGCTAAGGGGACTGATCGAATAGCACAGAAAAGTGGACTCCGGCCCTGGACTTGCCAGTTGCTAGTTGTGTGACCTTAGACTAGTCGCCTCTACTCTCAGGGGGCATTGTCATCCTATCCGTGTGTAGATTCTGACCAAGAAGAACACTCAGGTTCTCCACCATCTTCAGAGCTTATGAATCTTCACTGAGGAAGGCCTCTTGGCTGTCAAAGAAAGGGAGACGTGCTGGCCTTCTTCAGCCCTGGATTTTTCTGCTTTTAGAAACAAAAAGATGAAGCCCTTGTTGGCTCAGTAATTCCATCCTGCCTGCCCCGAAAGCCACTGTTCCCTGTCATCATCTCCTGTGCTCAGGGCGATCAGTGATTCATGATGACTTCAAAAGCACCATGTTTGAAAGACTTCTGCCTTAAGAAGCCAAGGATTTGTTTCAAATGAATTTTAAAAGCATACATGCAAGAGAACTGAAGATATGTCCATATAAACACTCATACATCAGTGTTCATAGCAACGTTATTCCTAATAACCACAACAGTGGAAACCATCCCAATGTCCATCAACTGGGGGATGGCTAAGCAAAATATGGTATATCCATACAATGGAATATTGTTCAACCAGGAAAAGGAATCGAGTACCGACCCACACTACAACACAGATAAAGCTTGGAAATGTGCTCAATCAAAAGCAGACACAAAAGGCCACATATCCTGCAATTCTTTTTGTAGGAAATTTCTAGACTTGGTAAATCCATACAGACACAAAGTAGATTCATGATTGCCAAGGACTTGGGGAGAAGAATGGGAGGAACTGCTAGTGGGTACAAGGTTTCTTTAAGCGGGTAATGAAAACATTCTGGAATTAGCCAGTAGTGGTGGTTGTACAACTCTGAATACACTAAATCACCAGGGAGAATATACTCAATGCTTTTTCAGAAGTGGGGAGTAAGTTTTATGGTATGTAAATTTATCTCAAAACAGACTCTTGAGTAGATGTACCAGGATGTATGGGACACTAATCTAAAATTCTTCGCGGTTCTGTTGGAAGCATCACAGAGGTGAAACCTGCCTCCTACCACAACCCTCAGTCTGTATGAGAAAGGTTGGTCATGCTGGGCTACCCCCCATCTGACACCATCAAATACCTGAGTCATGCCACTAATGAAGCTCCCCGCAATACCCAGCTGACTTCAGTTCCCAGCCAGCACACCTATGAGGACAGAGATGAGCTGGCCACATCTGTGTGAGCACTGTCTCCTGTTTGAGTAACTTGTTTTTATGCATCAGTCACTAAGCTGGCAAAATGGGCATTCAGCTTTGTGTAGCCAATTATGGCCATCCCGCGGGGCGCCCCATGTGAGATGTCCTATAGAAGATGCCTCATCGCTACAAGCCGAAGACTAGATGAAGTACTTCAGAGGTTTCCAGAACTCTTACTTCCTTTACCACATTTGATCCTCACCAAAACGTAGAGAGCACAGGGCATTATCGTGCCCATTTCACAGACTGAGAAATTGAGGATCAGAGCAGGAACCAAGGGACCCATCCTCCTAGTCCAGTGCTCTCTAGAAAACACTTGCTGCCCCCATCTTCCCATGCTCTTGGCAAGTGAGAAGGACCATTCATCACATCCTCCAAAATGCTCCCCTTACCATAACTCATACTCAGTGGCTCACCTCTGGAATGAAGAGTCATCCCACTGTCCACCTAGATCAAGAGGCCAGCCAAGCTCCCATCTTCATATCTAAGAAGATAGAAGCCTGTGGCCTTATCTCTTCTCCTTAAAACTACTCTCTCAATGTCAAATGCCTTCACAATCTTTTCTCTTCTGACCATTCACTCTACTTCTGGACTACATCTTCTCCTCTGTTCCATGGAGAGAAGGAGGATTCCACCCCAAAGAAGATGGCCATAGACACCCACTTCCTGATCACATTTGGCTAGACCTCCACCCCTCCCACCCCATCACCCTCATTGTCACAGGGCCCGTCTTGCTGTCATCTGTATCCATACACTAAGAAAAATGGGGCACTTGGGTGACTCAGTCAGTTGAACATTCAACTCTTGATTTCAGCTCAGGTCATGATCCCAGGGTCATGAGATTTAGTCCTGCGTTGAGCTCTGTGCTGGGTGTGGAGCCTGCTTAAAATTCTCTCTCTCCCTCTCTCTAAAATACAAAAGAAAAAAGAACACCTCCCTCATGCCAGTCCTTTTCCCACACTACAGGTCTAGGGCCACAGCCTCACAGATGCCTCCCTCACTAATCAGCCCAAGAGGCACTTCTCAGACTTCAATGTGCCCACCACTCACTTAGAGACCTGGGGAAAATGCAGACTCTTGGAGCACGGGCGAGACCTGAGGAGCTGCACCCTCACCTGGTCTGGAGACTGCATTGTGACTAGCAGGCCCTGAGGTCTCCACCCAAGAGCCAAGAGGTAACAGGCAGAGAGCAACCAACCAAAAATTTTTTTAATACCCTGCCCAAATACAAGGGAAGTGAGCAGGAACAGTGTTTCAGTCTCATTGTAGGATTCCACTTGCTTGCTTATAGCAACATAGACTAAGTAGTCAAATTCATGGAGACAAAAAGTACAAAGGCGATTGCCAGGAGGTGGGGGGGCGGCGGAAACAGGAAGTCACTGTTTAATGGGTATGGAGTTTCAGGTTTGCAAGATGAGAGCAGTTCTACAGATGGCTGGTGGCAGAGGTTGCACAACAATGTGAATGTACTTAATACCACTAAACTAGACACTTAAAAATGGTTAAGACAGTTACCTGTGTGTATTTTGCAGTTTTAAGTGGTTAAAGGGATAAATAGTCCATAACTTGTTTGCAAATATGTATGCCTTAAAACCAGCTTGCCAACAAGTGTGGCTTAGGTTGGGGGTGAGGGCGGGATACATTTCACAATAATTAGACCAAGCAAAGTGAACAAGCAAGGGAAGACAGGGCACAGGGACAACAAAACAGAAATTCTGAAGAAAAGGAGAGCCAAGATATACTGTTTTATTAGAGAGATGTTGTCTACTTAAAAAATGCCAAATTTTCTACAGAAGATTCTGGGAGTTTCAGACCAAAAGACTTAATTTGTATGGTCACTGAGGGACCTGAACAAATCCCCCCACTCAATGAAAATGATATTGAGATATTAGTTATATCACAGGCCTCCATTGGGAGAAAATCAGAATGGATATTACAGTATTCAGAGCCTAGTATTTTACCCACTTAGCTGGAATTTTTATATTCGAACCTCGATAAATAGCAAATAATTGTTAAGCAAGCAATAGCAAGACCTTTGAATTTTTTTAAATTTGTTTTTGACGTTTATTTTTGAAAGAGAGAGAGAGAAAAACACACTCGCACATGAGTGGGGGAGAGGCAGAGAGAGAGGGAACAGAATCTGAAGCAGGCTCCAGGCTCTGAGCTGTCAGCACAGAACCTGATGCAGGGCTCGGACTCACGACCCATGAGATCATGACCTGAGCCGAAGTCAGACACTCAACCAACTGAGCCACCCAGGTGCTCCAAGACCTTTGCATTTTTAAGAAGCCAAAATATTTCCATTATACTCCTTAAGATTTTCTCAAAAGGCAATTTACGTTTTTTGCAAAAAAGACACAGCACAACTACAGTGCAGTGACTCTTTCAGTAAAGACCTGAACAAGTGACTCCACAAAGCACCAAAGAGACTTCTTTTGGCCCAGCTGGCAGCACTAGACCACCTGAAACCTGTAATATTCCAAAACAAATACCCTTTCAACACAAAGAATTCCTTAAGATTTCTCCATTTAAATGAGTGAAAAAAAGGACTCAAAGATATAACAGCTGAAATTCAAATTAAAACTTCAATGAAAGATCAGCTCATACCCATTATAATTGCTATGAAAAAAATTAAAAGTGTCGATGGCAATGTGGAGAAAACAGAACCCCATGCACTGATGGTGGGAATGTAAAATGGCACCACCACAATGGAAAATCCAGCTATCCTCAAGAAACTAAAAACAGAACGACTGTATGATCCAGCAACAACACTTCTGAGTATATACCCACAAAGTAATTGCAAGCAAGGGTCTCAAAGAGATACTCAGACACCAATGTTATTGTAGCATTATTCACAATAGTCCACACACACAGAACAGCAAAGAGAGTGTGCTTTTTCATTTACCTAAGTCACCAAAGACCATCTGTGGTTCCTCACACTTTACAGAAAAATGAGCCCAACACAAATTTTTCCAACCTAACATCAGACTGAGATTCTGCCAAGTACTTTGACTCTAGTTAGTCCGGGAACTGCAAAAACTCCCATGAGGACATCCCAACTCCAGCACGAAAGTGGAAAAGTCACCCAACACTTTTCCCATGATATGTATGTTTTAAGGGCTATATGGATGCTTACCTATCTAAATAAACAAAGAAACCACAGAAACCTTAAATCCAGCAATCACGGCATGGATGTAACTCAGGGTTTGGCATAATACCACAGAGAAAAGACAGAGACTTAGGAATTACTGCTAGAAAGGCAGAAGGAAGGTCACCTGTCTCCTCCCACCGAAAGACTCAAGATCTGCACTGAGATGCCATCAGCATCCCAAGATTTGTGCAAACAGTTCAACTCATAGCACTGATTTTCATTTGCAGAACAGCATAAACTTAAGAAAAATATGTTAAAGATTAAAATCATACCCAAAATGTCCTTTTAACTTCCTACATATTTATATGCCTTCTGTATGTGTGTTTGTGCACACGGCAGGGAAGATCCATTCGTCTGAGTTGCTTACTCCAGTATTCACTCTCCCTTTCTTTTAAAAGAACCCCCGTTTTACTGAGGGTGGCCCTGAAGCCAGTTAGAAGCATTTATTTCCGGGACTCCTGAGCAGCTATCTATAGCTACAGAACTAACTTCTGTAGGCAGAAACTTCCAGAAAGGCTCTTTCTCAGAGTTCCCTCTTCTCTGCTACCTAATGTTGAAGAGATGACTCGAGCTCAAGTGGTCTTCGTGGACGGTGAGGGAATGTGCCAAGAATGACAGGGCCCACAAGAAAGAGGGAACTATGTCCCTGATGACCCTGGAACTGCCACACTAGCTCTGACTTCTTTTACAGAAGAGGGAAGAAACCTATCTTCAAACCATTCACTATTGTTTTGAGGGCTTTGTTATACAAGGTAAACAGAATTTTATGTAACAATTTTAAGGAAACGTAATCTTTAAAAAAGCAACCAGACAAAACAAAAACCCCCAATAACACCTCTTCCAATAAAATGACTAATGTCAGATACAAGTGGGTAAGGAAAAAAACCCCAAAACACTAAAATATAAGTGGGTGAGGACAACTATCACTAGCCTTGAGACATGCATGGTATGATCATCTGCTTAGCAGAAATAGAGGAAACAATGAGACATCTGACAGACATGAGAACAGGAGAACCCAAAATAGCTAACAGGTATTCACTGGAAAGTATGGTAGGCCAATTTGAGAACAGCAGCAGAAACTGAGATGGGTATTGACCAATCCAATACCATGAGTGCACGGTCAGGACTGAATGATCTGGAGCAGTCTAGCCTCTGAACTCTTAAAACTGGCTGCCAAGGCACCCTTCCAGGATAGGAGAAACTGCTGGGAGTGGCATCAAAACTAAGCAAGATAGGAACAACACAAAGGAAAGAGATGATCCAGTTAAAAATAGACAGGAACGGAGCCCAGAAGTCTAAGAATGCAAGCAGCCATGTCTCTGAACACTATACTGAAATAGATGTGGAAACTCTGTGAGGTTAGGAAAACAACACTGGACAAGCTGCCTTCTAAAAGTTCAGGAGAATTAGTTTCCCATAAAAATGAGCAACATAAAAGCATGAAAGGTCAAATCGCATGCAGAGTTACTATAGGGGAAAAAGTGATTAAGGAGCTAAATAACCACCTTATAGACAAGGTCAGCATGCCAAAAAGACACACCTAAAGAACAAATCCATGACCTACTTTTTAAAAAAAGATCAAAGATACAGAGAATTAATATAATACAAGAACAACGGAAGTCAGAATTAGGAAAACTTCTAAATGAAATGACAGAACTTGGGTATTTGAAACTAAATCATTTCAGAAATGAGTACTAAACAGGAAGGAACACAAGAGTAAATAAACACAGGAGATGATGCTTAAAATGTATAAATTTCAAGGATAACTTTTTGTTAATTCAAAAAGAAAAAAAAAGATTCAAAACAAAGTGAATTACTGCAGGCAGGCAAAGAAGATCTAACATACAGAAAATTGGCATCCCTGAAGCCAACAAGCAAAACAAGAAAACCAATATTAAAAACAGTAATGCAAGAAGGCTTTCCTAAAATTAATATGTATATTTGAAAATACATGTTGAAAGAACACACTTTATACCTGAGAATACTGGCCTGGAAGAACCTAGGCCAAGACACAGTCTAATTACTGAATTTTATAGAAGAAAAAATTCTTCTTTAAAGAAGGCTGGGGCGGGGAAGCAGTATCCAAGCAAAAACAAGTGACTTATGAAGGAAAGAAAAGCAGAATATCACCAGACTTTTTTGAAAGCAACATTTTATATAGAAGGAAATGGAGTAACAAGAAAACAAGAGCCAAGCATATTACACAAAGCAACAAATTTCAGTATCGAGTGTACAAAAACCTGTTAACATTCAAAACCTCAAGGGCCTTCTTGAAGGATCTCCTGGAGTGAGGATCCTCAAATTTTAATCTCTGACTCTGTACACTCTAAATTACCGAGGAGCCCAGAGAGCTTTGTTTATGATAAAAAAACAAAGGTGGGTGATATCCACATCACTTATCTTTCAGAAATTAAAACAGAAATTTTTTAATGTTTTATTAGTTAAAAAAAAAAATAACAGACCCATTTTATGCTAACATAAATAACATTTTAGGGGAAATCACTGTTTTCCCAAACAATAATAATTAGTAAGTAGAACAGTATTGTTACTTTTGTAAATCTCTTTACTCTCTCTCAATATACCTACCTGCTTATGCAGTTTGTTGAGAGATCATAAGTCATAGCAGCATCTAGAAAACTCCACTGCATACTCTTAACAGAAAGAGGTGGGGGTTGGAAAATAAACATTTTGGAATTATTACAAAACTAGTTTTTACTTCAAGGACTCCCTCGGTAGGGAATGAGCTTTGGACACACTAAATGACTAGAAAGATGTCCACATAAGTACTGGCGGTAAATGCAGACAGGAAGATACTATCCAACTGGAAGCAAATGAGGGCCGAAATGGAGAGGATGGTTTGAAATGGCTCTATTATTTGATGGTGTCGATTCAGAACTATACAAGTGAGGAAAGTAGAAGCAGAAAAGAAAGAAACTTAATTCTTCTAGGTAATTATATTCCTGGTGTTACTAGTATTGTTATTCTGGTACCTCCATGAGTGTGTGTGATATAAAGTGAATGGGTCAACCTGGGCTATTCTAATTGTACCCCACCCCTGTGTTTGTGAGCATCGGAAGAAACCCTAAACTTATAGCCCGCTTCTCCCCTTTCACCTGCCTCCAGTACCATCTTCCTAAGTAAAATATCTTGTCCTTATATAATCTCAATTCAGTCTGCCCAATATCATATGCGCAACCATCTCCCCAAGTCAGTCATCCGTCCCAGGCTGGCCATGCTCCATTAGGCATCAGCTAAGCTTCAGAAAGGGATTTGGAAAAAAAAAAAAAAGAAAAGAAAAGAAAAGAAAAGAAAAAAGAAAAAAAGAAATGACACCATTAAGACCAATGAAGCAAGATTTTTCAATGTGCCTCCATTTTTCCAAAAATAACTCAATGTAAGAAATGCCCATTTTAACAAGGTTTGGGTGGTTTTTTAAAACCTGTAGGTAAAAATATTCTGTGCCTTTGTAGAATAATCCAAATCAGAGCCAAAACACTGCTTTCATCCCCCAATCTCAAAGAGATACCTCAAAGAGAAACATCTAGGTTCCAAGGCAGTGGTCACCCTTTGCAACTTAACTGTCAGCAAGTTTAGTGCTAGTGTTGAATGACCAGCTCCAGGAACTAATTCATCCCATATCCTAGTATCGTTTGTTTCTTTGTTCTTTCTGATTTGTCATGATCCCTATTTGTTCAACAGATAATAGTATTTTATTTTAAGACCATCCATCACTTGCGATCAATCTGTGAAGCAAGCAAAGCCTAACTGTACTCAGTTAATCATGGAATCAGGCCGATCACTGCATCCCTCAACCATCCTTCTCAGTTATAACCCTGGGGCCCCTCCCTACCACCCAGAAGCTCTGAAATACTGGCAGTGAGAGAAGTTGGTCAAGTATACAAGTCTCCTCTCCTCCACCCTCACCTTTTGGCTTCTTCCCATCCAATTCATTCTATAAACCATTTCTACAATATTCTTCTTTACAGCCTATTTCCATCTTATTTCCCTGTTCAAAAGCTTATTTCAGTGGATTCCTTGATTTTCTATTTAGTAAATAAAATTAAAATCTCATCTATTTGAAGACTGTCCTATACAAGGACCTTAATAATAATCTTTATTTGGGATTATTTGGGGATTATTTATTTGGGACCTTAATAATAATCTTTAAACCCAATATTTAAATTGACATTGTCTTGTTTGAACCAAACAATGAAGCCTTGAAGCAGATTGCATCCTTTCCCTGCGGGTAGGTCAGAAAACCCAGGCATTTCTCTGCCTAGTATTTCTCACCCACCCCCACCCATGGTGTTTCCTGCTTTTATCTTCTGTCCCAGTAGAGTGGATTCTCTCTATTGCCAAATTTACTCTGCTCCTGCCCATACCCATTCAGCTTTCCTTTCTCCAAGTGTCTCTTCAGCCCCCCTCTATGTTACCTGTATAGATCCTCCCAGGCTTTTATCAGACCACTCACCTCCCCAGACTTTCCCCAAGACCAGTTTATCTGTAGAGCCTAGGCCTTCAAATCCATGTGGCTAGCTCTCACGCTCACATAGGGTATCCACAGGACTCCTTTTTTTGAAGGTTGGGGCCACAGTCTCAATGCACTTAGGAGTTAAGAATAGACCGAGTTAGCAGAGTTTAAGGGAGTAAAGCCAATTCTGCCACCCAAGGGATACTTAGCGATGTCTGGAGGCATTTTTCCTTTCACAGCTAGCGGTGTTGCTACTGGCATACAGCAGGCAGAGGCCAGGGATGCTGGTCGACATCCCACAATGCACAGGATGACCCACAATAATTAAGTATCCTGCCTAAAAACGTCGACGCCGCTGTGGTGAGGAAATCCTGCTCTAGAAGGAACAAGACGATGTGCCCAGGAGACCCGGGCCCTCTCCAAGCAAGGGGAACATCACCACTTTAGATCCAAACCCATCGCCAATGCTTTCAACGTTACGTTACGTTACATTACGGAATTCTCAGCTTAAGCAGCCCAGCCTCCTGCCCCGCAGCCATTCCAGAAGCATGTGGCAGGCATGGCCGACGCTCCAGAAAGACCACATCACAAACTATGGGAGCTGGCTGCCGCACGGCTGCCTACTAATTTTAATCTCCCTTTCTCAAAGGTCATGAATATTTTCAGATCTCTTAGCACACACATATTGTGGACAGACTTGATCTCTGTGACTTCCAGTTGGCAAAGCATTCCATTTGCCAGCACCCTGAGCTGCATTACGGGCTTAACTTTGTCCCCGTCACTTTCCAAGGGACTTTCTAGTCTATTATCCTAATTGGCAAATGATATGTAAGTACCAGAAGGCTAAGTGTCCACAATTATATTTATAATGAAAGCTTAATCTCCAAAAGAAAACAATAATTCATTAAAACTGCCCTTCCCATGTGCCATTCCAGTGGCCAGAAGTAAAAGAGTGTACTCCGTGGGGAGGTACGAATTAGCTGCCTGAGCACAAAATGCAGACAAGGTCAGAGGGGAACCAAGAGATGCATCCTGCTTGCTCCAGTCAAGCTTTGTCCTTGCTGCGTGCAGCCTTGCCACATCCCTAGAGGAGGGACAGAGGAGGAGACAGAGGCTGAGGGTCAGGATCTGGGAGGGTAGGAAGCAGTCCCTCCTCCATGCCCCACTCGAGGCAGGTTTTTTTTGGTGGTGGTGGTTTTTGGTTTTTTGTTTTTTGATTTTTCATTTTTTAGCAGATACATCAGCTTTGGCTTCTCTATCTTATCAGCACTACTGGGAAACTGGAAAAGCTTACAGGAAGAAAAGGATGACAACCCTATGGGGTAATATTTCAGCTTGACTCACCATAATCCCAAATTCTTCTGCCCTTCTTATTCATATGGGTATGCTAAGCCCCACCATGTGCTGTGCATTATGCCAGGGAACCCAAACATAGCTGCCCCCCTCCACGCTTACAAAGGTCTTACTGTGTGCCCAGAGTCATGGGACTGCATGGCCTGTCTGGGAAGTCCCCAGGAGTCCTGCAGAGCTGAAGCTGGAGGAGTCGGATCTATGTCGTCTTATCCAGACCCCCAGCCCATCCCATGAGATGCACAAAATGAGGACTTGTGGACTCCCCCTTTACAAGCAAGTCACCTGATGCATAGGGACATTAAGTAACCTATTCAAGGTCACCTACTACTGCGTGGTAAAACCAAGGCTCAACACAGGCATGTCCCAGGGCTTCCTAAGACCCAGGCCATGCCCCCCGTGGTTGGAGGCCTTGAACTTGCCTGAGCTCCAATTCCCTGCATTTGCCATTGTCCACAGTACTACCTGTAGCACCTACTCCTGTTATGAAGAAGCCTCCCTGGGCAACACTGCCCCAACCTGGCTGAGGGATCCCTGTCTGGACACCCCCGCACCCACGAGCATCCCTTCAGATGCAGGGATCCGGTGCTGGTGTGGGAAGAAGGCCATTCCCTGGCCAAATGACCTCTCTCCACCTGTTCCATGAACCCTCTCCCTCAGAAGCAGGTTGCTCCTGTGCCAAGGGCCCCTAACGTCCTGAAAACCCACTCCAAGGAAAGGCTCTGAGCCTCAGCATACTGCGGGCCCCTACCTGAAGCACCCCCTTCTCAGGATTATTGGCCTCATCACATGAAATCAGGCCTTTTGCTCATGGGAAGATGCTCCAGCATCAGAAACTGAACCCCAACTATCACTCAAGTTCTTGGGCTCTCTGCCCTCCAGCCACTCACTTCCCAGTGCATGGATAATACCGCTTACTGGTGACCTGGTCACTGGTCACTGGTCACAGGCAGGAGGAATGAAAGCTAAGGCAGGGTCACTTCCTGTCCACACAGGTGAACTCCTGATCTTTCCAAGTGGGTTGCATTCATCAATAGGTTATTGATCTATGTGGCCCTGTCATTATTTCTCCCCAGATTTTGCCACTAGTGAGTGCTTCCATAAATTCTGTTCCAGGATTACTCCAGGTCCCGGAGTCTGACAGCTTAACTTCCCGCTTTGCCCTCAAAACACTGAGTGGAGAATCACGCCTGGCGTACTACAACCACCACCATCCGGTTACATCAGTCACTCCACAAAGCGACTTTTCTAAAGCACTTTTGCCACAGATGCTCTCAGCTCAAAACCATGTGGGGTTCACACCGTGATACACCAAAGCCAGAGATCAGAGGACAAGGTCTTAAATCGCTTTTGTTTACCAAAAATACCCAAGTGTAGAATGTGCGCCCAGAAAAAAAAACGACAGAACTCAGGACAATAGCCATCACGCGTGTCAGAACAAGACCCCAGCTTGAACCAAGCTCGGTCTCTTCTAGAACAGCGCGCACAAAGAGAGCATCTGGCAAACCCCCAACAGAGTCATATTTTATTTTAAACTCACTCCCTCTCTTTAACCTCAAATACTCTATCCTTAAAAAGAAGAAAGCTCAGGGCACCTCCAGTTTTAATTTAGCCTGGCACAGCCGCGCTGCCCCAAGCTGGAAACCCTGCAGAGGCAAGAAAGGCAGAAGCAGCTGCTGGTCATCTCTGCTCCGCACACGTCTGCACACGCGGCTCATCTCTAAGCTGCTTGGCAATGGCATTCTAGGCCTCCAGGAGGAGGCGAAGAGCTAAAGTACCTACATGCCCAGCTCCTGAGCCTCACATACACAGAACTTCTCTGTGGGTCTCCAGGGGTCCAGATCACTGTGGTCTTTCCCTGGTGAGTTCAGAGGCACATAGTTAAAGAGGCACGCCAGCCAGACTGATGCAGCCTCACCATGGAAGCTCCCTGGAGAGAACTGGCCGTGGCCAGTTCAGACTTCCTAGTAGTTCAGGGAAGGACCCCTGGCCCACGATGTGGGCAGACTGTTCACCCAGGCTAAGCAAAGATCTTGAGAATCCTCACACTCAAAAGGAGAGACCGGGCCTCATGTCGCGGCCAGCGCGACAATTTCTCCGACAGGGTTGAGGGTAAGGAGATTGGAAAGGGGGGAGAAGATTAAAGGTGGGGAACAGGAGGAACACCGGAGCCATTGCACCAGTGTCGTTCTTTATTCTGCAAGTTCGGCTTATATACAGTATAGCAGGTCATGACATAATTGCATCAGGATACATTTTTAGGACAAGTACCTCAAGCGTGACTTAAGTTCCTTACTGTTAGTTCCTCCTTGGAGCATGGAGCCCTCGATCCCCTGGGGTAAGCAGGTTAGGCATGTAACGTGACATTGACTCAGGCTCACGGGAGCCTGGGTCCCTGGAGGGTACCAACTGTACCCTGGCACGCCCTAAGGCACCGCTCCTGAGAACAACCAAGGGAGGGTCGGGAAGCCCCGGTTGGCGGAGTCTGAGAGCCGTTGCTCGATCAGTTAACCCCTGCCTGGCTCAGGGCTCCCAACAGCCTCACTGGACCACTGCCTTCCCTCACGTCCACCAATCTTTCCCAGGGCAGGAGTGAGGGCAGGGGAGGGCAGCCACAGTGTCCTCCTGAGGAGCCAAGTACAATTCCCTGCTCCCCTTACAAGTAGGGAAAGTGGGATTTAAGGATTCCCCTAAGATGTACCTCTATCAGAGTAAAGTAAACATTCATGCCACGTTATCCTAGGTTCTATGTGTACAGAGAACATTTTTTGATGTTTTTATTTATTTTGAGAGAAAAGGAGTGAGCAGGAGGAGGGGCAAAGAGAGATAGAGGATCCTAAGCAGTCTCTGTGCTGTCAGTGCAGAACTCAACTCTGGGCTCCACCTCATGAACTGGGAGATCATGACCTGAGCTCAAACCAAGAGTTAGATGCTCAATGGACTGAGCCACCCAGGCGCCCTGGGAACATATTATTTAAATTAAATAAAATAAATTAATGCTCCAGGAAAGGACAATAACCAATAACCATGTAAGTTCATTTTAAAACGAGGTGATGAATTCTTCGATTCTTGTGTCTGGAACTGTAGCCCTCCTAAAGGAGTAAGAAGGTAAAAAATGCACCTTGCAGCAACAGGCGGGAATGAAGGCGGCCCATCCCATTCTGACACCCTGGGCCTTTTCACAGGGCCGAGCTCCAGTACCGAAAGTACATTTTGTCCATTTTCTGGTTACGTCTAAGAAACGACAGACCTGGGGAGGCACTGCAGGGCATTGGGGGCTTTGTTTTTTTCTCTGCTTAGCTTAAGCTTTACATGTAGTTTAAGAATCATAGATGTCAGATTCTGTACACTTCGGATCAGGAGAAATCAAGAATACCATTAGAATTTTAGGAGCAAACTTCCTTGGAGAACCACAACAAAGACAAGATTCAAGAGAAAGTTCAAAGTAGCCATACTGTTAGACAAAAATATATATATACTTTTTAAATGTGTATGCAAAATTCTCCAACTTTGAAATGAATTCTATCCCCAAGTTCAGGTGGAGAAATTGAGGCTCAGGGAAGTTCTATGACTGGCTCCTTGAAACCCAACTCCTTGTTTCTTCAAGGCCCCTTTACTCTTCCACCCAGAGAGTGGAAGGCCCTCCATCTCTGCTCTTAAGGGTCACACAGCATCCCTGGGAAATAGGACACAGATCACACAGCTGGAAAAGCAAGAGGTGAAGGGTCAGTGTCCCATGATGAATGCACTGGGGACACAAGACATGGGTGAGCCAGAGCCCTTCTGGTGGGGGTGAGGAACAGGCGGTGGACACGGGATTAAGCTCAGGTATTCAGTGGACACAGTGCACATCCCCACGGCAGGTTCACAACTCAGAGTTGGAAACTCTAAGCACACAGCTTCCAGTTGGAATCATGAGAGCGGATAGAAATGCCTCACCTTTGGACTACACCTACTTACGTGCCTATTTCCCTGCATAGCACCTAACATGGTAGTGGCACCCAGTAGGCATCTAACAAGTGTTGAAGAGTCACTCTCCAAGGCAGGTGGAAAGCTAGACGTTTCCAACATTACAGGAATAGAAACAACAGGGATGTTTTCAAACCCACCCCCAAGACCCTGTTGACTCTTGACAGCAGCAGCATCAAAGTTCAAGTTCATGAAAACGGTGCAGGGCTGCCGGAGACCAGGTTCTTGACCTAAGACAGCTGCATGGCTCAACAGTGCTTTCTGCAGTTCATGAGGGAAGCTTGAGGGTCTCCCTTCTTGGGGAAGTCAGTGCCGTGTCCCAGGTCTAACTGGCCATGCTGATTCTGCAGTTAGAATCCCGCCTGTCACTGCTCCTCCGTCACCTTTCTCCCCTAAACTAGGACACCCCCAAAGAGGAGCCAATACCCTCAGCTATGGTCTGGATCCCCAGATCTCGGCGGGACTGCTCCAGAGCATCTGCCTTTTCATTTTTTTATGTATTTTGCCTCCTAAACTATTTTAAGTATGATGAAAACATCCCAAAGGAGGGTTATATTTTATATATTTTTATATGTGTATATTTTATATATAATATGATATCATATCTTGTTACATTTTAAATATTTAATCTCGGATTCTAAGTACAACCTCATTTGGAGGTTACATCACAAGTCCTTCCCACAAGGCCCAACACAGCAGGGCTCCCACTCCCCACCCATTGAGTAGGGTGCTGGACTCAGTACTCCATATTCCCCAAGCTCCCCATGCCAGATGCCACAGCCTGACACCACTTAAGAGTCCTGATTAGGCCAAGCCTGGAGTCAGATCCCAGGGAGGACTGAACTCCAGACCCTGGATGACCACCGAGGAAAGGCAAGTCTCCGACTTGAACCCCAAAACCAAACTGGCCTCTGAGAAATCACCATCCTGATACCACCAGTTCCGCCCTTGAGAAGCCTGGCCTGAGCTCTTCCAGGCCATCTCAACAGACATGCCTCACTGATAGAATCTCCTATCTTCCATGGAAAAAAAAAAAAATAGTCCACAGCATGAACTTCATCAGTGACTCACTCCAGCCTTGGCAATTCCCAGCCAGGACGGCTTTCTGGAGCTCCCTGTCAAATCCCTAATGATCTGGTAATTGTTTTTATGGCTTTCTGATGAGGTGTGAAGTGCTGCAAGCTCTCTGCATGCCTCCTGGTGGCTTCCGAAGCCCGGAGCCATTGCCCCCTGACGGGGAGAGGCGCCTGGTCAGCCCATCCCCACCCAGTACCCGAACTGCAGAACAGGAGGTCCGAGAGAAGCCAAGGCACAACATGGTGGGACAGCGTGTTAAGGTGCCCTGTGCCAGCCAAGTCATTAAAAAAATCCTCCGGATACAGTCAGCTCACAATCACTATTACGGGTTATCTGTGGGTCGGAGTTTACCATCGCTGGTGGAGCCGTAGACAAAACCACCACACAGATCCTATTTTTTGGTGCAG
Source organism: Paguma larvata (assembly GCA_030068075.1). NCBI lineage: Eukaryota > Metazoa > Chordata > Mammalia > Carnivora > Viverridae > Paguma > Paguma larvata. The sequence continues at coordinate 35,674,009 of CM057835.1, forward strand.
TTTGAACAGCTTATCTGGTCACTCTGTAAAGACCAACTCAGAGAATATTTTGACTACTTTTATAGTGCTTAGAACATAATTTTTCCACTTTCAAGTTACACAATGTAACTAGCACTTGGTGTTACATTATGGTGTTTTCACTCCTTTTCGCACACCCGACTGTCTTGCTTAATGGCTGAGCATATTCTCAGAAGCTTCACCCTCCGTCTCAGCAGTACCTTCAGGAGAACACCATCTGCGGACACGTAGAAGGGTGCCATGAAGCTGCCTTCACTTTCACAAAACCCACTTAGTTTCAGTGAAGATTGGAGTATTTTGGTAAACACGCTGATTACTTGATGCTTGCCGAAACTGGAACATCCTAAAGTGTATCAAAACCAGGACAGCTGAAGAGAAGAAAACCACAGACAGACCGCAACGCCACAAGTTCAACAGGAACCGTGGACTCAGCATGCCAACTCCATTCTACAGCATCAGGTAAAATGTTAACAGAACCGTACTGACCTGCAGTTCCAAACCTGTGAGGTGAGCATTATTTAGGTTTTATATTGAAGAGCTTGACAATGTCTTGCCCTAGTTTAATATTTCATACGATTCTGAGATCCAATTCTGGATAAGGAAGGTCCTTCAAGAATCGGGGGCAAGACATACATTTCATCCAAGTGAGTTCTGTCTCTAAACATGCCAGACGCTCTCAAAGTACTTTCCTTTGAAAACCACTGGGTGATCACATTGCTCTAACGAGTCGTAAAGCAACAACACACAAAACTCTGCTGAGAACGACGATGATATTTACCACCATTTGCCGCAGGTAGTACATGCTGGGGACCAAGCTTGGGCTTGCGCACACACTACCTCCATTACCACCAGGAGGGAGGCACCGGGGTCCCCCTACCCACCCCATTGTAAATAAGCAGACAAACCTAACAAGGCTGAAGGTGGGAGAGGTGGCAACAGATGCCCCAGGCCCCACTCATGTTGCTCTGCCTGGCACACGTGCAGGCCACAAGCAGTCTCAGGCACTGGGCTTCTGGATCCATGCAGTACCCACAGAACCCAGGGCTCTCCTGGAAACTCTTGGAAATGACATCCCGCCCACTTCCCCAGATTTGTTACTTTCTATTTACTTTCACATTCTACTTGCTGCCTTTTCCTCCTAAGAAAATACCAAACAAATTCATTTCTGAAATAAATGCATTAAGCACACATCAGTCCTATGACCCTTTTAGCAGCTCTTCCAGGTTCCTGGACCAGATTTCAATATATGTGTAAGTAGGCTTCCCCACACCACCAATCAATTAGACACCAGCTAAGTGCCCTACAATTCAACTCTGTTTTGACACTATCTACCTGTAGAGAGCATCGAGTGCCACAGGTTAAGGGCTCAGTCTTACAAGACTGTGCGCCCTACTTCAAACACCAATAGTCAACTCAGGTTGTCATCTGTGCCCCTGATCTACCATCTTTTGATGAGACGTTTGAACGAATCACTTCTTAAGCTTAATTTGATACAGTAGCCCACAGAACTCAAATATTTTACTTGACTACATGTTTATTATAAAAGGATGTAACTCAAAAACAGTCACATGGAAGTGATGCATAGGGCAGAGTATGAGAGGGGTATGGCCCCTCCATCATCTCTCCAGATGTGCCACTCTCCCTGAATCTCCGTGTCCACCAACCAGCAAGTTCTCTGAACCTCAACCTTTTGAGTTTTTATGGAGACTTCATTATAGGTATGATTGATTCAATCACTCACCAGTGGCTAAGAGGTCAGGATGGAACTGAAAGTTCTAACTCTCCAATCACCAGGTTAGTAACCCACGCCCCATCCCTAGGTTGGGGATCAAGTCACCTCACTGACAGAACTAAAATATTCTGTTGCCCTCCTCACTTAAGAAACTTCACATGTTTTAGGAGCTCTGTGCCAGAAACAGGAGGAAGATCAAATATTTATCCTATATTGCTATCACGGTGGGTTTTGTTAATCAACAAATACTTTGGGATCTGCTCCTATGGGCTGGACACAAAACAGCCCACCTTCAAAGGCTCAAGAGCTAACTGCTACATGGAACAGAAACCCTATCTCCTAGACCTTTCCAGGTAAGGACCAGATTTCCACACCAAGAGCAGGAAGACTCCCAGCCTCCAGCCCAGAACATCTGTGGTCCTTTCTGGGAGGTCCAAAAGCCAGAGCTAACAGCACGTAGTTCTGGTCAGTTAAGAGCCTTAGTTTTCAGGTCTTCCCAACAAGAAGTCCAAAATGAGAAGCCAAGTCCACCTGGTCAAGATGGAAGCCTGAAAGGGATGTGGAAACTCCAGCTCCTTCTGCAGCAGTTAGCAGCCCAGCTTGGAAAAAGAGTTTCAACTGCATAATTAAACATCATCAGCTCTTGAAGGATAAAATCCATTTTTTCTCAGACTGTAAGACCATCTGTGAATCACACCAGAAGTCCACTAGAAAACCATCCTTTGAAGCTTGGTGAAACTTTGCTTTCGGAAAGTATTTTCAAAGCCTTATCTAGAGGTTTTGTCAGCACTTCAGACCTTTCAGACCAGAAGGGTTGCACCAAGCTCTGTATCCATGTGTCTAGAAAAGGGTTGAAGGCCATAAAATATGTCCTAAAAACACACAGGAACAGGCCAGTACAAAGAGCACTAGTCAAGAAATCGAATGATTCAAGCCTTTAGTTCCCCCGCCTCCCAGGATGGGATCTTGAGACCACATCCCCGGGTCATCTGGAGGCCTCAAGTCTCTTAGCCCCTGCGACAGCTCAGGGGAGCTAGTGAGGGTCCATGAGACCAACGGTGGGAAAAGACCCAGCTGCCACGGTGCCACTATGAACATGACTTAAAACGGCGAAGGTTAACCATCTACAATTTAGCAGAGTTCTTCTCAAACCATCTTCATAGCATTTTACAACTCGAAATACTTGCAAATACATGACCTAATTTTCAGAGTGGTAGTAAGTCGACCATTAAATCTAAAGTGGAATCTTTTTAAAAGGCTAAGAAATGATTTAGGTATCAACCATCTAATGCTGTATTATTGTCCACAAAGATTTCCCTGATTCTCTGTAAAATGGACCCCCTCCTGCCCACACCATCACAACCCAGTTACTAGGATGCACTAAATTACATCACCTCATGGTACATGTAACACAATGTTTTTTTTTTTTCAATTATACTAACAAGATTGCAATTATGCTCACCATTTTTATTTTCTCTGTTGCTGTTCTGTCACTATCATTCTGGCACATGAACTGAGACTCCAGCACTTGTGACCAATTCCCAAACACCTTTATCTCCTTTGAATGAGATCTTGAACTGGCTGCATGTTTTGCTCAACTGCTAATGCTTTCCATGTGTTTTTATTCCCAAATTAAAATTCTTCCCATTTAGTATTTCTAATGCAACAGCAATCGGTAAAACACACCAAGAATCCCCACCCAAGAATCCATTTTCTCCAAGTCCCTCACCAAGACCTGAAAAATACATAGGTGCACACCCAATCCTTCAAGAACCTCCATGTAGCAAGGTATCTACAAGCCATTCCGCCTCCTAGCTATCAAAATTTCTAATCAGCAGACAAATCACTTTGTTTCCTGACATGCTTTTATTGTTCCATGACCAAAAATGAAGCCATTTCCTCACAGGGAGGGCCACAGGTGCAGAGAGCTCGCCACCAGAGCCTGCATTCCATCCCCCAGGCAGCTCAGGCCTGGAAGTAACAAGTATCTGTAACAACACTCTAGAACTTGTTCAAAAGTATGGTGGTCTCCTTACCAGGGGTTGTTTTTTTCTGGATAAAACTAAAGGTTCTGCTGGACAGCAACTCTGAACTCTAGTCTAGCTGCCAGGACACGGTTTAAACTTGTAGATGTTACTACAGGTCTCCCCACCACTAGGACTCCATTCTCCCAAGTCAGTTTCTGCCCAAATTTCATGTTACTTGTTAAGGATATAAGCAATTATTAGGACAGTGCAAAGTAAACACTGATAACGGTTCTAAGGCAATGCTCAAATTTTATACAATCTAGATATTTTCAGAGGTAAAAGGTAACAAAGAGGCCGTGAATAAATGACTTAAAGTCAAAGGGTGAGGGTAAGGACACAAATGTGACCTTAAGAGACCCTGTATAACTGCTTTTCTTTCTTGTGGGACAATCCACATTTGCTCAGGTTTCCTTCCTCTTAATTCCCATAGCTGACTTGAGTTTCCAGCTGTATCTGGAAGGTTCTCAGGCTGATTCTCTCATAGGTGTGTCTCCTTTTCTTTATTCACCCTCTGTATGTTTCCCTGCATATCTGTAGATGGTAGAGTCATTCTTTAAGTTCATTCTCTACTTGTTCTTTTAGTTTGGGGTGATGAATGATTCCTCCCTTCTCTATATATTGATGTGACAGAACTGAATAGTTATGAGCATTTCAACACCAGACCCTGTCCACCAGACACCTAGCGGAACATTCCATATCCTTCTTCTACCCCTTCTCCCTTGGGGGAAGGGGGCACAGGCACATCTGTCAATCACTGTTTGACCATAAGGTACCATAAAGGTAGCCACCCACAGAGTGGAGAAGCTGACAAGCTGATTTCTCCCAGCCCAGACTCAATGGCCTTCTAGACATGCGGGCATTCTGTGGGGCCCGCACCTGGGGGTTGAAATAGATTAATAGGAACCAGATGACGGGAGGTATTTATCTGATTAGCCCAGAGCGCCTGTTTTTACCTAGAGAAAAGAACTCTGGGTAATAACAGGTCACAGACTTGATGGGGTATAAAAGGGAGATTTTAAAAAATCTGAGTACTAAAAGTCTCCTGTAGCAAAGAGAGACTCGGGTTTTCTAACCTGAGCACAGGTGCCAAAGCAGTGGCTAGCCGCTCAGGGCTCCCAGAAAGAAGGCTAGGATGGGAGGGGTGCCTGGGTGGCTCAGTCGGTTAAGCATCTGGCTCCTGATTTTAGCTCAGGTCATGATCTCATGGTTTCAGGCTCTGTGCTAACAGTGCGGAGCCTGCATGAGATTTGCTCTCTGCCTCTCTCTCTGCCTCTCCCCCACTTGCACTCTCTGTCTCTCTCAAAACAAACAAACAAACAAACAAAAAAGGCAGCTGGGATGGAAGATGGGCTCCAAAATTTCTAGACAATCAGTGGATCCCTACATCGAAGGACAGGAAATGTGACCCATCATCCCTAACCCCACAAAGGAAGAGAATAAGCAGGAAACTAGGAGCCTGGCCACTGTGACATCCACAAACAGGGCAGGAGGGAACCTCTGCCAAGTCCCTGGGGGGCAGGCTAAGGGCAGAAGCTGGCACCTATGAGAACACAGGACCAAGTCAACAAGAAGTGCAGGCCCAAGACTTAAAGTCAGATGCAGCAGGGCAGGGGGGCCAAGAGGAGAAAGAGTGGCTGGGGCGGGGGTCTGGCTCTGGTCAGAGAACAGCCTATTTTACAGTTTTCCCAGTCAGCCAGTAGGCCATGGGGCCTGCTAACTCCAACAACATGGGGCCAGCAGCACCTGCGTGGACCCAGCGAGATAGCACACCCGAGCTAGAACGGCTCCGCAGCCACTGCACAGGCCTCGGGCGTCTCAGCATCCACCTTGCTAAGGGGCTCCTCATCTTTACTAGCTAATACACAAATACCACCCAGGTGGTAAGCCCAGAGGGTCAAAAAGGCATTTTGCAGTCTGCAGAATGAAACCTCTAGTTTTTGGGGGAATTCCAGAGTCAAGAGGCAGCGAGGACCACATTGGAATCTAATTAACGGTCCAAAACCGAATGTCCTGTAACAGCCCACCTAAGGACCAAGTGCAGTGTCAAAAAATGAAGCTGGAGGAAGGCCTCTGAGCAAGACCAGGAGAGCTCAGCCACACACAACCCCAGCTCAAACTTCGCAGAGGGAAAAGCCCCTCAAAAGTGGCCAACTGATACTCTGCCCCATCAGAAAGCTCGGCAAGGTGGGTGGAGAGGGTAAGAGCCATGCTCATTCACAGGCCTAAGAAGGCAGAGCATGAGAAGAGGATTAGAGAACAAAGGCAGGATGTGTGATCAGGGGTCATGGTTACAGTTTGCCTCCCCAACTTCTAAATACAGAAGCCACGCTGTAGCTAGAGAAGATTCAGACACTAGACACAACCTGTACCTCACTGGGAGCCCGAGCGGTCAGGCATACCACACAGACTCTTTTAATCAGCTCCATCACGACCAACCAAAGCTGGCACTGATCCAAGACCCTTAACCAGCAAGACTGCACACAACCTCAGGATCCTTCTCAACACTGTGCCCCAGGGTGCAGCCTCCTCTCAAACAGCTAGCACCTGGGCTGAAATCTCCTCGGTCACTCGTGCACTAGAAGGTTCTTCTTGAAATGTTGCCCACCCTCTCCGTTTGTCATTAGCTCCCTTTGCTGGAACAGTATAGCACAAAGCACAGAGCTGGAAGAGTCCGCTCCGGAGAGGAAAAGGCCTGGCAAATGGTATATTGAGGCCTCCTTCTGTTGTCTAGGTTGCTGGAAATGGACTACTTTTTCGTCAATGGATGAAGCAGCCTTCTAATGTGTTTTCTCACCTCTATAAATGTCCGCTGTCAGTGACTTGACTTGACCTTTAACGAGCAAGGGGACCAACCTCATGGAGAGATTAGCCACTTCAGCTACCTCACCAGTCTCTGCCTCCCTCATCTCTATCTTCTTGGGCAGACCTCATCATCTCCTAGGCTTTGGGGAAACTCCTCTAAAGGCTCTAAAAACCCTTTGTACCAGGTTCTTCACAACAATCAGAAATGATACTTTGCAATCATCAGCCAATGTATCCTTGTAATTCAATGCTGCCTACTTCAAAGTGTCCACCTTTCGGGTCACATACCATCACTCGACAGAGTTTATTTATTCTCTTAATGAGAAGGCAAGGTCTGGTCCAGGAAACTGAAGTAGTTTTAAGCCCAACACAATGCTTTTGATGTAAACCAGTAGAAAACCCTCAGAAAACACCTTTAGGATCCTAAGGGCTTCAAATGCTTTTTGTTTGCAAATCCTCAATCCCGTTTGTTACCCCTACAATTATTCTGCTCCTTTTCTCTTCAACATGAGATTGAGTCATCAGAGCCAGCTGGCCCTCTGAACATTTTTCTGGTGTCTGGAAATAAGATCACTTGCGGGGACCAAATAATTTATTTTCTCCAGCTAATCTCATAAAAATGCAGACTTTACATGCCTATCAGATATTTTTTTTCCATCTGTATCTAAATTCATGCCTACAATAGGACCATCAGTTTAAGGGACTGAAGCCAGATTTGGAAGGCAAGTCATGCATCGTTGGCTAAAACATTACATCAAGTGGTGATACCCAAAATGTACAAAGAAATCAAAATTACAGTGGAAAAGAGCAAAGAGGTACAAATAGCTTAAGGGTCTCTCTCCACATCAAAATCCCATTCCAACTTCCTGCTTCAGCACTGTTGTGCTATCAGGAAAGTCGTTGGCTGCCAGCCATGACCTTCAAAGTAGCATCCAATGGCCTTCACTTTCTGGGAGGTTAGCTTGGTTGCTGACCACAAAGGCTCCATGCCACTCTTGTCCCAGTCGGGTACAGAGTTCCAAAGTTAACACTGGAGAATTCCAAGGGCATGTCACCTCCAATTCATCAACATGCAGTCCTGGATTCTAAACATTCCTATACTTAATAAAAACTGGAATGAAGGAGGTTGTGGGGTGTAAAAAACATTTTGGAGAAATTTACTTGATAGCGTTTGAAACCCCTGAGCCAAAACTGATCCTGTTCCTTTCAGTCCAATCGTGTGGTGAGAAAGGGTCACTGGGGAAGTGGCATCAGTGCCAGGCCTAAGAGAACAGTCATTGTCCAGTGCCTATAACTTAACCATTGCTTATATGGCAAGGAGGGGAATCGTCTGGAAAAGAAACAAGGACTCAACTAACTGATCTGAAGGTTTTCTCCCCATTTGTCATGTTTTCTTTTCCCATTTCAACTGAAGATTGTTCCGGGTTTGTTTTATTCATCCCAAAGAAATCCCATCTAATATTGCCATTTGGAAAAGGAAAGAATATGTCACAATGGGGGTTGGTACTTCATACACATCACACATACATTCCATTTTCTATACATAACCGAAGGATAATATTTAGTGCTATTATAATAAACCTATTCCAGATCTTGCCAATAATAGGAAATGGAACAAGAAACAAGGTTTTCTAATACAAAGGAAAAGCTTTGATTCTTGGGCACCCATGTTAATGTATACAGTCAAATCCTCCCATCAGAGGCAAATTAGGGCTGAGGTAATGAGTGGCAAGAACTAATTAAAGCACAAAATCCTTTTAAGGTAATAAATACCTTAAAACTTTATTTAATTTGCAGCTGTAGAAATTGACCACGTGGGTTGCCTGTTTTGAGATATCGGACATACAGCACAGTAAGGACACACACCTCCGCACCCAGTTTCAAGCTATGACCTTTCTTTGACTAAGGGTCTACTAATTAGAATTCTCTGTGGACCTTCTTTCATAATATGGTCTGGGATTTCCAATCTCACTTTCTGTGGAATCGAGTAAGAACAGAGATACTTGTGAAGACTAGAGCCTTTCTGAAATTTTTTCCCCAATATTCCCCCAACTCTTAATATTTATCACAACACACCTATATTGATGAGCGCTTTTATAGTAAAAAGTTTTGAATCTTGTCCAAAATATTCAATGAATTTTCAAAGCAGTGACTTTTTATGCTCCTGTTTAATCTGTTTATGAAATATTCACCTACCATTTCATCCCATTCCTTAATTCCAATAGCAAGCACAACTGGCCTAAGGAGGTTCGGGAACAAACACACCGATCCTGTCAGCACTCCGTTCAAGCCCTCCAGCAGGAAGGCAGGAGTATCTTAGGAGAGCACCGGACCAGCTGCTGGTGCTCGGTGTGCTATTGGGGTAAGTTACGTGTTTTACATGGTACGTGTATTACATGAGACTGTAGAATACCTAACTTAACGTGGCAAGACAATAACATAGCTGTTTATAAAACTGTACTTGAAATATTTAATGTGCAAAAAAAAAGTGCATTTACCTAACAGGAATTAGTTCATTAGGATTCAGATCTAGTCTATTTTAGTGTTCATCTGTTTCACCCTACCTTACTGTCATGGGAAATACCAATTCATACTCCTGTCCCCAATCCCTAGGGGTTATCAGCTATACTTCAACCAGTATTTAACTTCAAGGGTATTCAGCACCTTACATACTGGAATTTGTTCTAGATCTGGATTTGGGGGAAGGTGGGGTTATCCCAAGTCCTAGGTCACAGACCTTTTCATCAGGTAGACATAATTTCTATTTATGAAATAACTGGAAATAGTGTCAAGCAGGTAATGAAAAAGCAAATGATTAAATAATACTGCCTATTTTTATAGTACAGAGTTCATGGTCACTCAGGCAGTTAAGAACGGTCACTGCTGAGGCTCCTACAGACCTCACTGTATTTCCAACAAGATTAGGAGCCCTTCCAGCCCTGAGGTTTAGGACTCTGCTATACAATTACTCGCTGGCCACAGTCAGACAAAGGTTGTCACTGGAGACCCTCACCTCCTCACACATGTAGTATCAGATGACCTTAAATTACACGGTTGCCCTCTCCATTCAGCCCCTCCCTCCCTCCCTCCATCCCTGGTTCTCCAATAAGGAAATAGCAAGAGAAGGGACCAGAAACCATTGGTGTCACTCCACTCAGTTACCACACTCCAGGTATAGATTGTGCCTCTAGAAGATGATTTATGCTCTCTTAATTAAAGCCCTGAATTAAGACCACAACCTGTAATAAAAGCCAAACTATTCGGATACAGAAAACTTCTATGTATAAAATGATTTTTAGGTTTTTTTCTTCCCTTCATGTTATTAGACACGTGCATCAACTGGGCCCAATGCCAGGAGGAAAACAGGCCACAGTTTTAGATACTTTTCACATAAAAATTGTCCACTTCACATTAGTAACTGCTTTCATTGCCTTTCAACCCATGTGTATAGATGGGAAAACCAACAGGTACAGGAAAATGGCTGCAGGAATGGCCCCTGTGGGGTTCCAGTGTGATCACTGGCAAACCATTCTGAACCACAAATACATCCACTTAACACCATATTGCTTTGGATCTACAGACGCCCCGTCCTACACTAATGTGAAATTTCCCTTTCTGTCACCTGACCACAGCCTGGAGCCTCAAACCCCGCTTCTCCACAGCGAGCTGCATGGAGCCACCAGAAGGCATGTGAAGATCACTTCAACTGGCTGGAGATCTGCACGGACACAGGCCCAACAAGAGTCTCATCAACCATCTGCCTTACCTCCAGCTCTACTCACGAACCAAAAAGTGAAGGAAGTCACAATGAAACAGGGCTTCAAAAATGACTGCCAAAAATGGCCTCCCTAAAGTAACCATCTGTGATATGGACTAACGCCAATGGAGAGCATAATCCCAAGTATTTTATTGCCTAGGTGACATTTCTTATCACACATTTAATAACTCAAGGGCTGATGGAAAGTTCCCCTTCTGCACACGTCACTTACCAATGCAGGCATGGACCCTCACGGACAGCTGTGTCCTCAGGACGATGCTGTGCTTTTTGCCCCGCCTAATGGAGACAGGAGACAAATATACATGAGTATCCAAGCAGTCACCAAGAAGACATCTACCTACATGCTATCAGTCAACGTTAAGGTTCTGGCACACCCACCTCAAAGAGACTCTAGGTAAGCAGGAACCTGTACAGAACAAGAATTTATCCTGAAATAACATGAGGTCACAGGGCTTGAAAATAAATCAAGTTTGATTCTACTGGATGGTCACACAGGTTTTATTACTAAAACCTGGTCAACTCTTCTCATCCACAGAGTTTGCACATACCCATGTTGGGAAAATTTTAAGATCTGTGCCCACCAAGTGAAATCCCTGGAATAGAACACAAATCTGCTCAATCATCCCCCTGACCACATTTACATTTTTGGACACAGAAGAAGGACATATATATCACAAAGAGCTGGTTTGCTCTCCATCAGGTCAATACTGTTACGACTGTTACTCTTCATTCACAGGAATGTGTGAGTCTACACAACACTTACAGGCTATTTATTCTCAGGAATGCCAATTTATGCCATGGTCTGTCTCACCTTTGCCTCCTCCTCCCTTCAGAGAAGCCAACAGGATGGCCCTTTTCCCCAGCTCTGCTCCTGGGAGGAGGGGGGATGGACTCCTCCCACCCTGAGCTGAGAAGGACTAAAGCACACAGCAGTTAAGAGAGGCTGATAAATGGGAGAAAAGAGCAGACCTGTATACCTGGGGGTAGTGAGGGCTGTGGGATTTGGACAAAGTGAGGAGCTGGTGGACACAGACGAAATGGAGCCAGCCAACCAGCACAGTAGCAGACAACCTGCTGGTCTCTCCGTGGCTGAACCCCCTGCCATCGCTCTTGTGGCAGCAACTTTCCCCCCCTGTCAGGGCTTCCCCTACAACACAGTCTGGCAGTGCTTTCCTGCTTCTTGGGTTTGTGGCTGTGTTGGAGGGAAGCGAACAAAATCTGATCAGGGCACGTGGTTAATATCATGGTCATAAATTCACAGTAATCACCACAACAGTGGATTTTATTCTTGAGACCAGGTAAAAGGACAAAGTATGGTTTTTAAAATGGTTTAACGATGCTCAACATCACTCATCATCAGGGAAATACAAATCAAAACCACAAGGAGATATCACCTCACACCTGTCAGAATGGCTAACATTAACAACTCAGGCAACAACAGATGTTGGTGGGAATGTGGAGAAAGAGGAACCCTTTTGCACTGCTGGTGGGAATGCAAACTGGTGCAGCCACTCCGGAAAACAGTATGGAGGTTCCTCAAAAAATTAAAAATAGAACTATCCTACAACCCAGCAATTGCACTACTAGGTACTTATCCAAGCGATACGGGTGTGCTGTTTCGAAGGGATACATGCACCCCAATGTTTATACCAGCACTGTGGACAATAACCAAAATACAGAAAGAGCCCACATGTCCATCGATGGATGAATGGATAAAAAGATGTGGTATATAAATACACAATGGAGTATTACTTGGCAATCGAGAAGAATGAAATCTTGCCATTTGCAACTATGTGGATGGAACTAGAGGGTATCATGCTAAGCAAAATTAGTCAGAGAAAAACAAATATATGACTTCACTCATGAGGACTTTAAGATACAAAATAGATGAATATTAAGGGAAGGAAAGCAAAAATATAAAAACATGGAGGGGGACAAAAACATAAGAGACTCTTAAATATGGAGAACAAACAGAGGGTTACTTGGAGGGGTTGTGGAAGGAGGGATGGGCTAAATGGGTGAGGGGCATTGACGAATCTTCTCCTGAAATCATTGTTGCACTGTATGCTAACTTGGATGTAAGTTAAAACTAAATAAATAAAAATTTTTAAAATACAATAAAATGGTTTCTTTCAAAGGAGAAAGGAAAATCCTTTGCAGTCCTGCGAGAACAGGCAGTAGCCTCCAGCCCACTGCTGCTCAGAAGCACAAGACCTGCATTTATGGTCCCTGCAGATCCCACTGAGCTCCTCTTTTCTGCTTTGTGTTCATCTGATACTCTTACATTTGCCACGTGCAGGGCACTGGTCTCGAGGAGCTTGTAACTAACATGCACTTGACCCATCTTCACAAAGTTGGATTCCTATCAACCCAAACTTCAAAACTTTGTACACATGCACACCTTTTCCTCTTGACAATCCAGATGTTGATGCTCCTTCAGTTGTTGTGATCATACTAGAAAGTTCTAAGTGCATGGAACAGAATGACTGAGAAGACTTTAGCGTGTTCTGAGAAAAGGTAGTAGGAAAGGTGTTCCAGGATGTTGTGGGGGGGGGGGGCGCAATGGTGGGCAACAGCCACCAGGTATGTAGCTTCACCCAGAGATTGGCAGAAGCCAGGCCTGGAACAGTGACCAGAGAACCAGGGAGTGACAGCCAGACCCTAATTTTGACTAACAGCCAACCCTAAGTCCACAGATCTGGAAGATTTTCTGTACCCATGCTATCAGCAATTATGAGTCGATAAATAAAGCATGTAGACAAAGTATGTGCTTTAGATGCTCAGATGTGGGGGGAAAGTATGGAATGGCAGGGAAAAATACTTCAGAAAACCTCAAACTCTGGTAAAGTTCAGGAGGACCAATTGATAGCCCTGCTTTTTATCTTCAAACAACTACAAAAATCCTATGTTGAGGAAGTGCTTGTTTTCCCACAGAATTCTCCAGTCCCACAGAAAGCATGCAGTACGTTCGCTCTGGGATTCCGGGTACTTGCAAACAAGGACGGTCTTCCTGAGGAAACTATGGCAGGCACACCATCCTGGAGGGGTCCTCTTTTCTGTGCTTGGACATGGAGAAATCGAGGAATCAGCTTGGTTATGCTAAACCCTAAAAGAATTTAAAAGGCCACAGAAAAGGGGCGGGCATCTGGGTGGCTCAGTCAGTTAGGTGTCTGACTCTTGATTGCCACTCAGGTCACGACCCCGCCACTCAGGTCACACAGCACCGAGCCTGATTGGGATTCTCTCTCTCAAAATAAACATTTAAAAAACTAATGGTGGCAGAGAAGAGGTTTTAAAAAATTATGATGCAAATGACAAAAATAGTAGCAAACCAAATCAAGTTTATTCTAAGAATTCAAGAATTAAGGTTTCAGGTTTATCTAAGTATCTACCAAAGGTCGATGCATGCAGGACATCCATCATAAGGACCCGTTAAATCTGATTGCTTCCCTCCCTCCACAGTTTTATTTTCTAATTGGTTAATGCTGACATACTGGAGAAAGGTAGATTTTTGTTTAATATATGGCCCTCTCACTGCTATCACAGATTCTAAATCCTATGGCTAATTCTTTTGCTTCTTTTATGGAAATAAATCATCTGAATATTTTATCCCCACTTTTCCAGTCAATATGCCCTTGTCTCCTGTTTCACGGCTACAACTTTTGAGGAAATTAAATCACATGTATACTTTCTCCTCTGCTCCCAATAGAATATTAGGTCAGGTTGGATTCAGAAAATAATCCTAGGTTGTTAACATTTATGGAATGCTTATTATGTGCCAGGCACGTAACTACCCACTTCTTTCTAATTAGACTTCATTTTTAAAGCGAAGTTTTAGGTTCACTTCCTTTAAGGGATGACCCCAGCCTCTCTGGTCCTTAACGCTTCTCGTCCGAGTCCTAGGCCTCTCTTTATACAGATTTAGTCTTCGCAAAATTACTACGAAGTAGGTTACATTGCCATTTTTAAAGTGAGGAACTTGAGGCCCAGAAAGGGCCTTGCTTGAAGTCACACAGCTAGAAAGTGACAGAGCTTGGACTCATCCCAACAAGTCTGACCCCAAAGCCTGAGCTATCACTTCCCTACATCTGCCTCCGAGATGAAGGTTCCTTCATTCCCAACAAGTCTGACCCCAAAGCCTGAGCTATCACTTCCCTACATCTGCCTCCGAGATGAAGGTTCCTTCATTCCATCGTTCTGCACATGTTCATGTCTACCATGTGCTGGAGAGTACAGGATATGCCACGGTACAAAGTACATCCCGCCTCAAGACAGGAACATAGAAAGAACTCTTCTCACTCCACAGGAGTAGACGCTACGTGCACCAGGAATGGACACGCACCCCTGCTGCCCTCTCCCTTCCTCCCGGTGGCTGGGATGCAGAGGAGCAGGTAAAAGCTGAAGCAGCCCCTCTGGATGCAGAGATGGAATCCTCATTTTGAAAATCTGACAGTGTTCCACCAGTCCTAAGGACGATTGTCTACATTTGAACTCTTCAACAAGAAACTGATTTTTTTTTCTTTTTATTTTTTTCTTTTATTTTTATTTTTTGGAAAGACAAAGACAAGAAGCACAGGAGGGGGCAGAGGGAGAGATAGAGAACCTCAAGCAGTCTCCACACTCCACACAGAGCCCCAGGCGGGGCTGTATTCCATGACCCTGGGATCATGACCTGAGTGGAAACTGAGTCAGGCACTCAATGCTCTGAGCCACCCAAGTGCCCCTGAACTTATCTTTAAGCCTTCCTATTTTGGTTAAAGATCTACCCTTACCACTACATGCTTTCTTGCCTTAATGATACTAGAAGACGAACAGCCACGTTTGAAGGGTGATCTGACAGGAAAGATGGAAGCCGCAGCCTGAGGATGGCCAAGGAGAAAGGTAAAATAACCCTGGGCTCCTAAGAGCATCTTGTCATCAACATATCATCCTTCGAATGGCCCTAATTATCCTTTCTTTCAATCAGACTTTTTTTCAAGAGAAGTTTTAGGTTTACAACTCCCTTCCTCCAAGGGATCACCCCAGCCTCTCTGGTCCTTGATGCTTCTCACCTGGGTCCCAGGCCAGTGGGTCTCACCTGGCCACCTCTCACCCTGAGTATGGCTCGACATAACCCAATTTGCAGAAGCTCTCTCCCTCTCCCCAAATTGCTCCCACCCCAGAATCTTGCTACTCTTCTAAAGTCATTGTTGACCAGCTATTAATGTGCCCATTTTACTCAGGTTTTGCTGTAGTCCATCAACTAGTACCACAGCTCTAGATTCACAGAGCCCTCCCTTCCCACCACAGACCCGAAACCGCCCCCCCCCCCACCACCGTACCTTCCTCAGCCGCCAGGCTCAGGTGCATTAGGTCACAGAGGTCATCCTCCCTGGTACTCGACTTCTGGGAGGATCCCCTCTTTTGCAGTTCAGGTCCCTTCGGACTCCCACCCACACCTCAAAGCCAAGCGCCCAGCTGAGCTCACCCACTCCCACCTGATGCCATCTTTGTCCAGGGATGCAATCCGGCATATGAAGCTACTTAGAGGCTTTCCACTCCCACACTCCACTCAGCATGGGAGTTCATTCTCTCGTCTGATTTCCTACAGAACAGTCTCCTTCACGCAGCCCTGGAGGGCTTTAAAAAGCACCACTTCAGCTTTTACCTGCTCCTCTGCATCTCAACCACCCAAGCTCTCATTTCATTGGTCTAAGGCTGGGCAGGCAGAAAAATTGTTAAAGTTCCTCAGGGGGTAGCCATACTCTCCAAGATGGAGAGCCTATGCTATAGGTTCCTGACTAAACATCAGACCGCCTGAGGAGTTATTGAAGAGGCCAGAATCCCAGGCCCATGCCAAACCTTCTGCAGTAGGCACCTAGAAGCCAACATTTATTCTTTCTTTTTTTTAATATTTTTAAGGTTTTTTTAAATATTTTTAAGGTTTTTTTTTTATATTTTTGAGAGGGAGAAACAGTATGAGCAGAGGAGGGGCAGAGAGAGAGAGAGGGAGACACAGAATCGAAAGCAGGATCCAGGCTGTGAGCTGTCAGCACCGAGCCCAACACGGGGCTCTAGTCCACAAACCGTGAGATCATGACCTGAGCCGATGTTGGACGCTTATCCAACTGAGCCGCCCAGGTGCCCCAAGTTTATTTATCTTTAGAGAAAAAGAGAGGGGGGCAGAGAGAGAGGAAGAATCCCAAGCAGGCTCTACACCATCAGCACAGAGCCCAACACGGGACTCAAACTCACAGACCGGGAGATCATGACCTGAGCTGAAATCAACAGTCGGATGCTTAACTGAGCCACCCAGTTGCCTAGAAGCCAGCATTTCTAAGCAGGTTTCCTGCAGGTTACTGAGAGGCAGCCTAGCACTGGGCTAGGGCTGGTGTGCAAGGTTTTAAGTGGGGAGAAGTTTCAGAACCTTTCAATAGGTTCTCAAAGAGTTCTTTGCATCCCAGAACATCAAATTTGAAGGGATATATAGTCTTCCCGTCCTACGGTCTGGTATGAAAAAAAACCTTATCCTGTCACGTCTTTACCTGTGTCTCCTCTGTTTCTAGGTCTAGTAGAGAAATCACCTAAAATACCTATTGAACCTAAATCTAAAAACCTATTGAACCTGAAAAACCAAACCACACACAAAACTCCTCCCAAGTTGAAAGAGACTCTGGTTAGGGCCCAGATAGGAAGCAACGAGCAGTTTTTCCCCTTTTCCTCTGAACGGATTACCTTCAGCTGAGTGCAGGCCTTTTGGCTCAGGCTCCTTTGGCAAATCAGTGAAGGTTACGGTCTCCTGTCTTCTCAGCGTGTGCAAGGCTCAAGCCGCAGACCACCAATCCTGCTTCTGGTCGCCGTGAGGGAGACAACCAGCCCTTTCCAACAAAAGGTGCCATCCCGGCGAGCTCAGTGCTCAGCTCTTCATGGCCGGTTTCCCCATCCGAAACTCTGCATCTGCACGAACTGTGGAAACCTCAGGGGTTCATGGACCCCACACGCATAGTTCCTTGGGGCTCGTGAGCTACAGGCCGAGAAGTCAGGCATCTAAGAGTCAAACGAGAGCTCGTCCCAACCCTTGGGGCCCCAAGCACAAGGACCGCAAAGCTGACATCGTCAGGGCAGCACTGTTCCAGCAGACAGACTCACCTACTTATATTCGAGAGCCTTCTCAATTGCACAGTGGCGGGGAGGTCATTCTCCTCACTCAACTTCCGGCAGAAATTTCAAGAACGGTCTTTCTAGGCAGCCCTGGAGGGCTTTAAAAGCACCTCAGCCTGGGCCCGCCCCCAAGTTCTGATTTCATTGGTCTGGAGCTGGGCAGGGAGGGAAACTGTTACAGTTCCTCAGGTGGTGGCCGGACTCTCCAAGATGAAGCACCTGTGTTGGAGGTTCCTGAAGGAACATCAGACCACCTGAGGAACTCCTGAAGAGGCCAGGATCCCGGGCCCCCCACGCCAAACCTCCTGAAGCAGACGCCTAGAAGCCAGCATTTCCAGGCAGCACCTGTGAATGATCAGCTCTGTCCAGCGCTGCCTGGCCTGACACCCTCACGTCTGAGCCACAAGACACACGCTGCCAAGCTCTCCCCACCCCTCCGCCCCCCCACCACAGCACACAGTTGCCCCCCCACTCCGACTTCCCCACCAACACTCGGCCCTGTGAGGACAGGCATGCGGGAGAGGGGCAGTTAGCAGCCCCCCTGGGAGTTGAAGAACCTGGGAAACAATCAGAGCTGACCTTGGGGCGCAGGGCTGAATGGAGCCAAAGGTGAGCACCCTGAGTGAGACAAAGGTAGGAGCACTCGGGGACGCATGCCCCACGTGCAACAGCCACATTGGTCCTCAGAGCACTCTGCAGCACTGTGCTCCTCAAGCCCCTGGTAGCTCTACCGTGCTCCCCCCAATGGCCCCCTCGACCTCACAGAGCTACTACCCGCTTCAGGGCCAACCTCAAGCCCCACCTTCTCCGTGACAGATCCCCGTGCCCCTCAGCTGGCACTGGGTTCTTTTCAGGGGCAACGGAGGTGGTAATAAGCAAAAAAGAGGCAGGGGCTCTCTACCTGCCTCTGGCCTGCAGGCAAGGATCTAGCCTTGGTTGCCTTAACTCAAAGAAATGAGATTTCAGAGTGGTTAGCCTGCGTGGACCCCTCCTGGTCTAAAATCCAGTAATTCCCATTTCAGTGTGTCTCCTTCTCAAATTCTGACTGTAATTATAGTCAAGGGTACTACTTTTGAGTTTGTATTATATGCTGGCAACTAGCTTAATGTTTCAGATACTACACATCATCGTAGCTTTCCCTGCAACGACCCAACAAGGATCTATTAGGATTATTCCCAGTTACTAGGAAACCGAGGTTCAGAGAGGTAAAGTAACATCCCCACGGTGACACAGCCACGAGACTAACAGCAGAACACCCTGCCGTTACCCGCTGTACTCTCCTCCGGTGCCAGAGACCTTGTCAGGAGCCCTGCTGTCACAGGGAGGGAAATGGACTTGGGTAATGTCCTCATTTTATAAATAAATTTTATAAACTCCTATTACAGATAAAGTAGCGTGTGCAAGGTCGCACAATGGCGGGGTCAGGAATAATAATCCAGGGTGTCAGGGCTTCTGTTTCCACTACACCATGCTGTGGTTGCTAACTTCCCTGGCCTTAGAAGGCAATAAATAGACCTGGCTCCATTTTGGTGGCATAATAATTGCTTTGTCCTTCTACCTTTGAAGGTCTTTCTCCTCTTCTCGGATTCGCAATAGCTTATGTGATAATTCTAAACGAGGAGTGAGTTAAGTTTTAGTCTTGGCGTAAAAGAGCAGGGTAACGGACAAGAAGAGAGAAACTCCTCCGGCAAGGAAAATTCTCTCAGAACACACTGTACAAAAAACACCACCGTTTGCACACCGCCCGCCACACGTCTTCATTAGATGGTCACAACATTAGCAGATTTTGCTATAATTCACACAAATCAAGAGAAAGAATGGTTTCATTTGCCTTTTTCATACCTCAGAAAGGTAATTTTTAACTAGAAAGAAATTCTATTTTAACTGCCATGTGTGGGAGACACGGTCTTTGCCAAATGTCACGCCCCTAAGAGAGGACCCAGTAGGGACATTCAGTGCAAACGACACTGCAGAGGTCCCCAGGCATGTCCCACTTGGGCAGGAAGGCTCCGCCTGCAGGCTGCCTCCAGCTAGCTCCCGCAAGCTGCCATACGCTGCCGGGGCCTGGTGGTGGTAAATGACTCAGAGACAACAGCCAGGACAGCATCTTCCTGGCCTGTCCTCTGCAGCCTAGGCCAGGGACAGACAGGTCTCCCCACCAGCGTCAGTAAAGGTAGCTTCTTCATACTCTTCCAGACAAAAAGGAATATCACCCTGAGTACATTCCAAAGGACAAGGGAGGGTCACCATAGACCGAGACTTTTTCAAAGACATAAAGCCCTATCTTGGGTGAGTTTGGGGCCCACTGTCAAAAGCACAGCTACCCGACATGGTCTGGCTACCTTCTCCTTCACGGTTTCCCACGTATGAGTCTTACCTGCTGGTCTTGCCATAATTCAGCTTAGGTTTAGGGTGCAGAAATGGGGTTAAGGCTGCACCTGTCAGATGGACCCTTGGCCAGGTGATGATTGACAAAGGAACGGAGTGAGAAAGTAAAGCCCCAGCATCTCCCCCAGGGAGCTTGAGGCAGAGTTCCTGGCTCTTGAGGAACGGCTACACCTGGATGCTGATGCTGACAGTGCCAGATGATGGCAAATGTGCCTTCTCTGGAGCCTCCGTGCAGGGTGCTTGAGTGCTATTCAAACTAAATCCAGCGTTTTAGCCCGGGACCAATGATGTCCTTGCATGGAGCCTGCTTGGGATTCTCTCTCTCTTCTCTGTCTGCTCCTCCCCTGCTCATGTGCTACCTTTCTCTCAAAATAAATACATAAACTTAAGGAAAAAAAACTTATAAGGTGTTTAACTAAACTATACCAGAAATTTTCCTTCCCCTGAGTGGCCTTGTCAAGAATAACTTAAAATACAACACGGTTTGCAATTACTATCGGTAAGTCACTTGCATCTCCCTTCTTTTGCGTGACTCTGAGTGAAGAGAAGGTCAAAGCTATGGTGGTTTCCACTGAATATTTTAAGGCCTTTATGTACCCCCATATCTTGGAAGGTGGGGACTGGTCAGCAGGGACAACCATCGCTCTTACCCAGCATCATCCTGGAAGCCTTCCAGCTCGTCCCGTTGCTCTGCCAGGGTGGATTCCAAGTCCAGGTAGGCACCATTGTGGGAGAGCTGTAGAGTGCAGTCGTCGAGCTGCAAGAGAAAGAGCCTTTAAGCCCAGCCTCCTCCTGGGATGGGGACTTTGTAAGGAGAAAACACTTCATGTTGCCCTCCTGTGTTTTTTAAAATCAAGCATTATTCCGAAATTCGGATCATAGCTGGGAGAAGTTATACGTTAGTACAAATAAACTGGAAGCAAGCTCCATTGTGAGTAGACAGAAATAGCACCTGTTAAGGGAACGGCACGGACAGCGTCCGGTGGATGTGGACAGGGGAGGAGAAGGAGCCCTTTGGCGCCAGTGTCACTTTCCACCCTGAGGGCCTCAGGAATAAGCCATGGAGGATGTGTCACATGGAAACCAAGATCGCAGTGCTGATGCGACCGCAGATCAAGAGTCGCGGAACGTGCCGTTTCCTCTGATTCGGTGAGAAGCCTACTCATTCGGATTCCATGGTCGTACCTGGCACATTACAATCAGCAGTTGCTCAATAAGCATTTTTACGGTTGAACTGAAAGAGCCATTCTCCATCTGAATGACAGCAGATCCAAATTACAACATACCGAAGAAGACATTAGATCTGTTACTAGTCTTATTTTTTTAATTTACTTAACACTTATATGTTGTTAATTATGTTCTATGCATAATTCTAAGTATTTTACATATGTTACATCATCGGGTCCTCACACAACCCCATTCATTTCTATCGTTATCCCCCTTTTATGATGAGGAAACTAAGGCACGGAGAGAGACTAAGTTACTTGGCCAGGGTCAAAGCAGGTAAATGGAAGACCTGGGATGTGGATGCTGGTAGTTTGCAGCAGGTCACACTCTCGATCACTATGCCACTCTGCACCCTTCTACGGCCACAAACCTACAGAGGACTTGAAAATGTCATGTTTGTGGGGCCCCTGGGTGGCTCAGGCACTTAAGCATCCGACTCTTGATTTCAGTTCAAGTCATGATCTCACTGTTTGTGAGTTCGAGTCTCACATCGGGCTCTGTGCTGATAGCATGGAACCTGCTTGGGATTCTCTCTCTCTCCTTCTCTCTCTGCCCCTCCCCAACTTGCACACTCTCTAAATAAATAAATAAATAAATAAATATCAAATATTTTAAAAAGAAACGAAAAGAATTTTAAAAAGAAATGCAAAATGCAGTATGTGTCATCTCAGTGTCCTGGTGTAGCCAAGGCAAGGTCACAGGTGTGCCAACCCCATTCCCTTTTCCTCCTCGGTACAGAGAGCACATATCTCCCTAAAGATAGGCCAAGGGCCATGTAACTGAGTACCAACCAATGGAATTTCAGCGAAAGTAAAAAAGGCCCCCAAAACGCCTGGTCTTCACACCCCTGTACATCCGCCTTTCTTTTGCCTATGGCCGGATGCGGAGAAGTCAGAGGCCGGATGCGGAGAAGTCAGAGGCCGGATGCGGAGAAGCCAGAGGAGGACTCCGAAGTCTAGAAATCAGCAGAGCTCCGGATAGGAGGAGCCCCAGTTCCTGAATCACTGCATGGAAGAGAGCGCTCGGTTGCCCTGCGTCCAGCACCCATCCTGACTCATGACAAGAGCTAGACGTGAGCCTTCGCTGTGGTATATCATTCCGATTTTGAGGTTGCTGCGCCAGCCAGCGTTACACGACATTTAGAAGGATCAATATGCTCAAAAATATGGGAAAATAATTTTACTAAAGATGAACATTATGAGGAAATGCAACTTCACACTTGATTTCCTGGGCTATAAGGGTGGTTTTCAATATTCATCTACCTGATGAATTAAGGCTCTTATTCCAAATGACAGGAGACGGCGGGGGGGCGGGGGGGAGTGAAGGCAAGTATTTAGCTACTTGAAAACATCTAGATAAATGCCTGATAATCCTCCCACTATAAGAGAGATTTCAAACAAGGAATTAGGAATTAGTCCCTTTTGATGGAAAAGCTTTGCTTATTATCCTCAACAAGAGAAATGGAGACTGTCGACTTGTCTAGAATTGGCGTCTGTAGCCGGCTGCTAATTCTCATAGAGACCCCGCGGCCCCTGTTTCTAGTTATCCTCAACAGAATGAAAGGAATTTGTTTTTTATTATCTGTAAGAAATACCTAGCTAAATCATTTGAAGGGGTTAATCCTAACGAGTCACTTGTTTTAGTTCTCCAGCAACAAACTGTTCCTCTTATCTGCTCCGGGCCTGCTCGTGAGGTTCAGTGTTTTTTTGTTTGTTTGTTTTTGTTTTTTAATTTTTTTAAATTTTTTTTTAACATTTATTTATTTTTGGGAGACAGAGAGTGAGCAAGGGAAGGGCAGAGAGAGAGGCAGACACAGAATCCAAAGCAGGCTCCAGGCTCCGAGCCATCAGCACAGAGCCCGATGCGCGGCTCGAACTCACAGACAGTAAGATCATGACCTGAGCCAAAGTCGGCCACCTAACCGACTGAGCCACCCAGGCTCCCCTCAGCGTTCTCGACCGGCATTTTACAGATGGATCATCAGGTCTGAAAAAGAATTCAAACTTTTTTTTTTTTTAACATGTATTCATTTTTGAGAGACAGAGAGAGACAGAATGCAAGCAAGAGGGGAGCAGAGAGAGAGAGAGACACACAGCATCTGAAGCAGGTTCCAGGCTCTGAGCCGTCAGCACTGAGCCCGATCTGGGGCCCAAACCCATGAACCACGAGATCATGACCTGAGCCAAAGTCAGACACTTAACCGACTGAGCCACCCAGGCGCCCCTCAAACCCAAGGATCAAGTTGGCCAAACTCGCTGTACTGTGGCCTGAGAGGTGTGCCCAGGGTTTAGGGGGAACACGCTGGAGAACCGCCTCCCCAGGCTGCGGAAGCGGCAGACAGGAAGGACTTCCTGCAGAAGGCATCTTCTGGGCTAAGGGTCTCCTGTGGACTGAAATCAGACTTGATCACTCCTAGATGGAAAATTCCATTCGAAACTGGACCTGTTAACACTCAACCATGTGTCAAGCTAGAATCACTCAGCTCAGTCTTGCTTTGACCTCTGACAGATGTTAACTAAGGAAACTTACTTAGTCTGTCCCGTTGGTACGACCAACACTTGTGCTTATCTTTAATCCCACTTGTAATCAACAGACCAGAAGATGGGGATAAGGAAAGCCCTGTAAGACATAACAATTTCTTTTGCCTCAGCCCCTGGAAACGTGTGAGTCCAGAGAAAGAGGCTTTGGGATAAAGAGTTTCTGCTTCTTCTCAAGGGGTCTGACTCATTCAGAAGCTGGGGTCCACCCTCAGGCCAGACAGACAGAACCAAGTCGGAGAGGAAGTGTGCTCTGGTGTGGAGAGATGCCGCACATGCACGTGTATGTGGTATAAATACTCCCACCGCGGCCGATTTCAGGCCACCAATGTGACTGAGACTTCACCAATGTGAAGTCACTGAGAGCGGAGTCGGAAAAAGAGACAGCAGTTCACCATTATATAGTATTTTCACCATACAGATACAAGACATATAAGGAACTCAAATGCATAGGTAGCAGTACAATATAATAAAACAATTAAGAAGGGATGTTTCTAGTATTTATTACTTTTGTTTTTAATATAACTTATTTTAATTGTATGTTTACATAATTTCATTTTTAATAATGGCTACCTTCCACAACTGGCTCACAAAATGCCCCAGATTGATCACTCAGCCCACTCCAGCCACCAGGCCAGCTCCAGCACACTCTGCTCGTGGCCCTCCCACTCATTCAGTGGAGGCACCGAACGGGAGAGGAGGGAATGAGTAAGAGGTGGAAGGACCCTGTCCTGGCTTTCACCCCACCCAGCCCCGTGCTCATCTCCTCAGCCGGGGCCGAGGTAGGGCTCCCTGGCCACCAGCAGATACGGCCCCGTTCTTACTGGCAACCGCAGCCACTTTGCATGTCCTTTCCATCCCATACCTTCTGATTTTATTCTCAGGAGCCTGAGATGGATATGAAGATCTGGTTTTCTTCAATCACATCCCCCACCCCCCACCCCCGCCCCGGCCCACAGAGTATCTGCCTCAGCACACTCCCAGCCAGCCTGGAACCACAGCAGAACACCCCACAATCGCCCCAGCCTCCAACAACAGAATCCCAAAAGCTTAGCCCAACTGCCTGTTCTCATCATTCCTCTCCTCACTTTCAGGGCGTCATTACTACCCTTTCCAGAGTTCCATTTTAACAAAATTATATGTCAGCCACGGGCTGGGCACCAAGGAACACATAAATGCTTCCTCCCCTCAAAGATCATATTATCGAGTAAATATAACACACAAATAGAACGCAGGAGAGAATAAAAAGCCATTTAAACCAACTGTTATAATGTGTGGACATTCATCCTCAGTCGTATTCGTTCTCTATAATTAGCAGCCGCGGGCTCCCGGGACCCAAACATCCTCCATAAAAATGCCCCAGTCCTCCCTCCAGAAGAAAGGCCACCATTACTTCCTAAGCCAGTGTCACAACCCTGCTCCCGTAATTAACAAATGGTCAATTTGTGCTAGTGAATTTAACTAAAACAGAAAAGATGACTATGTGCCTTTTTATCTGTCAGGAAGTGTGTCCGTGGAGCTACAGTAAAGGGGCAAGGTCAGACATTGCAGCCCGTCGCGAGCCAGGACACATGTGCACAACAGGGGTCCCCACAACACAGGCGGCCTGTGAAGACACCACACAAGTCAACACACAGTGCCCACTCCGTTCCACAACACAAGCCTCATCGGTGCACCCGAGACATGAGATTAATATTTAAACCATCACATGAGCCAAGGAGTAAGAATGAAGGGCTCCTTGACTGGACAGACACACTGAAACAGTAAAATCCCCTAAATACTTTAAGGGGGTCAGCTTCGGGTAGGACTTTAAAAGCAAACTGATAAGTAAACTCAATGAATTCTTTGATACGGTCAGGGAAAGGAAGTGCTGGTTACAAAAGAACCTAACAATGTGAATTTTCTTCAATCCCATTGTGAGTGAGTGGAGGTTAATTCCAACCTGGAGATTCTGAAGATTCAGACAGAACTGCCCAAACTTTGCCTACGCAGTGGAGGACTCAGACGTCTCCCTGACATACCACTTCTTGACGGGGATCCTCAGTTCCTACTAACGCCAAGGCAACCTGATCCCCAGCCTTGGCCGCTCATGTCAACTGTCTTCCTGAATGACTTAAGGGCCCTGGAATTTCCTGACTCCGACGATTTTCATGTCAACCCTGATCCCCTGGCAGCATGTCCCCTCCACTCCTTTCTTGGCTCTGGGCGCAGAGTGGCGGGGACACTGCCGGGCACTTCAGGACATAAGACAAAGCAGGGAGCCCTGGGGGATGATAACGTTACAGAGCTGTTCCAGGAGTGTGGCTGGTAGGGAAGTCGAGCGGCAGTGATGGTGGTATGACAGGATAACTTCAGATCGGGCTGCAGGCTGTAAATCTGTGGCCAGGAATCTTAGTGGGGGTGGTGCTCAGGAGGGAGCCAGTCACAGAGACACAAGAGTCGCCCTTCCAAATACCCTGGAATTTTCTGTCACTCCACCTTGACAAACCACTTTAAAACAGGCCCGCCACACCTTGTAGGCAGGTGGCCCAAGGTCACTCGGGTGCTTTGGATTGTTCCCACAAAGACAGTGCATTCAAAAAGGAAAGGCAGACTCACTGTCCTGGGGGAAAAAAAAAGAAAGAAAGAAAACATCTAAAACAAGGCTGATGTCACGTCTCGATTTATATATTCTTTTCTTTCCTTAATCCAGCGAAGTAGTGCGTTCCTGGGGTGGTTTAATCATTACCTGGGTTTGGCAGCAGGTCTACAGTGATCCTTAGTGCAGGCAATAAAATAGATTTGCATGGAACCGTTCTCTAAATATACACAAGGGGTATCCTTCAAGCTAATTTTGGTAATAGTTCAGAAGTGGGAGAACATGCACTGATTTTTAAGAGAAAAAAATAAAGAAAAGCTAAATTACCATTTGCTAATATCATTTAGTTGGTTCCTCCCATCCTTGTATCCATGCCGCTTACTATATGATTTTGTGGCTCCCTCCATCAAGAGGAGGATTCTTTCTCTACTAAAGTCTGGGTTGGCCTGTTCATTGCTTTGGCTACCACAGTAGCAAATGTGACCTAGTAAAGACTTGAAAAATACTTGTTCCCCTAGGGCTGTCCTCTCTTACTGCTCTTGGAACTCTGCCAGCACATGAAGAAGCCAGGGTTAGCCAGCTTCTGGGATGTCTGTTCCTGCTGCCCCTGCCGACATGCTGCCAACTGCCACATACTGTGGCCAATAGGGATCATCAAGCCTCCAGATGACCCACCAGCTGATGACAGACACAGGAGAGCCCACGAGATGTCAGCCAAACTGGCCCAAACTGGAAGAACCACCCAGTAGACCCACGAGCTTAGAGGCAGCATCTTACGATTGCTGCTTTAGGTCAATTTCCTCTTCCCATGAGCCGGCCACCTCAACCCTCAGCAGACACGCAGCCCCAGGGAATGCAACTCCACACTCGAAGTGCTCAGTGCACAGATCAGGGGTGAGTGAGAGGCTCACTCCACCAAGGTGCCCGCTGAACACAGCATGACACTGCCGGCTCAATGCAGGAATGCTGCCACCAGGCCCAGCCCTCAGATGCCACAGGTCATGCATGTCCTTCCTGAAGTCCTTACCGGGGACAGAGGACAACAGCACACGCTGGGCAGAAAGGCCTGGAACATCAGAGAGTGGGAGAATGGTCAGCTGAGAACCTCTCCCAAGGAGCAAAGAGGGCATTGAAAGGCAAAACAATGCATGAGTTGTGGTTCCAAGCCCCAAGTACAAAATGCATATTCGAAAAGTACGAAGCCTTTCAAGGTAGCAACTGCAAGCACAGGGCCCTTCTGACTGCACCGGTCACACACCCGCAAAGCTGGCCCCACTAGGCTCACAAATGAAGGATGGCTGTGGGCCCTGTCTCTCTCCAGTACGGTTAACTGTGGGACCCCTGGATGCCCCCCTTTCAGGCTCATCCCCGCTCTACGAGCAGTACAAAGGCCATCAGCACGTTTCCATTGGTCAGTTCTAAGAGCGCTATGCCCGTTTTGCCATCAAATGGGGCATCCGTTGCGAGCCAGTTGCAAAGCTTGTGACTTCCTTAAACGTGGCTCCTTCTAAAGACAGCGGGGACAAGGAACTAGACTTAGGTGATGAGCAAAGAAAGTTAGGAAAGAGAGCAGTGCCACACGGTCCTCGCGCAATTCCTTAACAAAACCCACACAAAACTCTGGCTCAGCCATTCAAGCATCTGTGGGCTGCGGCTTCCTCATGACCCATACAGACCGCTGCAAAGGGACGAGATGGGGGGCACACGCGTGTGGCTGCCCTCTGTCATTTCCTAAGATGGACAGTGAGGACATGGCATGCATTTCATTGTCCTTCAGACTGTATGAACCTTTCGCATTTATTCCTTTGTGTGTATAATACATTTCACGATGAAAAATGATTAGTTTCATATAACAATGTCATTTTACATATTTCAAAAACACAAGTAACGCTGGTCCGTTTTCTTAGAGAAAGACCAAATGAAACTGATTTATATGCCTTCAGAAAATAGGTCCCGCTGGCCAACCCCAACAAATCTTTTTCAAACTTCTCAATCCCTAGCTGCCCATTTAGCTTCTTTAGAACAACAAACACATCACGGGTATTTTAATAACTGTTTCAGGGTAAAGTACAAGGAGATTTTGAAGACCCAGCCTATATGGATGATGAAGTAATATGAACGTATTTACTTTGAAATTGGCTGGATTTTACTTCCTCAGAAACCCTTAGTAAGTTCTGTTATTTGTGGCCACCAACTTCAGCGAGAGAAGCAATGTCTTGAAATTGATTTCAGCAGTTTCCAAATCAAGCCTCAGATTTCTTTTAAGTCAACAAAACTGCACAGCTCACCGACCAAAGGCAAGGGCTTCTGCCAAAGTCTACAAGGAAGACAAAGGCAAGATTTCTCCCATTAAGAGCTTAAACTGAGGGGGTGTGATAATCTGGTAAATATTTGAATTATTTTAAAAGATCTTTTTATCATTAAATAAATAACCACGAAGCCATTAAACTTCTCTCCCGAAGAGGCTGGATTATTTACTTATGGTTACACGTGCCTTTTTCCATTTTCTGTTTCACTTCAGTCGGTTTGAAAACCAGTATCATCGGCACTACATTTCAGGATTATTATTGATCCATTATCACTCATCCATCCCCTCATGCAGATTAACAATCCTCTCCTGTGCTCATTCTCCGTGCCAGGCATGGTGCCATGTCCCAGGAGCCAACCCTGATTACGACAACCCAGGGAGCACTCACCGCTGTCTACGGGGCTGGTTCCTGAACGGCGGGTGGGAATGCAGGGAAATGAGAAGGACAATGAGTTAGTCACCTTTGTTGTGTCTGTTCTTGTTTTCATGGCAGGACAAGTTTGGGGAGCAGGGAGCTGAAGTCTGCCAAAGCCCTGATGCGGGAGGAGTGTGAGTAGTTGGAGCACTGAAAGAAGAAAGGCAAGGGGTCTGGAAGAGGAGACTTCCTGGCCACAGGAGATTTTAGATTTGATTCTAGAAAAACAAGAGGCCGTGAAAGGGTTGTAAATGGATGCAGGCACTGCTCTGTAGTGCAGGGACAGAAGGGAGAAGACAAGTGAAGACGCCACTGCAGGAATTGGGGGCGATTTGCAGTGGGGTTGGACAATGGTGGAAGCTGTGATGAGGGACAAAAGAGACGGGAGAGGGCTGACTTAAGCCAAGGGAGGGAGGCGAGAAGGAAAAGCCAGAGTGACACGGGGATTGATCAGATGTGGTGTATCCAACAGGGAGAGGCAAAATCTTAAGTTTCTTGTTGGAGCAAATTACTATGTATTGGTGATATCTTTCACAAACAAGAGAAACGTTAGACGAAAGCCCTTGGGGACAGGGAGACGGGATAACGTTGGGATTTTTGCTAACATGTCTAAAACAAGTAGAGGTGCTGAGGAGAGGAATCGATTTTGGGGTTTGGGGCCTAAATACACACATGAAATCTCACAAACCATTGGTGTACCTAAAGATCACAACTTCTCGTGTCTTCAAGATCTGCAGCCGTATCCCCTTCTCATCCCTAATATTGCTAATTTGTGCTTTCTCCCTTTTTTCTCTCACAGTTTAGGGGAGGACCCTCTTTACTAGTCTTTTCAAAGAACCAAGTTTTCATTACATTGCTTTTCCACTATTTTGGTTTTTTAATCTCATTAATTTCCTTCCTTCTACATTCTTTGTGTTTAATACGCTGCTTTGTTCTAACACCTAAAATCTTACGACTTTCAGGCTTCTTTTCAGTTATGTGTATTTAAGACATAGGTGTCTTCTAAGTCAGGTTTAGCTACAGTCCACAATATCTGATATGCCCTATTTTCATTCTCTTCAGTCCACGATATTTTCTAAATTCCACTGGGATTTCTTTGATCCATGGGTTATTTAGAAATGTGTTACATACTTCCCAAATATTTAAGGATTTTCAAGTATCTTTTTTTTTTATTTTTAAAATTCATTTACTTATGAGAGAGAGAGAGACAGAGTGTGAGTAGGGGAGAGAGAAAGAGGGAGACACAGAACCCGAAGCGGGCTCCAGGCTCCAAGCTGTCAGCACGGAGCCTGATGTGGGGCTCGAACTCACAGACCGTGAGGTCATGACCTGAGCCGAAGTCAGACACTTAACTGACTGAGTCACCCAGGCACCCCTCAATTATCTTTTTTTTTTAATAGTTTATTGTCAAATTGGTTTCTATACAACACCCAGTGCTCAATCCAACAAGCGTCCTCCTCTGTGCCCACCACCCACTCTCCCTCCTCCCACACCCATCTCTCCCCTCAGTTCTTTCTTATTCTTTGAGAGTCTCTCCTGTCATGTCTTCCTTCCTCTCAATTATCTTTTTTATTGTTGCTCTCCAGCTTCATTTCTCTGTAGTCAGAAAATATACTCTGATTTCAATTCTTTGAAATTTCTTGAAACTTACCTTATGTATGGCCCAGTAAATGGAATGGACATGTCCTCAATACACGCTTATTAAGTGGGATTCTCAGACTTCTATCCACACTGCTTTCAACCAGCTGTGAATGTTTCTTTTTCCTTTTAATTCAATCAACATTGGATTGATTGATTGGTTGGTTGATATTTCCTAGTGACCTGACCCTCTTAGCAGTATGAGACTTCCTCCTTATCTCTAGTACTGTTGCTTACCTTAAACATTATGCCATCAGTTACTAGGATGGCCACACCACTTTCCTTAGGTTAGCGCCACGTGGTTTACCTTCTTCCAGTGTTTTACTTACAACACATGGCGCCCATATATTTAAGATATGTCTCTTTTAAGGAGAACATAAGTTTTGTTAATCCAGTCTGATGATCTTTGTGGTTTTTTTTAATGTTTACTTTTAATTTTGACTGAGAGAGAGAGACAGACAGCGCACAAGTAGGGGAAGAGCAGAGAGAGAAGGAGACACAGAATCCAAAGCAGGCTCCAGGCTCCAATCCGGCAGCGCAGAGCCCAATGCCAGGCTCAAACCCACAGACCTTGAGATCATGACCTGTGCCGAAGTCGGATGCTTAACCAACTGAGCCACCCAGGTGCCCCTAATGACCTTAGTTTTTAATACAAGTATTTAATCAAAGTCTGTTAACCTAAAGTGATCGCTGTTATTTAGATTCAAATCTATATGTTCTAGCCTCCTTTTTCCTCCTTTTTTGCCATACTTTGGGCTAATCTACTATTCTTTATTATTCCAATTTCCTTTTGATTCCTTTTCTATTATTCTATTCATCTTAGCTGCCCCCTCGTTTATCAATGGTTTTAGTAATTTACCCCACGGATAATCACATGGCTCCCTGAGTCAGAAGTACCTACTAAAAATGAGCATTATCACTTCCCAGAGAATTTAAGGACACTAGGCTATTTTAATATGGTCTAGACCTTTTGAGATATTGAGAAATGTATTTTGAACCCCATGAGAGAGTATTGTTTTGAGCAGTCAATATTCATTGAAATTTACCCACATATTTGACGATTTCCTTCTGCCTGAAGAACTCTCTTTAGTTTTTCCTTATTGAAAGTATACTGGCAACAAATCTCTTCATTTCCTACACTCTAGAAACAACCTTACTTTCCCTCTATTGTTAGGGTAACTGCTTTATCGAGATGTAAGTCACATATCATATAACTCACTTATTTACAGTATACAATTCCCTGGCTTCCAGTATATTCACAGCGTTGTGCCTCCATCACAACAATCAATTTTAGAATATTTTCATCACCCAAAAAAGAAACCACATATCCATGAGCGGTAACTCCTCATTCCCACAATCGCACCCCTATCTGGCCCCCAGAAACCACTAATCTACTTTCTGTCTTAAAGATTTATGGATTTATTTGCCTATTCTAGACATTTCGTGTAAATGGAATCACACAATATGTAGTCTTTTGTGGCTACACAAGGCTTTTTGTGTAGCCACCAAAAAAAGACTTTTTTCACTTAGTGTAAAGTTTTTAAGATTCATCCCTATTATAGCATTTATCATTCCTTTTATTGCCAAATAATAGTCCATTGTATGGATATAGAAAATTTGATTTATTCCTTCTTCAGTTGACACACATTGGATTGTTTCCGCTTTTTGGCTGCCATGAATACTACTACTATGAACATTTGTGTATGACTTTTTTTTTTTAAACGTCTATTTACTTTTGAGAGACATAGAGACAGAGCGTGAGCAGGGGAGGGGCAGAGAGAGAGAGAGACACAGAATCCAAAGCAGGCTCCAGGCTCTGAGACATCAGCACAGAGCCGGATGAGGGGCCCGAACTCACAGACCGAGAGATCAGGACCCGAGCTGAAGTCGGCTGCTCAACTGACTGAGCCACCCAGGCGCCTCTGTGTATGACTTTTTATATAGACACATATTTTCATTTCTCTTGAGCATGCTTTTTAAGAAATTGCCAGTGTGTTTTCCAAACTGGCGACACCATTTTACATTCCCACCAGCAAGGCACGAAGGTTCCAACTGCCCCATAATTCCACTAACACTTGTTTTCTTTTAGAGTCTAGTCATCATAATGAGTGCGAAGTGCTGTCTCATAGGTTTGATTTGCATTTTGTGAGCATCTTTTTATGTATTTATTATTGGTCATTCATGGATCTTCTATGGAGAAATATCGATTCAAATCCTTTACCCATTCTTTATTGGGTTGTCTTTTTGTTGTTGAGTTATGTATTCTGGATACAAGTCCTTTTTTGGAGATACAATTTGCAAAATATTCTCCACATCTATGGGTTATCTTTTCACTTTCTCAATGAGGTCCTTGGAAGCACAAATGCTTTTAATTTTAATAAAATACAATTTACTTATTTTTTTTGTTCTTGGCACTTTTGGTACCATACAACTTTCACTTGGAAGATATTTTTGGAGAATATAGAATTCTACATGAGCAATTACTTTCTTGAACTATTCACAAACTGTTACTCCACCGCGTTCCAGCTTACATCGATTCAGTTGAAACATCACAGGCCAACCTTACTGTTGTTCTTTTAAAGAGAATCTATTTTTCTCAGGCTGCAGTTAATGTTCTCTTTGTCTTTAATTTCCATCAATTTTAATATGAAGTGCTTATGCAGGTTTACCTTGTATTTATCTTGCCTGAGGTTTATAGCACCTCCAAACCTTGTGGCTTGTTATCATTTTTTGGTCTTGGAAAAGCTTTGCCATTATCTCTTCAAATGTTGCTTCCATCCCATTTGCCTTCTTCTCCCATTCTGAGCCTCCAATGCATGTATTTTAGACCCATACGGTGTATGCCTATTAGGTTCTTTTCTGAATTTTCCTTTTTTGCGCTCCATAAATTGGTTTTTTCAAAATTTTTTAATGTTTATTTTTGAGAGAGAGAGAGACAGACAGACAGACTGTGAGCAGGGGAGGGGCAGAGAGAGAGGGAGACATAGAATCCGAAGCAGCTCTAAACTCTGAGCCGTCAGCACAGAGCCTGATGCGGGGCTCGAACTCACAGACTGTGAGATCATAACCTGAGCCGAAGTCAGACACTTAACCGACTGAGCCACCCAGGCATCTCCATAAATTGGTTTTAATGTCTTCTACTGAGCTATATTTCAGATCATTGACTTTCTCTTCACCTGTGCCTAAACTTCAGTTGAACCCTCTACTCCATTCTTAATTTTTGTATTTTTCATTTCAACAATTTCTATTTGCTTCTTGATATTATATACTCCTGTTTGGTTTGGTTAAATTCTCCATGCTGCCTATTTTCTTGGAAGTATTTATCATAATTGTTTTAATGAACATATCTGATAACTCTAGTATCTGTATCACACATAGATATTTCTATGATCCATATCTGGATATACTATGTATATTTTATTGACCGCAATCATTTTTTTATGAAGAAATTTTAAGGCTCTGGGTGATATTTCTCCAGAGAGGATTTTCCTCGGCGCTGGCAAGGTGCGGGAGTAGATCACCTTAATCCAGGTAAGGATTGAGCTCACTCAGAACTGGGTTTCTGTCCTTGTAGGCCTAATCTGTTTTCAGTTAACCCTTACTTCTAGGAGTAATCTTTAGGGGTCTCACCTGAATACATGGAGTGTTTATTAAGAGCCGTCTACATCAGTAAGCTCTGGACTCTTTTCTTCCCCTCGGCACTAAGAAACTGCTCACGGCTTTCCCTGACATCCTATCCTCCTCACGGTCACTTTCTGCTGGCCTTCATAGTCTCTGCACCTGCCACTGAGGAATTGGAAAACGCATCAAGGTGAAAAGCATGGCAGACTCATTGACTCTGGCCTCAATGACTCTCCTTTCTCTCTGGGATCTTGGCTTCCCAAGTCCTGGCTGCCTTAAAAGGTCTCTGGTGCCTTCACATAGACGTTTTGTCTGCCTTCTCTGGCTGTTCTGGATACGAGTGCTGGTCTGCCACAAGCTAGCTCATTGTAGTCAGAAGCAGAAGCCCAAACACCTAACTTTTAGTAGCTAAAAACATTTACTATTCACTTGACATGAATTAAGATGAATTATTTAACCCTCACACCAGCTAGGGGGGAGGTACTATTATTATTCTCACCTTATAACAGATGTCAAAATGGAGCACCAGTTCATAGAAAACTGTAGCTCCACCCAACAGCTTGGCCAAGATTGCCAACCGAATCCAGTAGTAGCTACTGAACCCAGACAGCCTGATTCTGAGCCTGTGTTCTTAGCTACAAGAGAATATAGAATGAGTTGGAAAGAAAGGCACAGGAGTAAGCCCTCCGAATTCCAAGATTTAGAGACTGAGTCAAAGACAAGGAGACTGAGAGAGAGAGCAGGAGAGGGATGAGAGGAAAACCAGGAGAAGACCATCCCAAGTAGAAATGGGTCAACCAAGGGGCCCCTGGGTGGCTCAGTCAGTTGAGCGTCTGACCTTGGCTCAGGTCATGATCTCACAGTTTATGGGTTCGAGCCCCAGGTCAGGCTCTGTGCTGACAGCTCAGAGCCTGGGTCCCGCTTCGGATTCTGTGTCTCCCCCTCTCTCTGTTCCTCCCCCGCTTGCACTCTTGTGTCTCTCTCTCAAAACAAAGAATAAAAACAAATTTTTTTAAATAACGTGGTCAACTGAGACACAGATTGTAACAACTTCCATCGGAAGATAACTAGGCCTACTGTTATCAGCTGCTCGTCCCTTCAAACACTGAAAATTAAAACTTTTTGCCAAGACACTGGCACCTGCAATTCTCACAGCATTTCCTTCAGCTAACACTCCCTGAGCACAGCCGGTGTCCCAAGTGCACGATGCTAGTTGGGCCTGCCGGGGTGAGGCAGTGCAAAGCGCTCCCGGATAGCTCGGCCACCTAACCTAATGCAAGCAGCTGAAACGGAACACTTAATTAGAGAAACCATGCAAATACGATAGCTTTCACAGATGCTCTTTAAAATCTTCGAAACTCTTACATAAAACTTACAAGGGAATTTTTAGCTTACGTTCACTTCGTTCTTCAAAAGTTCTTTTATTCACATTCATTAAAAGATTGGGATGTATGATATAAAGAAACTTGTCATCATATGGAAGGCTTCGAGTGTTACAATCAGAAGGAAGAGTCAATAAAATGGGAACACAGAGACGGGGAAGGAAGATATTATTTCACTAATGTGAGCCGCCAGCAAAACAGATCCACTAAGAATAGGATGTATGCCTAGGGTCACCCGGGCCTACCACAGAACTTACAAGGCCCAGTGCAAACTGAAAATGTGGGGTCCCAGGTTCAGAAAGCAAACAAAACGCTTTTTCCTTTCTCGGCGGTCTGTCTTCCAACCTGTCGTGGTGTTATGACATTTTGTTTTGTTTATCTTCTATTTATTATCGCACTCCCTCAGGTTCAGGGATACTTACTGGGGAGGGTGGACCCTCACCGGCACCCACAGCCTCACCCCCACAACTCAGCACACGGGCAAGGGCCTGGACTCAGGCTCCTGCTAGCATGGAGTGCAGCGGAAGTCCCCAGGCGGGCCAGGTGGGGTGGAGTGGGGAGCCCACCCCAGAGAACCTGTCCTGGGGAGGTGGGGAGGCAGAGGCAGACATTGTCCCATTAGCCTGCATTCGAAAGACATATTAAGAATTTCAAAAGTGTTTTAAAAAGTGCTTTTTTAAAGTAGAGCATTAAACTCCATGTGCGGGGCCCTGGCTACACACCAGTGAAAACATTCCTGGGACCACCACTTACCACTGCGCCTTGGGTTCTGGGCCGGTCGGCCCACCTGCTGAATGATCCCACTGGTGTTCCTGTGTGGTGGGGCCTACAAAACATGACTTAGATTCACAAGACCCTACTGCCCAGTGCCTCTGCCGTCCCTGAAGCAGTCATTCTTAAACTTCTCTGTGTATAATAAGCCTCCTGGGACATGTGTCTAAAAGGGAGTTCTGGGGGCGCCTGGGTGGCTCAGTCGGTTGGGCGCCGACTTCGGCTCAGGTCATGATCTCGCGGTCCGTGAGTTCAAGCCCCGCGTCGGGCTCTGTGCTGAAGGCTCAGAGCCTGGAGCCTGCTTCCGATTCTGTGTCTCCCTCTCTCTCTGCCCTTCCCCTGTTCACGCTGTGCCTCTATGTTTCTCAAAAATAAATAAACATTAAAAAAAAAAAAAAAGGAGTTCTGGGTCATTCTCCAATATTCTAATTCTGAGGGTCGGGGTGGGCAGGGCTCAGAACACTGCTCATTTCCCACAAACAGTGATCTGATGTGGGAGCCTAGAACACTACCCAGAACAGGAGCCACACTACCATGTTAGCCCCTGGGTTAGGTTGGGATGCGGGTGATGGGTGGAAGTCTCGGTTAGGCTGAGGACCAAGAGTGGAAACTCAACAGGGAGGGAGGCGGTCCCAATCCCTTTGGATTTTTTGGAACTTTTCCCTCTTCGCCTAGTTGTCAGCACCTCCTTCCTACCCCACGACATTTGTGTGTGGTGTTCTAGATGCTGGGCCAGTATGTGTCGGGGGCCAAGTATGGGGCACTGACTCCATGCCCCAGAGAAGATCCACTGATATCCTAGGAAAACACACAAATGGGCCAAGAATCCCGCTCTACCTGGCACTCGGTGCCATGAACACCCAGAAGCAGAAGCCGTGCCTCAGGGGAGGTCCAGTTGGCCATGACTGTGACTTCTAGGAAGAGCTTTCGAGAATACTAGAGGGTGAGCAGCCTGCCAGCCAGGAAACCCTGAATGCACACCCACTCCACAGCACCCCCAGAAAGTGGCCCATGGGGAGAAAAGAAAATCAGCCACAGAGACAAGAAACTGGGTCTCTAGGTCTTGGGCTGCTGCCAAACCAGCAGCAAAATCTGGGGCCAGCCAGTTAGCACTTCCTGTGAAACGAGGGAGACTGGCGGACATCAGCCTGCAAACTGTCAGCTCACCACTGCACTCAGTCCTGGCCTGCAAGGCATTTTCAGATGTTTTTGGTTAATTGCCAACTAGTGAACGGAGGCCGTACATAACATTCCGGGTTTCCAGCTCCTCTTGAAGCTCCAGACACCCTGGAACACCCCTCCCCGGCCGGGGGGAGTTGGGCTGAGAAGCACGCATCCTTCATTTAGGGTACACGCTCCTCAGTCCCCCGGGGCTACCCGCCCACCCGACGCGTTTCCAACACCTGTCTGCACCCTGGCTCAGGTGACTCAAAGGTCCTTTTTTCTCAAAAAAGGAAAGAGATTGACATGATGCAAGGTGCAGTTTCTGCATTTAGTTTCAACTGCGCGGAACGCTGCCGTTCTCTGCCTGACACATTCTCAGTAACCAGAGGGTTTTCACACTGGGCAGCGCGAGATCAGCGGACCATGCGGCTCTACTTGGTCCCCTTAGTAATTCATTAACTGTGTGACCAGACAGCCCTGGTGGGGCGATCGGCTGGAACCCCGCAACGAGACACTCTCCTCTTTACTGGCTCACCGAGGTGGGCGCTGCCGGGAGCATGCTCAGCGTCCCGGGTCCCCAAGTCCGCATCCTCTGCTCACATGACAATATGGGACTGGGGAGGGCTCACATGACAATATGGGGCTGGGGAGGGTGGTCGTTAAAGCCTGCTCCCTGTAGTCCTTGCCACAGCGTTTTGAAATCCAACCTAAAAGTCCACAGGCATTCATGTACTTCTTAATTACAACTTGTCCATTTTTAATTAGAAAACACACACACACACACACACACACAACTGCGCTGCCCCCGCTGCTGAGCAGACCACGTGACTCGCGGACGGCTCTCTTCTGGAGCCTCCGGACACCGAAGGCCCCCCTTCCAAACAGCCACATGCGGGGAGAGCAAAAGCGGCAAAACTTCCATTCATGGTGCCATATGCTTCCAGCAAATATTCCCTGGAAAAGCCCCAAACGTGTTGTCGTCTTTAATTAGTGTCTGATAAATGTTTGTAAAGAAAAATCGTCACCTCTTCTGGGATTCCTCACATCACACAGCAGCCTGGGACAGGGCTGTCTCCGTGACGGGGTCTGCGGCCTTGGGTGTTCCCCTGCATTATGTAGGGTGTGCATTTACATAACTGAAAATAAAATCGTCAGTACATGACTCCGCTACATTCTAAGTTAGCTCGTTTGAATCTGGAGAATCTGACCTTTGATATGAAAGAATTTTTTTTAATTTTTTAATGTTTTTTAAATTATTTATTTTTTTAAATTTTTAAATTTATTTTTTGAATGAGAGAGAGAGACACAGAGCGACTGGAGGAGGGGCAGAGAGAGAGGGAGACACAGAATTCGAAGCAGGCTCCAGGCTCCGAGCCATCAGCACAGAGCCCAATGTGGGGCTTGAAGTCCCGAGCAGTAAGATCACGACCTGAGCGGAAGTCAGACACTTAACTGACTGAGCCAGCCAGGCGCCCCAATGTTTTTTAAATTTATTTTTAAGAGAGAGAGAGCATGGGATCAGGAGAGGGGCAGAGAGAGAGGGAGACACAGAATCCGAAGCAGGCTCCAGGCTCTGAGCTGTCAGTACAGAGCCCATCTCAGGGCTCAAACTCACAAACCGAGAGATCATGACCTGAGTTCAAGTCCGACACTTAACCAATTGAGTCACCCCCCGGGCGCCCGGCGAATACAAAAGTAGTATTTAATCTAAGGTTGTTCAGGATCAAGCTTTTGGAATCAATGAAAAATTTTAACATGGTATATATATTTTCTGGTGAGTGAAAATCCACTTTGAAATTTTGACTCAGACCCATCGTCAGTCATTGTCATTTGGGATCTGGAGACACTCTGAAGCTAAAAAGCATACTACAGTGTTGACTTTAAAAGAAAAAATCAAAATGAAAATTTTCTTCGGGTCCCAGAAACAGTTCCAGTGGCTTCGGTTATAAGTAGTGGCACGTCTGTGACAGGACTCCACTCAGGTCCCCTTCTGATGGGGCCCTCAGGTAAAGGGACTCTGGTGTTTACAGAAAACAAAACCTCATGCCTGCCATTTTCACAGAGGAGCGTACTTGAGCACGCTTGCCTGCTGATTTTTTTAATGCACCCAAACACAAGCTTCATACGGCCACCTCACGGTTTGGTTCTAGGCAGAGAGAAATCACTCCCAGATGCTTAGGAGAAATGCTCTGGCCAGGCAGACGCTGGAGCACCAGATGTGTGTGAACACGTCCCGTGTCCTGTAAGGTTGCCACCTACACTTACGCCGTTCCTGCAGCAAGATGCCCAGACCGTCGTGTGCGCAAACACCCCTGGTCTCACACACCTTCGTGCACCCTCATGAGGGGGCGGGGGGTGATGGCCGAACAGGCAGGAGCCATTCGCACTTGAGGTCCCTTATACTGATCCCCTCAGAGCCACCACTCCGTAAGGTTTCTGCTCACCTGGAGGACAGGAACGGTGATGTGTCCCGCAGCGCCCTCACAAAAGCAGTCTGGGCATCTCCGTGACACCGCTCTAGCGAAGCTGGCCAAACAGGACAGAGTGGACTGAAATGAAATGCTAGACAGGACTAGAACCTTGGGATTATGACTCCAAGGTCACAGCTATTTCTACTAGGCGACTCCTGTGGGCACCCATGAGCCCACACCAGGCTCTGGAGACTTGTAGCTGCTCCCAGGGCCAAGGAGGGTGGGGACAGGTCTCAGGCACAGCTCCTAAAAGACAGGGTGCACAGCCAGGGGTGCTAGGCTGAATGGGCCCAAGGTGGATTCCGAAATGCCTCTCACCAGCTGTTGGAGCTCCATACAGGATTAATTCAAGTAGTCCCTAGGCTCTGAGCCAGAGCGGCAGGCTGGATGAGTCCCTCTCTCCCCAATCCCAGCCCTGTCTCATTCCCACTGGAAAATTCGAAGAAAACCTACAATCACATTATCGGTTACAGTTCTCCAAGTAGCTCAGAGAATGGGTTCCCTGGACCAGAGCATCTCAACCATGCCTGGGAGCTGTGTGCGGCAGCTTTTCACCCAGCGTCACTGTCCCCCACGAAAGCCAGCCAGGGAGGTTTCAGACAGGCATCCTGGTCCTTGCACCAAGATTTAGAAGCCATGAAATGCTCAACCAAAACCAGCTTTGATCTCCCTTGTTAATACACTGGGACTCCAAGTTCTAGAAAGGAGACAATACCTTATGGTAGTAGAGAATTCTCAAATTATTCCCTCTTTTGTGTCTTTAGTTATTGAACCCCTCCTTTATACAAGACATGGGGTTAGCTGTTGTTCCAAGCATGACTCCTGTCTCGAAAGGTCATCCCAATATAGCTCCTCCAAGAACCCAGGTGGAACAGGTGCGTGAATAATCCCCCCAGAGAGTCTGCTTACATCAGTGTCAATCTCGGGGTTTTTCTGTCTTGTGTTTGTTTGTTTGTTTGTTTATGAATGTATTATTAAAAATGTAATCAGCAAAAAATAATGTTTCTTTTAGTATACTCAGAGTGGTTTTGATCAGTGCCTCCTAGTCCTTAAAGTACACGGGAATCATCTACAGATCTTGCAAAATGCAGATTCCAATGCACTAGGTGGGGCGGGGCCAAGACTTTGCGTTTCTCACAAGAGCCCACTGATGCTGGTGTTTCCATGAGCAGACCATGTGCAATGAATGTCTGAGAGAGGGAGAGACAGACAGAGAGAGAGAGATAAATGGGGGGGGTGGGATGGAGCAGGTGAGAAGGAGGAAGGAAGAGGGATGGGGAGGGAAAAGGCAGAGCAAGTTCCACCAGGAAACAGGAAGCACACCTCTTGGGCGGGGGCGGGGGGGGTGGATGGAGGCAAGCGAGGCATCAGGAAGGAAGTAATATCTGACTGTGGCCAGCAATATGGGTGTGATTTCAAAAGACCCACATGAAGAACGGAGGCATGGGTAGGGACAAAGGCTTAGAAGTTGAAGAAAGAAAAAGAAAAGAAAGCACAAACTGGACTCGTGGAACACTAAGGCATCCGTCCATCCAGGCTGACTACTGGGCAGGGCAGCGGTTCTCAAAGAGGAGCATGTAGATTATCCAGGGGGCTTCTCACAATACGGAATGCCAGGACCCACCCCCGAGAGTTTCTGGATCACTGGCAGAGGGGCGATTTGCACGTCTAATCACTATCCAGGTGTCGCTGAAGCTGCTGGCCCAAGGACCA
Organism: Paguma larvata; assembly: GCA_030068075.1. Lineage (NCBI taxonomy): Eukaryota > Metazoa > Chordata > Mammalia > Carnivora > Viverridae > Paguma > Paguma larvata. Next base: position 35,715,719 of record CM057835.1, read on the forward strand.
CGCTTCGGGAACTGCTCGGAGAGGGTTTGTCAAAGACAAAGGCTTCTGCTCCCCCTCCTGCCCACACCACATTCCAGAGAGGACAACTGGATTGTCTCAAAGAGGTGGACTGTTCCCATCTGGAGATGGCTGTGAAAGCTCCTGTTACAGCCTGCCAAGGCGAAGATGGTAATAAATCCAAACGGGCAGAATCATACGTCCCTCTGGATTAGCTTTACAGTGGGCTTGAAGCCGTCCCACCAAATTAAGTGGCGACTGCATCGAACCCCTTCAGTCTGTAAACGAACTCCCAGAGAAGGACTCGAGTTGACAAACACCCACCCTACACGTCAGCCGGTCAAGTGCTCCAGGACAAAGTTACCTTCGCCCCACAGCCATCCTCTCCAGGGCTAATTTCCCTCCTCCCTCCTCTGGCAAGTAAAAACTGGACCTTGAGAAAAATCTAGAAAGTCAGCTCTCACAGATGGAGTCAGTGAGGTTCTGGGGCTGACCGCGAGGTAAGCCTGGGGATACCAGCAACTCCGCTCGCTCCGGGGAACCAAGGCCTGCGGGTGAGCTGAAGTTCTGGAAAGGCTCCCACTGGCTGAGGATGGTATGGGCAACAGATACACAAAGAGCATGAAAAATCTCTGCCTTCGAAATGCTCACAGGCCACGGCTGAGTGAGACACACAAACGAATAAACAGAGGGATTATGAGCCAAGAGGTGAGCAGAGACAGGCTCAGACCTGGGTCCTCTCCTTGGCTGTACCTTCAAACCACGCGGCAGGGGCAGGGGAGCCTACAGATGTCAGAGCCCACCTCGGAGCAGTTAAGCTTTCTCAGCAGAGGGTGGTGGAGGCACAGTGCAGGGGGAAGGGGCTGCAGGGGCTGGAGGTTGGGGTATGGGGTGAGGACATCCAGCCCCGCAACCAGAATGTTGTATCTCCCAGCAACCTTTCAGTCCCTGCACAGCCTACCCCTCTTCGCCCCCCTGCAGCCCCTCTCAGGACGGACATCAGGCCCTTCTGGCCTCCTGCCCACACTGGCACCACGATTTCTTCTGCTCACCGCCTCCTCAGGTTTGTCTCCTGTGGTCCTCCTGACGGGACAGCCTTCTGGACAGAGACATGGGCTTCAGGCCTCCTGTGTGCACTGGTACTCCCTCCCACCACACACCCACACCACCACAGTTCGCCCGCCCCTCCCCCTCAATTCTGGAGATTTGCTTCTTGTTGGTCCAGCGACCAAGGACCAGCTACACCAGCAAACTGCCCTGGCATCTAGTACAATCAACTACACCTTCTCCAACAAGGCCTGTACCCCATCCAAGTTTGTCCTCCCCTGGACACTCTCCCTCAGCCCTGGGGTACCATGGAGAGTTTTCACACATCCTATAAGTACTCTTTCATCTTAGTTTAATAATTCTTTCTTTTTAATGTTTATTTATTTTTGAAAGAGACAGAGTGTGAGTGGGGGAGGAGCAGAGATAGAGGGAGACCCAGAATCTGAAGCAGGCTCCAGGCTGTCAGCACAGAGCCTGACGTGGGGCTCGAACTCACGAACTGTGAGATCATGTGAGATCATGACCTGAACCAAAGGCGGATGTCTAACCGACTGAGCCACCCAGGCGCCCCATAGTTCAATGTTCTTAATAATAAACTTCCTGTTTCAATCACTGTGTGGTTTCTACCTCCCAACCGGACCTGACCATAACGCCAGAAGAACTGTCCCTGGTGTGTACCCCAAAGCAGCCAGGCCAGCAAACTGCTGACACCAATGTACACACAGGAACAAGGGGCCCCCTACAAAGTAGAGACACCAACTCTGAGTGCAGTGTGTGACAATCGATCCTATTCTTTGGTCAACTGAGTATATACAGAAGCCAGGAACGGTGACTCAGACCCTCCTCTTGAAGCTTCTCAAGTTGTCAGCCAATCCGGAAGTTTTTTGGATGCTTACTAACGATGAGTATTCATAGCCTATTTCTATCAAATGCAGGGCAAATTAGGTGTACCTTACTGTCAGTAACTTTTCACCTCTTTACAAAAGAAAATAGGAAATAATTGGGTAGACACCTCTTTGGAGGAAATCCGAAGAAACAAAATCCTTCTACCCCTCCCCTGCTCCCGCTCTCCCAAAAATAAATTTTTTTTTAAAGTGGGGTTGCGGTTGGGAGGCGCTTGGGTGGCTCAGTTGCTTAAGCGTCTGACTTTGGCTCAGTTCATGATCTCACGATTCATGAGTTCAAGCCCCACATCGGGCTCACTGCTATCAGCCTGTCAGCACAAAGCCTGCTTTGGATCTTCTGTCCCCCTATCTGCCCTTCCCCCCCTTGCACTCTCCCAAAAATAAATAAACATTAAAAAAAAAAAAAAGCAGCAGCAAAATCTTACAAAGTGATTAGCATCCAGAAGCATTCGTGATCTGGATGTAATCAGAACCCAGAGGTCTGGGGAGGGGCTTGGGAGGGAAGAGGGGGCAGGGTGGTCAGAGCTGCCCAGAGCATGCTCGGTCCCCGGCTTGCCAATGCCTGGGAGCTACCTTCAGGGCTCCAATTCCACGTGTGCTCACTCACTCGCTCACTCACTGGCCAAAAGGTACTAATAAGCATCTAGTGGGCTGGAATGGAATGAAATACATCCTCTGATACTGCATTCGCTGAACTGCTCCTGACCCTGATACGATTTCCCAAGGAGACCTCCCTGCCGAGCCCACAAACGGCAAGGTACCCAGAGGCCAAAATCATTTTCAGTGACTGGGCCGGCCGCCTCGTGTGAGGCTAACTCACACGATTGGAAACCCGGCCGATTTTTCACCAGCTGGATCTCTACGGGATGAGCCGGCCATCAACAGGATGGACAATGGCCAACAGGTTGATCCTGCAAGACCACACGTCCCCGCCTGCAGCCTGTCCTCGCCAGCAAAACCTGCATCCGGGTCAGGCAAAGCTCCTCTTCAGACAGGAGGCTGTCTTCACGTTCCAAGAGGAGGAACTTCACAGGAGGAAGAGCAATATAGGGCACTCTGCTCCCTCATGGCTACCTTGGATATTTTTTTCTCTCGGATGCTTTGTTTTCATTTCTTTAGAGGCTTCTGTGTAATTCACTCCATGACAGAACACAGACCACAACAATATGAAGGGTCACTTCCAAAGCACGAGGAGAAAACCTGTGACTTTTTTTTAAAAAAATTAAACAATTTGGTTATTTTGCACTTAAGTCGGTTCATTTCAAGCCAAATCTAATTCGGTGGTTCTTTGGTTCTTGCAGCACAATCCTCCACAGGCATGTGGGGAACGCCAGGGGCTCCTGCAGTCCAAACACCCTCTGTCAGTGCAGAAACGCCTCCCAAGCGGACAGACCGGCAACCCCAGCCACACACATTGCTGGTAGACAGGACTAAGCGATCACCACATTCTTCCACCTGAGACCTGCATCCCAGGCAGGCATCATCAGTTGATCTGACTTGGCATTAGCAAGAGCAAGCGGCTTGCCCTTCCAAAGCCACAGGTGCCCTGGTCACCCTGCTTAAGGTGTTCCCTGGGATTCCATTTCCTGTTGGGAGGTGGCTGGGGTCCACTCAGACATCCCCAAGAACACGCGCACACGGCAGGGCCACCACACCAGCTGCCTCCTCCTTTCCCCAGTCCTGTTCTCCTCCTTCCCAGTCAAGCTAAAACTCAACTCAGCCACTCCCCCTTTCTGCGTCTCCCTAATACAGTCCTGTGTTATTGAAGCACCCTGTCCCGAAGCCCAGCAGCCACCAGACTGCAAAGCCACAACAGGTCTCCGATCACGTCTCCAACCCCCTCTTCGTCATCATGAGGGAGTATTTCTAAAAGACGGAAGTCTCTGCCCTGCAATGATTTACATCTCTCTAGACTCTTCTCACACCTTTAGCATGGTGGAGACACATGTGTTATAAATGCCGAGTAAGGGAGCGGTTCTTCTGGGTGGGAGACCCATGGAGACCAGGACTGATAAGGAGAGGGACAGAACTTCACTCTACTCACATGCAGACTGAGGGTGGACGATAGGACATGAGAGAGGGCAGAAGGGCAGGCAGGGGCAGATCATGGGGGATAAAGGTGCCACACACTCTTCTGCAGGCTGTGCAGACACAACAAAGGTTTCAGAGGAGAGGGGTTGGGCTGGTGTCAAGTTCCTGGAGTCTCTGGTAGCTCTGTGGATAACAGACGGCAGGAAGTGGGAGCTTGCTTCCTTCTATTGCTGCTGAGAGCTTTGGATCTGCAGGCCTGACCACAGACCATGGGCCGCCTACTGTAAAACCTAGAGATGGTGGATGACCCCCAAGCCACAGACTTCTTGTCTCGAGGGAACTGGCTTCCTCGGAAAGCACAAGGTGGGGGCGGGGGGAGGGGGGAGGTGAAGTGGTGGTTAGTTTAGGAGTTTTACCAAATAAAGTAGAATCTAAAGGGGAAATAGTGGTTTGGGGGCACCTGGGTGGCTCATTCAATTAAGTATCCAACTTTTGGTTTCCTCTCAGGTCATGATCTCACGGTTGGTGGGTTCAAGCCCCGCATCCACCTCTGCACCAACAGCAAAGCCTGCTTGCGATTCTCTCCCACTCTCTTACCTTTCTCTGCTCTCTCACTCTCTCTCAAAAATAAATAAATAAACATTTTTTTAGTGGTTTTAGGTAAGAGCCTCAGGGCACGAAATCAGCAGGGGACAGTGAAATCAGGAGGGAGATACTGCCTCTCACTTAGCCCCCACCCTTTCTCTGCACTCACTTCCTGGACAGTCCCAGCCAGCTCATGACTTTAAAGACCGCCCATCCCTCCCACAGAGCCCCAGCCTAAAATACAAACCTGAAAGTCCATTGCCTATTTGCTGCCTGCACTTGGATATCTAAACCACCGCCCCAACTTGATACACTGAAACTAAGCCCCGGGTCTTGCCCACAAACCTCTCCCACAGGCCTCTGGTCTCAGCAAGGGGGAACTCTGACCCTCCAGCTGCTCTGCCCCAAACCATCCATCAGCTTTGACCCCCTTCTTCCTCCCACATCCCACTGCAATCCGATGGGAAAGCTGTGGTTTTCTGCCTTCACCACATACTGAGACTCTCTGACTTCTGCCACTATTGTCCTCCCAACAAGCCTCCTGGTGTCACCTCTACTCACCCCACAGACTCTCTCCACCCAGAGGCCACAGGGATCCTTTGCAGTGTGACTCAGATGATGACACTCTGCTGTTTGAAACCCTTCAGTAGCTGCGCACCGTGGTCCTACGGTGACCTATGAGGCCCCGTGTGAACTGCCCCTTTTCCATCTGCCTCTCCCACTATTCTTCTACACTCCGGCCACTCTGGATTCTTGGTTGTTCCTCAAACAGGCCAAACACCCTCTTGCCTCAGGGCCTTTGCACTTGCTGTTCTCTCTGCCTGGAATCTGGAATACTCTTCCTCCAGAGAGCCACATAGCTTATCCCCTCCCTTCCTGGGGGCCACTGCTGCAATGTCACCTTTCTGGAATCCTTCCTTCACTGCTGCATATAAAACAGCATCCCTGGCATTCCCTAGCCCCTTGCCCTATTCTTCTTACTTTTCACCACCTGACATATACCTGTCTGTCTCCCCAGCAAAATTTCAGCTCCATGAGGTCAGGAATTTCGTCTGGCCACTGCCCTATCCCCACTGCCCAGTCAAACGTTAGTAGAATACGGGACTCTGATGACTGAGAGGTAGAAGAGAAGGCTTCTAAGAAAACAATGATGCTATTAACAGAGAAGTGGGGGCAACGAGGATATAGGGCCTTGAAGAGAAAAGAAGGCAACACGGAATAAAGCAGGGGTCAGCAAACTATGGCCCACAGGCCCAATCCACCTGTTTCTGCAAATAAAGCTTTACTGGAATATATACATTTGTTCGAGTATTGTCTATGGTCCTGGCTGCAGCACAAGAGTTGAGTGGTGGCAACAAAGATTTTATGGCCCACAGGCATGAATACATACTCTCTGGCCCTTCACAGAAAACAGCCATCAACCTCTTACATAAAACAGAATTTTTCAAACCATGAACTCATGGACTACCATCCCACCAAAAACACCCCACGAACCTTCCAGAAGGCGCAGACCTCAGTTTGCGAGACGGTCAGGGAATACGGGCAGTGGTAGAGAAGTAAGACTTGGATTCCGTCTCCAGTGCTGCCACTCAGCAGCTGTGTGAGTTTACATAAATAATTTAGCCTCTCTGGGGCTCTTCTTCCTTATTCATAAAAGAAACACTACCAACCACCTTGCAGAACTATTATGAGGAGTTACGATTTCGTAGGGAAAACATCTGGCTATGGCTAGCTCATGCTAGGTCTACAAGACTAGTCTTTCTTTTTGAGAAATTTCTGTAATCCAGGTACAGACTGGACGCTCCACACGTACGAAGTCGTCTAACCCTCACGGAGACTCCGCTGGGGCTGTGCCAGGCCTCCAATGTCTTCTACTTACCTTCGATGAATATGCTTTTTAAAAATAAGGGTTTGTTTGTTTGTTTGTTTGTTTTTAAATAAAGGGATGGTCCATGGTTTCAGCGCTGTTGTGGAAAGGACTGACTCTGGGGACTTAGGGAGAGCCCTGAGCTGCCTTGGAGAACCACCTGGATCCCTGGGACAGTCAAGACCTCTGTCAATCTCCTCTGCTGTTTCCCAAATTAGCAAGAAAATCTCCAGATTCATAGAAACCTCGTGACACAGAGATACCATGGAAAGCAACTGACTGGGTGGCTATTTTTGGCTGGCTAGCAGATAACCGGTCATTGCAGAAGCCCAACTCTTGAATCACTGGATGTGAAAGGCCAGGCTTAGCACAGAGAAACGGCGGTGTGGCAAAGCCAAACTCTGCTGGGCACTGGCTCCCACTAGGTCTCTGTTTCCGAAGCCAGTGATATTCTTTTGACTTTTTCACAAACTGAATATGCGGTATTATTTTCCCAAGTATTTCCTAAAGTTTGAACTACTTTAGTAATAAGAAAAATGTGGGGGAAATTCTGCACCATTGAAACACACTGTCTGTAAAATCAGAGAAAAGAATTTTCAACTCATACTTGACACATGAGAAGCAACGCTAATTAAGAACCAACAGCAAATTCTTTCATGATAATGTTTTCTTAAGAGTAAATAAGGTTTTTAACATACTTGGTTAGAATAACAACAAGCAGAATTTAAAGAGAAAGCCTGGCTTGGAAATCAACTTAATTATGGCCCTGGCATGAATAGTTGAATCTTTGGGTTGCATAAACTCAAGTGTCTCTCATTTCGTTCCTCAACTTTCCCATTACCAAGATGGGGACAGACTGAAAACCCTAATGCTTACACAAGGCATTTTTTATTTCGGCTCGACCACCATGCTCACAATAGATGGACATGCCGACGCTCCTGAGTGGTCGCAGCTGATAGCACTCCACAGAGACACACTCTCAGGGAACACGTAACTATGCTACAGCTTGCAGGAACCAATGCCATTAAAGCAAGTGAAGTTTTACTTCCCTGTCTTATCTTGGGCTACCATAACAAAATATACGGGGTACCTGGGTGGTTTAGTTGGTTAAGCATCCGACTTCAGCTCAGGCAGGTCATGATCTCACAGTTCATGTGTTCGAGCCCCATGTCAGGCTCTGTGCTGACAGCTCAGAGCCTGGAGCCTGCTTCAGATTCTGTGTCTCCCTCTCTGCCCCTCCCCACTTACACTCTATGTGTGTGTGTGTGTGTGTGTGTGTGTGTGTCTCAAAAACAAATATTTTGAAAAATTTTAACATCATAAGGTAGGTGACTGAAACAACAGATATTTATTTCTTACAGAAGCTAGGAAGTCCAAGATCAACATGGCAGCAGATTCACTTCTTGGACTTCCTGGCTTGTAAATGGCCGCCATCTTGCTGTGAGTTCCCACGGCCTTCCCTTGGTGCCTTTCTGTGAAGAGAGAGATCTCTCCTGCCTCTTCCTCTTCTTATAAGGACACAAAATCCCTATCAGGTAGAAATACAGGCACTATTCCCATCACGGGGGTCCCACCTTTATGACATCGTTTAACCCTAATCACCTCCCAAAGGCTTCACCTCCAAAACCCATCAGATTAGAGGTTAGGGCTTCAACAGATGAATTTTGGTGAGACTCAAACATTCAGCCCATAACAATCCCTGAGTAAACTTTTTAAACATCTTTTCATTCAGGTTCTGAAAATGGAATTCTTGCCTTCTCAAAGAAGCCCTCTCTACCGCCCACTGGGTCTAAGCTCTACTATTTTCTGAAATCTTAGCATTTGTGTCTCAGTCTACAAATTTACATCTGTCCTTTTGTTAAATAAATGCCCTTCTGTCTCTTTCATCTGTGGGCGTGGGCTCCCCTATCAAGAATTCCAGTCTGTGCAGCAGAGCAAGAAAAAAGGAGGCGGATGAAGGGGGAGAAGGGAGATGAAAAAGAACCTTTGGTTTCCTTCCTTCTGCCCACAGCACCCTGCCCACTGACAGCATCATCTATTATAGATAAGGCAGAGACGATAGAGCTCTAGTGTCTCCAAAGAGGAGAAAGGAACACAGAAATGGCTGTTTCACTGATTCCTGGTCCTGAGGCTCCTCAGAGACCATGATGCTAAGGCACTCACTGTGCTCAGGGATGGAAGGAAATCCGCACCTGGACAATCTCAAAGTCAGAGTATCTGAAAAATATCTGGGACTTTAGTATCACTCCCTCTTTCCCACACAACCAATTCCCGACAATGCCAAAAGCCAAGAGATTCGTTACCAACTGTGTTTTTTTTTAAGTACTTTTTTTTATTCTTTACTTACAACACATTTAGAAAAGTGTAGAAAGCAACAATTTTTACAGTGACTACATCCAGGTAACCACCACTCAGACAAGAAAACAGAACATTCCCTGGCCCCCAGAGGCCCCAGCTGGTTATTAAGTCCCCCTTCTCATCCAAAGGTAACTGCTATCTTAACTTGTAAAACCATAATCTAGTTTCCCATACTTGAACTTGATATAAATTGTGTAGGTGCTCTCTGGTGTCTAGCTTCTTTCACTCAACTATGTAAGATCCATCCATGCTGTTATAGGGATGTAGCCGTACATTTTCACTGCTATACTATATTCTACTGCATGAATACAACACAATTATCCACTCTTCTACCAATAAATATTGCATTGTCTCTGTTATTTGGTATCATACAGATTGTAACTGAACATTTTTATCTCTGCCTTTAGGGGCATCTATGTTTGTGTATATGTCGGGTCTCTATTTAGGTATGGAATTGGAGAGTCATGGAGCATGCGGGTGTTCAGTTTTGCAGCTGTAAAAGACGATTTAAAAGTGGGGAGGGGAGCACTCCTTCGGTTCCAACTTGGCACTCCTTCATTGTCAACCTTTACTTTTATCATGCTTTGAAATTTTAACCATTCTGGTGAGTATGCAAATTAAAATGGTTTTTATTTGCATGGCCCGGATGAATAAAGCCTATTGGCCATTTGGATTTCATCTTGAAGTGCCTGTTCAAGTCTTTTGTCTCCTCTTCTATTAGACTGTCTGTCTTATTTATGCAGTAGAGTAGGGGCTTTCTTAAGTATTTTGAAGATGAGTCCTTTGTCGGATAATACATGCACACAGAAAGATAAAGAGCATATAAATCTCTTCTCCCGTTGGGTGACTCGCCTTTCAACTTGTATTGGTGTCCTTTGATGAACAGATCTTAATTTTCATGTACTCCAAATTATCACATTTATTCCTTTATGGCTAGTGCTTTTTGCATCTTGCCTAAAAATATTTGTCTACACAAAGTTGTGAATATATTTTCTTTTATTATCACTTAAGGGCTTTATTGTTTTATCTTTCCATTTAGATTTATGATCCATCTGGAATTGAGTTTTTATATAGTGCAAGATAAGTAGCAAGATGTTTTATTTCCATATGGAGATCCAATTAACCTAGCACCATTTACAGAAAGGACAAACCTTTTCCTACTAGAGTGCGGCATTACCTCTGTCATCAACAATACATGTGTGGGTACGTCTCTGGACTCCATGCTATTCCAAGGTCTAGTTTTCTGTCCTTGCATCAATACACAATGTTTTAGGTTTTATACCTTTGAAACAAGCCTTCATCCTGGTAGTGTTAAGTCCTCTAGTTTTGTTCTTTTTCAAGACTACCTTGGCCATTCTTGTCTTTGTGTCTTTCCATATCAATTTTAGAATCAGTTTGTCAGTATTTACAAACAAAGAAAGTCTACTTGGATTTTAAATGGGATTACATGTGTCAACTTGGGACAAATTACATCTCTGCAATGTTGAATCTTCTAGTTTATGAACACTGTATTATCTGTCCATTTAATTTGGTTTTTAAAAAGATCTCTCAATTTTCTAGAATATCTTTGGTCAAATGTACTCCTAGATATCTGATGATTTTATTCTTTAACCATTTTTAGTTTCTGGCTTTTGTCACTGTAATATAGAAATTAAGTTGATTTTTGCATACTGATCTCATATCCAGTCACTTTGTTAAATTCCGTTGTTAATTCTAGGTGATGAACTATAGATCGTTTTGAATAATCTTTGTACATAGTCATGATGCCTAAAAATATCAACTTTATTCTTTCCTTCAAATCTTTATACTTTTTATTTCTTTCCCTGGCCTCATACCAAAAGAAATGATTATAACTGACCTCCTTGTCTCAGTCCCAGCTTTAGGGCTTTCAACATTTTACCATTGAATATGGTGTTTGCTCTGTTTTTAAAAAGATATCATTCATCACTATTTGCAGTTTGCTGAGATCTAAGTTTGCTCAGAGTTTTTTAACAAAGGAGTACAAACTTTAACAAACGCTTTTTCTGTATTATGAACATATGATTTTTCTCTTCAGCGTGTTAGCATATTGAATAACACTGATTTTTAAATATTAAACTGAACTTTCATTTCTAGAATTAATCCAAGTTGGTACTTTGTCTTATCCTTTGAATATATTGTTGAACCTATTTTGTCAACATTTTCTTCAGGTTTGTATCTATACTTAATGAAAGAGATTGACCTAGGCAGTTTTCTCTCTTGTAATGTCCTTGTTAGGTTTGGGGATCAAGGTTATATTCACAAAATGGGTTTGGAAGTGTTTGGAGGTCTTTCCCATTCTCTAGAGGAATTGGTATAAGATTGGTTTAAATGTTTGGTAGCATTCACTAATGAAGACATCTGAGCTTGAGAATTACCTTATAAAAGGATTGACTTACAGATTCAATTTCTTTAACACCCGAATATGGCAAATTTTGGTAAATGTTCCGTGTGTACTTACAAAGAAGGTATATTCCACAATTATGGGGCATAATGATCTCTACATGTCGATTAGTTTATATTGGTTGATAGCATTCAAATAAAATCTTCTATAGCCAAGCAGATTTTTTTTGTCATCTTCTGTTATCAGTTACTAAAAGAGCATGCTAAAAAGCCTAACTCTAATTGTAAATTTGTCTATTTCTCCTTACAATTCTTTCAAAATCTGCTTTGTAAATTTTGTAATTAGATGTAAATAAATTTGGGATTTCTGGTATCACCTTAGTTGACTGTCCCTCTTTGTATCTATCTAGTCATGTTTTTTGCCTTAAGTTCCACTTTGTCTCATTTGCTGTATCACCTTATTTGCATGGAATATCATTTTTCTATTCATTTACTATCAGTCTTCTTGTGTCCCTAATATTTAAGGCCTTTTTGTAAGCAGCATTTAGTTGGATTTTGCTAGGTGCTTTTAAAATTAAATTTCAAGGGTGCCTGGGTGGCTCAGTCACTTGAGCATCTGACTCTTGATTTTGGCTCAGGTCATGATCCCAGGGTGGTAGGATCAAGCCCCCCTCCATTGGGCTCCATGCTGAGCAAGGAGCCTGCTTTTGATTCTCTCTTTCTCCCCCTCCCTCTATCCCTCTCCCCAATTTGTGCACTCTCTCTCCAGAAAGGAAGAAAGAAAGAAAGAAAGAAAGAAAGAAAGAAAGAAAGAAAGAAAGAAAGAAAGAAAGAAAGAAAAAAATTTCACAATTTCAGAGTTTTAATTGAAATATTTAACCCATTTTTATTTAATGCAATTACTGATATATTTGGATTTAAATCTACATTCTATACATTTTCTATTTTTCCTATTCAATTTTTTAAATATCCCCTTCTCCTCTATTATCTTGTTAATTATATATTATTTTACTCCTATTTTAAGGATTATCATGTAAATAACATCCTTCACTTATTACTGATTAGTACTTTCCCATTCCTCAGAAAATAAAATGACTTTAAGACACTTCAGTCCCATTTATGCTCCCTCATTCCTTTTGTACTGTTGCTTGTTGTGTATTTTGATGTAACGTGTACTTCAATCCCATGAGACATTACTATTGTTTTTTACTGTCAATGTTCCTTTAGGTTTCCTCACGTTTGCTGTATCCATTGTTCTTCATTCCCTCCTGCATTTCCATGCTTCGCAGTGGAATCATAAATGCCTCCTCTTGAAGAACTTCTTTTAGTATATTTTAGGATGTACCTGCTGACAATAAATTCAGTCTTTGTTTCTGGAAATGATTTTATTTCATTTTTAACTCCAAGGAAAATCTGGGTATAAAATTCTACTTTGGCACTCATTTTTCTCCAACAGCTTAAAGATGTATTTTATTGTCTTCGGGATTCTATCGTTTCAGCTGAGAACTCAGCCCTTAGTCTTCTTGTTGCTACTTTGACGGTAATAATATCTTTTTTTCTCAAGCTGCTTTTAAATTTTCTTTTTGTCTAGTATTCAGAAGTATTACTGGCATGTGTTTGTGGTTTTCTTTACATGTATCCTGCTTAGGGCTTATAGCACTTCTTTAGTCTATGGTTTGGTACTCTTCATTGGTTTTAGGAAATTCTCTGTTAATATATCTTGAAATACGGGTTCTTCATTATCTTTCTGGGACTCCAGTGATGTATGTGTTGGACCTTTTCATTATATATCATCTATCTTTTGTGGGCATTTTCTTTATTTTTCATCTTTTTTTTCCTCTTTCTGTTTTAGGCAGGATATTTTTTACTGGCCTATCGTCTAGATCACTAATCTCTCTGCAGCTGTGTCTAAGCCACTGCTAAACCCACCTACTGATGCTTGATATCATTGATTCTATTTCGGTTCTAGAATTTCTATTTGACTTTTTATATAAAAAGATTCTAATTCTCTGGTGAAATTCTCCATCTTGTTATTTACTTTCTTGAACCTATTATTACTGACATTAAAGCCCCTGTTTGGTCATTGCAATATCTGTATCACCTGTGTGTCTATTTTGAATGTCTATTTCTTCTCTTGATTTTGCCTCTTATTATACTGGTATTTCTTTAACCGAATGATGGAGATAGATATAGATATAGAGATAGACATAGACATAGATATAGATGCATACAAATTTATAAGAATGTATATGTATTTAAAACTACAAAGGATCTAGATGATGTTACATGATTTTCTGATTTTCTTTAGTTTGTGACAGGCATCTAGGTCAGGAATAGATCATCTTAGTCCAATCAGGAATTGAGTTGATTTGAGGCTGAGTTTCAGTCTTTATAAATTTGGTCTATTTCTGGTCTTCTAGTTTGAGGTTGGGTGTCAGTCTTTATAAAGTTGACCTATTTTTAGCAAGCCATTTCTCCTAGGATATAGTCCTTCAGGGTTCTTGACTAAAGTGAGAAGGTATTTATAAGCATGGGGTGTTTCCAGGAACTCTCCACCTTTGTAAGCCCTGAACTCTCATTTCTATCTCCTTAGCATCATGAGACTATTTACAGTTATGCTCTGCCTGTGCTGCTTATGAATTGACAATTTTTTTTTTTGGAGAGGGGGTCTCAGAGACTAGGTAGTAACATCTGAAAAAATAAGTTTGAGATGGAACTGACCTTTACCGATTTAGTCTTCAGGTCACTTTCCAACATACACACCAGAAACCCTGAACCAGGATGGAGAACTCATAAAAAAAAAATTAAAATGAAACAGAAAAAAGAAAAATGTAATATCAAAAATCTGAAGTAAAGAAAAGTAGAAAAAGAAAAGAAAAGGCTGAGAAAGTGTTGGAAAAGGCAGTGGCAATGACTCCAGGGGACACAAAGATGATTGAGAGCAGGATCCTATCCAGTGAGTGTTTTTTCCCCTCCTCAGGGAGAAGGAATTCAAACACTTTCTCATAATCTGAAGAGCAGGAAAACCTGAGGAAGGTGGAGCCCCTTCGCTGGGAAGGCAAGCCAGAAGCTGACTTCCGGCCACCGTTGGCAGAGCAGCCTCCGTGTAGGTGGCAACATCTATCTAAGCCAGTCCCTGGAAATGGGGAGGACTTGGGGAGAGGGAAATAGCTGAGCACTGGTGTGGGGGTGCAGCGCATGGCTCAGTCAGGGACCGGCTCTGGAGTGGCTGGAGGCAGCTCCCTGAAACCAAGTTATTTCCTGCATCTCCAAACCTACCTTCACTAACGTATACAGCTTGGGGAGTACACTAAGTGCAATGTTCCAGAACCAGCTTCCCTGTGGTTACTGCCAGACACCACTGCTAGTGGAGTAATGTGGATATAGAAAAGAAGGATACTGCAAAGAGACAAGAAATGGCTCTTGGATTGATGTGTTAAGGAACGGAGTGATGGGAGACAGGCTGAATGCAGGTTATGGAGAGCCATGAATATCAAATTAAGCATATCAAATCAGGGGCACCTCGGTGGCTCAGTCAGTTGAGCGTCCAACTCTTGATTTCAGCTCAGGTCATGATCTCACAATCATGGGATTGAGCCCCGTGTGGGGCTCTGTGCTGACAGCATGGAGCCGGCTTGGGATTCTCTCTCTCCCTATCTCTCTCTGCCCCTCCCCCACCCTGCTCATGAGCATGGTCACACACACACACGCTCTCTCTCTCTCAACATAAATAAATAAACATTAAAAAAAAAGAATAGCAAATTACTTAGACCTTTGGCCACAGAAACCAAAACAAAGCTCTTCTAATGAGAGCATTCTGCTCTCAACTCAGCGCAGCACGGTTCTCTCACGGGCACCGTGTGCCAAGGCCACAAGAGGTGGAGTCGGCAGCAGCACACAAAGCAGACGGTTGGCAAAATTTAGAACACAAAGTCCAGCAATGGGGCACACTCAAGTTCTCCCACTTAACACCATGGCAAAGACACTTTAAAAAATAAAAAAAAAGAAAGAGAGAGAGAAAGGGCTGCCCTGGCTGGGATTATCTGTGAGGCTAGACTGCAGGTAATGAGGAGACTTCCAACAGCATGTTTTATGACTCGCAAAATGTAGCCGTTGCTGGCTTGGGGGGGCACAGCCTCAGGCATTTCAGGATGCCTCCAGTCACCCCTTCTAGCACCACCAGTGTGTGTGGTCAGGCAGAGTGGAACTCCGGGTCCCCGCGGCAGAGAACCGCCTTCACCACCAGCCGTGGTGCCTGTGTCCCGGTTCCGCCACCGAGGCAGCTCCGACCGTTCCGGCCCTCCGCCCCAGCCCCGTGTCCTCTCAGAATGAAGACAGACCCGGCAGCAGCCCTCCCGGGGCGGTCCTGTGAGTCTGCTGAATCACCATTCCCCAAATACCCTCACCCCCAATCATAACATATATCAGACGCGATCATTTTGCCAGGCTGTCTTTCTAGATTAGGAATAACTGGCTGACATGTTCTAATACCTCCCTGGGTATCTGGTCCACATCCGAAACCCGAAATACACTGGTTGCATTTCTCAGTTCACTTGAAAGCCTTGTAGCTTGGCCCCACGTCTGCTGGTCACCAGGACTCGTTGCTATGAGAGTGATTACAGATACACCCAATCCTGACTCTGGAGGCCAGAACCGAGGCCTGGCGTCCCAGGCTCTGCGTAAGCTGGCCTGGCTCACCCCCTTCTCCAGGCCTCTGACCTGCTCTCTACTCCCCCACCCGCCCACACTCACATCTTCTTTCCATACCCGATGACACCCTACCTCCGTCTCGGGGCCACCCGCTGACCGCATCAGTCTGACTCCCACGGGGGAAGGGACCAGCCGGGGAATCCCAAGCCAGTGATAATACAAGAAAGAGAAGCCGCCGCAGAGGCCTCCCTGTCCCTGAGTGGGCCAAGCACCGTGCTAAGTGCTTTTCAAATCTAATTTCATGTAAGGCTTGCAAACACCCTCCGGAAGAGGCGTTATTATCCTCATTTTGTACGTGTAGAAACTGAAACTCAGAGTGATTGGAAGCAAGTCTATGGAATCCAAAGCCTTGCTTTAAACCATTGTGCCGCACTAAACAGCCAAAGACGCGTTCACAAAGGGCACCTCGTGGCCTGCGGGGGAGGAGGGGGCTGGCTGCCGCACCCAGCAGCCAAAGCGGGCACTCGACGGGCAGCGCCGGTGGGATGCATGTGTGAGTTAACACCGGAACCAGCTGCTGCAGAAGACGAGGGTGACCCAGCCAGAGAAAGGTGCAGGGGGTGGGGCGAGGAGGGAAGGCAGGAGCAAAGGCGAGCAAGCAGGAAGCAGCAAGGAATGTGAGGAACCACGACAGCTGGGTTGCTGAAGCATAAAACAGGAGACAGAGAACAGGAAGGGACAAGACTGGGCAGAGGGACCCTGCCGGGTCACTGAAGGCACACAGGCCTCCAGGCGCTGGTGATGACCAGGAATGGAGGGAGCGGCCAGCTGGGCCCTGCGGCTCTAACTCAGTGGGCCCGACACGGAGCCCCCCAACTCTCCCGTGCAACCTGCTCTTCCTTTCAGGCCCGCGGGCTCCCGGACAGCCCAGCTCCCTACTGGTGGTGCCTCCCGGCTCCTGCCTTCCTCCTCATGCCTCGCCCGCACAGCGGTAAGTGGGGCCCAACTGGGATGCAGCCGTGAAGAAAACAGGCACAATCTACTGCCCTCCTGGAGACGTCCCAAGGATGTCCCTCTCCCTGTCACCCTCTCCCGGGGAAGCAGTGTGTCCCCTGGCCCATTCTCCTGACTCAGTGCACCCCCTCACCCCAGCGTGGAAGGTGGGCAGTCTTCTGGCCACCCGCTGCTCTTTCATCTTCAAGGGTGGATCCATGCAGGATCCTCAGGACGCTGGCATCTGCTCACAATCTCCCCTCCGCCCCCACATCCCTGCCTCGATGGCCCGGCACCCCATGCCTCAGCCACCACACTGACACTGGGTCCCGTTTACCAGTCACACAAACTCACACCCAGAAAGTTGACAAATTCACATTCACACACCCCTGAGAGAGTGTCCTAGAGGCGGGAGACTCTGCTGCGGGTCATGGTCACAGGGACCTCAAGGCTTCGTCGTCTCACCGGCATCCAGACCCGAGGGAGCCTCCGAGGACACGTGGCAACACCTGCTGTCCTGCACCCTTCCTCGTGGTTCAGGGACACATGGCAGGATGGACACGGGAAACAGAGCAACCACTCCCCCACTCCGTGGGTGGGAAGCTGCCCTGCACATTCATGGGGTTCTTGGGCACCTCGAAGGAAGAGCCGACAGCGTGGAGCTCCACTCCTGAGCCCAGGACAGTCAGCCCCCCGACGGGCTGTGTGCTGCCTCCTCGCACTCACATCCCCGGCACCTGGCCCAGGGACTGGCCTTAAGTGTTGGGTTTAAACTGAGGGAAAAGCAACGGTTCTACAGATTCCAAAAGTGTGATGGTATTAATGAAGGTAAGCAACAGAGCCGTTCTCAGAAGACGCCAAACCAGGAGGGAAAAGACAGATTACCCCACACCCCCCTTACCCAGAAGCCGTGGAGACCGAGCTGTGGCCCGGGAAGGCCCGGGTCCCTCCAGCCTCCCTCACACACACACACACACAGGGGAGCACCCATTGCAGGGGTCACCCATTGACCGTCCTCCCACAGGCCACCGATACCCTGGGAGGCACACGCCCACTGGCACTAAACAGTATAACAGCACAGAACTGCACAGTTGGAAACAATTCTGTGTTCTGGTGAAGCGTACCTGCAGGTAAGAAAGACCGTGGGCTCTCGTCATGAACGTTGCACAACTGATAAGGAAATTGAGAGGAGAGCAGGGAGCAAGGACCACTGGGGGCGGGTCCGGTGTTCCCGTTTTGCCGAGGAAAACACGTGAGGCCAAGGGACATGGGCACAGATCCCACCTACCACATGACGCCACTTGCTCTTTTGTTTCATTTATTACCTCTCTCCGCGTCTCTCCCACTAGAATGTAAGCTCCGAAAATGTCAGGATTTCTACCTGTTTTGTTTGCTGGAGTTTCTACGGCACCTAAAACAGAGCCTGGCACAGAGCAGGCACTTGATAAAACCGTGTGAATGGGTAAATGAGCACCACAGCTAATCAGCCACAGTCATGAGCCACGCGTTGAGGACACCATACTGCTTTTCAACACACTGCCAGTTATAGATCCCAAAAGGACAAACAGTAGCCTCCCCTAAAAACACCCTAAAAGGAACCGCCCTGCAGAATGACGGGGTGGCGGGGTGGGGGACTGGAGTTTGCCTTACCGGTCAGTCCTCAATGCACTGATTATTCTGAGCCTTATATAAACTGATTGGAAACACTAATGATACCCAAGACCTCTCAATCCACAATGACTGATCACGATGACCAAAATACACTGTGGAATATGCAGACACCTCCATGAATCCCAAGAGCTGACCCTCTGCCCGTCACACGGGTTTTCGGCCCCAGTGACCCACGCAGTAGAATCACGGCAATGGCATGTTTGCTGGTGAACAACGGAAGGGTGGCAGAGCCCCCTGAGGAGCACCCACCCTCTCCCTTGCAAGAAGGGAGAAGCAAAGCCCGGTCCTGGAAGGGCAGCGGGCAAAACCTCGCTTTGCCCCTCACAGATTCCTCCTGCTTTGACAAATTCTAGTCGCAAACAAACACTGCCCAGAATAATGAAATTTAAACTGCTTAGACTTTGCAGAACTGTGTATGCTAATTTAATGGTGTTCCCATGTTCTGCTTCCGGGACCAGGCAGATGAAGAAACTTTGGTAAAATGAAAGCAATAGCTTTCCGAGCGTGTGGGGGAAGTAAAGAGGCTTCAAGACACCAGAGCCCTGAGATGCAAAGAACTCTGGGCCGCTGTGGGCCCCTCCTCTCCCTGCCCGCTCCTCAGCCTAGGGTTAGCCCGCGTCTTCCCCATGGCTGCCTCACCAGCAGCCCGGAGCGGAAGGCACTGGAGACAGAGAGCTGCCATTTCGGGGCCTGGTAGGTCACAGCACAGGGGGACAGCTCGCCAAGGAGAAGACAGGGGAAACACACCAAATCAGGAAACCAAAACCAGGTTTCCCAAAGTCGGGGTGATTACAGACGTGGTAGGGAGTTTGCCTGGCTGAGCACTGCTGGCGTTCGCCGGGACAGTGCAGACGACAGGGGCTCTGTGCAGGCTAGGCGCAGGGCAGGAACTAAGAGGCACGCGTGTCAGCACAGACAGATTCTGGGCTTTCTTCAAAGTCCTCCCTCCCCGCTGACAGTGGGCCAGGTCTTAACCAAAGCCCTGTTCACAGACACTAATGTTACAAGCAAAATTCAAAATCTTAGGATGCCCCAGAGGCTTAACCCCACATCTCCTCAGAGGTGCCCCCGCTTTCACCCACAAGAGAAGCTCGCGGAAGCTTCTGCACCCTGGGTGAATGAGAGAACCAAGAGGCTCGGAGTCAAGCTGACATATCGGAGGGAGGAGACTTTGGTCACCAGAGGCAAAAAGTGGAATACACGGCCAAGGACATGGGCAGAGATCAGGAAACACAGAGGGAGAGAGAGAGACTGACTTCTCAGAGAGGCCGCTAAGGGACATTGTCCTAAACATCTTGACGCAAACCAGAACGTCTGATAAAACTGAAACGAGGCCAGTCACGATCTCTTCCATAAGCAGATTCTCCACCTTACCCAGGGGCGGCATTCAAAAGTTCACCATGACTTGGTGTCTGGAACTCTGAATGCATTTTTCATAGACATAAAGTGATACCTATGGTAAGGCTATCAGGCCAGCCTGTCACCATCATGGCCTATGCATTCTTGGCAACGAGGCCCATGCCGTATTCTTCTTTGGTTTCCAAGTGCACCGCAGAGAGCCTGACAAGAGCAAAAACCCACATGCATGGAGGGAGGGCAAAAGGTTTCTGCGAACGTGAGGCGTGATTTCACATCTCACTTCTTCCCATGTTCCTAGAGAAGAGCTGGTCTCCTCAGTTGCTTTTTTTAATGATTATTTTTGAGAAAGAAAGAAAGACAGAGTACGAGCTGGGGAGGGATAGAGAGAGAGAGAGAGACAGAATCTGAAGCAGGCTCCAGGCTCTGAGCTCTCAACGCAGAGCCCAACACAAGGCTTGAACCCACGAACCATGAGATCATGACCTGAGCCGAAGTCAGACGCTTAACCGACGGAGTCACCCAGGCATCCCTCCTCAGTTTTTAAGACTCGAAGAATCACACCGAACTCCTTCTATTTAGGCCCTTGACCTGATTTATGTGCTATAATATTCTAAGGGAAGTAAGTATTCCTAATAACCCCACAGAATAGAAAGAGGGCTAAAAGGTGGGCCCTGCTTGTGCACGCCAGGCCCGGCCCCAGCCTGGCAGCTTCATTCAGTCAAGTACGAATGGGATGAAGGCGTCCTCCACTGGGAGCCACCTTGAGGCCTTGATAACCTCTGGACGCCAAGCTCTCCCTCAGTAAAGAGCAGGTAAAACTCACTTAAGAACCAGACGTTTAACATTCTAGACCCTGAACTTCTTCAGGATGTAGCCTCCTCCCACTGTTCCCACCACCTTCTCGTTCAAGATGCGTCTCTTCTCTGCCTTGCCAGAGGAAGAAAACCGCAGCCGTCCGGCCGCACATCCCCCACCTCTGCTCACATCATCCCTGTGATGATCAAAGTGCATTTTTCATACTCTGAGAGCCTCCAGGGCAGCTCGCCGCTCCGTTGACTTATGGTCTTTTGCCAACTGATAGAACTGATGATCCGTGCTCCGTGGGGTGTGCCAAATGGTCCCCACGCAGCTCTGTCACACGTGCTGTCCCTTGGCAAAGTCGTGGAATGAGGGTACAGAGTGAGTGCTGGGTGACAGGGCAGTGAGGCTGCAGGGGGTCCCCAGGGCTTCACCTCACATTCCTCCCCATCAGGGCCTCTGAAGGCTGAAGAATGGAGAATTGTCAAATACCTACAAACAGTGATTTTTTAAATGAATGGGCCTCTCTCTGGGCAGTGTTTGAAGAGGTTCTTGGACTCAGCAGTTCAAAGCCGCGAATAACAAACTCTTCTGACAAAGCGTAATTTGCCTAATAAGTACAAACCCCCTGACAGTCCTGCTAAGGAGAGTGCCAGGTAATTCTCTGCCAAAAAGCAACCCCACTTCTAGGTATTTATCCGAGAAAAATGAAAACGTATGTTTCCGCAAAACCCCCCACAAACATTTACAGGAGAAAAGGCGGTAGGACATAGGGGTTAAGAGATTAGCCTCCAGATCAAATGTTTATGGCAACCTTATCCGTAATCACCAAAAACTGGAAGTAACAGTTGAATGAATGAAGCGAATGAAGGAACAACCGCCACATCCAAACAAGGGAATACCGCTCGGCATTAAAAGGGAACGAGGCACACAACAGCCTAGATGGAGCTCCAGGGCGTCACGAAGCCAGTCTCTGAAGGTTACAGACTGCATGAATCTTTGTACGGCTTTCTGGAACAAAACAAAACCACAGGGAGAGAGAACAGCTCTGTGGCCGCCAGAGGTTAGGGGTGAGGGGAATGTCTGACTACAAAGGGATAGCCTATGGAAGTCTGCAGGTTGGTTCCACAGTGTAGCGGTTAGCACATCTGCTTTATGGAATTCTTCAGGTTGCTGGAATTCTTCTGTACCCTGCGGTAGTTACAAGAACCGAAGTATGTGTTACAGCTCCTAGGATTGCACACCAAAAATAAAAGTGAGTTTTACTGGATATAAACGTCTTTTTAAGAAGTTCACAAATCCTGGACGCGCCTCCCATGTAACAACGGAGTCTTGAATGTTGGCCGGCCTTGCCGGCTTGTTCTAACGAGCAGAGCACCAATGAGAGAGACAGAAGGGGTGAGACGGCACCTTCTTGGCCTCATCGGGAGCCCCGAGCTGCCATAAGAAGTCCAGCTACCCGGAAGCCACCATACTAGAGACCGGTGGAGAGACCAGAGAGATAACAAGCTGCCTGAGGAGACCCCCCCTCTCAAGCATCTGCGCAGCCCAGAGGACAGCCTTGCAACTGGAGAAGCCATGATCTGGCAGCAACTTCCTGAGACACCTGGAGCCAGAACCACCCGGCGAGATGCTCCCGGATTCCCGGCCCAAAGAAACCATGAGAGAAATGTGAATGTTTTAAGCAACTGCTTCAGAGTGACTGGTTCACAGCCATGGGTAACTAATAAAGGCACATTTTTTGAGCAACTGCCATGTGACAGACACTTGCTCATACATTGTCTTGCCTACTTTTCCTTCATTTCATCATTTCCTGGGCACTTTCTTTATGCCGGGGACTATACACAGAATGGGGCGAGAAGTGCCGAGAGCCAAGAGAATCACCAGAATGTGAGGGCTGAGATGGGGGTCCAGAGCTGGAGGAAGGTTCTTGGTTCGGGCAGCTGGCCAGACAGTCTGTCCCTCACAGAGGCGGTGCTAACGAGATCTGATCTAGACACAGTACGTGTTCAGCGTCTGTGGGACATCCCAAGGGAGCTCTCTAGGGGTAGCTGGAGAGTTGGCCTCAGGACTGGCGAGAGCACCGGACTAGACATAAGAACAAAGGAGTTATCAGAAAGCCCTGGAAGCCGCCCAGAAAATGAGGTCAACTGTGAGGAGAAGGCATGGTCTTGGGACAAAGCCCTGAAGAAGGCCAACACTCAAAGGGCAGGAGGGCACAGCGCGCTGAGAAGGAAGACTGGGAGGGTGAATCTGTTACTATTGAACTTGGAACAGCGTTCCTCAGAGGGGATAATCAGAACCAGCAAGTGCTGCTCAGAGATTAAATAAGATAAAGATGGAAAAACATGCCCTGCATTAAAGAAAAGCACCTTAGCGGGGAACTTCACTGCGGTGGGGGGGACAGGAGAGAGAATGGAACAGGAGGGAAAGTGAGGGGAGACAGCAGAGCTCAGACAAGGTCTAAGATGTCTGGAGGTAAAGGCAGACTCCAGATCTGGGGACCAGGGAGGAGTGTTTTCGGGTCAAAAGAGGCTCCAGCCCATCTACATGCTAAAGGAACCATCCCAGAGGGAAGTCGAGGCTGAAGGTACAAAGTGTGGCAGGCGCTGCTTTGTCTGTGAAGTTACAGGTGTGGCAGGGGAGAGGAGGGATCCGGAAATGGGTGCCCCCCACCCTGACAGCTGGGGCTAGAGGCCACTAATACAACAGTAGGATCCTTTTTGGTTTTGTCCACAACAACTCTGTAAGGGAGGATGCTACCAGTCCAAGGTTTTAGGAGAGGGAGTATGGAGTTCAGGGCTGTGGCTGGCACCCACCACCACTTTGCTGACCCTTCGTTTCCTTTATCTGGGTTACTGGGCTGGCCCTGACAGAACCTGACACTGAGCAGACACCCCATAAACATTTGTGAAACAGAGGAATGAGGGAGAGTCCCGAAAAGGGTCACATCTTAGCTCTCATTGGCTAACACCTCCACTCACCAAGAACAGCTGTGACCGGGGCCCAAGGACAGCAGGAGACCCCATCCTCTAGGCCCGGGCCAGGCCCATCCCGCGGCTTGACTCTGGCTGTCCTCCTCCCATGCATTCCTTATAGGTGGCTTTTCAGTGACTGCCTGTCCATCCGTCTCCTTTCTTCTCTTCCTTGTTTCCCTCACCTGTTCTTTCTCTTCCCATATTTTCATTTTTCTCTCCTCTCTCCTTCCTTTTCCCTTCCTTTTTTCCATTGTGTGGAATGGAAGTAACTTCTGAAATGGTTCTGTGCTCATGGATGATAGCCCAGTGTGCCAGCCCAGCCCACGGTCTACCGGTGTGGAGTCCCACCCTCAGGAGCTGTTCTCATTGCCCAGAGCCAGCCAGACCTGACCCCCGCTCCACGGCCCATCCATTTCTCCCCTGCGTGGAGCATCCCTTACCTTTCTATTCGCTTCCTCAACCATCCCCACTCTCTCCAGGAGGCTTTCTGGACTGTGAGCCCACGCAGATTTTTCCCATTTCTGACATCTCTAGAGCCTGACTGCCTACGTCACACGTAGACGTGAGTCATATGCTGCCCTGTCAGTTGTTACTTCACTCTGTGTTATGTCTGTGAGTGATTTCCCCAACCGATCACAGCCATAAAGGAGATCATTTTCATGGCCTGGGATCGGTGACCTTGAGAGAAATTTTCCCACTTAACCAAACTCTGCTCCCCAGCTCTCACGAACACAATCATCGCTGATTACATACAATGTCTATGGACTCAGCTGAAACTCCCCCCGATGATGTTCACTCCACAAACTTCCCTGGGTGCCAATCCATGTGCCTCACGCTTCTCTCTGACAGACTGAGGCGGAGAGCCCTCGCTGGAGAGACTTGGAGCCTGGAGGAGAGACGTGTTCTGGACCTAGCCCTGCCGCCCTCTGAGAAGTTTACTGAGCATCCGTCATGAAGCCAACCCGATTTTAGTTTTCTCATCTTGGAGATGGAGCCCAAATGCCCCCATCTCACCCCCTCTCAGGGTTGTGTGAGGATCAGCCAGGCAAACCTATGTCCCAGTGCCTTGTAAACTGCACAGACACGCCGTGGTTCTGTTACTGGCGGATTCAATGATGAATCACTGTCCACAAAAATGCACCCAGTTCTGGGAACAAAAAACCACTCATATCCTTGGCTATTGTTCTGGACGGGGAGCCCAAAGCTCTTCTTTCCTGCTTGCAAACACACGGTGCTGTTGAACTTGAATGGAACACCCCCAGGAAGACTGGGTCACCTCTCCCTTGTCCGAGCACTGGCCACTCAGACACTAGCCACTTCCTGCAGAAGCCAGGGGGTTGGCGATTTCTGGAAGCTGTGATCAGGACCCCGGCTGAGCACTCCAGCAGCCTGAAAGTATGATCCGATTCGGCCAAGAGGTAATGCACCCCTATTAGCTGAGTGTCATCCCCTGAAATTATATCTACCCAGAACCCCCGAGGCTGGCAAAAAGCTGAATCTCCCCGTGTGGAAACAAGGGCCACTGGACTCTGTGGCCACCACTCCAGTCTCCCAGACCCACCTTCCTCTTGGGACATCCTGCTAATCACAGCCGCCATGGCCTCCCCAGCTTCAGGGACCCTTGACTCTCCTCGCCCTCCCCCTGGGTCCGCATGGGCAGCACAGTAAACAAGGCTGCCAGGGACGAGGCAGACGGGGCATCTGGCCCATGACACAGTGCTTCGTCATCACGCTCATCATGGATTGCAGGCCTCAAATGTGGCCCCAAGGAGGAGACCGCACTACCCCCGGGCAGCAGAGCCCCAGGCCATGTGCACTCCCTCCAAACCCCCCAGGTGACGCACTGACAGGACAGTGGGCCTTCTCTTGCCAACCCGAGGCTTCCTGTCTGAGATCCTAGAATGGACCCTGTGCAGAAAAGACCAGAAAACAAGGTTTTGCTATGCTGAAGAGTTGGTTCTACCTCACTCACCCACAGTTTGGGGGGGGCGGGGGGGCGGGGCAAGTGAAACATGCCAATCATGTTCGGAGCTTAGGGATCTGATGAAGGATCTAGAAAGCTAAGGGTCTACTCCCTTGTTGCAACCATCATGATGTAAATTCATACTGTACATTTCTACCTAACACTCTTTCCAATATTCAAAAATTATCTATTAGGATTTATGATGTATCAGGTCCTGCCCTAGGAACTCTGAACTGGAAGGAAAGTAAAAACGCACTTTCTGGGGCACCCATGGGCTCAGTCAGTTAAGCGTCCAACTCTTGCTTTCGGCTCAGGTCATGATCTCACAGTTCGTGGGCTCAAGCCCTGCATCAGTCTGCATGCTGACACCAGAGCCTGCTTGGAATTCTCTCCTTTTCTCTTTGCCCCTCCCCTGCTCATGCTCTTTTTCACACTCTCTCTCTCAAAATAAATGAATAAACTTTAAAAGATGCACTTCCTGCTACTAAAGGGTTATACCTGGTGGGGAGACGGGACACAGAATGAAATGAGAACCAGAGTGCCATGGGTGAGGGGTGCATGGAGCACAGCCCACACGGGTCTGGGGGCGCTGGGAAAGCCTACAGAGGTAACCCTTAGACACAGTCGCATCCCAGGCTGGAGGGCTGACGAGGCGTCCAGGTAAAGGCAAGAACTTGAACGACCATCCAGGGCAGCCTATTAGGAGGACTGCAAGCATTTTAGCACAGGGCTTGGGAGGGGCAGGGAGGGAAGGACAATCAGGGATAATGCGGGAGTGGCAGACAAGAGCCCAGGTCACAGAGAGCCTAAGCGTCCCTGGGAAGAACTGGGACTTCACCCTGTGAATACTAGAGAGCCACCAGAGTGAAGGAGGAGGAGGCAAGCAAAGCAGTTGGGGAGTGGGGAAACGGATCAGAGTTATTTTCCAGAGCCAGGAGTCCAAACGAGAGCCAAGACGACTCAGGAATGGAAAGGAGGGGACAGGATGGGTGCAGAGGAATCAAGGCTGACTCGCAGTTCTCACGGCATTTCTGACGAGTAAGATGCAGAAGAGCGTTGTAAGCAGGTCTGGGAGAAGGAAGTCACTCGTTCCATTCTTGACATTTCTTATCTACATTTCCATATGTACAATTTTGTGATTCGCGGGGGGGTCGTGGACTGAATATGTCTCCTCAAAATTCTTATGTTGCAGCCAATGTGATGGTATTAGGAGGTACAGCCTTTGGGAGGTTATTAGGTTTAGATAAGAGTGTGGCCCCATGATGGGATTAGTACCCTTATAAGAAGAGGAAGTAAAAGATATAAAATCACAGAGAAGGAAGGAAGGAAGGAAGGAAGGAAGGGAGGAAGGAAGGAAGGGAGGAGAAAGAAAGAGAGGAAGGAAGAAAAGAGAGGAAGGAAGGAAGGGAGGGAAGGAAGAGAAGGAGGGTGAGACACAGGAGCTTCTTCTCTCTGACATAGGAGAACACAGCAAGAAGATGGCCGTCCGTCTACAAGCCAGAAAGGAGGACCTTACTAAGAACCAAATCTACTGGCACCTTGACCTTGGATTTCCAGTCTCCAGAACTGTTGAGAAACTAAATGTCTGCTATTTAAGCCCCCAGTCTACGATATTGTGTTATAGCAGCCTGTGCTAGAATAGGAGCTATTTTCGTAGTTACCCAATATTCCATGCATGATAAAATATAATATATTTAATATCTTTCTTGTCATTGGACATGGAGTTTGTCTTATCTTTTCATTATTAAAATACCCCTCAAATATCTTTATACATGTAGCACTTCTATATTTTTATTTATTTCTTCAAATAATTCTTTTTTTTTAATGTTTATTTATTTTGAGAGACATAGAGGCACAGCATGAACAGGGGAAGGGCAGAGAGAGAGGGAGACATAGAATCGGAAGCAGGCTCCAGGCTCTGAGCCATCATCGCAGGCCCGACGCGGGGCTCGAACTCACAGACCGCGAGATCATGACCTGAGCTGAAGTCGGCCGCCCAACCGACTGAGCCACACAGGCGCCCCTATTTCTTCAAATAATTCTTGCAAGTGGGGTCACTGGGTCCCAAATAATCATTTTTACGATTTGTGTGTGTTGCCAAGTCTCTAGAAAGAGGGAGGGTCATGGACTACACTACCTGCGGCATTTAAGTGCCTGAGTTTTATCAAAACATGAGCAACTAACGGGATGTATCTTTGTCTTACTACCATAATACTGTCATATGCACACAAAGTAACAGTTCTAAAGTCAGCATTGACTTATAGTCATGAATTTGTCCCTCAAAATAGGAAGAGCCAATGGGATACATACGATAATTTACTAAGGGTTTGAACAATCTTCTCTGAATACCACCTAGTGGTACTCCCAGGATTCAAATGTCACTCTCAGCTGTGACACTGGCTGCGTGTCAGACTGGAGCTGGGCTTCGCACTTTGGCCTAGCTCTTCATCAAACTCTACACTGATCCAGGACCATCTCCCCAACCACCTTCTTAAATTGGGGGAAACTGCTTCCATCCAAGATAAATTTTTTACCCTTCTACTCTGCAATTAAACACCTAGGAATTCATGTTGAGAAAATAATCAGACAGAAGTACAAAGATTTTCTTTCTGCAAGTATATATATTACAGCATCATCTGTATTTTTATGTTGGCAACTACCAAAACATCCAGCGGTTCATTCGTTCCTGCATTTGTTTAATGAATATTTATTAAGCACCAAGCACGGGACTAATAAACACGGAAGAAGACAGAGCCCTTTGCCTCACAGCACAGGGAAACAATGCTTGCACGGACCATAGTACATGCACATACCGGATTACCATGCCGTCGCTAAAGATGATCTGGCCCAAGAGGATTTAATGGGAAAGTATTCATAGTATTATATTTTAAAATGTATAGAAACTAAAATCCTGGTAAGACACAAAGGGTTAAGAGTGATTGGTTCCCCTTGGGTGTTGAGCAGGGTAGTTTCTATGCCTTCAGCGTGCTTTTCTGTCATCTCCGAATTTATACACGTGCTCATAGTGTGATGGGAAGAGATGCCCTGTTAGATTTCATGGGTACACGCCTTGCCTCTTGGCCTTTCTCTCCTTGGATCTAGCTTTGTTCATAGTAACCTCTCCCCGGCAACAACACTCTGATTCCACACACGCAAAGTTCACAGCTAAATGGAAGCACGAGTGTGAAGATGGTTTAGGGTATCGAACATACACAGATCAATATAGATGATATTGACCCAAGTAGGAAAAACAGACCATATTACTCAGCTTTAACATGAGAAGAAAGCAGCTTTCTACTTCTGCTGCCACAGGGAAGAGGGACCAGTTTGTATCTAGGCACTACCTGCAGGTCACACGTCACTCCACCTACCAAACCCTGTGGTCATGGTGCTTCTCGCTCACTCATCCTATTTCCACCCTCTTAGGCACAGCCAAGCAATGACATGTCCACATCCGTCTCCATCCCCATCTGTGGAGATATGAAGACCCACTTCTGTACGTGAAAACCAGGAAAAAGAAAAGAATAAATTTAGAATGAAGTAGAGCTCAAAAATGGGAAAGGCAGCACTTGAGGGGAGGGGCAACTACTCACTCTGGAACTAGAACATGCTGGCCAGAGGCTTTACGGAAGGGACTTCTGCACGGAAAAAGTCTGAATGAGGCCACTCTTCCTTCCCTCCAGCTCTGACTGTTATGGTAATTCACCCATTTATCCACCATTTGCTAGACATGTGCTTTGTGCCAGACACTGTTCTAGGCTCTAGGGCTATATCAGTAAACCAAACAGACCATAAAAGCAACCAAGCAACCAACCCTGCCTTCATGGGGCAGTGGGCCAACCACTCAAGCGCTTTGGAGTTGACCTTGAAGGACGGGGGCTGAGGAAGGTTTGGAGCAGAGCAGTGATGTATTTTGACTCTCTCTTTCCTCTTTCATGGGTCACACAAGTCTGTTTCCTAGGTGTTCCTTCACATTAAAATCCATGAAAGGGACCTTCTTGAACCATTTTTTCCTATCAATGGCTATGTTCCAAGGCCAGGGGAGAACCTCTACCCTACAGATACCAAGACTTCCTGTAAACCACAGTCGGTAAGACAGTGGGGTGTCAGCACAAGAACACGCTGCTGGACAATGGAACACACAGCCCAGAAACACCCCTCCCGGGCTTGTGGACGCATGGGGGTCAGGGTGGCACCACTGAAGACCGTGCTCCGAGCCCCCCACATTCCCTACGACTGAGATATCATCACCCTCTGTCTTCAGTCGGCTGCTTCCCGGGGGAGTCCAGCACCGAGCCCCTCGAGCTGTACCCAGCCTGTGTGGGCAAATCAGAGGACCAGACAGAAGTCCCCTCATAATTATTCACAAGGATTGAAAGCTAGATTTTTTCAGGGTGTAGCCACTTAACAATATAGCGTTTCATGTAATAAAATTACAATAGAGGAGGGGAAGGAAGCATTGTTTAAGCCACTTGTCTCCATCCCAGCACCACCACGCATGTGTGTTCCTCAGCCGTGAGGGATTTATCTCTGACTCTGGATTAATAATTACCATGAGGGGAGGACTGGGGAAGGTGAGCTCAAGTCAGAGAGAAAACAAAACTGGTACCAAAGTGGTATAAACTCCTCTAGTCAAAGCTCTGGCCAATATGAGCAGGCAAAGCGAATGGCAGCAGGGCTGTGTGTGACCCCGCCCTAGCCAGAGGACCCTCCTCTTCATTCTCTCCTCCAAGGACCCATCGCTCAGTCTTGCACCTGCTCTAAACATGTCAGCGTCTGGCCACTCAGGAGCATCTGCCCGTCAACTCATCTGCTACAAGCCCCAAGCCGCTCTTGGGATCTGATGTATCAGACAGAAGACGCGTCAGTTATATCTTCTATTCTGAGAACTTCGAAATAATCTCTGGAATGTCCTGTGCACTCTGGTGAAGACCGGGCACTTCATTCTCTGCCATACCAGTGCATGAAGACGCAGAGTAGCTTAGTCAATAACAACAAAGTCTTCTTCTGGGTTTTTCTTTTTTAATTTCCAAGAATGTTAAAAATACTTGATTAAGTGGGGCACCTGGCTGGCTCAGTTGATTGAGTGTTTGACTTTTGATTTCAGCTCAGGTCATGATCTCACAGTTCATGAGTTTGAGCCCCAAGTTAGGCTTGGTACGGACTGCATGGAGCTTGCTTGGGATTCTATCTCTCCCTCTCTCTCTGCCCCTCCCCTGCTCTCTCTCTTTCTGTCTCTCTCTCTCTCTCTCTGTCTCTCAAAATAAATAAATAAGCTTAAAAAAATATTTGATAAAGTGATCAATAAATCCATTTTTCTGTGTCCTTTTTGCCAAATCTAGAAGCATTGTTCTATATTGAATTGCAAGTTGTTTAACATTTTCCCTTTTCCCAACGTGTTCAACAGTTTTGAGATTTTTTTCCCCCTGATATTAAGTTCTAAACATTTTCCCTCAGGAGTCCAAAATTTTAATTTCTGGTTACAAATCTAAGTGGTGAAAAGAAAGTATGTTCCCAAGTTGTAAATAGATACAATGTAGATTCCATTTGTTACTACGCGGCTCTAAAAATAGATAAACTTCTGGGTACATAATTTTGCTGATGCATGATAATCTATTTTTTTAATGATCCATCTTCCCCCTGCCCAATAGCTAATCCATAATATGGTTTAATCTCTCCACAAAAATCAAAAGCTGCCGGTAAGAGTGCCAACGTATATAATCAACTTACATCTTCATATGCATTACGAAGTCACTGCCACCCACTGAATTTAGCATGTGTTGTTCTCTTGAGGCGAACTAACTGTGGGGGTAGAGCTGGCTCACTGGGAATCAGGTAAGACCCTGGGTGTGACCATGAGAGTAAGTCACAGGCTCCAAAAGCCACTGAGAAACTTGAGTACCTTTATACTGGTGTCATTCATTATAGCCTTAGCAATATCTCCGTTCGGTGATAAAAATATGGGGGCATCTACTGAAGCTACACGTATAAGATCTCTACCTTAACACTTCTTTTACCAAACTAAGAGTTTGTATAACTGACGCTTGCTGACTTCATCATAGGAATTGACTGAGCCTGGAAAGATAGCCTGAATATAAAAAGACTGATGTCCTACTCTTGTTCTTCAAAGATCCTAAGGAGAGCACAAACATCGGGGTAGGAAGAAAAATATCGGTGGAAACATAACAAAAAATCTACAGACAATTGGCTATCTTGACCATAGCGAACACGCCTAGGACACCCAGTGACACTTAATGAAAGGACTCTGATCCCAAAAGTATCACTGGAACTTGTAACCTAATTTTCTAGCTCTTTTATTTTAAAAGTTCAACATCTGCGAAAGTATAGAAAAGAGTACAATGACCCCCCTCATATTCCAGCGGTAACTCGTGGTCTATTCTGCCCCATCTGTACCCTCGCCCACCTCCTTGCCTCATGTCCGGGATTATTTCGAAGCAACTTCTGGATATCATATAATTGCACCTATGAATATTTCAGCATCTACCTCTGAAAAATACAAACTTTCCACTAAATATAATCATAATAGTATCACATTTTAATAATTTTTAACATCAAATAAATTTATTTTATTTACCATTAATTTAAAACCAATAAATTTTAATATCAAATAGTCATTTGAGTTTCCTCAACGATTTCAAATATTTATTTACCGTGTGTTTGTTCGAATTAGGACCCAGTCGCCACATATTGCAATCAGCTGTTGATAGATCTCTTAAAGCTCTCTTAACCTAAGTTTTCCCTCCATCTCTTTTTTTCTTTGCAATTTAATTTTTGGAGAAACTATAATTTCCCACAATCTGGATTTTGCTGATTGCACCCCTGCGGTGAGGTCGTGACTTAATTTTCCCCATTCTTTCTTAGTTAGTTCAGAACACGATCCAGAAACACTTCCCAAGAAAATAGCGAATAAGGCAAAAATAAAAACAAAAAGCAATCTGCCTGTCTCTGTAAAGGAGCAGATGCTGACAAACACGAGGTTCTGAAAATGCGCCCCGAAGTGGAAGCAGCTACACTGATTAGAAAGCCAGGTTCAACGGGGGACATTCCTCGGGGGACATTCCTGAGCCAGCCGCAGGCCTCGGAGAGGCATCACCTGGAGGTGCGGTGGGGAGGTTGCCAGGAGTGGTGACTGGCTCAGGACAAAAAAGTTCGCCAGCGTTCAAAGTTTCGTCTTCAGAGAGAAATAAACCCTGGAGGAGAAAGAAGGCTGGGGGAGGGGCGCTCAGCGTCAGCCTCAGCATGTTAATCAGTTTTAAATCTGCCACCGTTAAGAACTAACATTTCAGAGTCCGGAGGGGGAGGGCGGAGGCAGGCCTGTTGTTTTCCAGAGGGACACAGGTTGGTCTCCGAGGACAAAAGGCACAGACTCACAGAGCTTCAATGCTGAAGGGCTTACCAGAGCACGACCAGTGAAGTCACAGCACTGTGACAGGCAGCCGCGTGTGAAGGCAATGCAGGCGGCTCCCCTCCCCCACCTGTGCTTCCCCTGCACAGAGAGCGTGTGCCCTGCTGCTGGCTTTCTAATAATGGGACACAGTTGGCTACAGGCTTTAGAGTAAAAAAAAAAAAAAAAAAAAAAAAAAAAAGACCTTAAATCTCAGCTCTTTCACTTAAAAGCGGTGTGGCCTTAGATAACCTGCTTGGTCTCCCTGTGCCTCAGTTTCCCTGTTACTCGGTGATACTATTGTTCATCTGCTACAGTTGTTATGAGGATAAATGAAGTTATGCATGAAGGCCTACTGTGTAGTGCCCAGCACATTCCCATTACACGTTCGCTTTTCCCCCGCAAAGATTTCTGCCGGTCCCTTCCATACCACATCCTTGCAGGAAGCCATGACAGCACCTGCAGGGCGGCCGGCTGGGTTACCGATGCCGTCTGTGGCCATGCATGAAGCAAAGCCAACTGACCCTTAAAGAGTTCAATCCCATGATCCTGATCTCAATAGCGTGGCTCCAACCAACTGAGCTAATTACGGCAGAGTCAGATGCAACTCGGCCTGCACAGAGATGCTCTTAGCACTTCATACGACGTTCTTAAACAGCTCTGTCCTAAGACGCTCTGTGCCACGACACACTTGCCAACTTTACTAATGATCTCATCTTCTAAAAATCTTAATGTAATGTAGCAAACAGATGTGTCCCTTAAGAGGATTAAGGTGGAAATTCATTGCAGCAATAATACCAGTGGATTTGTGTTCTATAACGAACACCGATCAGTCAACTTAGTGGGCCCTCCATCTTAGCCCTGCTCGGCTGCAAGAACAACACCGGAGAACGAGACGGTCAGGTCTTCCCCCTCACAGAACTGATCTGCAACAAGGGAGACGGTGAGAGCCTCACATACTGAGAGCCTGACCTAAACGACCTCTAACCCGCGCTGCTTAGACCGCGGTGTGAACAGGAATCACCAAAGCATGTTGGAAAAAATACATATTCCGATTCAACAGGCCTGGGGAGGCTGACGGTGCCTTTCTAAGAAAGGACTCCTAAGAGGAGTCTAGCTGAGTCTACTCAACCCGCACTCGAAGGACCAAGGCTCTCATTCCCACCGTGATCTGTGGTTTTGCAGGTGGAAGAGCTGAGACAGTGAGGCGACCACAGAGACAGAGGTCGTGAGAAAAAAATAAACACAATACGGTCAAGAGATGGAACTCTGAAAAATGGACAGGCTGCCAGAAGGAAGACATCCGAAACACAAAAGTGGAGTCAGTGAGAGAGGAGGCCTGGTGTTGAATGCCAGCTCTGGAACTTCCCGCTCGTGTGACCAGGTGGATTCCCTCTGTTCCGGTCTCTTCTGCCACAGAATGCAATAGTACCAGGACCTGGTCCGTGGCGTTGGGGAAATGATGCATATCTAGAATGGTCCTTGTCTCGGGCAAGTGTCTAGAACACGGTCATTCTTATCACTCCACAGTGTCCGCTCCACAGAAGGCACCGAACTATTTCCTGAACTAAATTAATAAGTCTTAATTGCCATTTTAACTGGTAAGCAGGTTATCGCTTATTTTGTAAAACTATCCCACAATTCCCTCTTGTCTATCAAAAGGAAACAAGAATCCGTAGCCTTTCACCACCAGTCAACCGAAAATCATTTAAATTTTGAAAGGCCAACGATTTATTAATTCTACTGTATAGTTTTTTTCTAAATTAGAAGTCCTATGATTATAATTCTTTAGAATACTGAACCGGAAATAAACCCCTATTTATTCAACATATGAAAATAAAAGGCCTTACCTAGTCCAGACAGAACATACAACCACCAAAACGAACTTCTCCCCTGTGACGCTACAGCATCTGTTGTGAC
Organism: Paguma larvata; assembly: GCA_030068075.1. Classification (NCBI taxonomy): domain Eukaryota; kingdom Metazoa; phylum Chordata; class Mammalia; order Carnivora; family Viverridae; genus Paguma; species Paguma larvata. The sequence continues at coordinate 35,750,607 of CM057835.1, forward strand.
CTTTTTGTTATCAAACTCATCATTAATTTACTTATCTTCCCTGGAATGACTAGAAATTTGGGAAAAAAAAAAGATAAAGTATAAGAAGCACAGTATATCATTTTTGTCCACGACAATGGTTTTGTTTAGTGAAAAGCTAACTTCTAAAGGAGTTAGCAGACATGAGCTAAATTAATAGATCATGAGGTTAGAAAAAGATGCACAGACTCCAGTTTTGGCTGGGAAGGGCCTGAGAGATTACCCAATTCAAACGTTCCCAGCACAGGAGACTCTTAGGGGGTGCTGTACAAATCAGAACCCCCCACAGGGCCTTCTAGATGCCGGTTCCACAGGTGTGTTCACTTAGCGACCGTCCATCCAGCTGCTCACTTAGGCCCAGCACACGTTTCTGCGTGTACGATCTACTTCGAGCAGAAGTTTACTCCCCCCAGGGTGCTGCAAGTGCCGGACGGCTAGGTACACTGAGGGTGTCTGCGTGTTCCAGTCAGGCTTCTCCAGCCTTTCTATCACACAGATGGCCCTCCCACAAGGAACTCCCCATCTTGCCAAAGCCCAGCTCAATGGGACCTGAGAGAGGCATTCCCTGTGTTTCAAGAAGCCCTACTCAAGGCAAGGGTCTGGAGTAACAGCTCAAGGTTTCCTCAACATCAGCTAATTCACAGCAGGGATGGTAACTTTTTGTTCCCACCTCTGACTGTGAAATCTACCAGGCCAGGAATTCTGCCTCCAGGCCCTTACTCATGCCTGTAACATTCGCACCGCCCCCCCCAGGCCAAAAAGTACCTGGCACACAAAGGTGATTTGGTGAGCTCCCCAAGGTAATGAAATGGAACCCCCAGGAGGTGCTGCTTCCGCCCACGGCCACACTGCCGGTCCAGGCACTGGGGGCTGAGACACACAGGTGCGGTTTGAATCTCAGCTCTCTAGTCCTAGCAGAGAAACTAGGTTACTTACTTGCTCTCTGCCTTAGTTTCCTCATTCGCAAAATAGGATCGTAAAAGTATCCCCTTCACAGAGGTACGCAGTGTTAAATGAGATCGTGCATTGACATCCTGGTAGAGCATACACCTAGACTGCAAGTGATCGAAACGCGTTAGCTCTTTCTATCACAGGGGGAACCATCCAATTTGAAGATTCTCTGCTGGAAGTTAACGAGCATTTTTAAATACAAACGTGCACCTAGGCATATAAATGCACTGAATTCTGTTCTGCAGAGCCGTGGCTAATAGAATCAGCCAATCACTCAGCTCTAGATGTGAAAAACCATGCCGAACATCTGAATATATACTGCAGGGGTCTTTGGGCAAAAGACACTGAGACTAAGCGTAGCTGGCCGCCAAGACCGGGAGTCCAGGGGTTCTATGGCATGTATCTGCTGGTTCTCTTTGTTCTACAGGCAACACCTCAGGACGTTCTGTGAGCCAGTGCAACTTCATCGCTGTGGCTTGTGGTTGGGGGGGGGGGCAATGCTGGAGGATCAGGATTTCCTCCTGTCAGAACACACCAGGAACACTGGATCAGGACGAGGGGGCTACTCTATAGAAACATAAAAAAGTACTTCAGCTTCCAGCTTGAAAGGTCAATGTATGTATATAGGGTTTGAAATCCAAGAAAACCATGTCTAGGTCATAGGGCCACCATTATGAGCCTTCTGTGGTTTCAACAAAAGATCACTGTAATCGGTGAGCATAATGAATGGAACACCATGATGCCAAAAGAAGCCCTTTGAAACTTTTAACTCAATCTACTGATTAAGAAGAACCAAATAAATTACAAAAGTGATTCTCATAAGCCGAGTTCACAATACATCATTCTGTCCCTCCATCTCCCAATCCAACCTGCTTTTATGGCCAGAGAGGTTCCCCCCAAATGGTGACTGTTACCCATTCTGCACCAACTGCCCCATTCCTCCTTCTTGAAAGCAGGTTACTAATTAAATGAGGAGAGAAAGCACTGATACACTAACAGCTTCCACAAACAACCTCCCTCTCTACTTCCAAGGCAGGTGAACATCATACAGAAATCTCAAGAATTTTGAAAAATCAGTTTTGTTCTTTTTGGTATCAAGGGTTATCTCTTCCAAATATTTATCAGTGTTGATCCTCAATGAATAAATCATCCCCAAGCTCTGATATGAGCCCCAAGAAAAAAATGTGCCTGTAAGCAATTCTTCAAGGTGCAGTCTGTTTAAGTAGGAGGCAGGGCTCTCTTGGGTAACCAAATGGTTAGCTTTCAGTGCCCGGCTCTTTGCAACACACACTTTGCAAGATGCCTGTCCTCCTGCAAAGGGTTAAAAAAAGAAGAAAAGAAGAAAAAAAAAAGCCTCTATCGGGTGGACTGAGAAGCCATTCTTCCCAGGGGACACTCATTTCGGGCTGCGAGGCTCAGGCTTTGTGCGCGCGCCGCCCCTCCGCGCCCCCGCCCCTCCTCCCACAGCTACTGCTTCTCCAAGGTTCCCAAGGCCACCTGCTTCTCCTGAGAAAAAGGGGCTAGCCGGAGCGCTATCTCAGCGCGCAGTCGGCGTTCCCCGCGATGCGGGGGAGGAGAAGGAGGTGTCCCCAAGGAGGCATGCTTTGTGGCGAGGGTCGCGCGGCCGCCCGCAGCGGCCCCGGAGGCCTGAGAGGTTTAGACCTGAGTCCCCCGGGGCCCGTTTTCTTTCCGCTCGCCGCTCGGCGCCGGCCCAGGTACCAGAGCCGACTGCCGGCGTCCGAGCGCCACCCCGCCCACCCAGCCGAGCTAACGGCGCGGCGCGGGGGAACCTTCTCCATCCCGCCTCCGGCCGGCGCGGCACCTGCTCTGCCCCGCCCGCTCCGGCTCTGGGCCGGAGCGCGAGGCTGTCCTCCTCTGGCGCCCGGGAGATCCCGCGCCAGCCGGCGGATGCCCGGGGCCCCTCTGCTTAACGGGGAGGGGGGAGGTCTGCCCTTGGGCGCCTGTCCCCCGGGGGCCGCGCCTACCCCAGCCTGTCCGCGGCGCCCCCACCTCCGCAAGCCCCGCAGCAGGGGCCGCGTCCGGAGAACCCAGCCCGCATCGGTCGGCCGTACCTTGTGCGGCGCCCGCAGCAGCCGGTGGACCCCGGCCAGCTGGGTGCCGAGAGCGAGGTCCTCGCGAAACGTGAACAGCGGCGGCCGGCTGGGCTCGGGGAAGTTGGTGCTGTTGAAAGGGTCCGTGTCGTCCAGGAACTGCACCCGGCAAGCCAGCGTGGCCATGATGCATCCCTGCCCCTGGGAGCGCGGGCGCCGGGATCGGCGGGGCCGCGGGCCGGGACGCCGGGGTCACACCGCGAGCAGGGGAGGCCGCGGCCGCCGATCGCTGGCTCGCTGGCTCGCGGGCTCGCAGGCTCCGGCGCGCCCGGCTGCAGCCCGGGCTCCGGCCGCGGGGGGCGGGGCGGGGGCGGGGCCGGCGGGCCCCTGCGTCCCCTCCTTCTCCGGCTCCTCCCCTGCTCAGTCCCCTGGCGCCCGGCCCCGCTGCCCCGACCCGCGGGACCTGCCGCCGGGAAAGGGAAAGGGAGAACGGCTCGCGCGGCAGCCGCAGCCCTGCGCCAAGCCGGCTGGCAGACGCCGCGGGGCGGGGATCCCCGGCGGGCTGACTCCCGCAGCGCGGGGCCGCCCGCTGCACGTGCGTCCCTCCGAGCTCCGGGGCTTCCCCATTTGCGAGAGGGCTTAACCCCTTACAGATGAAGGCGGCGGTGCAGGGCTCCAGCTGCCTGGATTTGAAAAACCCCAGCTGAGCACCTGCAGGGGAGGGAGCCGGCCCCCGGCAAGCCAGCGGGGTGGCAGCCACCTGGCGCCCTGGGGAGAAAGAAGCTTAGAAGGAGGAGGGTGAGCCGGGGAACCCTAGCTGCTCCTAACGGACAATCCCAGGGGGCGCTAAGAGCGAAGACTAGCGGACTGCGCGGCTCTGCTCCAGGCCCCCCGCGCCAGGCGTGACACCGGGGCCACCTGGTGGGTGCTAGTTGACCCTCTGTATCACCGCAGCCTCTTGACCAGTTAGGTCCCCGAATGCCCTAACTGGACCTTGTGGGGCCGCGAGGACCGTTTCGGGTGAGGTCGCCGAATTGCAGAGGGGCGGTGGAGAGCTAGTGACCTGCTCGCAACCGAGGGACGTGGAGGAAAGGGTTGCAGCCAGCCCGCCTCGGCCACGCGGGAGCATGCGACTCCTCTCGGCCTCCCGCCGCTCTCCTCGCTGCTCGCGGGCGACCCCCTTCGTTTCCAATAAGAATTCACAGTTTTCTCCATTCTCGGGCTGTGACTAAGTTCGTGGTTCCCCATACGTCATACAGATGACCTACCGGGGTAATGCCCAATGGCCCTTCACCTCCGCGTCTTTACAAGGCGGCTCTCTAAGGTCTCTCTCCTTTTCTTCTGGTTTCAAGGAGAAAGAAATCTTTGTCCCATACGTTGCCCCTTCACCCGCGCCTTTACATTTTTTTTTTAAGATCTTTAAGTAATCTCTACACTCAACATGGGGGCAGACTCACAACCCCCAAGACCAAGAGTCTCCTGCCCCACCCACTAGGCCAGCCGGTCACCCCTTCAGCCCCTTCACCGGCGCCTTTACCCTTCCCTCCTCACGGACTCCCCGACACATGTGCGACACTCATGCCGGGTCTTAAAATTACAATCATCCGTGACGCTTCCACTCGTTCCAGCAGAACACCTGGCTCTCCTTGCTTTTGCTCCTTAACTCTCTGAAGGAGTCCTCTGGGCAGACCCTACAGCAACTTCACCAGCAGCTCAATGCCAGAATACTAAACCCCCAAATTCTACGCTCTTGCCAGGGGCCTCCTACCCTCCCACTTTCAACCCCAGCTCCCTGCTCACTGAGTCCTCCAGTCTCTCTGGCCGCCTCATGTCCCATCGCCATGGTCCCAGAATGAATTCCAACCTACCATCTCAGGGCCTCCTTTTCGCACCGCTCCCTGGGCCTCTCCTATCTGTCAGGTCCTGAGCTGGTTCCTGCCCCTGCCCCATCTGCCAATGCCTGCCCACGGTGGAACCAATCTCAGTGACCCATTTGCCTCCACCCCAGGCTCCTCAGCACTGCCTAGTGTGGCTCCCCCTGCCCTTACTCAGCCAACAGCTTCTGGCACTTTCCTCGACCTCCAGATTTGTTCAGTTCAGAAACTCGTCTCTAGCACAAAGTCCTCCCCTGCCAGCACGCCCTCCTCGCCACCTTCCGTCCCCATCCTCCATCTCCTGCGTCTCGAGAGGTAACCAAAGCCTGTTATCAAGGCTCTATCTCCATCTGGACCCTGAGCCTCTCCCTTCCAGTTGCTCTGGGACCAGGCTCTGTTACTGAAGCAGCCTCTTTCTTCCTTCCTCCCTGGGCTCCTTCTCCTGCGAATCAGGCTTGGGCTCCTGGCATGCCACCAGTGTCGCCAACACAGAGCCCTCCGCTTAGAAGAGCCCCACACTGGCTTCGTGCTCTGCCGTTGCTGTCTTACGATTCTTGATAATGTAGCTAAGGCACCCCAAATTTTCATGGTGCCCTGGGCTCCACATGTTACATAGCTGGTCCTGATGTAAAAAAACAAAACAAAAACAAAAAACACTCAAATGGTTTCCATTTTAAAAGCCGCATCTTTATGAACGCTGAAGGAGAGAACTATATTCATCTCTCGGCATCCTCACCACCACTTTGCTCCACATCCCGCGACACCTGGTAGGCAACCCCCCTGCTGCTCTGAGATCATCAGCGCCATCCTAACTGCCTCATCCAGGGGACACCTCAGCCCTGCCGCCCACTTTCTCAGCAGCATCTGTCACCCTGGACCACCCCTTTCCCCAACTCTCTTCCCTCACCTTCAATAGTTATACCGACTCTGGGCTGCCTCCTCCCTCCTCCTCTGCAGCTCTTCCTCCCTCCCTCTGGGCTCTGTTCTGCTCTTGAGAATAGAGCATCACAGCTCCAGCTACTATTACTTTATTCCTGTGTTCCCACTAAACTCGAAGCTCCTCTAAGGCAACGACCATACTGCATGCCACCGTATTACCCCCCGCCACCTCTGCCAGTGGCTGGCAGAGTGCCCAGCACAGCAAAGACACACAAGAGATGTCTGATGAATGCGTGAACATCAGAGTCATCTTTAACTCCTATATCTTGCACCTGACCGCTATGACCTGTCGCTGAATCAGTCTCCAAAATATCTCTCAACTCCGTCTTCCTGTCTGACTCTCACTCCTAGGCTAGTCTTCCAGGGGGTCTCCCTTCCTCAGGTGTGAATCCTACGTCGGATCTGCCCCTGGCTTTCCCCAGAGCCAGTGATCATTCTAAGGTGTGCATTTAATGGGTCACGCCTTGGGGCAAAATCCTTCCCTGCCAACTCCCTTAGCTTGACTTACGAGAACCTGTAAGATCCTCCCCAGTCTACAGCGCCAGGCTTACCTCTGGTCATTCCCCACTCCATACCCGCTTCAAGGCACACTGAATTTATTACCCTTTCCCAAACATGCTGGGATTTTTCCCGGCGAGCTTCTCAATTAGGAATGCTCCACCCTGTCTGGTTGGCCAGCTGAGCCAACTTATTCTACACCACTCATTTCCAAGGTCAGCCCTTCCGGAAAGCCATCTCCAACTCCACCCTGAATGAGGATGGTCTCTCCTTCTTCTGTGTCCCAGACTACTTTCTACATGTCCCTTTCGTAGCACCTTTCATACGTGCTTAACTATATTTTTATTTACCTGTATTTTACCTATGCTCTACTCAACTATAAGATTTCCAGGATTGGAATTTGCCTTACTCAGTTTTAGTCTTAAAACTTCCAAGAGTGATTGGCACCAGAAGTAAAACCTTTAAAATTTGTAATTATGTAAGTTATCCTTAGTTCTTTAAAGGATTTTTGCCCTGACCACTCCCTTGAAATTGCTTTTAGCAGTATTTTTTCTCCTGATTAATAACCAATGTTTGGTTTCCTCAACTTCTTTTTCGAAATCATTCTTTTTTAGTAATATAATGCTTTCTTTTAGTTTAAAAGGTTAAGAATCATAAAACATTATAACAAAAAAATCAGCTCCCGAGGCGCCTGGGTGGCTCAGTTGGTTAAGCGGACGACTTTGGCTCAGGTCATGATCTCACAGTCTGTGAGTTCGAGCCCCACATCGGGCTCTGTGCTGATGGCTCAGAGCCTGGAGCCTGCTTCGGATTCTGTGTCTCCCTCTCTCTCTGCCCTTCCCCTGCTCATACTCTGTCTCTATGTCTCTCAAAAATAAATAAACGTTAAAAAAAAATCAGCTCCCTAATTTACAACCGCCATTCCCATCCCACCCCACTTCTTAGAGGCACCCATTTTTAAATAATGTAAGTACACTGATATACTTTGATCTATGAATTTTAGACAATACATTGGCTTTTTATCATGCTAAATGAGGATTTTAGCTTCATTACATACCATTTCCCTATCTCCATCTTCCCAATACAGTTACAATTTTAATTAAATTTCTATTCAGTGATTTTTTTTTTAAATGATGATTATGTTAATATTGTTCACTTTCATGCTAAGTAGTGCACATGATTACATGGTCTTTCTTGTACAACTTTTTGTTTTTCTGAAGTTAACATTTGCTTTAACTTTTTCAGTTGCTTATTTTTTTTTTTCTTGGACAGCTGGTTAGGTCTTCTCATACCCTACAACAGCTCTGAAAATGCCTCTTTCAATACTGTCAAATAATTTCTCAATGCTGTGTTTTCCCCTAAGAGCCCTTTTCAGAGATATTCCTCCAGGTGTCCTCCATGCTCCTGCTCTCATTTGGAATATGGCTCTCTCAGCCTACCCTCCTGGAGATTTCCTTGGCTTCTCTCTTGTGTTCCATTAACTTGTCTTATTCTTACTCAGTTTGTATTCTCAATGTTTGTAAATACGTACCCTAGCAGTTTTGAGAACTTTTATATCTGAAAGTATCTTCATTCTCTATTGCCACACTTGTCAAGAATGGCCATGGAAATTCTTCCCCCTCCTTTTATTCCCACCATTTTCCAATCTGACTTTTCCACTTCCTCCATAAAAAGGTGGGGACTATTTCTCCACTCCCTGAATACAAGTGCCTTTGTGACTCACTTCAACATATAGAATATGTTGGAAATGGCTTTGTGTGACTTTTGAAATCAGACGTCAAGAAGTCTTACAGCATCTGCTCTCACCCTCTTAGAGTGTGGGCCTGAGACTACCACGTGAAGTAGCTGCTCTAACCTCAGCAAAGTGGTAAGAGAACTACTACCGAAGACTGAGAATATAGTTAACTGTGCTGTGCAGCAGTGAAACAATTGATAAAACAATGGCCCGACTGCCTGCAGTAATTTGGGAGAGAGAAAATGTATCTAATGAGCTATGGACTTAGCTAAGGAGATCTCTGGACAGGATGTTGGAAAATCTCAGGTGCTGCTTCCTATGTGTAATAACATATTCTGTTTGCAAGCAGAATTTAGAGGAAATATAGAGGGCCTAAGACTTGCTGGGTCATAAAATACAATAATCTCTCATCCTCGGTCTGTCCAGCTAGTAACTGACTTTGGTAAAGATCGATTTTAAAATGAGGCTGTAAGACCCGCTGTCAAGATCTCAGAAAGATTTAAAGCAGTGCCTAGTAGATAGTCTCGTTTAAAGAAAGGGCTTCTAAGAATCCTTAAAGGTGATATTGCATAGCAGCCTGACAGACCCAAATGAAAATGAATCATGGATGTAGTGTTTGGGACAAACCCTAGTAAGATTCACAGAAAATCCGCCAAGTCTTTAAGATAGTTGTGTTGATGAAATCACAGCAAACTTGGACTAAAAGAGAACTATAATTTTTCCAAATAAAAAGACACCTCTGAAACTCCAACCTGCAAGGGATAAGAAGCAGGCAAGCTAAGAAAGCTATTCAGCTGTGACCATGGAGCCATTGTTTTGTATTTGTTTGCTGGGCTCTTGTTTTGTTTTGTTTTGCACGGAGAAGTAAGGATCTATTAGAATGTGGAGCTCAGAGCCATGGAGAGCAGTGAACTTAGGAACCATCACAGGGCATGGAATTGGGCCCTACTTCCCCAGAGCAGGAGAAACTGGCAACGTGCCCCAGGCTGGAGTCGAGAGCTGCCATGAATCAGTGATTTCTGTGTGTCCCACGGTCTCTTTATTTGTGAATGAGTGTGTTCTGTCCCAGTCTCACTATTGCGTCTTAGGTGTCAGAGGGGCAGACAACTTGTCTATGTAAGTCACGGGTCGCTGGATCAGAGAAGCGCTATTTGAAGAGTTATCCCTTGAAAGGCATCATCCGCGTGAAGCTCCTAACAGCATTTTCCTCACCACGTTTCCGTCCTCTGCCCTGCCCAGTTCCAAACCCAGGACCACACATTTTAGGGTTTCCTTATGGTATCACTTCCCATTTTTAGTACCAATTTCTCTTTTAGTTCGTCTTTGTTTTATAACAAAGCACCCCAAAAAGTAGTAGCTTAAGACACTAACTGTTTTATCTGTTCTCAGTTCTGTGGGTTAGCAGTCTGGGCTGGGCTCAGCTGGGGCCACTCATGCGGTTGCAATCACCTGGACTGGGGCTGGCCGGACTCAAATAGCCTCTCTCTGAATCTGCTGACATGTGCTGTCAGCTGGCTGGTCTGGGGACTTCACAAGAGACGGTTCATCTCTCCTTGCACGCGGCTTCTCATCCAGTAAGGTAGACCTGGCTTCTTCCCACCGACGGTGTCAGGGTAGCATTCTAAGAGTTCAAGAGAAAAAGCTGCAGCAGAGTTCATGCTGCGTCACTTTGGCCACCATTCTTTTCTTTTCTTTTGTTAGTCAAAGTAAGTCAAGTCTAGCCTGGATTCGAGGAGGAAGATAATAGATCCCACTTCCTAATAGGAAAAGCAAAGTCACATTGCACAGAGGCATGGACACCTAGATATGAGAAACTGTTGTGTTCAACTTTGCAACAATCACACACACAAGATATATAATTCTAGGTTAAAAATAATTTTCACCCAGAATTTTGAGGCATTGCTTCATCGTTGCCGCTTCATGTGGTATATGTAAGCTTTTCTTTTCCTTCTCTGTGGAAGATTTGGAACCTTCTCACTACTTCCGATACACTGAAATTTCATATGTGACTTACTTTCCATCTATTACACTGACACTCCCTCGGTATCTCCCAAAGATTTGCTGGGATTTATTTTGTGGGAATGTTCTTGTTTCATGTCTTTGAGCACTTCCTCTCCACAGTTTTATCTGTGTGCTCTTTCCAGAACTCCTATTATTTGGATGTTGGACCACCACATGAGTCCTCTCATTTTCTCAACCATTCCAGCCTGTTAGTCTCTTTGATTATTTTGCTCTACATTTTTGAAGGATTTCCTCAACTATATATTCCTTCTCCTTTACTGAATTTTTAATTACAGCCTTCATGTTTTTAATTTTCAGAAAATGTTTCTTGGTCTCTAATTTTCCTTTCTAGATGTATCTTATTCTTCTCTCTAGGATTTCCTTGATATTATTCATTACATCTTCTTTAAAATTTTCAAATTTCATTGCATTGTATGTGTTCTCTGAGGTGGTTTTCTTTTTCCCCCTCTTCCTTTCAGTGTTTTTCTTTTGTAACAGAGGTCGTTCTCAAATTCTTGTGATCCTCAGCTGTTCATTCATATTAAAAACTGACTGAAAGCTTTAGGGACACTGCCTGGTGGGCTTCACTGTAGACCAAGCTGGTAGGAAAATGGTTTTTCCTTGAGTGTCTTTGGGTCTTCTCTGGAGTGCTTTACTTTCCCCAGAAAGTTCTTACCAGTACTGTCCTTCACCCAGAGAAAGAGGGACCCCTGCCTTAGGCTCCATGGTTTAGAGGGCCTCACCCTACCTGTCCCTCCCTAAAGGGAAAGGACTCCATAGCACCAAAATTCCATGCCCACCTGGCCATTCTCGCCCTAGATTGTTCTCCAGGCAACTAGATGACCGTGAACCTATTTCCAAGGCCTATGTGTGCTTTTTCCCTGAAGGCACCCCAAGGCCTGAGAAGAGGTTAAGGAGTGGCTGTTTGCAGTGGAACACAGGGAGAGTTTACCTGTAGGGGATCAGGTGTCCACACATCTGGGGTTCGTGGCTCAGGGTGGGAAGAAAAAGGGTATAGGCTGTGACTGGCAGCCAGGGGCGGGGCCAGCTCTCCTCGGGTCATCCTGTGCAGAGTGCCAAGGAGTCAGAAGTCTAAATTCATATCTTCCCTTCTAAGCTGTCATAAAGGTGTATTTGTCAAAGTAGGAAGAACTTAACTTATGTAACATTTTGCTTGATTTATGTTGTAAATATTTAGACAGAGGGCATATGGGCCTCCACTTGAAGGAGGCCATCTCAACCTATGTTGAAAGTAGACCTGCATCTTTCTGCCTCCTCACCTCACTTGAGTTGGGGGGTGGGGGTGGCAGGGTCACTTGTTCACTCTGTAGCGCTTCCTCCCCCCCGCCCCCGACCACCACTTCCTAGTGCCAGACACGCACCTACCTTCTCTAAATCCTGAAGCCACTCTGGCTCATTTTCTTCAGACTGTGTCTGCTGCCTCCTTAGAACTAACAAGTTGCCATAAACACAAGGGGCTACACCAAGGAAGAAATGGAGTATATTTTTCACATGATTCACCTGGGAGACCAAGACTAGGGAACTTGAAATGGCCAGGCCAGCATGCTATTGAAACACTGCAGCTGGGGCGCCTGGGTGGCTCAGTCAGCTAAGTGTCTGACTTTGGCTCAAGTCACGATCTTGTGGTTTGTGAGTTCGAGCCTCACATTGGGCTCTGTGCTGATAGCCCAGAGCTGGAGCCTGCTTCAGATTCTGGTCTCCCTCTCTCTCTCTGCCCCTCCCCTGCTTTCACTCTGTCTCTCTCTTTCTTTCAAAAATAAATAAACATTAGAAAAAAAAAAAGAAACACTGCAGTTATAAATTGCCACATTTCTATTGGAAAATGCTATGACACTACGTACGACATCTTCACGGCTATTGCCCTGGAATCCCGCTCATGCTCCTAGAGGACAATTTAGCAGAAGCAAAAACGAATGAATAATTAAATACATAAATAGCCATGTTTAAAACCAGAGTATGCTGCAGTCTTACTTACAAAGTTAAAAACTGGAAACATATCTTTCAAGAGGGGTCTATTTTAATTATTTATGATATGTAAATGCAACCATGCATCCATGTAATGTCCTGAGGACCATTTTGAAGTCTGCCAGATGTTTGGAGGAAAACATAGAATATGAAAGGTGTACGTTGACTTCGGTCACCGGAAAGCAACTGTGTAGAGACGGGTCCTGCATGTCTGATCTTCGCTCCTTCCCCATAAGCTGACTTCATCTTTCTCGGTTAAAGTTTTGACTAGGTATCTAGTTAGCTAAACAACAACAAACAAACACAAAACAAAGACAAAAACCTGTATTTTACCAGACATGTGGATAAACATGACATAATATTTCTTTGTCCCACGGTAGGAGGTGACAGAGTAGTACTTTCTGATAACTACACACATGTCTTAGTTCGTTCAGGCTGCTGGAACAAAATACCCACGACTGGGTAGCATAGAAACAACAGAAACTTATTTTTTTTAATTTTTTTAAATATTTTTTCATTTTTGAGAGACAGAGAGACAGAGCAAAGCAGGAGAAGGGCAGAGAGAGGGTGAGACACAGAATCCAAAGCAGGCTCCAGGCTCTGAGCCATCAGCACAGAGCCCGACGCGGGGCTCGAACTCACAAACCACGAGATCATGACCTGAGCCGAGGTCGGGCGCTCAACTGACTGAGCCACCCAGGCACCCCAGAAACTTATTTCTTATAGCTCTGAAGACTAGAAGTCAAAGTTCAAGGTGCTGGCAAAGTTGGTGTCTGGTGAGAGTTTCCTTCCTGGTTCACAGACGGCCATCTTCTCGCTGTGTCTTCATAGGCAGAAGGGTGCAGGAAGCTCTCTGGGGTCTGTTATAAGGGCACTAATCCTATGCATGCAGGCTCTGCTCTCAGGCCTCCAAAAGGCCTTACTGCCTAATGCCATCACACTGGGGGTTCAGTTTCAACACATGAATTTGGCGGGGAGACAAAAACATTCCATAGCAACATACTTCCTGCAACAGGCGAGTTCGACAGGTGTGGGGAGGAAGTCCCAGGACTTGGTCCCAACCGGAGCATGCGGCATCCAGGGTGAGTCACTGTCTCAGAGCAATGAGGACACAATTAGTTTCCAGCCACAGGCGGGAAAGGAAAAACCAGGACAGGTCTTCACACGGCTATTGATTTTGGAAAGTGAATAAAACGTGTTTTCTTCTGTAAACTGCAAAAAGCAGGAACGAAGTAGCCATTAAGAGTTTGAGTGGTGCCATTTGGCACCTGGGTGGCTCAGTCAGTTAAGTGTCCGACTTTGGCTTGGGTCATGATCTCACGACTGACAGCTCAGAGCCTGGAGCCTGCTTGGGTTTATGTGTTTCCCTCTCTCTGTCCCTCCCCGGCCCACGCTCTGTCTCTGTCTCTCTCTCTCTCAAAAACAAATAAAAATTTTTAAAAAAAAATTTTTTAAAGATGATTTTTAAATTGTGCAAGCTTCACACCCACGGAACCTAGATCTGCTGTTGCACCCATTTTCTATATATAAAAACTTGAGAGGGACAGACAGGCTGATAGAGACAAAGACAGAGACAGCGATATACTTGGCAAAACAGCCAATTCAAAGCAGCATACTTAAAAAAAAAAAAATCCTAAGAAAATAGAGGACTTGAGAGGCCCCTGGGTGGCTCAGTCGGTTAAGTGTCCAACTTCAGCTCAGGTCAAGATCTCACGTTCGTGGGTTCGAGACCCACGTTGGGCTCTGTGCTGACAGCTCAGAGCCTGGAGCCTGCTTCAGATTCTGTGTATTCCTCTCTCTCTGCCCCTCCCCTGCTTCTATTCTCTCTCTCACTCTCTCTTAAAAATAAATAAACATTTTTTAAAAAGAAAAGAAAATAGAGGACTTCAAAAGAATGGTTTGTGGGATGTCAGTTGAAAATTAATCTGACCAAGAAATAATTCAGGACCTAACTTTTAAAAAATTCCAGCATCAATAATGAAAAGTTTCTCAGAGCTTCCACTAAGGAAGCCAGGCAGAGAGATGTTTGCCATCCTTTGGGATTTGCCCATCCAATCTGAACCAATTTTTAGCCTTAAGTAACAAAATCTGCAGTTACCTAGTATTGCCACTAGGTGGCAGACGTGGCTTACCCAGCACAATTACTTTGAGGCATTGTGCCCAACACAGATGTTGAATTCTCAAACAGTTTTATGAAGTATTGTACTTTTCCTCACTTTTCAGATGACGCTTAGAGCTGCTCAAGAGCTTGCTCATATAGGATGAGGTTTGCTATGACTTTAATTTGGGAGTTTGCAAAATGAGATACATAGAAATTAATTCTGTCCACACAGAACTGGGGAATTGGAAAAAGGCAGGCTAAAAAATGTCCAACAGCTTTCTTTCTGCTTTCCAGTTATGCCGTGAACTCGCCCAGCAGCGAGAAGAGTCCCAGCCTTTCTCAGAGATATCAGGTGCTTGGAACTCTGCCTTCCTGGTGAGGTTTTATCCACTGCCGAGGTCCCCACCAGGCACCTCGCCTCAGAACACTCAGTTCTAACAGTGGGTCCCTGGATGCACTGGATCCCCATGGCCTGTGCTCTCTTCAGCCACTCACCACCTCCCTCCTGGATAAAGGAAGGCTGAGAAAGATGGAGCACTGTTGGTCCCAATGGCTTCTTTTGATCAGGGTGGGGTTACTCTAAAGAGCAAATGGCATTCATTGGAGCCAGCCTTGCTGGGCTTAACTTCTCTCACCAGAGCTGGAAGTTTGGGGCATGCCATCCTGAATTGAAATCAGGATCTTGAAAAGACATTAGAATTCCCATATTTATTGCAGCAGTATGTACCATAGCCAAAGTGTAGAAACAATCTAGGTGACCACTGACAGATGAATGGACAAAGAAAACATGATACACATACAATGGAATACTATTCAGCCTTAAAAATACAGCAGGAAAGTCTGCAACATGTGACAACATGGACGAAATTCGAGGGCATTATGATGAGTGAAATTAGCCGGTCACAGAAAGACACATACTGTATAATTCCACTTATATGAGGTATCTAAAATAGTCAATTCACAGAATCAAAGAGATGACGCTGGTTGCCAGGGGCTGAGGAGAGCGGAAATTGGGAGTTACTCATTAACAAGCATAAAGTTTCAGTTAAGCAACATGAGCACCCTCTCAGAGATCTGCTATGCAACACTGTCCCGACAGTCAACAATAATTATTGTACACGTAATATTTGTTAAGAGGTTAGATCTCTCATGGGGAGCTGAGTGGCTCAATCAGTGAAGCATCTGACTTCAGCTCAGGTCATGATCTCGTGGTTCATGGGTTTGAGCCCCGCATTGGGCTCTGTGCTGACAGCTCAGAGCCTGGAACTTACTTTGGATTCTGTGTCTCCCTCTCTCTGCCCTTCCCCTGCTTGTGCTCTCTCTCTCTCTCAAAAATAAACATTAAAAAAAAAAGAGGTTACATCTCTGTGAAGTGTTCTTACTGCCATAAAATAAAATATATATTTTTTAATGCAATTCATAAGTTCCAGACAACGCCATTGCTAACATAGCTAATCTATTAGCCTAGTGCAGGTCTGTGCTCTCATAAGTCAGACAGCAGGCTGGGACCCTCTCTGGTTCAATGTTTCGCTCATAAGCAATAGAAAGAGAACTAAAGAGAAATTTTCCTGAAAACTTTTCTTTAATTATTATTAAGCATTTAAGTAAATTGAAAAGATATAAAGAATACTACCACTAATACCTATGCATCTATTATCCTACAGCTTAAGAAATAAGACATTCCCAGTAGAGCCACAGCCCCTGTATACCCTCCCTATTTCTAGTTACTCACCCTCAAAATGCATAGTTTATCCTTCTATTTCTCTATACTTTTACTGCATATGCATGTACCCCTAACGCAATGTATAGGAGTCTTCTGTTGTTTTTTCTTTTTCATCTTTGGCCTTCAATCTTACCACATGTATTCCACAACTCGCTTCTTTCTCTCAACACCGTGGGGCACCCATGCTGACTAATTCCTTCATTAATTACTAATTAAGTAATCAATTACTAATTACTTCTAATCCCTTCATTTTCCACTACCACCTTCTATCCATTCTCCTGTTAATGGATATTAGACCCTTTCCAACATAAGGTATTCACAATACTGTTATAAATATGCTATTCTATTTTCACCTAGATAAAACCAAGCATGGAATGTGTGTGAAGGGACAAATTCTAAATGGGTGCAAGCCTGCATGACCTGGAATGCAGGCCATCTATCTCAGCCTAGAAGTGAAACTATAACACCAGGCACTAATATCCAGGAATATTTGTATGTATTTGTGACCCTTCTAGAATCTTCCCTCCAAAGGACATCTCCTAAATACTTTGAGTAAACCCCAA
Source organism: Paguma larvata (assembly GCA_030068075.1). Classification (NCBI taxonomy): domain Eukaryota; kingdom Metazoa; phylum Chordata; class Mammalia; order Carnivora; family Viverridae; genus Paguma; species Paguma larvata. The sequence continues at coordinate 35,767,047 of CM057835.1, forward strand.
ACAACAAACACATGCATTAGAGTGTATCATGGTTTTGAAACATTCCCTTATCCTACCCGACTATGTACTGGTCTGTCTTTCTCCTCTTGCTATTATCTCTGTGGTGAGATCTTTGAATGCATGTTCTGTTTCTTGCATTTCTATAGCCCTACCTAGAAGCTGAATGGCACATATCGAATAAAAAGTAAATAGATGGGCATCTTTCAACAGGAGGAAGGATTCACCACCTGCCCCTCCCTGTCCCCACAAGGCTGAGTCTCAGTGAGAAGAAGTCAGTGCCACCAGCTTCCTCGAAGGAGTTTCGGTACTTCCCCCAAAGCGTGCAGAAGAGACTCTCTCCCCCAGCTACAAGAAGGATGAAGGAACACCCAGAAAGCCAGTGTTTACACTTAATTCCGCATACAAAATGAGAGCTCAAGGGCATGGCTCCATCTCAGCAAACCCTCAAGAACAGAGGTAAGTGTCATCTTTCAAACCCCACATAGTGCTGAAAGCATCACCAAGTCCTGCAGATGATATAATGAAACAAACCAACTCCTAATCCAAGGGGCCTGAATAAATCAGGCAGGAAGCCTGAGCCTGATACCCAAACGACTGGGCAGGAGACAGAAGCAAGCCACTGCCTTTAGGAAGACACTATGGGCAGAAGCAGGCAGGGGTTTGGGGAAGAGGTGATTGGACTCATGAACAATCCAGGTGGGAGGTGCTGAGGGCCTCAGCAAGGACCTGGGGTTCACATGCGGACTCCATGCTTCAGAAGGACTCGAGCAGAAAGATGTAGAAGTGTACATGCTCGCTCCACATGGCTCTATACAACAGGGCGAGACCCACAGTCGGACGTCATGGGGAGGTGGAGACAAGTTCAATACAGGGAGGAACTTTTCAGCCACTCAGTGGGATAGGTAACTTCATTAGAGAGCGAGCCTTCCCTCACTGGACGTATTCAAGTGGAGGCCACAGGAGCAGGCATCAGAGGTGGTATGGAAGGGACCCCTGAATCTCCGAAGTTCCTCTCTAGAACTGGCATTTGGATACTGGGTGGCTCAGTCAGTGGGTGGGCTGATGTGGCCCAGTGGGCACTCCCCAGAGCATCAACCCAATGCGTGAGAGGAGGAGTGAGCCTGGACAGGAAGGAAGAGGGGGGAGGTTGCCAGCCTGTGCCTTGGCTCAACGTGCAAACATGCTGCTCAAATGTCCCCGAAGGAACGTGGCCACAACTCATAAGCCCGCCTCCTGTGTGTCCACGAGAGGAAAGGGGCGCACTCTCATTCCCTCAAGATCGCTGACATAGGCTCCCACCCTCGTTACGGAGGGGATGATGAGCACTAGAGATTCTTTCTAAAGACAAGGAAAATGGCAAAATGGAGGTTCAGCATTCCCAGGGAGCTTCATGAAGATCTCACCCAATTACTTCCAGTTCTAGAAAGAAATACGTCGCCAGGATAAAAGGTACAGCACAGGGAATACAGTCAATGGTACCGTAATAGTGTTTTACAGTGACAGGGGGTAGCTACACTCGTAGTGAGCACAGCATAGCATAACATACAGCCATGGTGAATCCCTGTGCTAGACACCGGAAACCAACATTGTGCATCAACCACACTTAAATTTTAAAAAGCAGTGATAGAAAAAAGAGAGAGGGAATTATAATAGGGAAAAAAAACCTTACCTAATTAAAATTATCATACTTCAAACGCATATGGGAACCTTGCTGGGTGCAGCACAGCTGTAGAAAGCACAGAGGCCCCAAAACCGTCCTCGCGAGCACGGCCGGTGCACACGTGGAGAGCGGCAGTCAGAGGCCAACGAGACTTCCCCCACTCCCGAGAGAACTCTCCTTGTTCTACTGAGCCATGTGCCAGTCTGAATTAGAGCAGACATAGTTGTAAAAGAGAAATTTTAGTTTACACTGAAAATGCTTTTTAGGAGATGACATCCCGATGTTTCTCGGAAGCAGGTAGATCGTGGCCTTCTGTGTTTTCTTTCAACACAGGGAGCAGCTGAGATCCTACAGACAGGAAAGATGGGGAAGAAAAATCCAAAGCTGTGTGCATCAGGTACACTCCAAAGTTCACCTGTGAACGAGACAGCGGCAACAGGTCAGACTATTTTAGCAGTTGAAATAATTATGGAAATAATAACGTTCAACTAAAATCAAGCCGGATCTTTGAAGACAGGCACTAGAATGTAGTGGGAAACAAAAAATCCCAATTTCATACAAATAGTCTCATGTAAATTGTTCTTTCTCACCAGTCTCCCCATGCCTGTCTTTCTCCTTCCTACATTCCCTGAACTTCTGAGCACTGCCAGGCTAATTTCTGCTCTGTTCCCTGATGTAAAAAAAACTATTTTGTGAAAATAATAGCAAAATTCTGCATTTCCTTTGATGTGACGTAGGTTAAGTTCTCCAAACTCTCTAGAATAAAAATGGAAGGTCCAACGTAAAGAGCTGTGTGAGTCTATTCGAAGTTTGCCATCGATGCGAGTGAGCCAGTAAGAACTCTCTGGAGCATGTGACGCGCTCCCAGATCTGTTCATGCCTGTGACAACATCAGCTGGACGCCCCACGTTCCAGGACCCGGGCTAAGGGCTGAGGCCAACTTAATCCCTTAAGATCTGTGCGCGTGTGGGGGAGGAGCACACAGAACTTCCTGTACTCTCTTTGCAACTTATCCGTAAATCTAAAATTATTTCAAAATTTATCTTAAAAAATGAAAGATGTGTGCACATGAGAGTTAGTGATTCTAGGAAGGACAGTGGTTTCCTTCCACGCGCCACGGTATTTGTGCACACCCATCCCCTGTCCTCTGGCAAGCTGCACGGCGCAGACTCGAGGTCCTCACGCCCTCAGGGGCACGGCCTGCCCTTCGGCTGAGTGGCAGACATGTTGGCAAAACAGTCGCGTGCAGACCCTATCTGTAATGAGAGTGCGGCAATTAAATACTGTGAAACAAAACCCCGGTTTTGGAGAAACACGGGCAACAATGTGGAACATTTTACCATGAGTTAACCTTCTAATTTATGACTGGAGAGATATTCAATATTTTTGTTAATTCAGCTCATTTTCAAGAAATGATCCGTGCAACCTTGACTGCTACCTGGATTCCTGGAATTCTTTGCCAACAAAACCAGAAAGCACGAGTCTGGACATACATCTCCCTAAGGAACCGATCTGTTAGAAACTCAGTTTCTATCATCTAGAATCCACAAAAACAACATCTAGTGATTCTAACCTTCAAGAAGATGATTCCCAGGCTTCTTAGGGTGAAATCTACTGAATCTGTCTATGCGGCTACTCTATTCACCACAGGGCATTTTACTCTCATCAGACACCTGTGGCGAAGAAAATAACGATGGAGACAATAAAATTACTTTGCTTGTTATTTCTTATTTAAACTCTGTATCTCTTCAACAAAATTTGAGAGCATCAAAAATACACATAAGACCTCAAAAAGTAGGAAAATGGATGGAAAGGAAAAATGAGATGGTACCATGGGTGAGGGCAGAACCTTAATGGTAGCCGATCAGCCTTAGGATGTCTTCACGCTTCTAAAACTTCCTCAGCATTCTTACTCAGAACTACCATTCCAGTGTAGATAACAAGCCAGGATCTTAAAACAGGATCTTAGGGACGCCCGGGGGGCTCAGTCAGTGAAGCGTCTACCTTGATTTTAGCTCAAGTCATGATCTCACTGTTTCACGAGTTTGAGCCTCACCAAAGGCTCTGCTTGGGATTCTCCCTCTCTCTCTCTGCCTCTCTGCCTCTCTGTCTCTCCCTCTCTTTGCCCCTCCCCCCTCAAAATAAATAAATTAACATTTAAAAAACCAGAATCTTAAAACGCGTGTCATAGTTTGCAGTCATGCTTACTTTTCTCGCACGACTCTCAGAGAGCTTTCGGAAAACATGTTCATTCCGCTGCCCAGTTTGCTGGTTGATGCAAATCATCTGGCATCTGTGACAAGGACCTAAAACCTAGGAGGGCGTGAGAAGGGAAAAGACACCGTTGCCTTGGAAGTGACCAGACGCTCCTGCTAGGGCAGGGAGGAAGCTGGGTCCAGGATGGTTGGTTTTAAGAGGTGGTCTCTGGCCCCTGCACACAGAAACGCTCGGTACTCTACTAACTGCAAGGAGCCAGCACGTGACACCTCCCCACGTGGTCCTGGGGAGTCTTCCGTGGTTGCTCCTCAGCTGAAACACCGCTGCTTCCGGGCTTCATAGAGAAGGAAGAGTTGTTGTGAATCCCGGATGGTTATCGGAGAATCTTGGAGGTCCTCCCAGGAAGACAAGAAGTAACTGACTGGAGGGCAAACTAGGAGAAGATAAACACCCCCAAGCCAGCGCTGAGTCATCAGAAAGAACCTTACTGGGTCCATGTCCTTTGACCCAGAAACTTCACTACTAGGAATTTCACCTAAGAAAAGAACCAAACACAGGTTCATGTACAGTCTCTCTCACATTATTTGTTAATAGGGAAAATCTGAGTACCTTAAACATCAAATAGTAGAGAACAATGGTCCTACTACAGGTTTATGAATATATCGTGCAGATATTAAAATTAATCTATAAAGGGTTTTAAATAAAATGGGAAATATTTATTTTTCTAAGTGAAATAAGCAGGAAAGAAAGTTACATGTGTACTCATACACACACACACACACACACACACACACACAGCTTTCATCCGGCTGGTCTGCCACAGGCATGAATTGCTCTATAGCGAGAAAAATCGCCCATAACACTGTCAGCAGTGACAGGTGCTTCTTCTGTTGCACATATCAAAAGGGCAAAGGGACTCGATTTTCACATTTGCTCCTCTGCTCACTCGTGGGCAAACACCAAGTATGTACTGAAACTAGAAGCAACGATGGATGTATCTTGCCCCGTTCCGAGCACTCGCTTTCTGGCTGGTGGGCACTAGACCGGTGGAAATATAACCTCACTGTAGCACCAAGGTCAAGGCTCCCAGGCCTCTGTAAGCAGCTGCAGTGTGCTGTCCAGGGCTCTGCCCACCACTCGCCTTGATACCGGGCAGACCTATGACCCCTCCAGGCCTCGTGTCTTCATCCAGCCCCTTCGCTTGGTGCGGTGAGGATGCCAGACACTATTTCTAGGATGCCACGCCCAGGATTCTTGTACACGAGAATCCCCGATACGGAAAAAGACTTCCACAAGATCAGAACACTAAGCCCTCCAGGAGCAAGTACAGAACATGCTACCTTCTCTGCCCAGAACACTATGACTCCCAGGCCCGGCTCCCTCTGACCCTGCAAAGCTATGTCCCATGGAAGGGATGTCCCACCAGCCCTGGGCCCAGACCCCAGTTGCCACCCGACGGACAGCACTTCATGTAAAAATCCTGTCGATTTGGTGAAAAGACTCTATTAAAACAGTTTCTCAGGCTGGCAGAAGGAAAAATATTTTTTCCTTTTCTCAAACACTAAGGCAAATAAATCAACTTTCTTAAAACATTATCATTTTTTAAGCATTTTTTCTAGCACTCTTATCCATTGCCATTTAAAAAAAATTGTTTACTAGTATACATGTTCTTTGAAAAATAACTCAAACTATACAGGGAAGCTTTAAGAATTAAAAGAGAAACACTCACGACGCCTGTGTGGCTCAGTCAGTTAAGCATCAGACCTCAGCTCAGGTCATGATCTCACAGTTCATGAGTTCGAGCCCCACATCCAGTTCTGTGCTGACAGCTCAGAGCCTGGAGCCTGCTTCAGATTCTGTGTCTCCCTCTCTCTCTGCCCCTCTCTTGCTCATGTTCTGTCTCTCTCTCTCTCAAAAATAAATAAACATTAAAATAAATTTAATTAAAAAAAGAAAGCAAATCATGTCAGAGAAGTTTTGTAAAGAATCTTACTTGTATTTATGGCCCCAGGTACCTGACAAGCTGCAAGTGCCATTGTTGCCAGGTGAGTTTCTGACAGTGACAATAAGCTAATTCTAGTTCTTTCTCTTTCCTCTTCCTTCTTTTATTCCTTTTCTTCTTCCTCCTTCTCTCCATTTACCAAACAACACGTATTAGTGCCTACTCTGTATCAGGCGGGATACATAACAGCAAGTGTTTTAAAGACACGGCAGAGACAGAGCAACAGGAAATGAGAAGAGAAGAGTAAGTCAGGATGCAGGGGTGAGGGGGGACAGCAGGAAGGCTGGTGCCAAAGAGAGGCCTGCGGCAGTCAATGTCCGGGAGAGAAAACAGATGTTTTTTTCAAGGGAGAAAAGCCGCCGGCATAAGAGGAAGTTTGGGAGTTAAGTGGATAAAAAAAATTCCTTGGGACTTCTTCATGGCATGTAATTTAACTGCCCCCCATAACCCCAGAGCTCCGCCATTCTTCCAGAAAGATTTAAATGACTGCTTGCTGTTTTTCTGGATACCACAGTGGTGCTCCTTCCAAGTACAGAACCAGGACACAAGACAGCCCCATTGTAGACAGTGTGTACCAAGATTAATAATACTACTATTAAAATAATCTCATCCCCCACCAAAGTTCCGAGAACATTCGTGCGGATGACCCATCCTGTCCCTAACCATTTCTTCTCTTTCCTGTCTATTCATTTTCTCGATGGTTATTGAGCACCGACTCTGGGCCCTAGAGGTAGAGCAGGAACAAAAGATACTAGTCCCCACCCCTGCGTGCTCTGAAGGATTAAGAAGGTGCTATGCAGAGTGTGACCTTCCCAAGGAGGAGTCATCTGAGTGGAGACCCTGAAGCGGCTGCAGGAAGAACATGCCAGGCAGAAGGCAGATGCTGAGGCAGGAAGCTTGTCATGTTGAGGAAATGGAGAGAAGGGGGGTGTGGCAGGCAGGGGGCGGGCTGGAGAGGTCACAGGGGTCAGGTCTCAGGGGCCCTGTTGGTTCCAAGGAACGATGTAGGTTTTAGCCTAAGGCTTTCTCACATTTTTCAAGCCCACAGCACTGTCTGGGGAGCCCAGAGCCTGGGGAGACAGGGCAGAGGGCGGCTTCGCCTCTCTGACTGTAAGATCCTCCACTACGGCCAGCGAGGCAGGAAGCCAGGGCATGGGAAGAAGGTGGCCACGGACACGGAGGGACCACTAGACTGGGCCCTCCTCCACCAGCGGCAGATGGCAGGAAAGGCCAACAGCTTTCAGGAGGAGAACGTTCCCATAGTTACAAGCATTCCAAGAAAACAGTTTAAGCCTAAACACAAGGAGGAGGAGGAGGCAGCACTGAGTCCTGATCACCTGTACGAGCACTTCCTCTCTGCCCCGCGGCACCCCCAGGGGGTAAGAGATGGCTGCTTCCAAGCGGAGCCCCAGAATGCAGATGTCACAAACCCTCCAGCTGAGGCTTCGCGGGTCAGAGTCCACGACAGAGAGGGGCTTCCCACCTGCCACCATCCTGGCCCCAGAGAGAGGTCGGTCTCCATCGGCAACCCTGGAGGGAGGACAACCGAACTACCCCGACTCACCTGGAAACGCAAGGAGCCGACTGAAATCTCATCCCACGTCTCTTCTTCAAAAGCCCTCGTTCCATTGGTAATAATATTGGCACGGAAACGTGAGATGAGTTCTTTCATTGGGAGTAATTCTTCCTTTCCATTCTCGTCACTGTTTAAGACATACCAGAAGGGGGGAAGTGGGAAGGGTGGATAACGGGGCTGCTGTAATTATTCAACGGTGCTAGCCCTCGATGCCTGACTTCATCAGCTGGACTCAGGCCTGAGCCTAGATGATCAGAACCAGCTTCTACCAGGGGTGTAAGGCCAGCAGACACCCATCTGTTACACAGACCTTGGTGGTGTCCCCTGGGAGATGGTCCCATCTCCACAGACAGGCCCACGAGAGGCAATGCAAAGAGTGAGTAGATCTTAGCTGAAGAGACGAAAGGCTCTGGAAACCAAGTGAACAAAGGGCAGGCGAACAAACCTTTACAAAAATACCAGTTCTACATGGTGAGTCCGGACAAGGCGTTGAAGGAGGGTCAACAGGCTTAACTACCAAGGACCTAAAATGTTCCAAGAGTTCATGCTTTGTTTTGTTTTGTTTTGTTTTGTTTTTGGCTATGAGAACACCATAGAGCAACAATGTGTACATATGGGAGGTTTTAGTATGCATTTCCCACAGAGAATAGACTGGTGGTTTCCAGAGGCGGGGGAGGGAGCAGGCAAAATGGGTGAAAGGGGTTGAAAGGTACAAACTTGCACTTATAAAATGTACATCATGGGATGGGATGTGCAGTGCGATGACTATAGTCGTTAATACTCTACCGCGCATTTGAAAGTTGCTAAGCAAGTACATCTTACAAGTTCTCATCACAAGACAAAAATTTGAAACTATATATGGTTGCAGATGTTAACCAGACTTATTGTGGTGATTGTTTCTCAATATGTACAAATAACGAATCATGCTATTATACACCAGAAACTAATATAATGTTTTATGTCAATTATATCTCCATAAAAACAAATTTACTTCCTAACTTCTGTACTGTTTGCCATTTTAATGAGCATGCACTACTTTTGTAATTCTTGTTTAAGATTTTTGTTTACTGCCTTGAGGTCCCATAAAATGGCTCTCTGCACCTCCCTGCACCAAAGGGGAAAAGTACTAAAAATAAAGCATCTGAAAACTTCAACAAAAGAACACACCATGTGATCCCGTTATATTGGGTTCAAGAACAGGCAAAACTATTGTGAAAGAAGTCAGAATAGTGGTGTATTTTTACATATATATATGTGTGTGTGTGTAAAAATTAATTGAGCTAAGTCATTACAATTTTTGTGCTTTGTTGGGCTTTGGCAAAGAATTTTTTTTTATGTTGGGGGATGGGATAGTCCCGAAGTACACCGGGAATTTTCCCTGGAAACAGAACTGAAAAGTGCTGGTGGAGGATAAGGCTCTAATATCCCATTTCCCCTTCCAAGCAGGGACTGGTGTGTGAAAAGCCGGGACCAGGGTAACCAAGTCTAGTTTCAGCACTGTGTGCAACTCCCATGAGCAATGAGACCTACAGTTTCAGCACTGTGTGCGACTTCCATGAGCAATGAGACCTACAGTTTCTTCATCTGAAATGAGAGGGCTAGCACTTTCTAGTCATAAAATCCATTGATTTTGGATTTATCCTCCGAGTTAAAAACATTCCCTTTGTGCTTCGTAAAAGGGAAAGTTTTAGGTTCAAAAGATATTAGGGTCATAATCAGGGTAATACATGTCAAAACTACAATGAGGTACCTACCACCTCACACCTGTCAGAACGGCTAACATTAACAACTCAGGCAATGACAGATGTTGGCAAGGATGCTGGTGGGAATGCAAACTGGTGCAGCCACTCTGGAAAACAGTATAGAGGTTCCTCAAAAAATTAAAAATAGAACTACCCTATGACCCAGCAATTACACCAGTAGGTATTTATCCAAGGGATACAGGTGTGCTGTTTCGAAGGGGCACATGCACCCCGATGTTTATAGCAGCGCTATCAACAACACCCAAAGTATGGAAAGAGCCCAATGTCCATCGGCAGATGAATGGATAAAGAAGATTGGTATATATAAATACAATGGAATATTACTCAGCAATCGAAAAGAATGAAATGTTGCCATTTGCACCAATGTGGATGGAACTGGAGGGTATTGTTCTGAGCAAAATTAATCGGAGTAAGACAAATATCATATGACTGCACTCATGTGGAATTTAAAGTAGAAAACAGATGAACATAAGGGAAGGGAGCAAAAATAATATAAAAACAGGGAGGGGGACAAAACATGAGACTCTTAATATAGAGAATAAACTGAGGGTTGCTGGAGGGGTCGTGGGTGGGGGGATGGGCTAAATGGGTGAGAAGCATTAAGGAGGACACTTGTTGGGATGAGCAGGGGATTCTACTTCTGAAATCATTATTGCACTAGATGCTAATTAACTTGGATGTGATTTTTTTAAAAAGGTATGATTGGCATACGCATTACAGAGTCCATCAAATTTGAAAGTAGAACAGAGATACAGCAACCACCGCCCCCAGCGACCCTCCCAGGTACGAGGCACAGGCTGGTCCATTTATCTGTCAGGCCCACTCCCTGCTTGCCAGCCCTGCGCTAAACCTCCTGGTAGGAAACATGGTTTCCTGCTGGTAGGAACCAGGATTGCAGCAAGCCGGTGTCTGCCTCCTGTTTTCCCACATCAAGAATCCCAGAAAACCACTGACCTGCTCTCTCCAGGGCTCTGGGTACCTGCGGAAGAGTGACACTTGGTCCCAGGATAGCTCAGTGAACACCCAGAGACCATGAAGCTGCATCATACTTATATACCCAAGGAGGGCGACTGAGGCCATGGCCAAGGAACTCTGTCATATGTTTTTGCCAATGACTATGAACGGGAATCACTACAAACAGTCCATCTTTGTCATTGTTATTAAGCTACATTTGTACATGTTTCTGAGTATGCACACGTGTGCCCAAGACCACAAGGCACGAGGGAGACACAGGATCCCTGGCTCACGGTGACAGGCGTGTGCACACCTCTCCTGGCCTGTGGACTAGGAATAAGCGGCCAGTCACAGCTCTCACATAACAGTGGGGAAATTTTTTTGCCCTAGTTGTCTGATTACCTTGGGACTTCAATTTCTTCTAAATACAATGAAGGGGGTTGAACTAACTCTTTCTAGCGGTGACCTGCTAATGTATCAGGGCCCTTGGGAGCACCTTGGGCGGAAGTGAGCAGCCAGTGCTCCCGGTTCTGTCTGCTGATACAAACAGATAATATCTACACTTACAACTTTAAAACCTTTCATAATCACCCTTCTTTTCACTCAAAATGGCTGTGGAAGTAGGGCAAGTCTCCTAGGGGACAGGGGGCGGTGGGAGGACGGGCAACGAAATTGGGTCAGGTTCAATTCAATGAAAGCAAACGCTAAGAAATGGAGTGATTAAAAATGAGGGTTGGGGTTCACTTAGCATCATGAAGTCATCAAGAGAGATGTGGGAACCGGACCCAAAGGGCTTTGTAACTTCTCAGGGCCTCAGTCTCTCATCTGGACTCCATGACTCCCCAGGCAGGTGCCAGACTCCCCCTGGTCAAGTGGTTACACCTGCCCACCAAGCAAAGAATCTTACCTGGCATTTAATCGCTGCTGAAGCTCCAAAACACTGGATGTGTTTATCAGCAAATACTGGGCTTCGTTCACCAGAGAAAGGGGGGCTGCTGGGCCAGCAGATTGATCTAAAAGTGATGGGGTATTTTTAAAAGAAGTTATGAAATACATAAATATATAATAATAAATTTATATATATATTATATATATATATATATATATATATATATATATATATATATATATATGAATTACTCAGCCATAAAAAAGAATGCAATCTTGCCATTTGTGACAACACGGATAGGAGATTCCGAGGGCATTATCCTAAATAAGTCAGACAGAAATGCCATATGATCTCACTTATATGTGGAATCCAAAACAAACAAACAAAACAAAACAAAACAAGCTCATAGACACGGAGAACAGATTGGTGGGGGCGGGCAAGACAGCTACAAGACGGAGTCAAAAGATACAAGCTTCAGTTACAAAATAAATACATCACGAGGATGTAACACACGCCATGGTGACTCTTGTTAATAACACTGTACTGCATAGTTGAGAGTTGCTAGGAGAGTAAATCTTAAAAGTTCTCATAACAAGAAAAAAATTTAACCGTGCATGGTGACACATGTTAACCAGATTTATTGTGGTGACCATTTCTCAATACACACGGATACCAAATCATTATGCACTACATCTGAAACTAGTAGAGTGTTCTCTGTCATGTATACCTCAATAAAAAGTTTAAATAAATTAAAAAGAAGACTTGCTTTCTTGGAATGCAAGTGAATCCTGCTTCCATAAACTTGCATTTTTTAAAAGTAGAGAATATTTCTATAAAGGAAAAAACTGGTGCCCTGGAAATAATAAAAATGTTCTAAGCATGGCTCAAACCTCTCAGAAACAGAAAGGAAATGAGCTGTTAATAATCTGGAAAAATAATAAAATGCTGAAGTGAAATCGTACCAACAAGGAAGACCTGGAGGCAACATTTAGAAGGTGAAATGAGAGGGAGGCAGGGATAGGGAACTTCCCCAAGATGGTGGAAAGAGGGGCCTTGATGAGGGCCAGAGGCCCAGGAAGATCTGAGTCCAGTCAGGGAAAGCCAAGTGTGTGATATTGACTTTAGAAATAAATAATATGAGCTTTAAAACTACTGGAAGGGAAAAAAACTAGTGAAAGAAAATATCGAGTGTGCCCAGCACTGCTGGCACCTTCTGTCAGACAGTTGGTTGGGAGGCCATCGCTGTCTTCACAGGAGATGTTGAGAAAAAGCGTCAGCGGGGCCAAAGCCTAGCGAGCTGTCTCCAAACCAAGTGTGTGGAACCCAGCCTACACAAGAAGGGATACTTTTAAGAGAATGTTCCAAATGTTCTTTTTGCTAAAATGGCTCTGTCAGAGAAGGGAGGTGGAATCCCAGCCCCCTCCTCAAAGACCCCTCTTGCACTTCCCAGAAGAAAGGCTCGCCTCTCCTAAGGCACATGGCCACCGGAGGCTAAAACTCCAGGGTGGAAAACAAAAGCCCCATTCAAAGCCCTGGGGTCTGTGCTGAGAACATAGAAGCCTCTAAAGCTTGGGTGAATGAGCCTCCTGTAGGTCAGGTGGGTTCCCATTCCTCACTATATACAAAACCGCCCAACCTAATTAAGTGGCCACGTGACAGATGATGAAAGTCATCACAATGTTAGATCCCTGTGCTTTTGGTCATGAGCCTCAGAATAAAGGTTTGAGTGACAGTGCTTTAACCAAATCCCTGCAGTCCCCAGCTTGTTAGTGATTTAAACAGGGTTCTCCAGAGAAGAATCAGGGCTAAGTACGGGCTATTCTGGTCACAGGTGACAATCATTCATGGATACAGGAATGTATGGGGGGCGGGACTCAGGCATCTCAGTAAGAGATGTTTTCAACAATGTTTTCTCTTTATGTTTATTAACTATACTTCAAAATGCGTAATAAACTTTTGTTGCCTTGATAAACTGCATCCTATTAAAGAGGACCTCAACCAAAAAGATCTAACACTTAGACTCATGATCACAGTAAACCTGAAAAATGTGTATACATTTCAATTTACATATAATTGTAGTTTCAGATAAATATGGTAGCATGAACGAGGATAGATTTTCAAGCATAAAATATATAACGCTAAAATAAAATTCCATCAAGGAAGCGGAATGGAAATATAAGTTGAAGGAAAAGGAAAGAAATAAATTCCTGATCATTAAAAGATAGTTTGTCCATATATATACATATATATCCACTGGCAAATTTAGATGACATTGTAAATAATGTAGTTTTATGGGGTTTTTTTTATGTTTATTTTTGAGAGACATAGAGAAACACAGTGTGAGCAAAGGAGGGACACAAGCGGGCTCCAGGTTCTGAGCCATCAGCACGGATACCGACACAGGGCTCAAGCTCACAAACTGTGAGATCATGACCTGAGCCAAAGTTGGACGCTTCACTGACTGAGCCACCTAGGTGCCCCTAAAGAATGTAGCTCTACAAAGTTTCCTCTCAGTTGTACCAACTAAAAATATTCAAAGACCGTCAGAGGCCTCTCCACCATAAAAGGCATCCTTGAAGTATAATATTCTCAAGCTGACACTCCCTGACACCGCATCATGCAGAGGACAGACCTCTCTGCACCTACCTTTGCCTCGCCTAGGTCCCCATCTCCCACCAGGACAGTCACTGCCACCTCTTGCCTGGCCCCTGTGCCTCCCTTGCCTCCCTCTCTGAGGCAGCCTCCATGTCACACCAAGAGTATCTTTCTAACATATGTGGCATCATGAAACCCCTCAGCTTAGAGTTTTCAATGAGTGCCCCCAACCTCGCAGTAGCACTTACGGACTTCTCAAGCCAAACATTCATCCTTTCTCCCCAGCTCTCCCCCCATGGCTCCCCTCCCACATTCAACCCTCCTAAACACCCCCTCTGGGCCCATGAAATGCCGAGGCCTGCCATACTGCTCCCGACTAAACTTCCTGCCTCTCTCTGCCCAGAAAACTCTTGCTCTCATGTTAAGAAGCAGCTCCAAAGTCATCTCCTCCCTGAAGCCCTCTGTGACTCACTCCCTTCTTTGTAGAAGATACCTCCCCCACAACCCAGACCCTTTGCATAGACCTTTACAGTGACCTTGACATTAGTGTCACTGTCTACTGGTAGGTCGTTGCCTCTAAACTTAGATCTTGAAGGACCACACCATTGCTTCATAATCTCAGCCAGAACCCTGAAGACCCAGATGAGCCTCAAGGAGACAGCAGGCACTAGGAATGATTGGACCTTATTCTATCAACTTGTTTCAGTGGTGGCCCTGGTCCTGTCGATCCCCCTCCTTGCACGTCCCTACTCAGAGAATTGCCCATTTCTCTCTCCCTTTTCATCATGTCTCTAAGCTTACCTATTCCCAAACACCATCAGCTCACCCCCTCAATAAGATGAGCATACATTTATTCCCTGTCTCCATCACACAGCAATTCAAATTCTTTCACAACCTATGACTTGACATTGTCAACACTTCTAAAAGTATTAGTATTTTACATCCATTGAATTCTCTCTCTGTCATACATATTCAGGGATTCATGGGTTCATCTGTGCAGGTCACTAGATCCAGTTACTGGTCCCCAGAATGTCACAATTTTATTCAGATTTACAAGCCAGTCTCTCTGGGAGCTAATCACTAAGCCAGGTCATCCCTACACAAATCAACAATGTGGCAGTACCCCATTCATTTGTTCATCTAGTATTTACTGAACAACTACTATGGGCCAGATGCTGTTCTGAGCACAGGGGATGCATCACTGAACAAAGTGCACAAAAGTCCCCATCCTCCCAGAGCTTACAATCTATCACAATCTAATACACAGAATAACTGAGTAAAATGCATGGTCTATCAGATGCGAAAAGCACCGCATGGAAAATAAAACAGGGAATGAACCAAAGAGGTTCAGGTCGGGGCTCTGGTCCTAAGGAGAGCAGTCAAGCAGTCTTCCCTGAGAAGCTGGCCCTTGAGCAGACACCTGAAAGTGATCTCTTCTTCCCGTGTGGTCCCGTTAACTTCCAAGTACAGTAAAACCTTGGATTGCGAGTAATTTGTTCTGCGAGTGTTCCATAAAATGAGCAAATATTTCTAATAAATTTTAACTTGATAAACAAGCAATGTCTTACAATATTAGGAGTGCCTGACACCAAACATCACATGATCACAACTGAGCCAATGGTTCTTCTTTCTCCCTCTCTCTCTCTCTCTCTCTCTCTCTCTCACTGTGGGATTGTGGGTGCTTTGATGCTCGGTCTCAGGTCGGTGTTCGGCAGAAATCAGTAATCAGAATGTTAGCAGGAGCTCACAACTGGCATTAGTATATTTTTTGTCACTTCAAAGCACCCATGGACAGTCCTTTGCTTTTCGACACAAGAGTAAGCTTAGGAATGCTTCACTTCATTCTAGGTCAGGTTGCCTGCAGATATAGACCCTTTCCTCTGCTGCCTTATTGCCAGTTACGTTAAACACAGTAGATGACAAGGGTTTATTAATACTGTACCATAGGGACACCTGAGTGGCTCAGTCAGTTAAGTGTCCGACTTTGGTTCAGGTCATGATCTTATGGTTCATGAGTTCAAGCCCCACATCGGGCTCTGTGCTGACAGCTCAGAGCCTGGAGCCTGCTTCAGATTCTGTGTCTCCCTCTCTTTCTGCCTCTCCCCCACTCACATACTGTCTCTCTCTCTCTCTCTCTCTCCTTCAAAAGTAAATAAACATTAAAAAAATTTAAATATAGTACTCTAATCAGCATCTGTTGGTGATAATGAAAGTTATTCTGCGTAATAACCCTCCTCTCTCTTGTCTCCCTCACACCAGCCACGAAGGTTTTTAAAGGTAAGTACAGATTACTTTATTTTTCTTTATATTTTGTATTTTCATTATTATTTTGTGTTATATCACTGTATTGTAATCATTTTAATATAATTTGTCAAATTGGTTTCCATACGACACTCAGTGCTCATCCCAACAAATGACCCCCTCAATGCCCGTCACCCACTCTCCCCCTTCCCACACCCCCCATGAACCCTTAGTTTGTTCTCAGTACTTAAGAGTCTCTTATGTTTTGCCTCCCTTCCTCTCTGTGACTTTTTTCCCCTTTTCCCCTCCCCGATAGTCTTCTGCTAAGTCTCTCAAAATCCACCTATGTGTGAAAACATATGGTATCTGTCTTTCTCTGCCTGACTTATTTCACTTAGCATAATACCCTCCTGATCCATCCATGTTGCTATGCATGGCCAGATTTCATTCTTTCTCATTGCCATGTAGTATTCCATTGTATATATAATAAACCACATCTTCTTTATCCATTCGTCAGTTGATGGACACTTAGTCTCTTTCCATGATTTGGCTATTGTCAAAAGTGCTGCTATAAACATCAGGGTACACGTGCCCCTATGCATCAGCACTCCTGTATCTCCTGGGTAAATTCCTGGCAGTGCTATTGCTGGGTCATAGCAATAGTTCTGTTTCCATTTTTTTGAGGAACCTCCACACCATTCTCCAGAGTGGCTGCACCAGTTTGCATTCCCACCAACAAAGAGGGTGTCTGTTTTTCCACATCTTTGCCAGCATCTATAGTTTCCTGATTTGTTCATTTTAGCCACTCTGACTGGTGTGAGGTGGTATGTCAGTGTGGTTTTGATTTGTATTTCCCTGATGATGAGTGATGTTGAGATTCTTTGCATGTGTTGTTGGCCATCTGGATGTCTTCTTTGGAGAAATGTCTATTCATATCTTCTGCCCATTTCTTCACTAGATTATTTGTTTTTTGGGCGTGGAGTTTGTAATCATTTTACATGAATATCTTCGGGTTGTGGAATGAATCATCTGAGTTTCCATTATTTCATATGGGGAAATTCACTTTGATATACAAGTGCTTTTGGATTACAAGCCTGTTTCCAGAACGAATTATGCTCGCAAATCAAGGTTTTACTATACTTTCTTCTCTGCTGTCTCCTTTCAGCTCACAACAGCTACAGCAGGAAAAACTGCCAGCATTTTACAAGCTGAAGGCATTGAAGTCTACACCAGTCTGGGCACCACGAGGCTCTGCATTTGCCAAGTTCTCAGCCATGTGGTGACACAGCCAAAACTAGAAACCAGGTTTTCTCATTCCCACAAGCAAACTAAGGACATAGCAAGCTACCAATGTTTGTTTGTTTGTTTTTTCAGAGAGAGACAGAGCACGTGCAGGGGAGGGGCAGAGAGAGAGCAAGACACAGAATCTTAAGCAGGCTCCAGGCTCTGAGCTGTCAGCACAGAACCCAACACGGGGCTCAAACTCACAGGCTGTGAGATCATGACCTGAGCCGAAGTCACACACTTAACTGCCTGAGCCACCCAGGTGCCCCCAAGCTACCAATGCTTTTATGTAACCCAATGAAACTGTGCTTCTAAACATGGCAGACTGAGACAGAGTGCTTGTCAGAGGCAAAACAGCTGACTGGAACCCCCCCTCCACCTCCTCGGGCTCATCCGGAGACCACACGTGGGTCCTGCAGACTACCCTGCTTTCTGCACAAGAGCAAGTCACCCTGTGAATCCATTTCAGGGAATGATTTTTTTTAATGTTTATTTTTATTTTTGAGTAAAAGGAAGACAGAGAGAGAGAGACAGAGAAGGAAGGGAGGGGCAGAGAGAGGCACACAGAGGATCTGAAGCAGGCTCTGAACTGACAGCAGCAAGCCTGATATGGGGCTTGAACTCATAAATCATGGGCTGATTTTGATGTATACAAGGGTAAACCCAAGTTCTTGTCCCCTATGAACCAACCAGAAATGTGATACCTTTGCCCCGTTTCTTCGCACTTCTTTGAAAGTTTGAACTTTGTTTGAGCAATTGACATGGATGGCCAAAAAACCTTGACAACCAGCTTGAAATTTTTTCTCCACAATTGTAAGTATTTACCCTAGGGGAAGAAAAGGGGAGGGGTGGTGAATGTTCTATAGTATTCCTTTAAATAATAATATAAATAGCAAAAATATTTTTGATTGTAAAATAGAAGACAATACAATATAATAAATACAATGTACATACAATATTGGGCCCCAGGGAGAAGGAAGCCTAAGGGACAGTGTGGTCAGCAGGTTGCAGACAGGTGCCCAAGGAATGGGAAGACCTGAGGTCCAGAGCTTGTGTGAAGTTTTCAGATCAGATAAGAAGCTTTAGAAGTTTCTCTTAAAGACCTTGTTTATATTAATTATAGCCACTAAATACCACAATGCTTAGAATTTGAGAGCTTCCAGCGCAATATTTTGCTTTAAGAAGCCCTTGAACCCAGACATACATTCTGGATTTTTACTATGCGCCTGGCTAATCTTGTCCCTCATGGCCAGGCCACATGGGATAATAGGTCTGGTCTGTGGAAAGAACACTATACCTTTAAGTTACTAGTATAAGTACATTCATTGATCCAGTTTTTTTAAAAGCCCTGCAGTATGAGGGACTTTTTAAATATAATTTAAAGAATTTCATTTTTTTTAATTTTTAATTTTTTTTTGAATTTTTTAAAATTTTTAAGTAGGCTTCACGCCCAGCATGAAGCCCAATGTGGGACTTGAACTCACAACCCCGAGATTGAGACCTGAGCTGAGATCAAGAGTCGGACACTTAACTGACTGAGCCACCCAGGAACCCTAAGAATTTAAATTTTTAAAAATTATTCTAAAATCTACCTATCACCAGAATTCATAATGCAAAAAAAAAAAAAGAATTCATAATGCAAAATTGCTAACAACCTACATTGGGATTATAAGATAGATAGTATGGAAAACCTATCAGATCCTTAATTTTTACTGGATCAAATAGCTACCTATCTGTGTCTGGAAAGGGAAGAGTAGAATGAAACCTCATTTAGTTTCACATTCTCTTTGATACTTTGAGAGATTGCACTGAAGTCTGTTCTCATTCATCTGCGCGCTGATGGATCTGAGCAGAAGAAACCTAACTACCTCTTTATTAACCAGAAAACAGCGTTCCTCTCAAATGCAGCTAAAGAAAATGTGCAACCAGGAATGAGCCTCGTATCTAACAGTGGGGATTCCCTAAATGGCTAGGGGAAAAGCTTGGTAGGTCTGAAGAACAGCATGGGGCAGTATAGTCAGCGCGGAGTTCATGAGGGGAAAGCAGCAGCAGACTGGACGGGAGGCGGGGTGCACCTGAGGACCGGTCTACAGGGCATTGCTCTCTTCCTCTTCTGTGCCACCCTGCGGATGGACCTGAGATTTTTACCTGTGGCAGAGTCTCACCTGTCCGCACAGACCTTGCTTTGGCAAATCTGAGCCTGTTCACCATTTTCCTCAAGAGGCACCTCTATAGGCTCCATCCCTAATGAACAAAGGTTAGAGACAGATTTAGCATCACACAAAAAGAACAACAATACAGGTAAAAGTCCATTAGCATGAAGTGTACAAGAATTGTAATGACTCTGGAAATTGATTGAATCAAATAGTTGGCCAGGTCTTGGAAGTCTCTTTATAACACAGAGATTCTCTTTAGCATGGTCATTACCAACAATAGCATGTACACCAAACGGCCTTCTTGTGGAAGACTCTCCACTTAGGCAGTCCCATCCACGGTAGCTGAAACTCTATAAATCCCTTAGGAGATTTCTCTACCTCTGGAGATTTCTCTACCTCTACCTCCACATCCTACAGTCATTGTCCTCTAAACTCCCTTACATCCTTTAGAAACAGGCAGGCATGAAGGCTCATTCTGTAAAGATATCAGCACG
The DNA here is from genome assembly GCA_030068075.1 of Paguma larvata. Taxonomy (NCBI): domain Eukaryota; kingdom Metazoa; phylum Chordata; class Mammalia; order Carnivora; family Viverridae; genus Paguma; species Paguma larvata. The sequence continues at coordinate 35,786,878 of CM057835.1, forward strand.
GAGTGGCAATTCTCAACAGCCCCTGGGAGTCAGCATCAAATTGGACTCCTGCACCAATCATTGTTATTCTCATTAGATAGGCGGAAATAAAACTGTTACTATGTTAGTGGGGTTGGAAACCTTTTTTTTTTTTTTTCAATTAGTTACAAGTATCATATGTATGAAGGAGTATAGAGCATAAGCACGTAACAGTTTAAAGAATAATGGTTAACACTCATGTACCCATTACCCAGCTAAAGTGGCATCCATTCTTTAATAAAATCAGAGTGAAATACATGGATGAAATGCAAAAAAAATTGGTCCAATGCCATTAAGGAGTGAAAGACCTTCGGTAAAGGCCTGCGAGTCCCTCTGTCACTCTGCACTCCTTGTCCTCCATGAGTCATTAGGAGTATAGGGAAAGGCATGAAGCCAAGACACTTGAGTGGAACGTGTGGCAGTCCCTACTCTGGGGACACTGGAAGAAGGAGCTCCTCCTGTGTGACCCACCTGTGCCCTCCAGCCCTCTCAGCATGGCTGCCAGTCACACCGCTCACACTGACCCAACCTGTCCCTCAGGCAAGCACATGTCATGCACGCCTGCATCCCTGCATATCCTGGCCCTTCTCCATCATACAGAGCACAACACAGCACAATAACTGGCACATCATGAGCTTCAGATCAGGCCCTGCCCATCACCACAGGGCTTCCACCACGACAAAGACAGAGATGCAACGATCTGAGTACCTAATATTCCATCGGGAACTATGTCCCCTGCTTGTCTGCACCTTACACATGCACAGCCAGTTCCACGCTCCTGGCCCTGTGTGGGGAAAGCCAGAAGAACTAATCTAGAATGCTCAAAAAGTTCAGAGAAGGAATGTGTTGTACTGACTAATTATAGATGCTGCCATGTCAAAAGAGTGTGGATGGAGGAAAGATACAGTGCCAGGTATGCACCCACAGGGGAGAGCAGTACAGCGAGCTTGGAACCTCGGTTATGAGGAAGTAACCATAGCACGGGAAACAGCATGTGGACAAGTGCGCATCCTGGACAGTCAGTGGCAGGCCTGTGCTCAGACTCTTTCTGTCCGTACCCAAGTTTCTAAATAAATCACACAGGGTCTTTGACCCTTGGCTGCCTTCTAAAGGTCATCGCAGGCCTCTGGTTAAGGCAACAAAGTCTGGGAGCCATCTATGAATTGAACTTAAGGGCCCCCAACAAAGTTCATGGGAAGTGAGTTCATTATGTACTAAGCCCTGTGCTCAGCTCAGAGATACAAAGAAACAAAAGAGCCTGACCTATGGATGCCTAAAATCTTGGGGAGTGACAAATCACACACATGAAACCATTATAATGTCTTGTTTTACTGTTTATTATTTAGTTTGTCCTGTCATGCATTGCCAAAGGATGCCCTTACTCCACCCACAATGCATGAGTACCCTGCAAGTGAGCAGAGTCTCTGATACATGGTGGGAGGGGGCACCCCAACACCTCACAAAATGCTGCTGATGTGGAGTGGAAGATATTGGGTATCTGTTTTCTTTCTCTCTCCCATTCTTTACATTCTGGGACAAACCTTTCTTAGTCAGGATATATATTTTTATGTTTCAGAGAATAGAAAGAAAGAGAAGCAACCTATTCAATTATTTTGGTTTGTTAATATCCTGGGTACCTAAACTTAAATAAGAAAAGCACAGTAAGAGAAGATGATGTATCAATATCACTAATAAATAGGCACAAAAATACTAAACAAAGCACTAGCAAACCAAATGCATCAACATGTCAAAAAAATCATTGTCAAGTAGTGTTCCCCCCCTCAAGAGTCCAAGGATAATTTACTACTAGACAATCTACTAATGTAAGATATCACACTAATAGACTATAGAAAAAAAATCTGATGACCAACAGATGCGGAAAAAACATTCAATAAAAATTGACTACTAGTCATCATTTGGCTAAATTAGAAAGGAACTACTTTAGCCTGGTAAAGCAAATCTATCAAAAACCTACAGTAAGCATCATTCTTATTTTTGAAACTTTAAAGGCATTCTATTCAAATCAGTAATAAAGAAGGATATCTTCCATCACTGATCCACCACTATATAAGAAGGCCTAGCCAATGCAATAAGGTAAGAAAAAGAAAGAAGATAAATAAAAAATTAGAAAGAAAGACATGATACTATCATTATTGGAAGATGATATGCCTATTTACACAGAATATGCAAGAAAATCTTCAGACCAACTAATAAAACTAAAAAGAATTCAGAAAAAATACTGGGTAAAACATTATTATACAAAAAATCAATAGTGTTTCTATATGCATTAATAACCAACTAAAATATTTAGTGGAAAAAAGATAGTATTAAAAATATTACAATAAACTATTACATAGCAAAAAAAGGGTAAGAGTTTCTGGAAAATATTATTAAATTTTGGAGTAATTAAAGGAGTCTTAAATGGAGAGAAACACTCTGTAAATAAAAGACTTGATACTATATGATGTAAGTTCTTTTGAAATTAATACATGATATTACAACCAAAATATGGTTATAGATATATGACTGCAAAATATGTGATTTTACAATCGAAATCCCAACAGGACATATCAATAAAAATACACAGATTGTCAAAATGGGTAAAAAAGCATGAGCCAATTCTATGCTGGATACAGGAAACTCACTTTAAATATAGTGATATAGACACATTAAAAGTAAAAGAACTGGGGCACCTTGGTGGCTCAGCTGGTTGGGCAGCCAACTTCAGCTCAGGTCATGATCTCAGGGTCTGTGAGTTTGAGCCCCACGTCAGGCTCTGTCCTGATGGCTCATCAGAGCCTAGAGCCTGCTTTGGATTCTGTGTCCCCCTCTCTCTCTGCCCTTCTGCTCACGCTCTGTCTCTATGTCTCTTAAGAATAAATAAACCATCAAGTAAAAGAACCATCAAGAAGGTATAAAGACAACCTACAGAATGGGAGAAAATATTTGAAAATCATAGATCTGAAAAAGGACTTCTATATGAAATAAAGGATTCTTACAACTCAATAAATCAAAAATAAACAAGCAAAGAATATGAATAGATATTTTTCTGAAGACGATATACAAATGACCCATAAACACATGAAAAGATAATCATTAAGGAAATGCAAATCAAAGCCACATATGTACCATGACACACCACTCTGGTGGCCATTAAAAAACAAAAGCAACAGAAACTAATAAGTGTCAAGGACATGGAGAAATTAGAACCATCATACATTGCTGGTGGGCAGGCAAAATGGTGATGCAGCCACTTTGGAAATGCTGAACATGGAGTTCCCACATGACCCAGCAATTCTAACCCTAGGTACAGACCCAAGAGAATTGAAAACATATGTCTCCACAAAAACTTGTTTGCAAATGTTCACAGCAGAGTGTTTTCAATAGCCAAAAAGTAGAAACAATCTCAATATCCATCAACTAATAAATGGATGTTTTAGTGATATATCCATGCAATGGAATATTCTTCAACAATATAGATGACCCTCAAAACCACGATGCTAAGTGAAAGAAACCAGTCACATACTGCACAATTCCATTTATATGAAACATCCAGAGATGTGAATACACCAAAAAAACTCCTGAACCATATACTTCCCATAGCCACATTTCACGTGCTCGACAGCTGTGTAACTAATGGCTACCAATGTGGACTAAAGAGATACTGAACATTTCCATCATCAAATAAAGTTTCACCACACAGACCTTGATCTATACTTTTATATATATTAGACAGTTCATAACAAAAAATCTAGAATGAAGAATTAAAGTTTGAGTACATATCATGACAGGTGATGGAAATAAAGAGGATGTAAGTAAAAAGACATATCATTTCAAATTTCATACTTCTTTGTTTTTTGAGTGGTTCATCGGATCTTTACCTCTCTCCAGAAATTTCTCAAGACACAAGGAGCAGAAACTTTTTGTTGTCTTTCAGACATCATTTCACTTCCTTTAGGATTATTTTAATATTTGGCAGAGGAAAACTTATTATTTTGCTTTCGTTTGAGGATAAAAGCTACTCTTGACAGCTAATTTGTGAAAATGAACCCAGTTTTCACACCTTTGGCTTTGATGACCATGATCTTTTGCTGCAGGTCAATGAAGGGCTGGATCAGGCAGAGCCGGGGCTCCTGCTTCTGACTCAGGCAAACGCCGTTGTGATTCACAACCATCCAGCTCCGGTCATACAGCAGCCCTTGATTTCCTATAGGCCACTTGGTCACCTAAACAAAAAGGTAAGTGTATTTTAGGGGTCCTCAAAAATGGTCTTTACATTTTTGCATAGTGGCTGCACGAGTATAGACGATCTTCATGAATTCCGTACATACTCTTGGATGAGGAAATGAAGGGATAAAAGAAAGTAAAGCAAAGAAGACAATGCAAAGGAGACGGTGAGAGAGCTAGATACCTTCCATCCACCCTTCCGATCCACTCCCTACCCTTCTCTTTGACTTGTGTTTCTATGGGTAATGCGTGTACACAGAGCAACATTCAGAGAGAACAAGTGTGTGAATGGAAAGTAAGTCTCCACCCCACCCAGTCCCCCAGCTCTCCTCCCCATAAGCCTCCATCACTCCTGCTTTCTGTATATCCTTCCACAGTGGTGAATGCCTGTACAGGCATACCCTAACGCTGCAGACATATTTATTGCACAAATTATGGCTACACTGGAATGGTCACTGAGTTGATCCACTTTAAGTGCATAAGTTTTCCTGAATTCCTCATATTTCTACAAAATTCAAATATAAATCACACCCACTGCCCATATACATCTTGCAATCTAATACCAATCTCCAATATAAAAGAACTGGGATTCCTTGGAGAAATGGTTGATTCTAGGACTGGATCAGGAGCATCTGGTGGTGGTAGAAAAGTAAGAAAGTAGTCAAAAAACAGGATGATGGGAATATGGCAAAGGGATGCAGGAGACAACTGAAAGCATGCCTCTGGCCAAGACTGCTCAAAACAACTTGAGCAAAAATAAGAATAATGATGTAGTATTGGAGGATAACCCAACATATAAAATAAGTATTCATGAGTCAACACCAAAATAAATCAATGCTTGAATAAATAATAAATACACAAATACGTAAATTAGAAAAGTTTAATCTCCTATACAGAAGAACCTCAAAGAATAGATGTAGATGCTCCCCGCTCAAGAAGGTGGAGCATAACTTCCCACTCCTTACATGTGGGCTGTACTTACTGACTTGCTTCCAAAGAGTTCGGTATGGAAAGGGGGTGGAGGAGAAACTTTACAATGAACAAACTTGGCAAACATCTTCTCAACCTGGATGATCAGGGTTCACATCAAGAGTAACAAGTCATGTTGATAATATGTTCTAATGATATGTTTTGTTATGATATGACATGACATATGATATATATGATATGATGAGAATAACACTTTACCTCTGTGGTCTTCCTCCCCCAAAAAGCCCATAATCCCTGTCTAATCAGGAGAAAACATCAGACAAACTGAAGTTGAGGGACATGCTAAAAAATACCTGACCAGTATTCCTCAAAACTGTCAAGGTCATAAAGAACAAGGAAAGTCTGAGAAACTGGTACAGCCCACAGAAGCCTAAGGAAACATGGCCGCTAAATATACTAGGACCTCCTGGATGAGATCCTGGAACAGAAAAAAGGCAGTAGGAGAAAAATCACAACATTTCAATGAAGCGTGACCAGGTCTTCACAGGAGTTTTGTCCACAGCTTACTTGCTAACAGCCCTCATGGGACGGCACATGCGCAGTAGCCCCATCAGTGAGGGCTCTTCTGGAGCCCGCTCTCTGCTGAAGAGAAGCACAGGCGAAGGTGGAAAAAAAATGCTTTTCAAATAGTTAAGAGACAATCATTCTTGAACCAATCGTGAATCAATTTCATGCGGTTGTTTTCCTCTGAGCACTAGATTCAGCGACCCAAAAGAACCTGAAGACTTCAATTATGGGTAAACAATTGTGTGAAGAAAGGGAAGCAATTTTTAATGAAGGAGCATTTGGGGGAGTGGGTCTCCTGGTGAAGGACATCAGGGAAAAAGGGAAAACGAGAACCACAGAGAGGAACTTTGTGGCACAGGGGGAGGGCACAGAACTCACTGAGGAAGAATGTCAAGTAAACTTCTCCTCAAGCAGGGCAAGCCCTGTATTCGGGAAATGGAAATGTAATGTCCTGGGGGGCGGGGTACTCTGGAGACCGACCGACCTGGTTTTAAATCCCATCTCAACCGTTATTAACTTTGAACAACTTCCTAACTTTCCTGAGTCTTGGCTTTGTCATAGTTAAGATGAACATTATCCTCATTTCTCCTAGTACTGTCTAAAAACTAAAATGAAATATAAAATGTAAAGCAACTGAAATATATCAAATAATTGATAGATGTTAATCCCTTTACCTCTGCCATCAATTTTTCTTGTGTATCAAATACTCTCCCCATACACCATAGATACTTCTGTTAGTACAACATTTGAGATCAGAAATATTATGATTTATATACACCTTTATGGGTAAGCCCAGAAACCACCATTAAATCATGATTTCTATAGGAAAACCTGTTTTGAATTACAAATAGCTTTTTAGAAGACAATATATTACTGGAGACAATTCTCTGTGGTCTCTCGTTTCTGCCCTGTGTCTGCTGTAACAAGCAGAAGCACTAACTGCCCTTGTGTTCCAGACTATCTTTTTGAAGATGTTCGTATAGCCTCTGGGGAGAACAGGTTTGCTCACAGTCCAGTATTATAATGCCTTCCTCCAGAGCAATAGCCAGGCAGGTTTGCTCACATCCCATTATGAAAGAGTCAGGTTCCCTGAGTGAGGGATGTGCACAGCATCCACCTGGGCCCGTCTGTACCCCCTGTTGGGATTTGGGGGGCACAGGGAAGCAACACAAACATGAAGCTAATGCTTCTTGCTGTTCTATGAGTAATAAAGCTCTTTATCTCTGAACCGGGAGTCTCATGTCTTTTGTCAGCATCAAGGACACTTGGCAGTCCAGCTTGTTAGCTTACAAGGAGGGTAAACATCACACTCTTCACAGTTCTTCACAGCTATTTGTTTAAATAGGTCTACAATTTTCTATCCTTTAACTTGTCACCTTAAAATTTAATGTGTTGGCTTCCCTCTTCCTCCTTTCTTCTTCCTCCTCATCTGAGCCAAGCTTTCAGCCAGTGTGCACGTGCTAAAGGAGGGGGGGAACTGGAGTTGAGCAAATAAACATCTGTTGAAGATATGGAAGCCAGGTTTCTCACAGGGGTTGCAAGTATGGGAAGGGGCATAGATAGAATAAACTATGTGGTGTTGGAGTGAAAGTGGAGGCGTTAGTAGGAAATCAGGAGCATGGCTACTTGACATAGATGATTGATAGATAGATGAGAGAGAGAGAGAGAGAGAGAGAGAGAGAGAGAGATACAGATGTGTGTGTACACACAAGTATGCAGAGTATCCCAAAAGTCTTAACACATACATATATGTGGTAGACAGAATATTAGTACCCCTAAACATGTCTGCATCCTAATCCCTGGAATTAGGCAAAGGGGACTTGCAGGTGTGATTAAAGCTGAGGACCCTGAGATGGAGAGATCTTCCTGGATTATCTGGGTGGGCCCAATCTCATCATATGAGTCCTGTCAAAAGTTTATGATAACTTGTCGCAGCAGCAAATATTTCTAAGCTCTGTACACTGAGAGGGCTTGGGAGTGATAACATCCCAGAAGCAAGAATCCGACCTAGCGACCAAATATATGTTTCTCAGCATCATTCATTCTCTAATGTAAGAAGCGAAATGCCTGGATGAAATGGTCAACTCCATTTCTCAGGCAGAGGAAATACAGAGTGAGTCTAGAACATATTGTTGCACCAGAAAGTAAGGGAATGCGCAAAGAATGATGGGGATCTATCGAAAGGACACAGGAGCTGACTTGCAGGAAATCCCAGTGGCCATGGCTGTGGCAATTTAAGCATCACAATAAATATTGATGGGCGCGTGGGTGTCTTAGTCAGTTAAGCATCCAACGTTTGATTTCAGCTCGGGTCATGATCTCACAGAACACAGTGGAGTCCTGTGTCTGCTCTGTGCTGAATGTGGAGCCTGCTTAGAATTGTCTCTCTCTGCCTCTCCCCTGCTCATGTGCATTCTCTCTCTCTCCCTCTCTCTCTCTCTCTCTCTCTCTAATGTTTACTTATTTTGAGAGACAGAGAGAGAGAGAGACAGAGTTTGAGGAGGGGAGGGGCTGAGAGAAAGGGAGACGCAGAATCCCAAGCAGGCTCCAGGCTCTGAGCTGTCAGCACAGAGCCCGACGCAGGGTTCTAACTCGCGAACCGTGAGATCACAACCTGAGCCAAAGTCGGACACTTTACTGACTGAGCCACCTAGGTGTCCCAACATTTTTAAAAATAAATTAAAAAATAAGTACCGATAATGATGGGTTGTAACATTTTCAGAAAAATAAGAATACATGCGTCCATGATACAAAAAGAAAGAGAGAGAGAATTAATGATAAAATAAACATGGAGGAAAGAAAGCTCTATCCTATAATAGAATACCTACTGATAAATCTAGAAGGAATGATAGAATTTCTTAAATTACCATTTTGCTGTCGTCATACCAATCACTGCTTTAGGCACTGATGTAGGCTGCCCACCAACAGACGCTAAATCTAGTGAAAAGAAGTTTGACACGAACAGAGTATTTACATGTTCTCAAACTATCCCTCCACAAATATCGATTAAGTATTTCTTACTGAACTTAATGGTAGAGAAACCTAGCAGACCCCATCTTAAGCAAGTGATAAAAGCTAATGTCACCAGCATTGGAACAAATTAACAGTGTGTGTCCCCTTCTGGGATGCACTGAGAAATTCTTCCAGAATTTCTGCCAAAAATACAGAAATCTTAAGGAAACCTCAGATAATACCATCACATTAGTGGTTAGAGGGACTTGGGAGGTGACTATGTCATGAGGCTGGAGCTGTCATAAATGTGACTAAAGATCTTATAAAAAAGCTCCCAGAGAGCTCCCCCAACCCTTTTGCCATGTGAGGACAGTGAGAAGACTCTATGAACCAGAAGTGAGCCCTCACTGGACATCGAAACTGCCAGCACCTTGATCTTAGATTTTCAGCCTCCAGAACCATGACAAATAAATACTTGTTGTTCATAAGCACACAGTTGCTGGTACTTTGCTAGAGCAGCCTGAATGCACTAAGACATCCATCCACCGGAACTCTGTCTGCTACACCCCACTTCTTGCCTTGTTGGCCCTTATCACCAGTGCGATTCTGGTGTTTGGTCTTGTGTCTGTTTCCCTTCTGAGATGTTGCACTCTCTGAAGGAAGGAACAATTTCCATTTTGCTCATCAAAATGGTGCTGGCCCCAGGTCTGGCAGGTAGCAGGTGCTTGTGTGCAGTTTTTGAATGAGCAGATGGATAGGAGACCTTTAGTAAACCCTGTTGAGTATCAGTGTCCTCATCTGTAAAATGGCCACTAATTCCTGCCCAGAGTACCTCCGCTCTGTGGCCATCCTATGGAACATGACCTGTGTGTGAAAATAAGAGTCCTGACCCACGGGGGAAACAGGGACTCCTCACCCTCGTCCAGGAGAGAGCGAAGGTGAACTTGCTTGTTTGTGGTCTCTGCTTGGAGGACAGGCTCCCTGGGACCGCCCAAACGGCAGGCCACAAGCAGCCATGGCCATGATACATCTGACCAGGAACCAGTGAGCCTGTTATCCCAGGGCCTTGGGAGTCCTTTGCCTGGGACTTGGGACACACACAGATTATAGAAAGATGGTCTCGGTTTGGCCATAGAGGGGTGTCAGGGCTGGCTGGTCAGCCACGGAGGGCACTCTAGTCTCCTAGCTCAGCTAACCACCAGGCCAGCATATTTCAAGACATAATGTAGTTCATATCCACAGGGAGGGCTGAGCAGAACAAGTCAAATAAAAGCATTGATCCAGGGAGTCAGCAGACCTGGGCTCAAATCTTTACTCTATCGTTGATTACTGGGCGAAAGTACCTAACCTCAGTAGCCCTCAGGCTCCATATCTATAAAATGGATATGATATTACCACACACTACATATTGCTGTTTTATTTTTTTTAACATTTTTTAAAATGTTTTATTTATTTGTTTTCAGAGAGAGACAGAGCATGAACAGAGGAGAGACAGAGAGAGAGAGACATACACAGAATCTGAGGTAGGCTCCAGGCTCTGAGCCATTAGCACACAACCCAACCCGGGGCTTGAACCCACGAACCATGAGATCATGACCTGAGCCAAAGTCAGATGCTCCACCAACTGAGCCACTCAGGTGCCTCGCATATTGTTGTTTTAAAGATAAAACCAAAAAAAAACAGGTAAAATGCTTCAGCAGGGAACCAGCACACACACTCAGTGAAACTTAGGTCCATAATTATAAAGAGTAACTAGGTATCCACCACTCAGAACCCGGGGCCTCTCAGGAGTCCTTCTAAGCAGAGCCATATTCAAAAGTCAGCCCTAACCAAGAGAGGCAGGAGGACGGCTCTTATATGTCACAATACTCTGAATATTATTTTGATTTGCTGCATGCTTTGCTTTACTTTCTGTACTTTTTAATTTACTTTATCAAAACAATGTCATAAAGTAAACCAAAAAGAAAGAAAGAAAGAAAGACAGAGAGAGAGAGAGAGAGAGAGAGAGAGAGAGAGAGAGAAAGAAAGAAAGAAAGAAAGAAAGAAAGAAAGAAAGAAAGAAAAGAAATCTCTGTGCTGCTATTAAACCCTTACCTCAAATGCAGCACAGGATTTAATTGGGTAGAGGTAAAGGTTGGTGATAACATGCGGCCCAAGGCCCCCATCCACGACTCCTCCTGCTTTCTCTGAAGGGGTCTGCTGGGTTCTGGTGGCCATCAGAAGAGGTGGGTGCAAACCCGCTGCAGCCACAGCGGTAGGCACGTCGTTGGAAAGCCCAGAGTCTGTTGGAGCATCTTCCTGAGGTGAGGAACTACATCCATCCACGGTGGCAGGCACGGTGTCCTGAGCCTCACTCTCTGACGGGGCTCCAGCCTCCCCAGGGGTGGTCTGAGGAAGAGGCTGCCCATCACACTGGTGCAGTTGCGTTGCTATGATGAACCTGAGAAAGGCCTGGGCATCCTCAAGTGTAGACATATATCCAAAAGAAATCCTCACGGATCCTGTAGGCTGCCCATCTATGAGGTCCACATCATCTCCACAGACATGACCAGCCTAGAATAAAAGGGAAGTAAGTCATTCAGAGTGACTCATTCCTCATGGATAAATCAGAAATAGTTTTGTAGAAGAAAATTAACCCAGGAAAACAAAATTGCAACAGTAATACGTGCTGTGTGCCTGAGGCATGGTTTCCTGAGCACAAGGACTCCCTTTCTGCAGTCTCACTTTGCTCAAGTCATTTGGTATTGGGTATTGGTATTGGGGTCAATACCAAGTATAAATTGGGGTCAATGCCATTAAAAAGTTTAAAAGAAATACTTCAGGGAAGGCACTTACCCAGAGCCACATACAATGCCAACCCACAGAGCCCTCCAAACAGACCATAGTTTCAGAAGCACGATGGGTCGGCTCCATGGTCTACCCAGGGCTGCGGCAGGAGAAACACCTGTTGGCTGCTCCCTTGAGCCTCCCTAAGAACCAAAGGGAGGGCTGTGTCCCTGATAGCTGCCCTTTGACAAGAAGGCAACACAGACATACTCCCGCTGGGCGTGACCAGACAAAGCCTATCCAAAGCCAAAGGCAGGCTGGGTGCTCCTGCTGGGAGGTGGAGAGAGAAAGGCAAGACGTCCCCAAGCCTCTCCAGGCTGGGTTGCCCAGTGTTGGTCGCTGCTCTGGCCACCCGCCTCCCCCGGTGCTGAACCCAAGTCAGTCACCCAAAGAGCTGGGGCCACAACACCCAGCAGGATCAAATATTATATCTGGAACTGCATTTGTTTGTATTCCAGGACTTCCTCTCTCTTTTGAAATAAAATCCAATTCATGGTTGGTTGGGATCTGGTATATACAGTATTTAGTGACAACAGAAACTCAAGTTAGAAACTATTCCAAAATAAATAAGAACTCTTTGCCACTTGAACTATTCTTATGAAATTGTTCAAAATAATAGCTGTACCCTGAAGTGAAAAACCTCAGCCCAGAGGAGAGGCAGGGACGAGAGGATTCTGGGAGATGCAGAATGGCCCCTGGAAGAGTCTCTCCTTGCCCAGCGATGAACTGACTCTAGTGTGGAATGTTCTGGTAGGACCGAACCAGTTAAGTGCCCTCTGCACAGAGAAGCATATTCTCGCATATGCTTGCCCCCTACTAACACTCATCTTCTGCCTTTAAATTTTTGCCCTCAAAGTAAAACATGACTGCTACAGAGGTGCTATGCTTTCTTTCTTTGTTGTTGTTGACCCCTTTTCCTTGGCACATGCACAGGGTGGGCTTGGAGAAATGAGCCCAGCCCACAGAACCAGCCCTCACCCCAGACATGAGACCAGCCTCCAGGGTGGCCGGAGATGCCACCCTTGGGTCTTGCCGATAGCATCACCGACCTGAAGATGCTTCTTGACCATCTCATCACTTATTCCCAGGTGCCTCTGGCAGGCCCCGGTGTTACAGAAGCAGCCAGTTCGCACGTGGATGTTGTAAAGGCTGGCCATTTTATCCACCTGCGGGGGCGATAAGACACGAAACCAGTGTTAGGTCTGCCCGGTTTTATTCTGATGGCCTGGAAGAGAGTTTCAGATCAGTATCTGGACCTCTCTTTCCTGACAATAACATGAAAATATGAGCTTAGGATTTTGCTCTCAAGTGCCGTGTTCTATCATGGGTTTCCTAAAATGTCACTGATAACTACAGTTTATCCAGATGGATTATAATGTATACCTGAGAAAACTGAAAATACCAAATTCAGGCCAAACTCCCAAGTCAGGAGCTTATGTTTCAACATATAGTACTATTAAAAATGGACAGAACATTTGAATAGACATTTTTCCAAAGAGGATATACAAATAGCCAAGAAGTACATGAAAAGGTGTTTAATATCACTAGTTATTGGGCAAATGCAAGTCAAAGTAACAATGAGAGATCACCGCACACCTATGATAAAGAAAACAGAAATAACGAGTGTTGGAAACGGTGTAGAGAAAGGAAACCCTCATGCTCTGCTGGTGAGAATGTAGGTTGTCGCAGCCTCTGTGGAAAACAGTATAAAGGATGCTCAAAAGATTGAAAATAGAACTACCCTATGATCTAGCAATCCCACTTCTGAGTATTTACCTGAAGAAAATGAAAATATTATCTTGAAAAGATATGTGCACCCCATGTTCATTGCAGCATTATTTACACTATCTAAGACATGGAAACAACTTAAGTATCTACCACGGGATGAATGAATAAAGAAAATTGGGGTATATATATATATATACAATGGAATATTTTTCAGTCATAATAAAAGAAAACAAGGAAATCTATCATTTGTGACAACATGGATGGACTCTGAGGATATGCTAAATGAAATAACTCAGACATAGACAGGGATATGAGTGAGGGGATAGGTAAATGGGAGATGGGCATTAAGGAGGGCACTTGTGATGAGCACGGGTATTATATGTAAGTGATGAATCACTAAATTAAATTCTACTTCTGAAACCATTATTATAATATATGTTAACTAACTTGGATTTAAATTTTAAAAATTCAGATACAACTAAAAAATATCAAAGACAAATACTATATGCTATCATTTATAGGGGTAACCAAAGTAAACTCGAACTCATGGATATGGAGAACAGATTGGTGGCTGTCAGAGGTGGGGGCGGGTGGGCAAAATGGGTAAAGGTGGTCAAAAGATACAAACTGATCTTGCCTCTGGCACCTAATCTGGCACTCTCCCTGGAATTTAATGAAAGCCTTTGGAGACAGCAGAAATTGGTTTCATCTGGGGAGATGGAATCTCTATTGTTCTAATTATTCGCCCTGAATCCTTCAGCAGAGGATTCGGAGGAATGCCACAGGGATGATCACAGAGCAGTCCCCAGCCGAGCTACCCCTCAGAGCAGCCTTGTCTGGGCGCACAGCCTGGGCTACACACATTACTGTGTCGACGCTGTGTGTCATCAGTTTGCTTTCCAGAATGTCCCTTACTGTAGATCGAATCACAAAACTTCTCTTCAATCTAGAAGTTCCAAGGCTCTCTTCTGTCTCCTGAAGACTCTGGCAGGTGATCTGCTTTCACTCAAGGCTCAAAGCCAGGGCGAGCTTGGGGGATATTTGCCCGGCTCCGCTGGCTGTGTATCAAGGAATCCATTCTCCCAAGGGTCTAGGAGCCCGATGAGAGTCCTCAGCCGGGGTGGCTTAGGCTAAACTCAGGGGAGTCACCTAACTGCACTTGGGAAAACAAACACATCTTGCCCAGCTGGGCAAACCTTTGAAACTTTCCTCCCTGGGAGTTCACGGAGCGGGGTGGCCAGAGTTAGCCGGGAGCGGTACAGCACTCTCCACAGACCACGGGTCATCACACGGCCAGCATGCGCTCCCAGCCAGGCTGTGCACCGCTATGGTGCCTCCCACACTGTTGACATCATGGCTGTCTTCATTTTAACTGTCTCCCCTGGACTGTCAGAGAAGAAGCCGTTGTCTGGGTTGAACTGAGGGGGACTCAGGAAAACAACGCTGCTCCTTTATTCTGGGCAAATAGTTCAGTGACGCGGAGGCCTGCTAATGAAGTCCAGGTGTTCCCTGGCTCTCTGCGCTGAGACCTGGCAGCACCACGGGGTCTGGCCAACTCCATCTTCAGAGTCAGGTGGCCTCCATTCAACAGGCAGCTGCTAGGGAAGTTCCTTCACTGCCCCACCCCAGCTCCTGCCAAGAGGAATTACAAGTCTCCGGTGCCCACCCCACCTCCCACCCCACATTCGCTGTTCCAGTTACCACTGCTATGAAACAAGCCACCAAACTTCGGGGAATAAAATAATAGCCATCTTATTGTGCCCACAGCTACAGTCGGTTAGGAATTCAGAAAGAGCACAGAGGAGATGCTTGACTCTGTTCCGTGATTTCTCGAGTCCCAGTTGGGAAGTCTCCGAGGCTGGAGTGACGTGGTGTCTGGGAGGTGGAATCATCTGGAGACTTACTTATGCATGTGCGTGTCTGGTCCCCCAGCCCGGAAGGCTGAAAACACGACTGCCACCATCATGCCTGTGCTTGGCCTCTCCACATGGCTTAGCTTCCTCACAGCATGGCGGCCTCAGGGTAGAGTTCTTACATGGTAACTTGGGGCCCAAAAGTGGACAACTCGAGGAATAATGCCGATGTGGCATTGCCTTTTTCACCACACAGAGTCACCTTCAGCGGCATTTTACTGGTTATGAGAGAGTCACAAACCCACTGAGATTTAAGAAGAGAAAAAGCTCCCATCAAGAAGAGGATGTGGGTGCAAGAGGCTGTCTGGGCCACACCACCTCTCCTCCTAATTTCCCATCGTGGAGCGGTACCCTCTCACCTTGAGCCCTGTGGGCTGTGGCCTGTGCCCAGCCAGGTGAAGGAGTTGGTATCTGTGGCAGAATGAGCAATGCATCCAGGAATGTAGGGAGCCAGCCTGACCACAGTGCACACTGGAGCCTCCCCACCCGGAAGCCTCTATGCTCAATGTTCATTGAGCACTTGTTTCATACCAGGGCCCCTTGCTCAGGCAGCATATACTGTGTATCTCATTTAATCCTCATTAGCAACACTAATTAGTATCAGTAGAGTACTTTGTTATCCCCATTTGACCTGGAGAGCCTACAGTAGCTTGCCCAAGCCCAGAGAGCCAAGCGAAAGGCAGGCAGCATCTGGACCCCCATCCTTAACCACCGTGGAGAGTGACTTCCACAGCGAGAAGAATGAAATTAGGAGGCCTGGATATAAAAAACAAGAACCCAAAATCTTCTTACATAAAGCTCAATTCTTGGGGCACCCGGGTGGCTCAGTCGGTTGAGCCTGTGACTTCAGCTCAGGTCATGATCTCACAGTTCCTGAGTTCGAGCCCCGCATCGGGCTCTGTGTTGACAGCTTGGAGCCTGAAGTCTGCTTGGAGTTCTGTGTCTCCCTCTCTCTCTGCTCCTCCCACACTTGCACTCTGTCTCTCTTTCTCTCACAAAAATAAATAAACACTAAAAAAAAAATAAAAAAAGAAGAGAGCTCAATTCTTACAAATCCCCTGAAAAGAGAGCCAAACCCCACCAAGACACATCTGATCTGTCCAAAGGCCACCAAAGTCCCTGTGGAATTCCCACACAGTGAAGTGGCCCAGGGAAACCCTGCTGGACTTTCCTGAGCCAGCACAGCTGGCCACGCCTCAGCCATGGAACCCACTCATGATACGCGCCTCCTCTACAAACGCACAGAGAGAGAAACTCATCCTGTGTCTGGCCTTGGGAACCAGAGTCCTGGTAAAGTCAGTGGGGCACCCAGACAGGAAGCTCTCCCCCCCCCCCCGGGCTCTTCCTCCTCTCTGAGGCGTCTCTGGGCCAGTGAGGAATTCTTTCCCTGCTCTGCCTGCCACCGCATGCGTCACGGTCACCTGCCTGCCCTCCTTCACACCTCGCCAAAAGTACAACTTATTTAGGCCCAAGAAGGAAGCTTACTTTACCGATCACCCAGAATAACATATTTAAGACGGCCAAATTTTTACTCCTGATGCATTTTCCATTTTCCACCTCCCCTTCCCCTCCCCACAAAGCATTCAAAATTGCCTGGTTCTTAGTGGCGTCAGGCTGCCAGTATATAACTAAGGGGCGTCTGCATGGTGAACCCATCCAAGAGACAACCTGTGGTTGTAGAGGGTCCACTCCTGGATACCAGTAAGAATCGACAGGTCCTCAGAAGAATACTTCTCAACTGTGTTCCTCAGAGAGTTTATGGCTATTAAGGAGGAGGAGGAATGATTCCTTGAGAAAACGATTTCCTTTGAGAAATTCTGCATTTAACAAAGGTGAATGGGGATTGTGGCTTTCAAGGGAAGGTGAACACCTTCCAAACTTACCTGACCATCGAACCTGTGCCTCACCGTGCTGGTCTAGGGACTCAGGCTCTGGAAGGGCCTTGGACTCCCCATCCCCGCCAGTCTGTGACAGCGCATCTGGTGGCCACCTATCACCTTGTCACAGTGCTTGGTATGCCTCTGGACATTCTGATGGACTGAGCAGTGACCAGCTCCCTCAGCTATGGCAAGGACCCAAGCAGCTCCCAACACGCAAACCACCGTGCACTGTTTTCATGGGAAAGGAGATACAAAGGGTATGTCTGCACAAACTATGTTATAGCCAAACTACTCAATCCTTTGAACTCATAATATGCACAAACTATGGCAGAAATTAGGGCTTTTCTGATGCTAAGGACATCATTTCTGCTTATCATAAAGAAGGAGTTCTGAATTCCAAGCCACATGCAAATACATGGTGGTAACAGGCCCATATTTTGTGTGAGGCCATGATACTGTCTGACGTATCACTGGGGCTACCATGCTGAATACACATGAAATGACCTCAGACATAATATTCTGTCTAGACTGCTTTTCTGTCTACACTGTTATAGGGTGTCTTCGCTTGCTGGCAAGCTGTCAGCTGTCCTTCCATGCCCTTTTTCTCCACACCTGAAAAATGACAATTTCTGGCTGAAAAAGAAGGGCCAGTAACCTAAATGGCCAAGCCTGTTAGAAGTGAGTGGAAAGGAGGGTACAGATCCTCTAAGGAAGGGCTGGGCCTCTCCAACCACGCATGGGCTGCCCTTCTCACAGCTACTGCAAGGACTCAGAGACCTGAACTGCAAACTTCAGGGCTCCGAAAGGATTCAGAGTTCCAAGGGAGAGTAATTCTGTTGTGAGCAGGTGCTCAAAATGACAAGAAAACCCACCTGGATATACACACAATGGAATATGACTCGGCGATGAAAAGGAAAAAAATCTTGCCATTTGCAACAACATGGATGAACTGGAGGGTATTATGCTAAGTGAAATACATCAATCAGAAAAAGACAGATATCATATGTTTTCATTCGTATGTGGAATTTGAGAAACTTAACAGAAGACCAAAGGGGATGGGGAGGAAAAATAAGTTACAGAGAAGAAGGCAAACCATAAGAGACTCTTAAACACAGAAAACAAACGGAGGGTTGATGGGGGTGGGGGGTTGGTGGGGCAGGGAAAATGGAAGATGGGCATTGAGGAGGACACTTGTTGGGATGAGCACTGGGTGTTGTATGTAAGTGATGAATCACGGGAATCTACTCCCGAAGCGAAGACTACACTGTATACACTGCGTGTTAGCCAATTTGCCAGTAAATTATTAAGGGAAGGAAGGAAGGAAGGAAGGAAGGAAGGAAGGAAGGAAGGAAGGAAGGAAGGAAGGAAGGGAGGGAGGGAGGGAGGGAGGGAGGAAGGGAGGGAGGGAGGGAGGGAGGAAGGGAAAACCCACCTGGGAATAACCAATGATGTTCCCACTGTGGTCGAGAACATTAAAATTGATGACAGGACCCTGCACCTCTGGGCTGCTGAATTCGGAGTCGCTGTAAATCCGCACCACGGGGGCTCCATTGGGGTGCCGGAGAGCGCACAGCGCAGTGTAGGTGTACTGGGCCAAAGTAAAGGTGTGCTGCTTTATATTCTCCATTCCACCTCAAAAACGATTGTGAAACATCAGACAGAATCTTGAACTTCACATGTAATGCACTCAGTCATTTTTAAGAAGACAAGATTATTCTAACCGGCAGATTAACAATTGTAAATACAGTAAATACGATGTGGTACTGTCCATACGGTTAGTGGGTAGGTCCGGGGGGGTGGAACAACACCTTACTGTTGCTGTTTCCGTGGAATCTTCCATAGGAATTCCTGTTATCCTCTTTTTTTCTTTCTTTAATAATGTCACTTAAGCATTCAGGTAATTTAGACCCTTGGGTTACAAATGGCAAAAAAGCACCATTTTATCTTTAAAAGTATCTGGGTTTGTTTTGTTGGTGGTGGTGGTGTTTTTGGTTTTTTTTGTTGTTTTTTTTTGTTTTTTGCTGTTTCTTTTAATGTTTAAATCATTTTTTTTTTTTTTTGAGAGAAAGAGAGTGGGCAAACGAGGGAGAAGGACAGAGGGAGAGAGAGAGAAACTCAAGCAGGCTCCGCCCTAAGCGCAGAGCTCAGCACGTGTTTCAGTCCCACAACCCTGAGGTCATGACCTGAGCCAAAATCAAGAGTCAGATGCTCAACCAGCTGAGCCACCCAGGTGCCCTCAATGTTTAAATCGTTTTAATAGTATCCAAATCAGGTAAGGGCACATGTTACAACATGGGTGAAGGTTGAAAACATCGTGTAAAATAAGCCAGACACAATAGGACAAATATTGTATTATTCCTCTTATAGAAGTGCCTGGAAGAGGCAAGTTCATAGAGACAGAAAGCTGGGGGAGTAGGAGGGAAATGGGGAGTTACCGTTTAATGGGTTTTGGTCTGGGATGACGTAAAAGCCCCAGGGAGGTCAGTGGTGGACAGCCGCATAACAATGGAGCCCTGCTTACCGCCACGGAAATGGACACTAAATCGGCTACAGTGGTGCATTCTATGTTACATATACTTCGCTACATGTTTTTTCAAAGAAGCAATGAAGTAGGAACGATCAGGGCTTTGCCTTATCGCCGAACAGGTATTGTCAGTCCGCTTTCTGAGGCGCCCCTGGCGTTGTCAGACCCGTAGCTCACTGTTCGGGCACCTATGAATCTCTTTCCTCGGGAAAGTGCTCATTTCTCAGTGGTTGCCTCTATTATCTCCTCTTCGTCCTGGACGCTGTCCGCTGTCCGTTCACCTCTCTGCATTGCCATCATCGCCACCTCCCTCCCCCCGCCCCGTGAATCCCGTCTGCCCCTCCCCCCCCCATATTGGGCTCAGGCTGAGAACCTGTAAGGTCTCATTACCGTGACGACAGAGGGAGGAAGGAAGGACTACCTAATCATTAAGCCGCATCCCTGGTTCACCACAACCCCATCTTCATGTGGATGGTACGAGCAGCGCCACCCAGTTCTAGAAGCTCGGCCTCCGGAGGAGTGCCCAGGACCACAACGGAGGGCGGACGCCTGGCTCACGAGGCAGAGGTTCTTCTAGTCCTGTACGTCTGTGTCAAGCCCCACATGATGGGAAGCGGCATCTGTGTGTGTCAGCCTAGAGCGGGTGTCCCCCACCTGCCCAACACCCCAAATACTTGCCGGGAAAGAAAACGTGCATTGTTGCCAAGCCCAGCAGCAGAGACCGCGGCTTGAGGTTAGTCATTATTATGGCCTAGGTTGAAACCCCAGTCCTCCCAGTTAGGAGGTCCCTGGCCCTGGAGAAGGCATTTAACTTCCGTGAGTATTAGCTCCTCATCATATAGCGCCCCCGCCAGACGGGAGGGAGGACCCAGCAAGGTAGCAATGCAATAGGATCTCAGGACCTAGAACCATTCCCAGGCTAGGGACCAAGGGTGGCTCTTCTGCTTCTGCGAAGCGACTCATCTCTTGATTTGGAACATCTCTTACTTGTTAAAATGTTCTTTTAACTGACAAAAAAAAAAGGTGGTTCAGTCTCTTGCTCTTGCCTCAGAAGTCATTCTGAAGTTCTTTCGAATTAGCTTCAACGGCATTCAGTGTAGAGCTCCCATGTGCCAGCCACTCGCACGGCCCCTACCTATGTCCTTATCCAAATTGCACCCATGCCAGGCCACCCGCAAGGACACAGGCAACAGGAGCCGATTCTACTGGATAAAGGGTCCACCAACCTGTGAGGCGCTCCAGGGCATCAAGCCCATGTTTTAGTGCTATCACGTCAAGGAACGAGATGGTGCCGTCTTCAAACCTGTAACAGTGTTGAGGGGAACAAGGTCAAGCTGTGGCCGGCACCTCCCTGTGTGTTCTGCGGTGCGTGACAAGGTGGTGATTCTAGGTTTCTCCAGAATCTATGAATACATTCTCTCTGCTGCCTCATAAACTGCTCCACTCCCCATCAGGACAGAGGGTTCGGCACACTGAGACCCGTGGGGTCACCTCTGGCCCTGACTCCTTCTGCAGCTTTCCCTAGATGGGATGGCCATGGTGACCGAGGGCCCCAAAAGACAGTCACCACCTTGAGAAATGCCATCTGCTCCCACGAAGACTTTGACAGAACTTTTAAGTGCTGTGGGCTCTCGAAATGCTGCCCTTGACCCCAGGAGAACATCGGTTCTGTGTGATCGACGTGCTATGAGTCTAAGATTCCGAACTCTACAGAACCCCAGGCTTTGGAAAAAATTACAAGGCTCTCAGTACACCACACATACCCCTTCCCGACTATCCAGGTGCTCATGATCCTTGCATTTTATAATTTCTCGTTTCGCCAAAATAGTCATCGGATCTTTATTGTCCACAGACTGTGAGCCAGGCACTGTTCTAGAAGGATGCGGCAGTAAACGTGACAGGGGAAACCCCCGCCCTCATAGTGCCCCCATTCTCCTGAGGTCACAGAAACAAGGAACAAGAAACACACATAGAGAAGGCAAATAAGCAACACGCCAGGCAGTGCATGAAGTGCACTGAAGATGGGTAGGTATCATTTTCAAAATGAGAGTTCAGTTTTGGAGGGGAAGAGCATTCCAGGGAGAGGGACTTAGGCTGAGCCTGGCACACTTCCTGACCAGCAAGGAAGGCAGGTGCAGCTGGGAGCGAGTGCACTTGAGCTGGGAACGAACGGGGAAGGTGGAGAGTACCAGGAGGGAAAGTCAGAGGACACTCACCCAGGGGGAGACGGCAGGCATGCGGCTCAAAGGCTGAGAGCAGAGAGGAGGGACAGGATGGGACCCAGGATTCGACAAGACGCCTCTGACTGCTCAGGAGAGAGCGGGAAGCTGGGGGACAGCAGGTTTCAGCGAGCACTGGGATGGAGGATGGTGACAAACAGCCGCCTCCATGGGCCCAGCTGCGGGTGAACGAAGCAAGCTGAAGCTTTCAATAGAAATACTGTGATTTGTGTTTTAATATTCTAGAGGCAGGATTTGCTCAGAACATTGTTACTGCAACCTTAATTTCCTGATAAAACTAATGTATTATGAATTAACTATATGAATCAATGATTAATGAATTAATTATGAATTAATAATGACAACAAGGGGTGCCTGGGTGATTCAGTCAGTTAAGCACTCAACTCTTGATTTCAGCTTAGGTCATGATCTCACAGTTCGTGAGTTCAAGCCCCATATCAGGCTTTGTGCTGACAGTGCAGAACCCACTTGGGATTCTCTCTATCTTCTCTCTCTCCCTTCGCCCCTTCCCTGACTGCACTCTGTGTCTCTCAAAATAAATATTAAAAACTTGAAAAAATAATAATGATAATGAACTAGTTAATAATGAATCAATGACTAACTGATTAATCACTAGTGAATAAATAATCTTTAATAAATTAAACATTGTTAGCCAATAATGACCTAAGTTATTGACATATAATAAACAATTATTCATTAATCAATAATTAATAGACTCTTAGGGAAAAGGAAGGTGTTTTTGTTTCCATCAAAGGTTGTATATTCTTGGGTTATGAAACAATTAAGAACATGGTCTGGGTTCATGTTCAAAAAACATTTGGGTTGGGTATTAAATCTCTTGAGTTCTTTTTTTTTTTTTTTTTTGAATAATTTATTGTCAATTTGGTTTCCATATAACACCCAGTGCTCATCCCAACAAGTGCCCTCCTCTGTGCCCGTCACCCACTCTCCCCCCTCCCACAACCCCCCTCTCCCCTCAGTTTGTTCTTAGTCTTTGAGAATCTCTTATGTTATGTCTTCCTTTCTCTCTGTGGCTTTTTTTTCCCCCTTCCTTCCCCTCTTCCCCTCCCCCCTGGTTTTCTGTTAGGTCTCCCAAAGCCTACCTATGCGTGGAAACATATGGCATCTGTCTTTCTCTGCCTGACTTATTTCACCCATCATAATACCCTCCAGTTCCATCTATGTAGCCACACATGGCCAGATTTCATTCTTTCTCATTGCTGCATAGTATTCCATTGTATATATATATACCACATCTTCTTTATCCATTCATCAGCTGATGGACACTTAGTCTCCTTCCATGATTTGGCTATTGTCGAAAGTGCTGCTATGAACATCGGGGTACACATGCCCCTATGCATCAGCACTCCTGTGTCTCTTGGGTAGATTTCTAACAGTGCTATTGCTGGGTCATAGGGTAAATCTATTTTCATTTTTTTGAGAAATCTCCACATAGTTCTCCAGAGCAGCTGCACCGGTTTGCATTCCCATCAACAGTGCAGGAGGGTGCCTGTTTCTCCACATCCTCGCCAGCATCTATAGTTTCCTGATTTGTTCATTTTAGCCACCTTGACTGGTGTGAGGTGGTATCTCAGTGTGGTTTTGAAAATCTCTTGAGTTCTAGTCCTAAGTCCACTAGAAAAGAATGAAACTTGTAGTAGTGAATAAACAAGGTGCAGGAACCTTGTTTATTAGAGGTGACTAGCTCCCTGCCCCGATCCCACGGCAGTCCCCGCTGCTGGACCCAGCAGAGCCCTGGGCTAGCCGTCATTCTCATGCTCTCACGCATTCGACCTTATGGGTCCCAGTGTCACCCTGTGGGAGAGCTCCTGGGCACGCCCCACACCACCTGCCCCGCAGCCTGAGGAAGACGCCTACACCAGCAAACCCGGGCCTCTGCCAGTTGCAGGCAAGTAGCTCCCTGCCCCCGAACTTCCTTGGTCCCTCACAGGGCTCACAGAGGCTGCTGTTAACAGCACCCCACGTCTGGTGGCTTCTGAATTAACTAATTCTTCCTGCCAACCAGCTACCGAGCTGAGCAGATTCCGGCTGCTGAAAATGGGCTGTGCCGTCAACACGCACGCATACTTGTTCCAGAAGGTGCCACCTTTTTAAACGACTGCTTTAATAAACTGCTGCACCTCTCGCCTGTGCTCTGGGGGAAGGCCTGGTGGCCAACCCTCCTTACCCTCCTGAGAGCCCTTCACGGCCTCTGCCTGCAGCCCTAGTCCTCTCACAGCTGTGGAGAAGTCCGCACACGGGGGCCCAGTTCACTGAGCTGCCTGGGCCACTCTCCAGCCAACCTCTGCCTCCCAGAGCCCTGAAGCCAGCCTGCATCCCTGCCTCCAAGCCCACTAACCCCGGTGGCCCAGCCTGGTCCCTTGCACAATCCTACCGGGGACACCTGCCGGGGCCGAACTCCAGCCAGCCACTCCCATGGCGAGGTTACCTTTCCGCCACCGACTGTCTTGGGATGTAGAAGTCTTCTCCTGCAAGGTACGCCGCGGCCGTGCCTCCTCCAAAGTAGGTTTTCCGCAGCAGGGGAGCCACCCGATTATTCACCAGCAGAGCGCCCAGGCCAGTGGGGAATCCAAAGATCTTGTAGAAGGAGAGGGGGACAAAGTCGGCCTGGTGCACCGACAGGTCCAAAGGTGAGGTGCTCACGTAGGAGGCCGCATCGAGCAACACGAACCACTTCCCAGGCACGCTCACGGGGCACATCCGCCCGGCCTTGACCTCTCCTATCCAGGACAAGGGGTATCTGGTTCCGGAAAAGTTACTCTGAGCAGGGTAGCAAAAGAGGTGTGGGAGCTGGCAGTCAGCGTCACTAGCAGCAGCGCCCCGCGTTTCCGCCACGCACACGTCCTCCGGCCTGACTGGGATGGAAGCGACGTTCATGGCCGTGGTGACCTTCCTCATGCCCACCACGGACGTGTGGCTGTCGGTGAGGTAACAGAACCGACTCCCGCTGCTCTCCGGGCCTGGGGACACCCACGGGAAGGCCTCCGCTACCAGTTTAAGAGCAGCCGTGCTCCCTGCCGTGAAAATCACACTGTAGTCCTCTGCGGAGGTGCGGAAGTGCTCCAGAATCCTGGAAGAAGCACAGCGTCATGCCAACTCCTTGGTCTCGCTAGTGTTAAATGTCCAGAGGTAGCCGCGTTTCTACTAAAGATGACATCTCTCTACCTTTGCATCCAGGAAAAGACCCAGATGGACCTGGCCGCGCTTGTGAAGTTAGGGCGGGGGCCAAGCAAGTTGCAGAAAGAGGTGAGAAGCGGGTTCGGACTGGCAAAAGAATCTCCTGCCTCCCAAGTCCATACCCTCCCGGGATAAGATAAAAATCCACAGTAATCTTAATCCTAGGACACACTCTCTCCTTGGTCGGCTGTTTCCATCACGGCAAGTTGTAAGTCACCAACTCGTTTCACGGTGCTTTTCGTATTTGCCCAGCACCACTTTCTAAGTGGAAATAACTTGAAATTCTATCGATTCAAGGAACTTTAGGCACCACGTGGAAACTACTTATCAGAAACTAATTATTCACATGTGGAAAAATATAAAGAGATGTTTAAAGTGTGCATGTTCGTAAAAAGGTTGGGTGGGCTGGGGATGAATAAACAAGATGCCCAGACTGCATGTTTTTCTTCTCTCTGAAAATGAGACTTAGGAAATGGTCACTCCTTGTCACTCTGGCCCCCAGGCACTCTGGCACCTGCCTGAAGCCACATGAAGCAGCCGCGGGCACCTCAGGGCCACCCACCTGTGCTTCAGGTCAGCCTCGCTCTGTACCTACTCACTCTCGCCTTCCGGTCCTCTGTCCCTGCTATTTGTCACTGTGCCCGTGACCACTCAGCTGAATGTGATCTTCCCAAAACCAGCTCAGAACCTTTGTGGGATGCGGTAAGTGGCAGGAAAGAAGTCCATCCACCTGGGGGCGCCCACTCGGGCTGGCACCTCTGCCACTCACCTGTAGCGCACGTGCTCAACGGTATCATGGGTGAGCTTGCTGCTGATGTTCTGGCTGTGAGGATTACCTGGTAGGTTACAGAGACAAAGCCATCAAGTCACTACTTGTGTTTCTCTTCTTCTGTTCCTCCCAAATCCTCTCCCTCAGTTTCTCCAAAAGGTAAGCGTACAGCTACTTTATGACCCGGCGATGCCACTGCCATATACTCAAGAGAAATGAAAACATACATCCACACAAAGATTCATGCACAGAAATGTTCACAGGCAGGTTTGTTGGTAAAGCCAAATCCTGGGAACAACATGAATGCCCATCAACTGAAGAGCAGATAGACAAAATGTGGTCTATCCACACAATGGGAAAGTATTCGCAATAAAAAGGAACCCACTAGCTAGGTCATGAATGAACTACAAAAACACGCTAACTGAAAGACACCAGACACAAAGGGTCACATATTATATGATTCGATTTACATGAAATGTCCAGCAAAGGCAACTGTATAGACAGAGATTCAGAAAGTAATGGATTAGTGGTTGCCTAGAACTGAGGGGGCAACAGGGATTAACTATAAACAGGCGTCAGAGATCTTATTGGGGGAATGAAAATGCTCTAAGTGATTTATAATGACAGTTGCACTACTTGGTAAAGTTCCCCAAAATCACTACATTGTACATTTGAAATAGATGAATTTTATGATATGTAAAATATAATTCAACTTTTTTAAACAAACCAACCAACCCCTGACCCCCACTAGTAAAGCAAGATGGAATCAGGGAAGAATGTTCTGGAGCTCTCAGGCAGCCAGACCAATGCAAGAACCTTTTCTGCAAGTTCCCAAACAGGTGGTTCTGAAAATTAACTCCAGGGAACCAAGTACGCAACCTCAGGAGGCTGCCCCTTACCCCGACCATGAGACAGAGCCATGAACGCCACTTAATTTAAGTCCCCATCTGTTGTCCTGCACTCACACCCCTGCTACTGGCAACATTCCTGCAGAAACACATCTAGCTCTTCCAAATATGTGAAGGGGACCATCGCATCTCCCCTTAGCCCATTCTCAAGGCTAGAGTCTCTCCTCATTTCTTTTTTTATGATTTGTTTAAATGTTTATTTATTTATTTTGAGAGAGAGAGAGAGAGTGAGAGCAACCAAGGGAGGGTCAGAGAAAGATAGAGAGAGAGAGAGAGAGAGAGAGAGAGAGAGAGAGAGAATCCCAACCAGGTGTCACACTGACAACACAGAGTCCCACATGTGACTTGATCTCATGAACCATGAGATCATGACCTGAGTTGAAATCAAGAGTTGGATACTTAAATGACTGAGCCACCCATGCGCCTCAAGTCTCTCCTAATTTCACTTGTCAATTTCTAGTTCCCCTCCCCTCCTTGAATCCCCCATGAGTGTGACCCATAGTATCATTACCTCCCTCAAAACATGGCCACCAGAGGACAAAGACCTCTCAGGGGGCCAGACGTGCAGGGGTGAGGCACAAGCATTTCTCAGGAGCAGGACCACGTGTGCACATCAACGCAGTCTTGACCTTTTTTGTTTCAGCGTTCATTTGTTTGTTTTCTCATACATCCTGTCTGGTCACACTGGATTTCTGGCCACTGAAGCTACAGTGCTCCTTTCCCATAAGCCCTAGTAACCTGGGGGCTTGGTACTTACTCCTACTGCCTCTCACCACCCTGGATTTTAGCTTGGCACCATTAGCACTACCTACAGTCTACAGATTGCATCACCTCTCAGCACCTTTCCAGTTGGGACTCCGGCAGAGGTTAAAGAAGACTTGGGGATCCCCTCGCAAATCATAGAGTAAAATCCAGATAAGGTCCCTCACTGACATCTCCCCTGAAAACTCTTCCCCGGGTTTAAATATCTGCTGGGCGCCCAGGACCTTAGGACTGTCGTGAGCTGAGGCAGGCTGCTGAGGGATAAGAGCTTGTGCTCTGGAGCCCCATGGCCTGGAGACCCAGCGCCCCCAGCTCCAGCGCTTTCTGACTGTGTGGCCTCGGGTTAGCTACCTACCTTCCCTGGGGTCCGCTTTCCTCACCTGTGAGACAGGAGTAATGACAGAACCTGTACCTTAGTTCATTTGGTAACAGAACCTGTACCCTTGTTCGCCTGGAGAATGGCGGGAGAAAGAAGAAATGAAGCGTTTGGAACAGTCCCTGAAGTGTACAGTGAGCGTTCAGGACAAGGGTATTCACTGCTACTACCATTACCGCTCCTACAGCTGCTACTGCTGCTTTTAGTTCAAGCTCCACGCTTAGCCCCTCATCACGCTAATTACTAGCAGCACTAGTCATGAGTGCTGCTCATTACTGTCTTCCGTGACTGACCATTGTTTCTAGAATAAACCTCAAACCCTGCAGAGCACCTACAATGCCCCTACCTACCTCTCCGTTCATACCTCCGCCCCCTCCTCCCCTCCTCTGTGCTCCAGGGCTAAATCCCAAAACCGCTGAAGAGTCTTGGTTCCTGCTATTACCTCTGCCTGGAATACCCTTCTCCTCCTCGTTCCCAAGTGAATTCCTGCTCATCCTCCAGTATTCACACAGCTCCTAAGGCTGCTCTCTTTGACATCATACTGCCAGCCCTGTCACTCTGCAGCCACAGACCCCCGTGGTTTCGTGGACCTTTTGTTCATAGCCCTTCAGATAGTTGGTAATTTCCATTTATGTGGAGCTCACTTGATTAAGGTCCTGTCTTAACTAGATCATAGTCCACGAAGTTAGGGCCTGTGCTTCGTCCATTTTCATTATAGCACCGTGCCCCCCACAGACCGTGCTCCCCACAGCAAAGTGACTCAACACACATTTATGGAGTGAAAGAATAAATGAATGTCCTTCCCGCCACCCTACCCTCTGCACAGGGTCATCCCGTCAAACACAGCAGCTTTGTACTTGTGTGCCCTTCTGACACTGACCGCTTCTTCTGGAAGTAAACTTTATGTCCCTGGGCCAATCCTTCCTATCCTGGCCACACATGGATTATAGGGACTGACCTGAGGGCTTGCTTGACGCCCTTCTCCCATGGGGTCTATTCAGCACTGTCCTAGTCTATTAATCTGATATCTATTAAGCAGAGATAGATCGGCTGAATGTAGTTGGCTAATATTTATGCAAAAGTCAGTTTTGGTGGGTTTTTCTTTACCATACACATTTTCCATGAGATCGTTAGTGAAGCTTGTGAGCTGACTCTGGGGGAACAATGTGGCTCCTGCATGGTCAAGGTAGACGGTTCCTGAAAGAAAACACAGAATCAAGCTGGGGTTATTTTTCAGAGGTATTACACTCATTTTACCTAGACCTGGTTTGTGTGAGTGTGAGCAGTGGGCACCACCGGGCCACTGATTTCTCCCAGCGTCTTGATATGAGCCTCTTTTTTTTTTTTAATTTTTTTAATTTTTTTTTTTTTGAGACAGAGACAGAGCATGAGTGGGGGAGGGGCAGAGAGAGAGGGAGACACAGAATCCAAAGCAGGCTCCAGGCTCTGAGCTGTCAGCACAGAGCCGGATGCAGGGCTCGAACTCACAGACCACGAGATCATGACCTGAGCCGAAGTCGGACGCTCAACCAACTGAGCCACCCAGGCGCCCCTGATATGAGCCTCTTAATCCCAGGCATGGGCAATGGAAGATTGCACTTTCAGTGTTGAATGACCTTTGGAGCCCCGAGCAAGCCTTCCTGATCAACAAGCTCTTTTTCGAACCTGGAACAGCATCCCACACAGAGGAGGAGCCCGACAGACATTTGTGATTAATGACAGTAAAGCAATTTCACATTAGGACTCACTTCCTATCTGGGATTTCCTTGCCTCTTCCCTGGTGGGCGAGCCCTGATTCTGCTTTCTCACAGTGAATTCTATATCTCTCAACCCTAGAACAGCTTGGAGAGCTTTGGAGAATACTAGGAATGGAAATGCGCTTTCTAGCTTCTCTCATCAACAGAGACAGGCAAATTTAGATGAGAGTGAGATATGAAGGTTTTCCCATGAGATGGGGGAGACCAGATGGTTGGATAACTCACCGTGTGGGCAAGGGTACTGGAACACGGGCCCAGCGGTACACGGCTGTGGACAGGAGACTCCCCGATACAACTTCTTTAGGGACAGCAATTTGGCAACACTGGTCACACTTGAAAATGCAAGCTCTCTTTGACCTAGCATCTCCTCTTCTAGGAAATTATCTTATAAATACCTGTGGTTTGTGAACTGGCCTGCACATGAGGACATTTAGTACAGCACTGTCTGCAACAGCAGGACATTGGAGATGACTTAAATGTCCATGAACGTGGGTTTAAAATAAAGAATTCTTGTACTTCCATCTACTACTTCATAAGTACGGACATGGAGCAAACTCTGAGATACATTTTTCAAGAATATACAATGTGAATAGATTCATTCCTTCTTTCATTCACTTAAATGGGTTTTGTTGTTGTTGTTTTATGCAGAATAGATTTTTTTGTTTTTTTTTTTAATATTTATTTTTGAGGGGGAGCGATGTGGGAAGGGCAGAGAGAGAGGAAGACAGAGGATCTGAAGAAGGCTCCAGACTGTCAACACAGAGCCCACAGAGTGGGGCTCAAACTCATGAACTGAGATCATGACCTGAGCGGAAGTCAGATGCTAAATGACTAAGACACCCAGGCGCCCCTTTTTGGTTTCCTTTATAACATCTTTATTGAGATGTAATTCCCATACCATAAAATTCACTCTCTTAATGGTACCTTTATCAGATTCATAAACCATCACCACTATCTAATTTTAGAACATTTTCGTTTGTCCCAAAAAGAGAGCCCATATCCATTACCAAGTACTCCCCAATCCACTCAGCCCTAGCCCCTGGCAACCACGAATCTACCTTCTGTCTCTACAGATTTGTCTATTCTGGGCATTTCATGTAAATGGAATCAGGCGATCTTTCATGTCTGGCTTCTTTCATTTAGCATACTATTTTTAAGGTGCATCTGCATTTTCAAGGTGCATAATATTTTCATTTCATTCCTTTTTAGGACTGAATAGTCTTCCACTGTATGGATGTACCACATTTTGTTTATCCATTCATCCAATGATAACCATGTGGGCTGCTTCCATTTTTTGTGTGTTATAAACAATGCTACCATTACTGCGTGCAAGAGTTGTGGGGACACTGTTTTCTCCCATTCAGTGGCTTGCCCTTTCTTGGGTGGTATCCACAGAAGCATAAAAGTTTTTAATTTTGATGACATTTGTCTATTTTTGTTGTTATTGTTGTTTGTAATTTTAGTGTCGTAAGAAACCATTGCCTATTCCAAGGTCCTGATGATTTTTCTTATGCTTTCTTCTAAGAGTTTTATATTTTTAGCAGTTATAGTTAGGCCTTTCATCCATTTTTAATGTATTTTTTAATACAGTGTGAAGTATGGGTCCACCTTCATTCTTTTGCATGCCAGCTACCCCAACACTATTTGTTGAAGAGGCTAATGTTTCCTCTATTGAACAGTCCTGGCCTTCTGTTAAAAAGCAGCTGACCACAGACATACGGGTTTATTTCCGGACTTACAATTCTACTTCATCAGGCCATGCATCTGTCCTTGTACAAGTACCACACTGTCTTGATTATTGTACCTTTATATACATTTTACTTATTTTACTTTTATGGGAAGTGTGAGTCTTTCATCTTTGTTCTCTTTTCAAGGTTGGTTTGGCTATTCTGGGTGTATGAATTTTAGAATCAATTTATCAATTGCTGAAAAAGGTACCTGGACTTTGGTCAGAATGTCAATCAACCTACAGGTCAGTTTGGGGAGGATTTCATCTTAATATTTCGCCTTCAAATTCATGAATACAGGATGTCTTTCCATTTATTTAGGTCTTCCTTTATTGCCTTTGATGATGTTTTGTAGTTTTCAGTGTATAAATCTTCTACTTCTTTTGATAAGTTTATTCCTATGTATTTTATTCTTTATTTCATTTTCACAGATTTTCTTGCTAATGTCTAGAAATCAGGTTGATGTTTGTGTATTGAGCTTGTAACCTATAACTTTGCTGAACTTGTTTTTTAGTTCTAAGAGTTTTATATGTGGATTCTTTAGGGTTTTCTATATACAAGATTGTGTTATCAGCCAATAGAGATGTTTCACTTCTTCCCTTCCAACCTAGATGCCTTTTATTTCATTGTATTGCCTAACTGTTCTGATTAGAACCTCTATGACAATGTTGAATGGAAGTGGTGAGTCCAGACATCCTTGTCTTATTCCTGCTCTTAGGGGTAAAGCTGTTAGTGTTTTACTATTAAATATGATATTAACTGTGGGTTTTTTGTAGGCAGCCTTTATGAGGTCATCTTATTTCCTAGTTTATTGTATTTTTACATTCAAGAAATGTTTATTGAGTACTTACTATGTGCCAGGCACTGTTCTGAGTGGCAGAGACACGACAGTAGACAAAAGAGAGAAGCTGGTATGATAGTGACAGAGAAAGACAAATGTAAACTATGCCAGATAATGAATGTTATGGCTCAACTGTATAATAAAAAAACTGTACACACTCACATAAATATAGACAACAAGTCAAAAGTCACACAAGGCACAAGCGGCAGGAGCTGACCCTGGGGCAGCCACCATGACTGCAGCTGGAGTAGGGGTGCTCCCTGGCCATTCTTTACCCTCCTTTGGCACCTTCTGAGTGCTATATAAATATACTACCTAGTCCAAAAAAATTAGTTTTAGAATAATGTTCTTTTTAATCAAAAATTCAGAAATACAAATGCACCACATCAAAAGAAAGGCCTTTGTCCACCCAGCCATCAAGGAGATGCACGGTGCACATGTGAAACCCAAGGGGCTCCCAGGGAGCATCGCATGCCCTCCCCACAGCCTTCTGCAGGGCCAGGAAGCCATTTGGGAGAAGGCTGCTTTGGCCTTTGGTCCAGTCGTTCGTTTTGCAAAACAAGGCAGCCATGTTGGAGTAGCTAGAGATGTGATCTTGGATGAAGTCAGCCAGCACAGTGGTTAGCAGGGCAGAATCCAAGTCAACCAACCTGACTGAATCCTGCTCCACCACTAGCCATTCTGGGTCCCTGCTCCTTCATCTGCAGATGGGATGAGGGTTAAACGAGTTGGTATACCAGAGCCCAGTTTAGTGCTTGGTGCACAGCGACACTCCAAGATTTGGCGGTTAGTAGAAGCAGCAGGCAAATGACCCCAAAACCTATTGGTATTGAGTCTTCAAGAAAGGAAATTCCAGGGTCTCTTCTAGATCATGCTCTCTAAGTTCTCAGTTCCATACAGGGTGAGTGGCCATATACGAGCACCCTGAGGCTTCAAGAACCACTTCAGCCACATCTGAAACTCTAATACTCTCCTTTCACCAAGATAAGGGAATCCTAATCCAATTCGTTAGGTGAATATTTCAGCACTTAAAGATTAGGCATGTAATTATCTAGAGCCACCACTTAGCCAGATCAACTCTCAAACCTACACAAAGACTCTGAGAGGAAGGAGGAGGTGGAAAAGAAGAGGAGGTGACGGTTACATTATTTTGTTTTGTTTTTGTTTGTTTTTCCCTGACCTGTGAGAGGAAAAAAAGTGGGTACGTTCTAAGACTTCCCACCGTGGGAAGGATGGGTTTAATCCACAAAAGTCTACTTCAACTATACAGTGCAGGGGAAATGCTAGGAACTTGCACTAGATAGATGACAGATAGATAGAGAAAGAACACAACACGATAGATGTTAAAGGGGCTGAGGGGCAGCCCGGGATCTGGCTATCACATTTAAATTTTACATTCAAGTAAATGTTCTCTGAAGGACACAAGAAAAACAAGTAGGGGCCCAGAACACACCTCTGCTTTCCCAGGGGAAAGTCCCAGGGGAGAGGTCAGTCAGTGATGGGTGTGAGCTATCAGAGCTGGAGGGATTAGGGGATTAAGCAGGCGTGGTGCTGAAATAATTATGGACTTCGGGAAAACAGCCTCTGAGATTTGTTTCAAAAGAATGGGGAGCCTCCTTCCCAGCCCCCCCCCCACACCTGTGGGTGTTCATTATATCAGTCTACTTCTAAGGGTAGAAATTTCCACAGTAAAAAATTTCAGAGACAGCCTGTGGAAGCGGAGGAGCGAGGTGCTGTCTCCACCAGGTGAATGTGTCACTGGGAATCATGGGGAGGTAGTAGAGAGGCCACCAAAGGTCCCTCGTCTCTCTCCTGTGCTTCCCTACTGAAGTACAGACAGGGGACACACAAGGAGGAGGCCACAGCCCTCAAAGCTCCCAAAGGAAAAAAAACTGTCACTATCCCAAACACGAGGAAGTGACTCAAAAGAGCTGAAATCAGCTACCTGATTACCGAAAGGGTAAGGGTAAGTCACGGCGGTGGCTGTTTTGCCACAAGCAAGGGAGCAGTCACCAGTTGCTCATCGCGACAGAAGAAATAGACCTGAAATCCCCGGTGCCTGGAGCCACGACCGTGCCCCTTAACCTGCGGTCCCTCCCTGCTCAACCGGCACGCGGTCCTAAGGCCCGAGGAAGACCCTCACACAAGGCTCCTGCCAAGAGTAGAGGCCCGACCGGTGCGGGAGCCGTCCGCTCTGCTGCCACGTCTGGGCAAGGCCACAGGGCCAGATGGGGCTCGATTTAAAATTTAACCAGCCTGTTCCGCCCTGCGGATATCAAAAGGACGATATGATCCCGATACTCGTGTCCAATTTACAGGCTTGTCCTGTACTTAAAGCTCAAACTGCACGGTTTGCTAATTCAAGTCCCCCAGCGAGCTAGAGCTCGAAGGCATTGTTCTGATGGCACGAATGAGAAAAACGGGCTTCGAAAATAAAGCTGCTTATGAGTGCAGCGTCCAGAGGCCGTAGCCTCTCGGCCCCAACCGCACACGCCCCCAGACGCGCGGTCCCCACCTGGCGCACTGGCCGCGCGCGCCCCGCACCTGTCCGCAGGCGGGCGCCCGAACAGCCATGGCCGCGGCTGGTTCCTGCATTCTGCGACCCTGGCTCCAGTCGGACCTTTACCGCCGGGAGTCTCGCGGCGGGCGAGGGCAAAGGAACTCCTAAGCGTGGTCCGCGGAGAGCGAGCGCAGGTGAGAAAGGAGGAGGCTAGTCCCGTACCACGGGAAAGGCTAAGGAGCTGGGGTAGCAAGAAGTCTTGGGCTGCAGGTGGGACCTCAGGGACGCGCGGACGTGTCCCTCCGGGTCTTTCGATCCAAAATGTACCCCAAATGAGGTGACGCTGCTCCCACCTAGAGCAAACGCTCCTTCCACGTCAGTTCCAGAAAACTCGTGCCCGCCGCCTCCTCCCTGCCCACCCAGCACAGGTGCCCCGGCCGGCCTCACCTGCCAGGCGGCCGAATTCGCGCTCGCGCATGTCCCGCAGGCTGCGCGGGCCGTAGCCGTAGGCGAGCGGCTGCGTGCTCGAGTCCCGGAACCGCGCGAAGGCCAGCAGCTCGGCCCCCGGCGGCGCCGCCCCGCCGGCCATGACCCAGGCCCGCCAGCCGCGCCGTCCCGGCCGCCGGGCCCGGGAAACGCCGAGGCCGGCCCGCGCGACTCCGCCCCCGCCGCGCCCGGGCCGCGCCTCCCCGCCCTCCAGGGGCACCTGGGCCGCTGCCGAGGGTGGCGCCTCTCCGGGCGGCCCGGCTTCCCACGGCTGACTCACAGTTTCAGTTCTTTCCGGCCCTTTTCCCACCTGGGGGGCGGGGCGACGAAGTGCCCGCTGTCGTTGTCTCTTTAAATAGCTTCCCAGTGGAGCCCACGGAGATGCCCCCAAAGACCCTTGGAACGCGCTCTCGTTTGTCTACGGTCCCACGAAAAGGCTAGTGGCAGAAGTAACGCGTTGCTTTTTTCTGCTCGGCATCCTGAAACCTGTGCATCCCCCGACTCACTCGGTCTCGAGCCCCTCACACTACCCAGGACCCTCACTCTCCGTGGGGGGACTCTTGTGGGGTGTTTGCAAGGGGACTTCTCCTTGCTGCTCCCCAGTGCGGTGTGTGCTCGGCGTGTCTGAGAATGCGGCAGAGCGAAGTGTGGAAGAGGATAAGATTGGGGATCCAGGAGGTTGGTTGGCTAATATGGTCTCGGTGGCTGCGCATAGTCGAAACAGTAGCTCGGATGCGACTATGACCTGAGCGCAGGACGCGCTCCGCCCTTGGGCCTGTATCCGGGGTGCCAGCGTCAGAGCGGCTCTGTCTCGGGGCTCCATTGCCTTAGTACTGAGCGGCGGGCCAAACCCATGCGTGGGAAGTGCAGAGCAGGTGCAGGGGCAAGTGGGCAGGTGCACAATGTGGGGCCCAGGTGCGTGGCGGGGAGAACTCATGTCTGATCCAAAAGTCGGGGCCCGCTTCAGAGGATGGAGTGATAGGCGACCAGGTAACCGGGGCCCAGGCGAGGTGCCTGGTGCAGAACCAAGTTGAGGGGCTTAGTGCAGAACCTGCTGTGGAGGGGGGAGACTCAGGTGCGGGCCCAGTGGGGTCACCGACCCAAGGTGGGGTGGACCACTGGCTTTCCGAGCATACCATGGTGGGAGGAGGTGGGAAGGGCCCCCATGCCACAAGTTCACCCCCTGTGCCTCAGCCAGGCCCGCTGTC